>JASDDO010000012.1:438466246-439139981 GCA_030015575.1 Agapanthus africanus
AGAGAATTTTGCACTTTACAATTAGCCGATCAAGTAGGTGTCTAGAAAGGTGTTAATGGGGTGATGCCTCTGCGAAAACGAGATTTATTTTAATTAGGTCCGTGCAAAAGCACGGGGAACCTCCCTCAGAGTACCGATACCCGCCTGACCGAACGATTGGCGAACCTGTAGGGTGTAATTAATCCTGGCTAATCTTACCCTTTAGGGTTTTGTAACGTTTTAAAAAAAACCTTTTAAGTTAATTGTCCGATAATCGGTAACATAACTTGTGTTTTCCGTAAAAATTTAATTATAATTATTTTTTAACATAAACTTAAATATACCTATTCTAGTTATGTAATTGCTAGTATTTGGTATTTAATTGGTCACTTGTAAATTTCTAGTTTACTTAAATTTTTTTCTCAATTAATTATTTTGAATATTATTTCAAGCTTTCACTTATACATTTAATTAGTGATAATTACAAATTGGAATGAGTTAATTATACTTTAGTGAACCATGACATATTAAACCAAAATGTAACATGTTGTGTTTGAAATGAAATGGATTTGTCAAGAGGGTTCTAGAAATTTAAAAAAGAGTTTAAATAGAAAAGGGAAAATTTAAAGAAAATAATAAACAAGTGAAGCATGGTGTCGAAGGTATGGGTTGGAGTTTGACTTGGAGACACACACACACACACACACACACACACTACCTCCCATGCTTGGCCATGAGCAACAGCAGCCCCCTCCCCAATTCCCCACTCATTTTCCCACTCCAAATTAAGAGAAAAGAAAAAGGAAAAAAGGAAAAATAATAAAGATTGAAGTATGGTGTTTAAATACTTATGGTGTGGGGGTGTGGTCACCACTCTCTCTCACTTATCCTCACCTCACTCCTCTCTTTCTCCACTTGGCCGAAACCACAACAGCCCCCAATCCCCAATTCTCCATCTCTTTTCTTCACAAAAAAATCATCAAATTCCATTAAAAATCCATATAAAGACTCACTAATTCTTCATTAAACCCTTACCCATTTTTCCTTGGCCAATCTATTGCTTGGATCTTGAAGCTAGGTTAAGTTTGATCTCAAACTTGTTGAGGTATAATCTTAACCCAATAGTTAATTTGTTGTTTAATTACCTTAATCTAACTTAATTAGGTAGTAACATGGTTTTAATTTCAAGATTTAAATTTCAAGAAAATGGTTTGGGTTCAAGTTAGAATTTTTATCACTTGATTATCTTTGCAATATGTAGTTTAACATGTTAAGACTTGCAAAAGCTAATCTAGTTGCTAATTTGCTAATTGTTATATTTAAATTGTCCTAATTATATATTCTTGCAAACTAATTTTTATGATTAGTGTAATTAGTGTTAGATATATGTGTGCCGATAGTGGATGCTTGGACATGTATATATGAGTATAGATGACTTTCTCGCTCAACATGATAGTATGCAATCTGGTTTACTTTATCTTGATATGTTGATTTGATCATACTTTTATTCATTTGCACATGTTGATAAAGCCCTCAGGATATTTGCTTGACTACTATGACTATGATGCGGATCATACTAGTGGGGCATGTGTAGTTTATAAGCATATCCTTGAACTGTTCCTAGTCGTGGGTGTATCGAGACGGGGCATCAATATTCCAGAGTAGACTAGTGTATACTATTCTTGTCCCATATGATGGGCGATGGATGATCCCATATCCATCTGGTGAGGTGACACCAAAGATTGTATGCGGGTGCTCAGTGGAGACTGGGTACACTGAACGGACTCACAGAGAACTCCTATGTGGTATTATATCTATCGTCGGATAGCAGTTCTCAGGTGACACTGGTACAGGTTAGTATGTAGACCTAAGATCCTCAAAGAGTATTGTGTGTCCTCCCACTGTACTTTGATGTCCACCCTACCACGGCTCTACTGAGTCGTGCAAACAGGTGGACTTTGGGTACAGTCCTGAGGTACATGGAGGCGATGAGCGATAGGAGGGGTCTCGTCTCTCTCGGTATTGGGAGTTGATGTTGTGCTATGCTCGATTGGCTATAACAGGAAGTCCCTGGCCAGGGCTACTGAGATTTACTGATAAGCGTTATCAGTAGTTTCTCGATCTGTTATGAGCCATATACCAGCATGACTTATTGAGTTATTGGGGTCGACGATTCCATCCCTAGACTCGATATGCAACATATCTGACGAGGAGACCGGACTGTACGGTAAGTATTGCCAGTTGGCTCGACGGGAGTTTTGACAGCTTCGTTGGTTTTCTTCTGATCGCTCAATACCCGGGTGACCGTTACGTTTAGCTGACCGCTTACGGCTTGTAGGTATTTGATATGATCATCACCTACTGCCGGCGTATTGACGAGTCTTAGAGTCCCACAATGAAGTTTCCTGGCTCAGGCGAAAAGATGTGGTGTGCATATGAGATATCCGCGGAGACCCGATTAAATGCGGATATGTGATACCGTATATTAATCGGGCATTTTTTATTGGTCTGGTCGTATGTGATATGACCGGTTTACAAAATCAAGTGTTGATTTAACAAATGACTTTTAGATTAATTCTTTAATTAAACCCTTTTTCTATTTTTGTATGCATGCATGTATGCACATGATGACGTGCATGGACACATACATACATACATACATACATACATAGTATCATGGTTGTTGATACATATTTGGTGGCAATGCAAGACTCATATTGTAGTAATTATTTATTTATTTATCATTTTGAATTAAAAAGAAAGGATAATTCACTCATGGTTGATGTTTATCATCTTTGACCATACTTCAACTACTTTTTAACCTTGAGTTAATTATCCCTTTGATTTATTAACTCATTGATAAAGATCTAGATAATTACTAACCATGGTTGAAGTGAAAAGGATAAAATATAGATTATTCATTATCATCTCAATAATTCATTCATATCATTATCTTTTGAGCTCAAGCTTAGCCACCATCTTCTTCTTCCTCTCTTGAAATTTTCTTTGAGTGAAGTTGATAAAAAAGAAAGGGTTTTGATTATAGAATACAAACCACATCATCATACTACACACATCTAGCCCATTTGTGTAGGGTGTTTGCTCTACTTCATTCATATATCAAGTAAAGCAAGGAGCTTTGGGCAAAGGGACTTCGGGTAGATCTTCGTGGACTAGGAAGGCTTCCATCGATCCGTTCCAAACCCTCATAGTGCCAAGGAGTCACATAGGGAGGTCTACAAAGGTTGTAATCTCTACCCTTAGTGATAGTTTTTCATTTGCATGTGATGCTTAGTTGAATGAAACCCTAAATTTCTAGTTATGATTCTTGTCAAGTTCACTTAGCACCTTCAAAATTTGATTTTGATATATGTGATGCTTCTAAACCCTTGATGAGGTGCTAGGTAAATCCAACAATGGTATCAGAGCCAAGCTAGAGCTTTAGGCGATATTTAGGGAAGTTAAAACTCCGATCGAAACACGAAACACCATATTAGACCCTTCTCTGGAAATTTTCTAAAAAAATGTTTTTTCCCGCATTAAAAATACTCAAAAAAATCATCAGGGAATTCTAAGGATAACCCTGAAACACGAGCCCCCAAGGCTCTCAAAGAGCCGCGGAACCGCGGCAAGAACATGCTTGCCGCCGCAGTTCCGCGGCCAAAAAGGGGAATTGGGGACACGTGATGGTACAGTAATATCCGTAGCAGTTTCTGCATATTTATGGGTATTTTTAATCTGACTCATGTGTTGGGTGTTTTGGGGATTATTTTGAATTCGTTGATTCGATCGGAAAGTTTAATTTCGTTCTGTTTTCCGGATAACTTAAAAAGTATTAAAATGTTCGAACAGATATCATTAACTCACTTTTTCCCGGCACGAAAAACTTTCAAGTGTTGAATTTTTCTTGAGTTTAAATCTTTCGGAAAAACGTGCAAGTAACGCGGTGAACCCTCCAGAAGAACACAAACTTTAACTCGATTATGTGACCGTCTGAACCGCCTCTAAACCTTAGGGTTTGGGGCAGTACGGCGTGCCACATGTGAGGCGTTGGCTTGACCCTTCTACGGCTGGACCACTGCTACTGTGACATGTTCTGGGATTTTTGAACTCCGCTCAAGTGTTGAGCTATTTAGGAAATCTTTGGTATTTGATTATTCGATCGGAAAGTTTAATACTGTCTATTTATCTGGAATGTGATACAATATGTGGAATTCATAAAGTTAGGCATGAAATGCGAAGTATGTGATATTTCGGATTTACGATGTCTAAAGAGATTGTGGATTCCAAATGTTGTAGTTTTACACTTTTTTTTCTGTGACCGTAAGCGTAGTATGTGGGGTATCGCCGGCTTCGTTGCTATACATCAACGACAATCGGGATACGCATACTTGCTTACATTGATGATATGAGATATTATGTGTTGCTGAGATATGATGTGCAGGATTATCGTGATTGAATAGCCAGGGGTTTTATGTGAGATGAGAGTTTTATTTTCATTCATGTATAAATCAATTGTATGTAATATTCTTTTATTTGGGGCACTTCCGGGATGAGGAAGATGTTTCCATCATTGTATATTATTTACTTTTCCGCATTAGGATAGACCCAAGGAGGGGAGCACAAGTGACCGGGTTCTAGGGTTCAGTGGGAGGCCATCTCGAGGAGTCGAGACCGGGTCTCCTAAACTCTAGAATTGTCAGGATCACTTGCCGCTCTCGTAGGGGTCTAGGGGTGTGGGCTTGGCTATTCATCGCGACCGTGGAATCCGTATTTTCTATTGTTGGCTAAATACAAAATACGGACATCCTAGATATCCTTTTATTTTCATATGTGCTTCTGCTGTTGATATTCTGTAATGTGATTACTTAGTATCTGAGACGAATGGATTATTATTATATATATGATATATAATAAACGTTGCTTATGTTTTACACCCGCACTAGTCCCGCCCCGCTATGCCGTTAGTTAAGTAACCTAACGGTGCATAACGGGACACTATGGCGAATGCGGATGGCATAAGTGTACGTTCTATTTTCGTTTCTTTTCTGTGATGGCTTAGGAACTTAAATGATGGGATTACATTAATGAGATTAATGTAAAGTAAAAGAAACCTAAAAGATGTTGTAGAATCAGATTTGAAACCCACTCGGCCTTTTTTTTTTAATGAAAAATGCAAGTTTCAAAAGATACGGAGCTTAAGCCACTCCTTTTCTAAACTGATTTGGTTCTACAACGAGATCAAGTTTAAAGCGTTAAAGGTTTTCATAAAAACCATCCGCAACCCTCCGTCATTTTAGGAAGCAGAGTACTTAGTATTCGTGCTACGTATTTTGATCATAGTCAAGGCGTAGTGTACGGTAGCTAAGTGATGTCTTCCTACAAAGCATATGATGCGATCAGTTAGGACATTCATATGATTATGTTGATTATAGTCAAGGGTCATATGGGTGGGTCTAGTTAATCTCGAAATGACGGGTAGAACTTGACTAGTACTTATGATATTTTGACCATAGCCAAGGTCATAAGTAAGTAGGGGTAAAAACAATATCAGGAGTTTCAAGAGTTGAAATTTGCAATGAGATTGCATACCATCTATATGATAGTTGGATCCCGATCCCACTGTGAGTAAGTGTTAATTCCAGGAGAATTTTACACTTTACAATTAACTAATCCAGTAGGTGTCTAGAAAGGTGTTAACGGGGTTTGACCTTTGGGAAAACGAGGTTTATTTTAATTAGACCCGTGCGAAAGCACGGGGAACCTCCCTCAAAGTACCAACACTGGCCTGGCTGACCGGTTAGGGAAACTGTAGAATGTAATTAATCCTGGCTAGTTTTCTTTTTAGGTTTTGAAAGAAAATTTGATAAAAGCAGTGGGAGACATCGATTAGATAAGATAATAACCAATCTAATTCTTTGCAAGAGCATTTCGCTGAGTGTATTCTTTTCTCTCTCCTAATGGAAGATACCGATGACGGGACTTATGCTTCTACTAGAGAAAAATAAACTGACAGGACCGAACTATAAAGAATGGTTGAGGAACTTGAACATTGCACTTACATATGATAAAGTATCATATGTCTTCACAACCCAAGCCCCACCCGTCCCAGGACCCGAATCATCTGTCTCAAATAGGGAGATCCGAAAAACTTGGGGTATTGATTGTAACACGACCAAGTGCCTCGCGCTTGCTTCTATGGACAATATCCATCAGTAACAACACGAGAATATGGATGTATAATCCATCTTTCTTCACACAAAGGACTCGTATGAAGAGCAATCTCATACTTTGAGATACGAGGCATCTCGAAAGCTGTTTCAGATGCGAATGGCCCCTGGTATATCAGTAGGAGACCAATGTTTTGAAGATGATTGGTCTTATAGAAGAACTTGAGGAACTGGGATGGACCATGGATAATTAGCAATATACGGATATTGTTCTACAGTCTCTCCCCCTTGCCTTTGCTCCATTCATAGTGAATTTCAATATGAACGATTTGGAGAAATCATTGCCTGAACTTCTCAATATGTTGAGAAGTGCAGAGAGCACATTGAAAACAACGAGGACTCCCGCTCTGCTTGCTGGGCCATCTTCCTCTTCAGTATAAAAAACCAAAGCCAAGGGAAAGAAAAAGAAGAAGTCCATCAAACAGAAAGGTGGAGTTAAAAAGGCAAAGGGGAAAGACAAATCCGGGGCTGCGGGAAGCGGGAAAGGAGAATGTTTTTACTGCCACAAGTCGGGACATTGGAAACGCAACTGTGCTGTGTATCTTGTTGATCTCAAGAAGAAGAAGCATGCTGATGCTTCCACTTCAGGTGTGTTTGTAACTGAAAACTGTTTTTCTTTAAACTCTGCATCTTGGGTATTAGATACCGGTTCTGGTTCTCACATTTGCAATTGTATGCAGGGATTGAGAAATAGTAGAGTTTTGAAGACAGGTGACCATACTCTGCGGGTTGGAAATGGTTCCAATGTACATGCTGTATCCGTAGGAGAGTATCATCTTGGGTTGCCTTCGGGTTGTATTTTGGTTTTGAACCCGTGTTATTTTGTACCTAGTATACTATGTAATATAATATCCGTTTCTTTGTTGGACAATGAAGGATATCATTTTGTATTGCAAAATAATGTTATGAACATTAACTTGAATCAAGAGTTGATTGGGTTTGGTACATTAAATAACGGTATTTACGTCCTGAACCAACACACAGTTTTCAATATACAACATACTAATAAAAGAAAGTTTTCAGATATAAATGAAACTTTTTTTTGGCATTGTAGACTTGGTCATATTAATGAAACAAGACTAAACAAACTACATAAAGATGGATATTTAAATCCTTTTGAATATAAATCTTATGCGACTTGCCAGTCTTGTATCAAAGGTAAAATGACCAAAACTCCGTTTACTGGACACGGAGAAAGAGCTGTGGAACTTTTAAGCCTCATACATAGTGATGTATGTGTTGCGCCACGGCAGCGCCCCGGCCGTCTATCCGAGGCCAAAATGCGGAATCAAAAATTTTCCTAAATTGGAAACTGGCGCTACCGCGGACAATAAAACCCGGATCGTTAACCATTAACCTAATGCTAGCAAACAAGAGATGGGAAGAGAAGTATACCGAGTGATCCGAGTCCTCCGGTCTTCTCATCATCGTCCCGATCTCCTGCGGAAAGTCTAGTCTCCATATCGTCGCCTCCTCGCCGGAAGGGCACCACATCGCCTGCGTCTTTTACGGGCTCCCGCCTCAATTCCGAGGCAACTCGGGCATGAAGCCGGCAAGTCGACATGCCCAAGATGTGCTGTAGAATGTAGTGTAGAAGATGCTTTGTCTCATTGGGGTTTTAGTTGCCTTGATGGAGGAATCAACAAGATATGAACTTGGGGATTTTTGATAGCAATGAAAATGAGATGGATGATTAATTTCCCACACCAAAATGAACCTCTCTCATTTTCCTCTCCTCCAAATAGTGGCCGACTTCATCTCACATGAGAATGGTGGAGGGAATGAAGACTAATACAAAGGGAGGTGAGTGTAGGAGAATAGAAGAGGTGATCATATCAAAAAGCTAAGAAAACATCAACCATGCTTTTCTTTCCATACCCTTTCAAATCTCATTAATGCAAAAATCATCATGAAAAAGCAAGGAGGCATATCCTATCATAATGAATATATTTGCAAGAAACCCCCTTCCACAAATGTTATTTGCACAATTGCAAATAATCCCCTCCATCGGAAAAGTCCGGCCGGGAAAAAACAAAGGAAAACCGGCCGGAACGGAATGCAAACTGGCAACTCCAGAAAACTGGTCCCCGTAATAAATTACAGGAAAACCCCTATACTGTGCATACACACCCGCATCTGTATTCCGTCCGGATACAAATGCAATGAGACAAAATCTACACTGTACTAAACTAGGACCGGCTTAAACCAAAGCCGGCTAGTAATATCCGTTCGATCCTGATGCGTGCAATACCGCACGTATCAGATCGAACCCTGCCATATAACTATACGGCCACAAGTACAAAACTGTCCGATCCTGATCCGTGCAATACCGCACGTATCTGATCGGGCCCTGCCATATCTCCATACGGCCTCTACAGCGTTTCGCCCGAAAGCTTGAGTAACTGTAAGTGTGGTGGACTCTAAAGACTCGTCAATACTATGGCTGTGGATTTAACCACTAGCACATCAGAGGTATTAGCCAATACGTGACGGGCCACCAGCTATTGACCAAAAGGGACGTCGATGAGCGAACTCATCCTGACACCCTACTGAGCCTGTCAGTGACAATATCCGTACAGTCCGGTCCGTTCGTCTATGAGCATCGCATGTCAGGCCTAGGGGGTTGGTAAAAGTCAGACCTCCAAAAGCGGTACAAGTCGTGTCGGAGTGTAGCCCAGAACGCCCTGAGATACTACTGGAATACCTACCAGTAAATCTCCTGCCTCGGCCGAGGGCTTTGCGTAATGGCTCTCCTAGACACAGCGCGACCTCACCCCCAATACCGGGAGAGACGAACCCCTGAAGATCCGCTCACTGCCTCCATGTGGCTCGGGACTGTACCCAACTAAAACCTGTTTGCACGACTCCTTTGAGCCGTGGTAGGGGTAGTAATCAAAGCACAGTGGGAACTCACACGAGACAAATGACGATCCTCAGGTCGATGAACTAACCTGTACACATGTCACCAGGGAACTGCTATCTGACGTCAGGTATAAGACCAACTAGCATGTTCCCGGCGAGTCCTGTCCGGTGTACTCATAACCCAATGAGCACCTGTATACATCTTAGGTGAACCAACAGACACCAGTGGCTTGTGAGACCGGCCACCGCCCCTCGTCGGGGTCTCGACTGTATACACTAGTCTACTCTGGAGAATCGATGCCCTGTCTCGAAACTCCCACGACTAGGGACCTTTTAAGGATGTGCTTATAGACCACCAGCTCTCACGTTTATGATCGCCATCATACTGCTGGCAGTCAAGCAAGAATCCTAGGGGCTCTATCAGCGTGTAATAGCGACCTGTAAGATCACCTGAAGCAGTACACGATGATAAAGGTAAACCAGATAGCATACTATCATCTCGAGTAAGACTGTCCTACCGGGATAGGTCCTCCCTCAATCATTGCAATCACGTGCCTGTGATCCAATAATTGACTCTGAGAGCACTATCTTCAACAATCTCCCACTTGCACTCAAGGCTAATTATTGCGATGCCGCATACTCACAGCCCGTGTGATACCGAACACCCAACTCCTCTACTAGTCAGTCTCACAAAGCTCGTTTGCGAAACTATTGCGTTCGAGGAATAGCCTCAGTGAGTGGATCCGCTGTGAAGTTTCTTTCTGTCTCTCTATATCTCAAGTTCACGGAGAAAGCCATCTTCCGAAATGAGCAATACCTGTCTTAGAATGTCTGGATGTCTGATGGGACCTAGCTCATAAATGAACTCCAAATCCAAAACTTCTTAGACTGTATCATCAACTGAACTTAATCAGTATCCTGCGCCATGCCACCCTCAGTATTGCCTTGGACCACCTGTCCAAAATACGGCCCCTCGTCAGAAGGAAAACTATAACTCTGACAACCTCCTTGTCGTCCATGTCACCTTGGAAGCCTGGAATGATAACTGTCTCCCGAATGAGGCTGTCGTTATCATATCCCTAGAACATCCACTTATGTTCTAAAACTGCTTCCGACCGTTTCTCCAGGATTGGATTAATATCAAATTATTGCATCTACTGCAAGAACAACATCTGGTGTGGTACTTGACATCTCATGATTGACTCAATTGCCTAAGCAAGTGATCTGCCAATCATGAGTATCCCTCTCCCCTTTAGTCTATAAGACACCTTTAGAGAGGGTGACTCCATCAACTGCAGGTGCACTACCGTGCCAGGAGTCGTCCATTCTAAATACTCATAGAATGCTGTCAAGGTACCCAGATTGGGAAACCACCCAAATCTAGATCTAAAACCATAGATCCAGTAACCAGTATGTCTGATATAATGTTCAAGTCATTTGTGGAGAAACCACTGTGTGACGACCAAAGTATAACCGATCGTAGTATAGGAATATCACTTCCTACTACCTTCTCAACAGATCCATCCCCTATTCTGATGACGTCAAACCTATGACTGTCACATCAGAAATAGATGATCTATCTCCGCTACATCTGCTTTAGTCTATAAATAGACATAAGCCTGATGTCCACCAATGCTTCCGCTGCTCCCACTGACTACGACAACCCTCTGCCAGATTCATATAGACGTGCACTTCTAAAACTAGTTTAGAACGACGCTATACTCATCCTCCTGCCGGGTCTCGCAGCCTGGAACAACAACAATGGCAAGTGTGGGTAAACAAGAACTTCCCTGTCACCGTCCTTGAGGCTACCGGAGTACCTCTCGGGTGCCTGAAGTTACCCACCGTATCTGCGGAGTGGCCAATGGAATGTCAAATCAGATTGAATCTTTAGGTTCCTTATCAAATCTTCAGTAATCGTTTGCGGTTCTGGAATCACTTCCAGTTCTACCATACTCCCACTACTGTTTTCTGAAAAATCCATTTCCTTTTAAAATTGTGGCGAGTGAAGAACAATATCACTATTGATCTTCTAGATGGTAGAAAATCAACCCTCGTCATAGCCTGGGTCAACCCACAAACAGCCATTACAGAAACGTGCCTTGAGTTGTCCAGTGTCTGGTTTTAATCATAAGCCGGACAACTCCCCGTACCTTAACAACGTTAAGATATGAACTGTTCTATATCCAATATAGAACCAGAGGCACTGATTTAATTGAACCAGATTCAAATCATGCAGCTGTCACCAGTGCATGTCAACTAAATGGAAGGAGGGCCGATCAGCGTTACTCAACTTAGGAATGCTTCCAATTATGAGTAACCCGAAAGAGAAGCAATTTCTCTTTATCATTACTATCAACTGAATACCATACACAAGTATCTACATCTTCGATCTCTTTAAAGAATCCCGATACTTGCTACACCTGGTTCTCTACTCTATTCAAATACCTATAACTCCTCAAAACTTAGACCCTGTGTTTCTACGAAACACATGTCTAAGAACTAGAGAAGTTAAAAGTAAACAGAATATAGTATGAAGACCAACCCCTCTGTCCTAATGGACACTGGACAACATACAATACTCTGTATAAGTCCGCAGAGTCCAACAACTCTTTCACTGTGTGTCGTAGGTTGAAAACTGTACTTATGGTTAAGAAGAATTACACCGCTGTTTAATGCTCCTTACCTAACCATCCACTGATATAGGTAAATGTCATCGACATAATATCAAAAGGTATATCTCACTCTATGAAAATAGACGTACAGATATATCAATTTGAAATTGGTGCATAACAGCGGATATTCAAAACCAAATAATTGCCATCCGGCAAACTACCCAGGTGACTTCCTCAAATATCACCGATTACAACGAATCCCGATATAATGAGGATGATCACCCAATTCCCAATAACTTACTCCCACTCATCATCTGTAAAACCATACAGATGTGAGAATCATACCTGGTAAATACATACCCTGGAGTAAGTGTCTAATCGGGAAATCAGTTTTCTATTAACAGTACACAGTGAAACTGAAACATTGAAATGTTTCGTTGGGGTATCCTGGTATTCCTAGTAATGCCTCTTCCATTATCCAGATTCACAACTATAACCGTATAAGTCTTTGCCACCTCTCCAAATCCCTTTATATGTCTTTAGTCATTACCTTCTGCACACCCCTTTAGGCCAATTAGTTTTCTTCCTTCCCTACCGTTCGGCACCAGCCTATGGTTTGGAAGAAGACTATCCAATAAGCATAATGGGTGTACTGTCCTAATCCTAGGAGCACTCGCAAAGCGAGAGAAGGTGAAGATAAAAGACACCTGAATGTACTTTATTCCTATTTCTCCTGAACCAGAATCCATCCCCGAACTGGAACAAGTTCCTTTCGAGTTCGTATATAACCATACGATGGAGCATCCAATAAACTGTGGATCTTCGTAGTGATACGGAGTGTCCTGGAGAAATACAAAGGTGATTTAGGATTGGCAAAGAAATACTTGGTTTGGTCGTGAATATCAGTCGCATTTTACTTTGCCCTCCTTACTAATCCCTTGCTTTGTCTTAATCTTAATACCTTCTGTACCCCGTTTAGGCTAATTGGTATTCTTCATTCCCCACCGGTCGGCACCAGCCTATGGTTTGGAAGAAGACTATCCAATTTGCGTAATAGGTGTACTACTCCTAAACCAAGGAGTACTCGCAACCTGAGAGAAGGTGAAAAGAAAAGACAACTGAATAATCCTATTCGTTTTCTCCAGAACCAGAAACCATCCTCGAAGTCCTTCGAGTTCGTATCTAACTATACGATGGTTTTGTCCAATGGAAGTGGACGTTCGCAGTAACGCGGGGTGTCCTGGAGAAAAGGGTAAAAGTAGGAGTGGCAATGAGGTCTGCAACTCTGACAATCCAAAGGCCTGTGTTAAGAAGGTTCGGTCAACTTGGTCACTGAGTCATAGTCTTAGGGTCGGGTCAATGGTCGCTGCCAAAGAGAGAGAGAAAAGAAACACTCAGCGTGCACTCTAACCTAGATCAGAATGGTTATCACTTTGTCTAATCTGGAAACCTCCCACCGTACCTCAAATTCTCTTCCAAACCTGAAAGAAGAACTAGTCGGGATCACCCGAGGAGTAAACCAACTCATCAGTGGAATCGGGATCCAACTATCATCGCATGATAACTTGACGGAATCCACTCAAGTCACCACACTCCAGAAGGTATGCGCATGCCTGGCAAGTTTCAGTTCTTTTGAAACTCCCGATGTGATTTTTACCCCTAGGACCCAAGTGACTGTTGGAGATAGTGCCCTCAGAGTCAATTATTGGATCACAGGCACGTGATTGCAATGATTGAGGGAGGACCTATCCCGGTAGGACAGTCTTACTCGAGATGATAGTATGCTATCTGGTTTATCTTTATCATCGTGTACTGCTTTAGGTGACCTGGCATGTCGCTATTACACGTTGATAGAGCCCCTAGGATTCTTGCTTGACTGCCGGTGGTATGATGGCGATCATATACGTGGGAGCTGGTAGTCTATAAGCACATCCTTAAAAGGTCCCTGGTCGTAGGAGTTTCGAGACAGGGCATCGATACTCCATTAGTAGACTAGTGTATACAGTCGAGACCCCGACGAGGGGCGGTGGCCGGTCTCACAAGCCACTGGTGTCTGTTGGGTTATGAGTACACCGGACAGGATTCACCTAAGATGTATACAGGTGCTCATTGGGTTATGAGTACACCGGACAGGATTCGCCGGGAACCTGCCAGTTGGGATTATACCAGACGTCGGATAGCAGTTCCCTGGTGACATGTGTACAGGTTAGTTCATCGACCTGAGATCGTCATTTGTCTCGTGTGAGTTCCCACTGTGCTTTGATTACTACCCTACCACGGCTCAAAGGAGTCGTGCAAACAGGTTTTAGTTGGGTACAGTCCCGAGCCACATGGAAGCAGTGAGCGGATCTGCAGGGGTTCGTCTCTCCCGGTATTGGGGGTGAGGTCGCGCTGTGTCTAGGAGAGCCATTACGCAAAGCCCTCGGCCGAGGCAGGAGATTTACTGGTAGGTATTCCAGTAGTATCTCAGGGCGTTCTGGGCTACACTCCGACACGACTTGTACCGCTTTTAGGGGTCTGACTTTTACCAACCCCCTAGGCCCGACATGCGATGCTCATAGACGAACGGACCGGACTGTACGGATATTGTCACTGACAGGCTCAGTAGGGTGTCAGGATGAGTTCGCTCATCGACGTCCCTTTTGGTCAATAGCTGGTGGGCCGTCACGTATTGGCTAATACCTCTGACGTGCTAGTGGTTAAATCCACAGCCATAGTATTGACGAGTCTTTAGAGTCCACCACACTTACAGTTACTCAAGCTTTCGGGCGAAACGCTGTAGAGGCCGTATGGAGATATGGCAGGGTCCGATCAGATACGTGCGGTATTGCACGGATCAGGATCGGACAGTTTTGTACTAGTGGCCGTATGGTTATATTGCAGCGTTCGATCAGATACGTGCGGTATTGCACGGATCAGGATCGGACGGATATCACTAGCCGGCTTTGGCTTAAGCCGGTCCTAGTTTAGTACAGTGTAGATTTTGTCTCATTGCATTTGTATCCGGTCGGAATACAGATGCGGGTGTGTATGCACAGTATCGGGGTTTTCCTGTAATTTATTACGGGACCAGTTTTCTGGAGTTGCCAGTTTGCATTCCGTTCCGGCCGGTTTTCCTTTGTTCTTTCCCGGCCGGACTTTTCCGATGGAGGGGGTTATTTGCAAGTTTGCAAATAACATTTGTGAAGGGGGTCCTTTGTAATTATGTGGCATCATGATGAGATTCCTTTTGCATCAACCTTTTTCATTTATGTTGATTAGAATTGATAAGAATGGTTGATGTAAGTTTGTAATGATTTTGTTTAAGGTTGTGGTCACCACTTGCTTTATCCTACACTCACCCTCCTTCTTGTTTTTGATTTTCTCTCCACCATTTGAACTAGAGGGGGCCGGCCACTTCTTTGGGTGAGATAGAATGGTTCATTTCTTTTTGGTGTTGGAAAAATTATCATTCATCTCATTTTTCTTGCCACCAAAAACCATCTCCAAAGTTCATGATTTCTTTCTCCCTCCATGGCAACTTCACCACCCCAATAGAGACTATGATTCTACACTACATTCTACAGCATATCTTGAGCATGTCGAGTTGCCGGCTTCATGCCCGAGTTGCCTCGGTATTGAGGCGGGAGCCCGTAAAAGACGCAGGCGATGTGGTGCCCTTTCCGGCGAGGAGGCGACGATATGGAGACAAGACTTTCCGCGGGAGATCGGGACAATGAAGAGAAGACCGGAGGACTCGGATCACTCGGTATACTTCTCTTCCCATCTCTTGATTGCTAGCATTAGGTTAATGGTAAACGATCCGGGTTTTCATTGTCCGCGGTAGCGCCGGTTTCCGAGTAAGGAAAATTTTTGATTCCGCATTTTGGCCTCGAGTACGAGGCCGGGGCGCTGCCGTGGCGCAACATGGTATCAGAGCCACGCCATTAACCTTTTCTAGCTTGTTCTAATGCGTTTTGCTTATCCGATCGACCAAAATTCCGAAAACCTCATTTTTATTCACATCAGTTTTCTGTTGGAATTTTTTGGTGTCTAAAAATTTTTCAGGTTGCAAAAAAATAATGTGCAGGAAATTCTAAGACCACTGGGAAAATTCGACACAGTCAGTCGACCAATGTAGCGTGGATCCGCGGCCAAACCCCCCATTGGGCCGCGGTTCCGCCGCACATTGGTGATGTCACTGCATCAGTTTTTCCCAGTGGGCTTCTGGGCTTATTTTGGGGGTTTTGGAATATTAAAATTGGGACAATTATTTCTGTGAGTGCTACAGTTTTACTTGGGGCCCACTTGTTAATTGTTTGATCGATCGGATATTTTTAAACACATTATTTCACAGTATTTACATTATATCTGCGACCGTGAATGTCACTTGATCGGTAAATCCCATCTAACTGCTATAGCCCGGTTAGACGGATTTGCGAACGTGACTTTCACGTTGATGTTCTATGTTTATGCTGTGTTGTTGCGGATCGGTCGTGGGGGATAGCCTGGATGCAATGCTAGTACAGTTTTGTTGTATTATGTACATTTGATATTGCGGGACGAGCGTCCGACATGTGGACTGCCGTCACTGCCTGATTGTATTATTCTTTTTAGGGCACGACCTGGTTGCGGTCGATGTACCCGGTGTATGTATATTTTACTTTCTGTACTAGGATTACCCCGCGGAGGGGTGCACGGATAGCCGGGTTCTAGAGGGCAACGGGCCCGCATCTCATGGCATTGAGACGGAGGGGGCTTCACTCTAGGATTGGCGGGCTAATTCGCCGCACTCGTAGGGGGTACAGGTTGACCCAGGAGGGGTGCCCAAGTTACCGGATTCCGTGAAGTGCTGGGTGGTCCATTCACGGTGCTGAAGGGGGCTGCCTCGCTTCAGGTTTTGGCGGGTGACTTTCCGCGCCCGTAGGGGTCTAGGTTTTCATTGCACAGGCTATCCACACGACCAGGAGAACGTCGGGTTTCAGCAGCGGCTCTGTGAAACCCGGGGCTTCCAGATATCTGTATTGTTCTGTGATGCTGTATATTTCTGTGATGTTGCATTTTTATCACGCCTTGAGCGAAATATAATATATTGGTATATATATTAGTAGATGTTGTATATGTTTTACATCCGCGCTAGTCCAGTCCCCGCTCTGCCGTTAGTTAGCTAACCTAACGGGTGATGACGGGACCCCGGTGGCGAATGCGGATGGCATATACGTACATCAGTATATTTTCGTTCTTTGTGGTGTGATCAATTGATGGGACTGCGTTGATTCGGATCAGTGCAAGCTAAACAAACCTATTCTGATGTTGTTGGAACACTTTTCAAAAAGCTGTTATTGCAAGGACGTCCACTTTTGTTTTGCATCGTGGTATTCATTTGGAATATCCTGCTCCTCAGTCGACGAGGCAAGGGCCGAGATCCCTTCACCGGGAGTGACCCCTTGGACAGAAGTTTGCGTCAGGGCATTAACTTCATTATAGCCGATTACTTTTGCTTTGCATCGTAGTATTCAGTTGGAATATCCTGCACCTCATTCTACGGGGAAAGAGCCGAGATCCCTTCACCGGGAGTGACCTCTTTAGCAAAGGTTTCGTCACTATATTTTTATAAAAATTTGTGCAGTTCCTTCAACGATATCAAGTTCATTACGTTAAAGGTTTTTCGCCAAAAACCAGTCGTAGCCCTCCGTCATTTCAGATTAGTATTACTTAGTATTCGTGCTGCGTATGTCGTGCTTAGCCGAGGCGTAGTGTTCGGTAGCTATGTTGTGCTTTTCTGTTGCATGGATATGTGATTGGTTAGGACAGTCGTACGGTCATTTTGGCTCAGTCAAGGACTCGTGCGGGTGGGTCTAATGCAATCAAGATAATGACGGGCTGAACTTGACTAGGATCCTTTGATATGTTGGCTCAGTCAAGGTCACTTGGGTCCTAGGGGTAAAAATCACATCGGGAGTTTCAAAAGAACTGAAACTTGCCAGATATGCGCATACCTTCTGGAGTGTGGTGACGTGAGTAGATTCCGTCACGTTATCATGCGATGAGAGTTGGATCCTGATTCCCACTGATGAGTTGGTTTACTCCTCGGGTGATCCCGACTGATTCTTCTTTCAGGTTTGGAGGAGAATTTGAGGTACAGTGGGAGGTTTCCTAATTAGATAAAGTGATAACCATTCTGATCTAGGTTAGAGTGCACGCTGAGTGTTTCTTTTCTCTCTCTCTGGCAGCGACCATTGACCCGACCCTGGACTATGAATCAGTGACCAAGTTGACCGAACCTTCTTAACACAGGCTTTTGGATTGTCAGAGTTGCAGACCTCATTGCCACTCCTACTTTTACCCTTTTCTCCAGGACACCCCGTATTATTACGAACGTCCACTTCCATTGGACAAAACCATCGTATGGTTATATACGAACTCGAAGGACTTCGAGGATGGTTTCTGGTTCTAGAGAAAACGGATAGGATTATTCAGTTGTCTTTTCTTTTCACCTTCTCTCATTGCCAGTACTCCTTGGTTTAGGAGATAGTACACCTATTACGCAAATTGGATAGTCTTCTTCCAAACCTTAGGCTGTGCCGAACGGTGGGGAATGAAGAAAACCAATTAGCATAACGATGGTGTGCAGAAGGTATTAAGTTAAGACAAAGCAAGGGATTAGTAGGAGGGCAAAGTAAATTGCGACTGATATTCACGACCAAACCAAGTATTTCTTCGCCAATCCTAATCACCTTTGTATTTCTCCAGGACACTCCGTATCACTACGAAGATCCACAGTTTATTGGATACTCCATCGTATGGTTATATACGAACTCGAAAGGAACTTGTTCCAGTTCGGGGATGGATTCTGGTTCAGGAGAAATAGGAATAAAGTACATTCAGGTGTCTTTTATCTTCACCTTCTCTCGCATTGCGAGTGTTCCTAGGATTGGGACAGTACACCCTTTATGCTTTTTGGATAGTCTTCTTCCAAACCATAGGCTGGTGCCGAACGGTAGGGAAGGAAGAAAACCATTTGGCCTAAAGGGGTGTACAGAAGGTAATGACTAAAGACATAGAAAGGGATTTGGAGAGGTGGCAAAGAATTATACGGTTACAGTTGTGAATCTGGATAATGGAAGAGGCATTACTAGGAATACCAGGATACCCCAACGAGACATTTCGATGTTTCAGTTTCACTGTGTACTGTTAATGGAAAACTGATTTCCCGATTAGACACTTGCTCCAGGGTATGTATTTACCAGGTATGATTCTCACATCTGTATGGTTTTACAGATGCTGAGTGGGAGTAAGTTATTAGGAATTAGGTGACTATCCTCATTATATCAGGATTCGTTGTAATTGGTGATATTTGAGGAAGCCACCTGGATTGTTTGCCGGTCGGCAAATATTTGGTTTTGAATATCCGCTGTTGTGCACCAATTTCAAATTGATATATCTGTACGTCTATTTTCATAGAGTGAGATATACCTTTTGATATTATGTCGATGACATTTACCTATATCAGTGGATGGTTAGGTAAGGAGCATTAAACAGCGGTGTAATTCTTCTTAACCATAAGTACAGTTTTCAACCTACGACACACAGTGAAAGAGTTGTTAGACTCAGCGGACTTATACAGAGTATTGTATGTTGTCCAGTGTCCATTAGGACAGAGGGGTTGGTCCTCATACTATATTCTGTTTACTTTTAACTTCTCTAGTTCTTAGACATGTGTTTCGTGGAAACACAGAGTCTAAGTTTTGAGGAGTTATAGGTATTTGAATAGAGTAGAGAACTAGGTATAGCAAGTATCGGGATTCTTCAAAGTGATCGAAGATGTAGATACTTGTGTATGGTATTCAGTTGATAGTAATGATTAAGAGAACTAGCTTCTCTTTCAGGTTACTCATAATTGGAAACATTCCTAAGTTGAGTAACGCTGATCGGCCTCCTTCCATTTAGTTGACATGCACTGGAAACAGCTGCATGATTTGAATCTGGTTCAATTAAATCAGTGCCTCTGTTTCTATATTGGATATAGAACAGTTCATATCTTGACATTGTTAAGGTACGGGGAGTTGTCCGGCTTATGCTTAAAACCAGACACTGAACAACTCAAGGCACGTTTCTGTAATGGCTGTTTGTGGGTTGACCCAGGCTATGACGAGGGTTGACTTTCTACCATCTGGCAGATCAATAGAAATATTGTTCTAGACTCGCCACAGTTTTATTAAAAAAAAATGGATTTTTTCAAAAACAGTAGTGGGAGTATGGTAGAACTGGAAGTGATTCCAGAACCGCAAACGATTACTGAAGATTTGATAAGGAACCTAAAGATTCAATCTGTTTTGACATTCCATTGGCCACTCCGCAGATGAGGTGGGTAACTTCAGGCACCCGAGAGGTACTCCGGTAGCCTCAAGGACGGTGACAGGGAAGTTCTTGTTTACCCACACTTGCCATTGTTGTTGTTCCAGGCTGCGAGACTCGGCAAGGGGATGAGTATAGCGTCGTTCTAAACTAGTTTTAGAAGTGCGCGTCTATATGACTCTGGCAGAGGGTTGTCGTAGTCAGTGGGAGCAGCGGAAGCATTGGTGGACATCAGGCTTATGTCTATTTATAGACTAAAGAAGATGTAGCGGAGATAGATCATCTATTTCTGATGTGACAGTCATAGGTTTGACGTCATCAGAATAGGGGATGGATCTGTTGAGAAGGTAGTAGGGTGTGATATCCTGGTATTTGGATGACATACACAGAGTAGGAAAAGATACTCCTATACTACGATCGGTTATACTTTGGTCGTCACACAGTGTTTTCTCCGTATGGGATTTGGACATTATGTCAGACATACTGGTTACTAGATCTATGGTTTTAGATCTAGATTTGGGTGGTTTCCCAATCTTCCCAATCTGGGTACTTAGACAGCATTCTAAGAGTATTTAGAATGGACGACTCCTGGCATGGTAGTGTACCTACAGGTGATGGAGTCACCCTCTCTAAAGGTGTCCTACAAACTAAAGGGGAGAGGGATACGCATGATTGACAGATCACTTGCTTAGGCAATTGAGTCAATCATAAGATGTCAAGTACCACACCAGATGTTGTTCTTGCTGTAGATGCAACAAGTTGATATTAATCCAATCCTGGAGAAACAGTCGGAAGCAGTTTTAGAACAGAAGTTAATGTTCTAGGGATGTGATAACGACAGCCTCTTTTAGGAGACGGTTATCATTCCAGGCTTCCAAGGTGACATGGATGGCAGAGTGGCTGTCAGAGTTGTAGTTTTCCCTCCGACGAGGGGCAGTATTTTGGACAGGTGGTCCAAGGCAATACTGAGGGAGGCATGGCGCTGGGTACTGATTAAGTTCAGTTATCGATACAGTCTAAGAAGTTTGGATTTGGAGTTCATTTATGAACTAGGTCCCATCAGACATCCAGACGTTCCAAGACAGGTATTGCTCATTTCGGGAGATGGCTTTCTCCGCGAACTTGAGATATAGAGAGACATAGAAAGAAACTTCTCTGCAGATCCACTCACTGAGGCTATTCCTCGAACGCAATAGTTTCGCAAACGGGTTTTGTGAGACTGACTAGTAGAGGAGTTGGGTGTTCGGTATCACACGGGCTGTGAGTATGCGACATCGCAATAATTAGCCTTGAGTGCAAGTGGGAGATTGTTGGAGATAGTGCCCTCAGAGTCAATTATTGGATCACAGGCACGTGATTGCAATGATTGAGGGAGGACCTATCCCGGTAGGACAGTCTTACTCGAGATGATAGTATGCTATCTGGTTTATCTTTATCATCGTGTACTGCTTTAGGTGACCTGGCATGTCGCTATTACACGTTGATAGAGCCCCTAGGATTCTTGCTTGACTGCCGGCAGTATGATGGCGATCATATACGTGGGAGCTGGTAGTCTATAAGCACATCCTTAAAAGGTCCCTGGTCGTAGGAGTTTCGAGACAGGGCATCGATACTCCATTAGTAGACTAGTGTATACAGTCGAGACCCCGACGAGGGGCGGTGGCCGGTCTCACAAGCCACTGGTGTCAGTTGGTTCACCTAAGATGTATACAGGTGCTCATTGGGTTATGAGTACACCGGACATGACTCGCCGGGAACCTGCCAGTTGGGATTATACCAGACGTTGGATAGCAGTTCCCTGGTGACATGTGTACAGGTTAGTTCATCGACCTGAGATCGTCATTTGTCTCGTGTGAGTTCCCACTGTGCTTTGATTACTACCCTACCACGGCTCAAAGGAGTCGTGCAAACAGGTTTTAGTTGGGTACAGTCCCGAGCCACATGGAGGCAGTGAGCGGATCTGCAGGGGTTCGTCTCTCCCGGTATTGGGGGTGAGGTCGCGCTGTGTCTAGGAGAGCCATTACGCAAAGTCCTCGGCCGAGGCAGGAGATTTACTGGTAGGTATTCCAGTAGTATCTCAGGGCGTTCTGGGCTACACTCCGACACGACTTGTACCGCTTTTGGGGGTCTGACTTTTACCAACCCCCTAGGCCCGACATGCGATGCTCATAGACGAACGGACCGGACTGTACGGATATTGTCACTGATAGGCTCAGTAGGGTGTCAGGATGAGTTCGCTCATCGACGTCCCTTTTGGTCAATAGCTGGTGGGCCGTCACGTATTGGCTAATACCTCTGACGTGCTAGTGGTTAAATCCACAGCCATAGTATTGACGAGTCTTTAGAGTCCACCACACTTACAGCTACTCAAGCTTTCGGGCGAAACGCTGTAGAGGCCGTATGGAGATATGGCAGGGTCCGATCAGATACGTGCGGTATTGCATGGATCAGGATCAGACAGTTTTGTACTAGTAGCCGTATAGTTATATGGCAGGGTTCGATCTGATACGTGCGGTATTGCACGGATCAGGATCGGACGGATATCACTAGCCGGCTTTGGCTTAAGCCGGTCCTAGTTTAGTACAGTGTAGATTTTGTCTCATTGCATTTGTATCCGGTCGGAATACAGATGCGGGTGTGTATGCACAGTATCGGGGTTTTCCTGTAATTTATTCCGGGACCAGTTTTCTGGAGTTGCCAGTTTGCATTCCGTTCCGGCCGGTTTTCCTTTGTTCTTTCCCGGCCGGACTTTTCCGATGGAGGGGGTTATTTGCAAGTTTGCAAATAACATTTGTGGAGGGGGTCCTTTGTAATTATGTGGCATCATGATGAGATTCCTTTTGCATCAACCTTTTTCATTTATGTTGATTAGAATTGATAAGAATGGTTGATGTAAGTTTGTAATGATTTTGTTTAAGGTTGTGGTCACCACTTGCTTTATCCTACACTCACCCTCCTTCTTGTTTTTGATTTTCTCTCCACCATTTGAACTAGAGGGGGCCGGCCACTTCTTTGGGTGAGATAGAATGGTTCATTTCTTTTTGGTGTTGGAAAAATTATCATTCATCTCATTTTTCTTGCCACCAAAAACCATCTCCAAAGTTCATGATTTCTTTCTCCCTCTATGGCAACTTCACCACCCCAATAGAGACTATGATTCTACACTACATTCTACAGCATATCTTGAGCATGTCGAGTTGCTGGCTTCATGCCCGAGTTGCCTCGGTATTGAGGCGGGAGCCCGTAAAAGACGCAGGCGATGTGGTGCCCTTTCCGGCGAGGAAGCGACGATATGGAGACAAGACTTTCCGCGGGAGATCGGGACAATGAAGAGAAGACCGGAGGACTCGGATCACTCGGTATACTTCTCTTCCCATCTCTTGATTGCTAGCATTAGGTTAATGGTAAACGATCCGGGTTTTCATTGTCCACGGTAGCGCCGGTTTCCGAGTAAGGAAAATTTTTGATTCCGCATTTTGGCCTCGAGTACGAGGCCGGGGCGCTGCCGTGGCGCAACAGTGACCTTGACGAATAATCAACAAATCAAAAGGTCCTAGTCACGTTCAACCCGTCATTATCTTGATTGCGTTAAACCCACCCGCACGACCCTTGATGAATAATCAACAAAGTCGCACGACTGTCCTAACCAATCCACTTATCCATGCGACAGAAAGCATTACAGAGCTACCGCACACTACGCCTCGGTGAATAGCAACGACAAACGTAGCGTGAATACTATGCAATACTAATCCGAAATGACGGAGGGCTACGAATGGTTTTTGGCGAAAAACCTTTAACGTAATGAACTTGATATCGTTGAAGGAACCGGATAACTTTTTATAAAAATATAGTGACGAAAACCTTCGCTAAAGAGGTCACTCCCGGTGAAGGGATCTCGGCTCTTTTCCCGTAGAATGAGGTGCAGGATATTCCAACTGAATACCACGATGCAAAGCAAAAGTAATCGGCTATAGTGAAGTTAATGCCCTGACGCAAACTTCTGTCCAAGGGGTCACTCCCGGTGAAGGGATCTCGGCCCTTGCCTCGTCGACTGAGGAGCAGGATATTCCAAATGAATACCACGATGCAAAACAAAAATGAACGTCCTTGCAATAACAGCTTTTTTTTAAAAAATGTTCCAACAACATCAGAATAGGTTTGTTTATCTTGCATTGATCCGAATCAACGCAGTCCCATCAATTGATCACACCACAAAGAACGAAAATATACTGATGTACGTATATGCCATCCGCATTCGCCACTGGGTCCCGTCATCACCCGTTATGTTACTTAACTAACGACAGAGCGGGGACTGGACTAGCGCGGATGCAAAACATATACAACATCTACTAATATATATACCAATATATTATATTTCGCTCAAGGCGTGATAAAATGCAACATCACAGAAATGTACAGCATCACAGAACAATACAGATATCTGGAAGCCCCGGGTTTCACAGAGCCGCTGCTGAAACCCGACGTTCCCCTGGTCGTGTGGATAGCCTGTGCAATGAAATCCTAGACCCCTACGGGCGCGGCAAGTCACCCGCCAAAACCTGAAGCGAGGCAGCCCCCTTCAGCTCCGTGAATGGACCACCCAGCACTTCATGGAATCCGGTAACTTGGGCACCCCTCCTGGGTCAACCTGTACCCCCTACGAGTGCGGCGAATAGCCCGCCAATCCTAGAGTGAAGCCCCCTCCGTCTCAATGCCATGAGATGCGGGCTCGTTGCCCTCTAGAACCCGGCTATCCGTGCACCCCTCCGCGGGGTAATCCTAGTACAGAATAGTAAAATATACATACACCGGGTACATCGACCGCAACCAGGTCGTGCCCCAAAAGAATAATACAAACTGGCAGTGACGGCAGTCCACATGTCGGACGCTCGCCCCGCAATATCAAATGTACATAATACAACAAACTGTACTACCATTGCATCCAGGCTATCCCCCACGACCGATCCTCAACAACACAGCATAAACATAGAACATCAACGTGAAAGTCACGTTCGCAAATCCGTCTAACCGGGCTATAGCAGTTAGACGGGATTTACCGATCAAGTGACATTCACGGTCGCAGATATAATGTAAATACTGTGAAATAATGTGTTTAAAAATATCCGATCGATCAAACAATTAACAAGTGGGCCCCCAAGTAATACTGTAGCAGTCACAGAAGATCTGGGCCCAAATTTAATATCCCAAAACCCCCAAAAACAGCCCACAAGCCCACTGTACAAATTTGACACAGTGAAGAGACCAGAGTGCGGCGGAACCGCGGCCCAAGGGGGGTTTGGCCGCGGTTCCGTGCTAAGGTCATCGACTGAACTTGTCGAATTTTTACAGAGGTCTTATAATTTCATGTACATTAGGTTTCTGCAACCTGAAAAATTTTTAGACACCAAAAAATTCCAACAGAAAACTGATGCAAAGGAAATGTGGTTTTTGGGATTTCGGTCGATCGGAAATGCAAAACACATTAGAACAAGCTAGGTAAGGTTAATGGCATGGCTCTGATACCATGTTGCGCCACGGCAGCGCCCCGGCCGTCTATCCGAGGCCAAAATGCGGAATCAAAAATTTTCCTAACTTGGAAACTGGCGCTACCGCGGACAATAAAACCCGGATCGTTAACCATTAACCTAATGCTAGCAAACAAGAGATGGGAAGAGAAGTATACCGAGTGATCCGAGTCCTCCGGTCTTCTCATCATCGTCCCGATCTCCTGCGGAAAGTCTAGTCTCCATATCGGCGCCTCCTCGCCGGAAGGGCACCACATCGCCTGCGTCTTTTACGGGCTCCTGCCTCAATTCCGAGGCAACTCGGGCATGAAGCCGGCAAGTCGACATGCCCAAGATGTGCTGTAGAATGTAGTGTAGAAGATGCTTTGTCTCATTGGGGTTTTAGTTGCCTTGATGGAGGAATCAACAAGATATGAACTTGGGGATTTTTGATAGCAATGAAAATGAGATGGATGATTAATTTCCCACACCAAAATGAACCTCTCTCATTTTCCTCTCCTCCAAATAGTGGCCGGCTTCATCTCACATGAGAATGGTGGAGGGAATGAAGACTAATACAAAGGGAGGTGAGTGTAGGAGAATAGAAGAGGTGATCATATCAAAAAGCTAAGAAAACATCAACCATGCTTTTCTTTCCATACCCTTTCAAATCTCATTAATGCAAAAATCATCATGAAAAAGCAAGGAGGCATATCCTATCATAATGAATATATTTGCAAGAAACCCCCTTCCACAAATGTTATTTGCACAATTGCAAATAACCCCCTCCATCGGAAAAGTCCGGCCGGGAAAAAACAAAGGAAAACCGGCCGGAACGGAATGCAAACTGGCAACTCCAGAAAACTGGTCCCGTAATAAATTACAGGAAAACCCCTATACTGTGCATACACACCCGCATCTGTATTCCGTCCGGATACAAATGCAATGAGACAAAATCTACACTGTACTAAACTAGGACCGGCTTAAACCAAAGCCGGCTAGTAATATCCGTTCGATCCTGATCCGTGCAATACCGCACGTATCAGATCGAACCCTGCCATATAACTATACGGCCACAAGTACAAAACTGTCCGATCCTGATCCGTGCAATACCGCACGTATCTGATCGGGCCCTGCCATATCTCCATACGGCCTCTACAGCGTTTCGCCCGAAAGCTTGAGTAACTGTAAGTGTGGTGGACTCTAAAGACTCATCAATACTATGGCTGTGGATTTAACCACTAGCACGTCAGAGGTATTAGCCAATACGTGACGGGCCACCAGCTATTGACCAAAAGGGACGTCGATGAGCGAACTCATCCTGACACCCTACTGAGCCTGTCAGTGACAATATCCGTACAGTCCGGTCCGTTCGTCTATGAGCATCGCATGTCAGGCCTAGGGGGTTGGTAAAAGTCAGACCCCCAAAAGCGGTACAAGTCGTGTCGGAGTGTAGCCCAGAACGCCCTGAGATACTACTGGAATACCTACCAGTAAATCTCCTGCCTCGGCCGAGGGCTTTGCGTAATGGCTCTCCTAGACACAGCGCGACCTCACCCCCAATACCGGGAGAGACGAACCCCTGAAGATCCGCTCACTGCCTCCATGTGGCTCGGGACTGTACCCAACTAAAACCTGTTTGCACGACTCCTTTGAGCCGTGGTAGGGTAGTAATCAAAGCACAGTGGGAACTCACACGAGACAAATGACGATCCTCAGGTCGATGAACTAACCTGTACACATGTCACCAGGGAACTGCTATCTGACGTCAGGTATAAGACCAACTAGCATGTTCCCGGCGAGTCCTGTCCGGTGTACTCATAACCCAACGAGCACCTGTATACATCTTAGGTGAACCAACAGACACCAGTGGCTTGTGAGACCGGCCATCACCCCTCCTCGGGGTCTCGACTGTATACACTAGTATACTCTGGAGAATCGATGCCCTGTCTCGAAACACCCACGACTAGGGACCTTTTAAGGATGTGCTTATAGACCACCAGCTCTCACGTATATGATCGCCATCATACTGCTGGCAGTCAAGCAAGAATCCTAGGGGCTCTATCAGCGTGTAATAGCGACCTGTAAGGTCACCTGAAGCAGTACACGATGATAAAGGTAAACCAGATAGCATACTATCATCTCGAGTAAGACTGTCCTACCGGGATAGGTCCTCCCTCAATCATTGCAATCACGTGCCTGTGATCCAATAATTGACTCTGAGGGCACTATCTCCAACAGTATGCGGACCAATGTCTACACATGCTAGAGGTGGTTTTTCATACTTCATTACTTTTACCGATAATTTCTCAAGATTCGAACACATGTTTTTGATAAAGTACAAATCCGAAGCTTTCGAGAAATTCAAGGAGTACAAACTTGAAGTAGAAAAACAAACAGGTTTGAGCATCAAGAAACTTCGATCAGATCGAGGTGGAGAATATTTAAGTATAGAGTTTTTAGACTTCTTAAAAGAGAATGGGATTCTCTCTCAGCTCACTCCTCCTTACACACCACAGCACAATGGTGTGTCAGAACGGAGGAATCATACCCTATTAGATATGGTACGATCCATGATGTGTGATGCTGAGTTACCGCTTCCTTTTGGGGGCATGCATTAGAGACAGCGATGTATCTGTTAAACAGGGTTCCAACCAAGACCGTGTCTACCACTCCATATGAGATATGGAGTGGAAAGAGACCATCTCTTAAAAGAGTTAGGATTTGAGATTGTCCGGCTTTTGTTAAAAAGCAGAATCCAGACAAACTCGAGACACGATCGGTCATGTGTAAATTTGTGGGGTATCTAAAACATTCGTATGGATATCTATTCTACCACAAGGAGGAACAAAAGGAGTTTGTTGCTCAGCATGCCACATTTTTGGAAAATGAAATCTTTACGGACAGTACTGATGGCAATGCGGTAGAACTAGAAGAGGTTCTGGAGATACAAATTACTCAGGACGAATTGGTTGAAACTGATGTTGCAGTAGAACTTCAAGAACCTCAGCCGCTCCGGAGATCTAGTAGAACTTCTCGCCCACCAGAGAGATACTATGGGTTTCTCATTGATGGTGATAGAGAAGATTGCATCATGGATGATGATGACCCTACTAGTTTTCAGCAAGCTATTACGAGTGGTGACTCAGTGAAATGGCTGGTAGCCATGAGATCCGAAATGGAGTCCATGTATACCAAAAAAGTATGGACTTTGGATGTTGCGCCTCCTGGGATAAAACCCGTTGAGTGCAAATGGATCTTTAAAAGAAAGATTGGTATAGATGGACAGATAGAGACCTTTAAAGTAAGGCTAGTAGCAAAAGATTTTCGTCAAAGACCAGGATTGGACTATGATGAAACTTTCTCTTCAGTAGCAATGCTTAAATCCATTAGGATCCTACTTGCTATTGCTGCTCACTATGATTATGAAATCTGGCAGATGGACGTTAAAACTGCATTTCTAAATGGTGATTTAGAAGAATGCGTTTTTATGGATCAGCCAGAGGGCTTTATTGAAAGTGGGAGCAGCCGGAAAGCATGTAGATTGCTTAAATCCATTTATGGATTAAAGCAGGCCTCACGGAGCTGGAACATCTGCTTTGATAATACAATCAAAGAGTTTGATTTTATCAAAAATATAGATGAACCATGCATTTATAAGAAGATTGTAGGGAGTACTGTCACATTTCTCGTATTGTACATAGATGGAATTCTCCTGATAGGAAATGATATTCCTATGCTACAATCGGTCAAACTATTCTTATCACAAAGGTTCTCCATGAAGGACCAGGGTGATGCCTCATGCATTTTGGGCATAAGGATCTATAGAGATAGATCCAAGAGGTTATTGGGATTGTCCCAATCAAAGTACATAGACACCATCCTAAAAAGGTTTAGTATGGAAGATTCCAAGTGTGGTGCCTTGCCTTCTTGTCATGGAATCATTCTCTCTAAGGACTTCTGTCCGAAGACTGATGAAGAGAGAGCTCGCATGAGCGTTATACCCTACGCTTCAGCCGTAGGATCTATAATGTATGCGATGTTATGTACTCGCCCTGATGTAGCTTATGCACTAGCTGTAGTAAGCAGGTATCAATCCAACCCAAGGGAGAAACATTGGATAGCAGTGAAGAACATTCTTAAATACTTGCGAAGGACTAAAGAATTGTTCTTGGTGTATGGTAATGTGGATCTCCAGATGGAGGCCTTTACCGATTCCAGCTTCCAAAGTGATAAGGATGACAGCAAATCTATCTCAGGGTTTGTATTTACCCTCAACGGAGGGGCGGTTAGTTGGAAGAGTTCCAAACAGGATACCGTTGCAGACTCTACGATGGAAGCTGAGTATATTGCTGCAAATGATGCTGCCAAGAAAGCCGTCTGGATGAGGAAGTTCATCACGGAACTAGGAGTAGTTCCAACCATTGTTGATCCAATACCATTGTATTGTGATAATAATGGAGCTATGGCGTTAGCCAAAGAACCAAGGTCCCATCAGAAATCCAGACACATCCTGAGGCGATATCATTTGATCCGAGAGATAGTAGATCGCTAGGAGATCGAGATTCGGAGAGTAGATACAAAGGATAACACAGCGGATCCACTCAACAAGGCCCTTCCACTGCCGCAGCATGAGCGACTTTTTGAAATGTTGGGTATGAGATACGCCAATAACTGGTCTTAGTGCAAGTGGGAGATTGTTAGATATATGTGTGCCCTAGAGGCCATTATATGTATAGTGGATGCTTGGACATGTATATATGAATATAGATGACTTTCTTGCTCAACATGATAGTATGCTATCTGGTTTACTTTATCTTGACATGTTGATTTGATTATGCTTTTATTCATTTGCACATGTTGATAAAGCCCTCAGGATATTTGCTTGACTACTGTGACTATGATGCGAATCATACTAGTGGGGCATGTGTAGTTTATAAGCATATCTTTGAACTGTTCCTAGTCGTGGGTGTATCGAGACGGGGCATCGATATTCCAGAGTAGACTAGCGTATACTATTCTTGTCCCATATGATGGGCGATGGATGATCCCATATCCATCTGGTGAGGTGACACCAAAGATTGTATGCGGGTGCTCAGTGGAGACTGGGTACACTGAACGGACTCACAGAGAACTCCTATGTGGTATTATATCTATCGTCGGATAGCAGTTCTCAGGTGACACTGGTACAGGTTAGTCTGTAGACCTAAGATCCTCATAGAGTCTTGTGTGTCCTCCCACTGTACTTTGATGTCCACCCTACCACGGCTCTACTGAGTCGTGCAAACAGGTGGACTTTGGGTACAGTCCTGAGGTACATGGAGGCGATGAGCGATAGGAGGGGTCTCGTCTCTCTCGGTATTGGGAGTTGATGTTGTGCTATGCTCGATTGGCTATAACAGGAAGTCCCTGGCCAGGGCTACTGAGATTTACTGATAAGCGTTATCAGTAGTTTCTCGATCTGTTATGAGCCATACACCAGCATGACTTATTGAGTTATTGGGGTCGACGATTCCATCCCTAGACTCGATATGCAACATATCTGATGAGGAGACCGGACTGTACGGTAAGTGTTGCCAGTTGGCTCGACGGGTGTTTTGACAGCTTCGCTGGTTTTCTTCTGATTGCTCAATACCCGGGTGGCCGTTACGTTTAGCTGACCGCTTGCGGCTTGTAGGTATTTGATATGATCATCACCTACTGCCAGCGTATTGACGAGTCTTAGAGTCCCACAATAAAGTTTCCTGGCTCAGGCGAAAAGATGTGGTGTGCATATGAGATATGCACGGGGACCCGATTAAATGCGGATATGCGATACCGTATATTAATCGGGCATTTTCTATTGGTCGGGTTGTATGTGATATGACCGGTTTGCAAAATCAAGTGTTGATTTAACAAATGACTTTTAGATTAATTCTTTAATTAAACCCTATTTCTATTTTTGTATGCATGCATGTATGCACATGATGATGTGCATGGACACATACATACATACATAGTATCATGGTTGTTGATACATATTCGGTGGCAATGCAAGACTCATATTGTAGTAATTATTTATTTATTTATCATTTTGAATTAAAAAGAAAGGATAAGTCACTCATGGTTGATGTTTATCATCTTTGACTATAGTTCAACTACTTTTTAACCTTGAGTTAATTATCCCTTTGATTTATTAACTCATTGATAAAGATCTAGATAATTACTAACCATGGTTGAAGTGAGAAGGATAAAATATAGATTATTCATTATCATCTCAATAATTCATTCATATCATTATCTTTTGAGCTCAAGCTTAGCCACCATCTTCTTCTTCCTCTCTTGAAATTTTCTTTGAGTGAAGTTGATAAAAAAGAAAGGGTTTTGATTATAGAATACAAACCAAATCATCATACTACACACATCTAGCCCATTTGTGTAGAGTGTTTGCTCTACTTCATTCACATATCAAGTAAAGCAAGGAGCTTTGGGCAAAGGGACTTCGGGTGGATCTTCGTGGACTAGGAAGGCTTCTATCGATCCATTCCAAACCCTTATAGTGCCAAGGAGTCACCTAGGGAGGTCTACAAAGGTTGTAATCTCTACCCTTAGTGATAGTTTTTCATTTGCATGTGATGCTTAGTTAAATGAAACCCTAAATTTCTAGTTATGATTCTTGTCAAGTTCACTTAGCACCTTCAAAATTTGATTTTGACATATGTGATGCTTCTAAACCCTTGATGAGGTGCTAGGTAAACCCAACAATTAGGTGAGATTAAAATTTAGTTACGGTTTGTGTGGCTTAATTAGGTTATTAAGTGATTATTGTGGCCACTAGCATCAAGATTTGAACTAAAATGGTAAATTGATACTTACTAGGTTATTGGTATAAATAGATTTTAATTAAGTTGAGATTTTGATATTATACAACCTATTTCCTAATGTATTTAGTGTGTTATGAATGCACGATTGGTGCGATTGGGTTCTAGGCTTGGTAGTCGCCACGTATTGCGACCCTAGTTGTGGTTTATGGCGTTGTCGCGAGCGCGTTTTGTGCACCAAGTGCGTGCACATCTAGTTAGTGCGCGTGGTTGATTTGTATCGTTTGTGTCCGCGACTATTTTTTATATCTATTCACGTATTGACTTGTGTACGTTTCTAGGTTTGGGTGCAGAGACGTCGGATGAGGCGCGGAAAAGGCAAGGCTGAGATCGGATCATATTAGCCGAGGCGCCCCGGTGAGTAGATGTACACATCTACGGGGGGATCGTCTGGATGGCTCGAAGTGCCCGATGGTTTAGGATTACTTATAGTACTTGCATTTTATATGCGTAGTTTCCTAGTTATCAATCTCATTGCATCGTACCATCTTATATATATGTGTGTGTGATATTATCTCACAGGACACTTGCACCATTACCATTGGTTCATGCTGCACGGGCACTATTCATGCAAACACACACGCCTTGGTAATTGCTATGCCACGAACACTATAGAACTTGCTTAAATCAGGATCTAAAACAATTGCACCATATATGATCTGTAAACCTGTACTTGTATATTCATTTCATCAGGATGGAAACGTAGGATTACTAGTTATATGTATATACCTCATTGCATCATCGTGCATGCATAGTTTTCAAGTCACACATCGTATTTCATATTATTGATACCATAGGCATTCATCATCGCCGACATGTTTACATATTGTGGTTCTTCTTGAGGATTTCAGTACTTGTGAGATTTCTAGATTTTGGGGAAAACCGCAAGAATTTATTAAACTTATTATCCCTTTAAAAATGTAAGTTGCGGTTTCCTCGTGATATGATGTATATGTCGTCCACCATGAGTTTTCCTGATTTCTGTTGGTCGTCGAGATCCGATTCGAGGAGGAGGGTGAACCGTCTCGGGTACATGGTGGACCCGGTACGGTACCCCGGGGTGAGAGTGTTTTTGTGGGTATGACGATGAGCCTGGCAGGGGCGGACTACCTATCAGTGATGTCCGACGCGGCGGATATCCGGAAGATACCGACGTAGTTGTGAGATTTGATGATATGGGCCGATCCTGACTGACGGAGGACGATATATCGAGATATCGAGATATTGAGATGTTGAGACATTAAGATTTTGGGATATAGATATATTGTGTCGATGCTTGACACGGATTTTCTGTTGATTTCATGAATGATACTTCAGTTCATTGTACATATGGTTTTTCTAAGATAAGAATAAAGATTTTCTCATACCAAACATGCTTAGGTTTCGTGTTGATTATGCATGCATGTTGCATTCATCCTAGTACATCGTATCATATTGATATATGTAGGTTGTGGCACATTTGCGTGCATGCTTACGATAGCCTTATTAGATGTTACTTACTACTCACGAGTTGGCAACTCACCCCCGTTGTACCGCAGTATTTTATAGGTCCGACCTATCATCTCAGTAGCGGCGGGCGCACTTCTTCATTCTGTTCCTTTTGCTTGGACTTGCGGCATTGCTCGTAGGTGGATTGCGAGAATATTTTATTCCATCATGTATATTATTTTGTATCTAGTATACTCTATCTACCCTTATATATTGGACTAGACGGTAAGACTTGTGAGATTTGTATTTGTGGTGTTTGGTGTCGATGCTCATTTGAGCCGACGTGATATTTTTCTTATTTCCTGCTTTCAGATACTTATTGTGCACTTTTGATATACATATTGCATGTGGTTGTGATTCCGCCATTAGCGAAGAGCTAGATTCTGCTTGGGGATGCATGTATTCATCATTAATATGTATTTTCATGTGTTGTACCCGTTTGGGGGCCAGTATTTACAAAAGAGAATCTGCCGAAATTTTCAGGAAAATATGATGTTGCTTTTAAATGTTTAATGCCTCTTATTTTTGTTAAAACCAATTGCTTTAAAACAAGTTTTCCTTCACTCTAATTGTTAAACGGTTTAGTTTTCTGGGCTTTGGCTTACTTAGATTACGTTACGCCTTTAGACGTTTCATAATTTAAGTGCCAGTCACATTCCGTACCTTTGGGTCGTGACAAAGTTGGTATCAGAACCAGGTTTTACCTTTCTGAGTGTAGGATGACCCATGGTAGATGGAGTAGGTGTCTTAAGCAGAGTGACGTAGCGTGTGTATATTCCGCTGTTAGTTATATGTATGCCCTAGAGGCCATTACTGTACATAAGATGTATATTGTAGTGGATGCTTGGACATATATAGGAAGGACTTTCTTGCTCGACATGATAGTATGCTATCTGGTTACTCTTTATCTTAACATGTACACTGATTGTCTCTTTGTTACATGTTGGTAAAACCCTTAGGATGTGTACTTGACTACCAGAATTATGATGCAGATCATACTAGTGGGGACAGAGTAGTCGCTAAGTACTTCCTTCAAATGTTCCTAGTCGTGGGTGTATCGAGACAGGGCATCGATATACCAGAGTAGACTAGCGTATAGCTTCTCGACCCATGTAGATGGGCGATGGATGATCCCATATCCATTGGTGTTTGACATTAGAGATGATATACGGGGGCTCAGTGGAGACTGGGTATACTGGACGGACTCACCGAGAAGTCCCAGATGGTATTATACCTCACGTCAGATGGCAGTTCTCTGGTGACACTGGTATAGGTTAGTCTGTTGACCCGAGATCGTTATAGAGTCTTGTGTGATTCCCACTGTGCTTTGATTTCCACCTTACCATGTTCAAGAGGACGTGCAAAACGGTGGTTTTTGGGTACAGTCCCGAGTCACATGGAGGCAATGAGCGATAGGAGAGGATTCGTCTCTCCCGGTATTGGAGGTTGATGTTGCGCTGTGCTCAATTGGCTATAACAGGAAGTCCCTGGCCAGGTCTGTTTTAGAGATTTATTGGTAAGTGTTATCAGTAGTTTCGCGACCCGTTATGAGCCTCACATCGGCACGACTTATCGAGTTACTAGGGTCTGACGTTTACCACCCCTAGACGAGATATGCGACATTTCAGACGAAGAGACCGGACTGTACGGTAGTGTTACTGATTGGATTCGCAGGAGAGTGAGCAGGCTTGCTTGTTGATCTTCTGATCGCTCAATACCCGGATGGCCGTTATGTTTAGCAGACCGTCTGCGGCTTGTGGGTGTTTGATATGATCATCACCTACTGTCGGCGTATTGACAAGTCTTTAGAGTCCTACACAGAGGTTTCCTGGCTCAAGCGAAACGGAGTAGGAGCACATATGTGATATGTGCGGGACCGAGATTAATACGATATGAGATACCGTATTCTATTCTTGCGATGTGTGACATGATTGGTTATATATGATATAACCGGGTTATCGGATCAAGTGTTGATTCGATAAGATGTTACTGTTCCCCCAATCAGAGCAAGGCTCTGTTTGAATTTCAAAAATTCAAATTTTGAAGCAACGCTTCGGATCCCGTGCGCTGCGCGCAATGCGCCACGTGTCAGAAGTTGACACGGCAGCACAACGCCCAAGGCAGTGCGTCCAATCAGAGCAAGGCTCTTTAAAAAACATAAGCAACACTCAGCTGCGCAAGCGCTGCGCTGCGCGACACGTGTCTGCGCAGTTGCGCAAGCACGACTGCGCAAGCGCACCGCTGCGCGACACGTGTCTGCGCAGTTGCGCAAGCGCTGTTGCGCAAGCGCTTCACTGCGCGACACGTGTCTGCGCAGTTGCGCAAGCGCTTCACTGTGCGACACGTGTCACTCACTGGGGGAGTTGCGCAAAACAGAATAAATCTTGTTAAAACAAGAAGATTTTCTTGTATAAGGCAGGGACCTTTGGATCAAAGATCCAACGGTGGGGAAAATTCCCCAAATCACTCAGAAAAAGATTTTTTTAACAAATTTAACTAATTTTTGAGCACTATAAAAAGGACCCCAGACCTCATTTCAAATGAGGAACATCTGGTTTTAAAAAAAAAGAAGAGAGAAGAGAACTCTTGAGAACTCTTTGAGAACACAAAAAGAAGGTAAAAACCTTTAAAATAAGAGAGAATTCTCTTAGGAATAGATCATTGATCTAAGAAAAAGATCAGTGATCTTCAACAAATAAATAAATAAATAAAAATAATAAAAATAGTGCCTTGCACTTGCTATGAACCTTTGGTTCTCTGAAACAAGGAAAAACTTGTTTTTCTTTGATCCAAATCAAGGGATAAAAAGTGCCTTGCACTTCTGTTCTTGAATCTAAAAGATTCTTGGTGCTTTGCACAAATGCAATGCATTACTTGAAGGGCCAGGCCTAAATCAAAAAGACCTAGCAGGCCAAAATAAATTGCAAAGCAATAAAAAGGGCAGAGCCCAAATGAAATTGATACTTTGCATCATTTATAAAGGGCAGAGCCCAAAACAAATTGATGCACTGCATCTTTTTTGGGCAAAGCCCAAATAAAAATAAAAAGAAATGCAATGCAAAAGCAAATAAATGTTGGCCATTTTCAACTGGACTTAGCCCAATCATGTGTTAGGTCCACGTTACCTCTCCCGGTACTTTCGGGTTTGCGGAATAGGTAAAACAAATTTTTTTCTGGACTTGGCAACATGGACCGTAAAAGCCGGATCTTTGCTAAACAATACACTAGCATCCTAACTAGAGATTTATCTACTCGGTTAGGGGTTATACCTCAACTTGAACTACTTCTCTTCTTGTTGTTCTTCTCCTTGCTTGGTCCGAGGGTTGATCCGGACTTTGGTCACCTCCGCGGCCTCCTTGAGTCGAAGACGATCTACCCGAGAGATGTGCACCGAGCTCCACCTCGAGCCGAGGTAACTAGGGCAAAGAGATTGCCAATCTAGAAGCCCTAGGTTGTGTAGAAGTGATGAAGGGATGGTTTTGTCTTTGTGGGATCTTTATCTCTCAACACATGAGATCAAAAGATTAATCAAGAGGAGGAAGAAGAAGGAGGAGCAACAACCATGGTTCATTTCTTTTCTTCTCACTTGAAAAAACCAAGAGAGAGAATGAGAAAGAAATTATGATACAAAGAAAAGTAACCATGGTTGCAATAATGAAAAAACAACATCATTACTAATCCCATCAAGATAAAGTTTGATGGCTACATTGAAATGACCATTATCATAATCCAAAAGAAAAAGAAAATGAAAAGAAGAGTGTAGATCTCTCTTGAAAGTCAATGGTCAACACGGTCAACCGGTCAACAAAGTCAAGAGAGGTCAACGGGGTCAAATGGTCAATGCAATTAGCCATCATAAAATTATCACTAAAAGGATTAGTAAATGATATCCGCGGCTCATAATGGTTTTGACCAAACGAACTGTCAAAACCCTAATGAGTTCGCCTCAAAATGGTTTTGATCGAATCAACTGTCAAAACCCTAATGAGCTTGCCACATAACGGTTTTGGCCGAACCAACTGCCAAAACCCTAATGAGGCACCTCCTCCTTCACCGCTCCGGAAAAATGTGCATACACACCTGCATCCGTATTCCGTAGAATGCGGATGCACAGAAGACAAAACAAATCCATCCGTGCAATACTAGGATCCGGCTTAAACCAAAGCCCACTAGTACTGCCTGCCCGAACACCATACGCACACAAGTGTACGTAAGTGATCGCAGCCCTGCCGTAAAACCATACGGCCTCTACACGTTTCGCTCAGTGCAGGGAAACTCTCTGTGTGGGACTCTAAAGACTCGACACTACGCTGGCAGTGTGTTTAACCACAGACCGCAAGCGGCACTAGCTGTACGTAACGGTCCCCAGGTAGATGTCGATAAGAAGGCCGATGAGGTAAACCCATCCGAACTCCTACTGAGCCTGTATGTGACAATCTCCGTACGGTCCGGTTTGTTCGTCTGATACATCGCATGGCGGGCCTAGGGGGCGGTAAACGTCAGTCCCCTAATAGCGGTACAAGTCGTGTCGGAGTGAAGCCTAATACACCCTGAGATAACACTGGAAACCTACCAGTATATCTCGCTTGCCCTGGCCAGGGACTACTCGTGTAATGGCTCTCCTAGACACAGTGCGATGTCAACCCCCAATACCGGGAGAGACAAATCCTGTCTAACCGTCACTGCCTCCAAGTGCTTCGGGACTGCTCCCAACTACTACCTGTTTGCACGACTCAGTAGAGCCGTGGTAGGGTAGTAATCAAAGAACAGTGGGAACACACTCGAGGCGAAGTGACAGTATCAAGTCAGCGGACTAAGCCGTACTCATGTCACCTGGGAACTGGTAACTGACGATAGGTATAATACTAACCATCAGTTCCCGACGAGTCCTGTCCAGTGTACTCATAACCTAACGAGCACCTGCATACTATCTCAAGTACGACGTACCGACGGCTGTGGGACACACCGTCTTCCGTGCTGGGATGAGAAGCGCATACGCTAGTCTACTCCGGAGTATCGATGCCCTATCTCGATACTCCCACGACTAGGGACATGTATAAGGATGTGCTTGTAGATTACCCAGCCCCCACGAGTGTGATCGCCATCACAACGCCGGTAATCAAGCAAAGATCCTAAGGGCTCTACTAATGCGTATAGGTGATATAATAAATAAACACACATGTACACATTAAAGCAGAGACAAACCAAGTAGCATACTACTATATTGAGTAAGATTGTCTGTACAACTGTGAATATCCCAAGCTTCCATCAAGTAATATACATACTAGTATGATACAGTAATGGCCTCTAGGGCATATACACTAACAATCTCCCACTTGCACTAAGGCCATGTACTGGCGTATCGAAGACCTATCATCTCGATCAGCCGCTCGAACTGAGTCTGGGGTAAGGCCTTCGTGAATGGGTCCGCTGTGTTGTCCTTTGTGTCCACTCTCCGCACCTCGATCTCCTGGCGATCAATGATCTCCCTGATCAGGTGATACCGCCTTAAGATGTGCCTGGATTTCTGATGGGACCTTGGTTCCTTCGCTAAAGCTATAGCCCCATTGTTATTGCAATACAAAGGTATTGGGTCAACAATGGACGGAACCACCTGAAGTTCATTAATGAACTTCTTTATCCAGACTGCCTCTTTTGCGGCATCGCTTGCAGCAATGTATTCAGCCTCCATCGTCGAGTCTGCGACGGTATCCTTCTTGGAACTCCTCCAACATACCGCCCCTCCGTTGAGGGTAAACACAGAACCCGAGACGGACTTGCTGTCATCTTTGTCACTCTGGAAGCTTGAATCGGTAAAGGACTCGACCCTGAGGTCTCCATTACCGTAAACCAGGAACATCTCCTTAGTCCTTCTCAGGTACTTGAGAATGTTCTTCACTGCTGTCCAGTGGTCCTCCCCTGGGTTTGACTGATACCGGCTTACCGCGCTCAGCGCGTAAGCTACATCTGGTCTTGTACATAGCATCACATACATTATAGATCCTACCGCCGAAGCGTAGGGTATAGTGCTCATGCGAACCCTCTCCTCGTCAGTCTTAGGAGACATCTTCTTGGAGAGGGTAATTTCGTGCAATGCGGGTATGTTACCGCGCTTGGAATCCTCCATACTAAATCTCTTTAGTACGGTCTCTATGTACCTGGACTGCGAAAGTCCCAGTAGTCTCTTGGATCTATCTCTATAGATCTTGATCCCCAGAATGTACGAGGCATCACCCAGGTCCTTCATGGAGAACCTTTGTGACAAAAATAGCTTGACCGATTGTAGCATAGGAATATCATTTCCTATCAAAAGAATGTCGTCCACGTACAAGACTAGGAATACGACAGTTCGTCCTACAATCTTCTTATAGACACAGGGTTCATCTTCGTTCTTGATGAAATCAAATTCCTTGATTACCTCATCAAAACAGATGTTCCAGCTCCGCGATGCCTGCTTTAATCCATAAATGGATTTAAGCAACTTGCACACCTTCCCGCTGCTCCCACTGTCTACGAAACCTTCTGGTTGATCCATGTAAACGCACTCTTCCAAACAACCGTTTAGGAAAGCCGTTTTAACATCCATCTGCCAGATTTCATAGTCATGGAAGGCAGCAATGGCAAGTAGGATCCGAATGGATTTGAGCATAGCCACCGGAGAAAAAGTTTCATCATAGTCCAAACCAGGTCTTTGACGAAAACCTTTTGCAACGAGTCTAGCCTTATAGGTTTCCACTTGCCTATCTACACCAAGTTTCCTTTTGTAGATCCATTTGCATCCAACTGGTTTTACCCCAGGTGGAGCAATATCCAAGGTCCACACTTTATTGGCGTACATGGACTCCATTTCGGATTGCATTGCTTCCTGCCACTTATCAGAGTCCCTACTGATAATGGCCTGCCTGAAACTGGTAGGGTCATCTTCTTCCAAGATGCAATCCTCTCGATCCCCGTCTATGAGAAAACCGTAGTATCTCTCGGGCGGATGAGAAATCCTACCAGATCTGCGGAGTGGCTGAGGTTCGTCGGTTGTAACTGAATCTAGCGGTTCCACCAAGTCTTTTGTTAAAGCTTGTGTTTCTGGAATTTCATCCAGTTCTACCGTGCTGCCACTAAGGTTTTTAACAAGAAATTCTTTTTCTAAAAATGTGGCATTTCTTGAAACAATTATCTTCTGTTCCTCTGCATGGTAGAACAGATACCCACTTGAATCTTTTGGGTATCCCACAAACTTACACAAAACGGCCCGTGCCTCAAGTTTGTCTGGGTTCTGCTTTTTGACATAAGCTGGGCAACCCCAAATCTTAATACGTTTAAGATACAAACTCTTACCACTCCATATTTCATACGGAGTCTTAGGCACGGATTTGGATGGAACTTGATTCAATAGATGTGCTGCAGTTTGAAGTACATATCCCCAGAATGAAAGAGGTAACTCAACACTATTCATCATGGAGCAAACCATATCCAATAGGGTACGATTCCTCCGCTCCGAAACACCGTTGTGCTGTGGTGTATAAGGAGGAGTAAGCTGAGAGAGAATACCATTCTCTTTTAAGTAACCTAGGAATTCCGTGCTTAAGTACTCCCCTCCCCTGTCAGACCGGAGGATCTTGATACTTTTGCCTGTCTGGTTCTCTACTTAGTTTCTAAATTCCCTGAATTTCTCAAAAGCTTCAGATTTGTGTTTCATCAGATACGCATATCCGAACCTAGAGAGATCGTCAGTGAATGTGATGAAGTACGAGAACCCACCCCTTGCATGTATAGACATCGGACCGCATACATCACTGTGTATGAGTCCAAAGAGCTCTGCTGCTCTTTCTCCATGTCCGGTGAACGGAGATTTGATCATCTTCCCTTTGAGACAGGACTGACAAGTTTCATAAGATGAAAACTCGAACGCATTCAAGAGTCCATCTTTATGCAACTTACTCAGTCTTTTCTCTCCGATATGACCAAGTCTACAATGCCACAAGTAGGATTCATTCCTATCTGAATTCTTCCTCTTGCGTGTGTTTTGTATATTGAGAACTGTATTCTGATTTAGAACGTAGATACCATTACACAGTGTACCCTCTGCAACCAGTACCTTATGAAGGTAAATGTTCATGATATTCTTGTCAAGAACAAAGTTATATCCATCTTTATCGAGTAAAGAAACTGATATGATGTTGCAAACCATGGAGGGTACATAGTAGCAATCGTTCAAAATCATAGTCTTGCCATTTGGCAATACTAGGTGATATTCACCGACGGCTGCCGCATTAACTTGTGCTCCGTTCGCTACTCTGAGCGACATATCACCCGGTGCAACTTTCCTACTTTTTCTCAGTCCCTGCAATAAATTACAGATATGAGATCCTGATCCGGTATCAAGTACCCAGGAGGTAGGGCTGACCGTAAAACAGTTCTCAATTACAAGAACACCTGAAGTAGATGCAAAACCATGCTTCTTCTTCAACTGGGTATCCTGGAAATCCATACAATCCCCTTTCCCATTCTCATACTCATGACTGTTGTCACAAGTTAGAGCTGAACCAACGTTCCCCAGCCCCGAATAAGAATTCGGATCGGTCAAGCGATACATTTTATTATCTTGATTAGGGCGTGAAAAGGTTGCTGCCTGGAGAGAGAGAAAAGAAACACTCAGCGTATGCTCTTGCAAGATTAGATTGGTTTATTAATTTATCTAACCAGGATGTCACCCACCGTTTCCTCAAATTCTTCTTAAAACCTTTTTAAAAGAAGAACTAGTCAGGATTTAATTCACGTCACAATACTTGCTTAACCTTTCAGCCAGGCTAGTGTCGGTACTTCGAGGGAGGTTTTCCAACGCTTTCGCGAAGTTCCTTAATTCAAGAACCTCTTTTCCCTGGGGGCGTAGCCCCGCTAACACCTTTCTAGACACCTACTAGGTTTATAGCATTGATCGTTAAGTGAAATAATCTCCCGAGAGTAATCCAACTCATCAATGGGATCGGGATCCAACTGTCATTGTGTGATAACCTAGATGGAATCCTCTCTAGTCACCACACTCCAGAAAGTATGCTAAATCTGCAAGTTTCAGTACTTTTGAAACTCCCGATGTGGTTTTTGCCCCTAGGACCCAGGTGATCTTGACACAGTCAACAAATCAAAGAGTCCTAGTCAAGTTCATCCCGTAGTTATCTTGATTGCATTAAACCCACCTGCATAACCCTTGACACAGTCAACAAGGTTACACAAATGTCCTAACCAATCACATTGTATCCAGCAAATAAGCAACACTTAGCAACCGTTCACTGCGCCTTGACACAGTCAACAAACGCAGCACGAATACTAAGTATAACTTATAAGAAACGACGGAGGGCTACGGCTGGGTTTTTGGCGAAAAACCCGTTAACGTAATGAACTTGATATCGTTGAAGGAACGTGATACAGTTTTTTTGAAAAATATAGTGGCGAAAACTTTTGCTAAAGAGGTCACTCCCTGTGAAGGGATCTCGGCTCTTTCCTCGTCGAATGAGGTGCAGGATATTCCAAACTGAATACCTCGATGCAAAGCAAGAATAATCGACTATAGTGAAGTTATTACCCTGACGCAAACTTTTGTCCAAGGGGTCACTCCCGATGAAGGGATCTCGGCCCTTGCCTCGTCGACTGAGGTGCTGGGCATTCATAACCGAATACCTCGATGCAAAACAAAAGTGAACGTCCTTGTAATAACAGCCCTTTTTTGAAAAATTGTTCCAACAACGTCTTTTAGGTTTATTTTCTTGCATTAGTTCTTTTAATGCGTCCCATCATTTAAATCCTACCATTGCAGAAAACAACCAAAATATGACGTACGCTTATGCCATTCGCATTCGCCACGGGGCCCCGTCATCACCCGTTAGGTTACTTAACTAATGACAGAGTGGGGGCTGGGCTAGCGCGGCTGTAAAACATAAGCAACGCCTAAATAGTTATTATATATAACAATATAGCAATGATAGCCAATCCAGATCACAGATGAACACTTTGGATATACTAGGAACCCGCGATTCGTTCGAGCCTGCAACGAAAAATCGATTACACGGTCGCGATGAATAGCCAAAACCCCACCCAAGACCCCTACGGGTGCGGCAAACTACCCGCCAAGTACCCGAAGCAAAGCAACCTCCCTCAACGCAGTGAGTAGGCCACTCGGCACTTCGAGATACCCAGTAGTTTGTGCACCCACTCCATGGGTCTATCCTAGGAGCAAAAACAGTAAAAAGAATTATACAAAGACGGCTACAACCCCGACCCGGTTGTGCGGCCATACAAATAATATTACATCAATTTACAAATTTATTACATGAATGAAAGAAAAAGAAACTCTCATCTCACATCCATCCCGGCTATTCATCCGCGACAATCCAACGAGTTCATATACACAAACCATCAATCAACACAGATCACAGATATGTATAACCCCCACTAATCGACGTATAGTGATTAGTAGACGTTCAATACACATATAACATTACAGATATAACCATTAGCCAAAGTCTACAGAACATCGACCAAAAATACGGATTTTTGAGCCCCAAAAACTAATTTTGCTTTCTGGAAAATCTGGGCAGAAAAGTCATATACCAAAAATCCTAAAAACCCACCAGAAACAAACTGCAATAAAAATGATCCACGGCCGAGTCAACTCGGCCGCGGTTCCGCGGCAGAAGCAAGCTTCTGCCGCGGAACCGCGGTGAGTTGGTCGACTCGTGCGATCATTTTTCTTGCCTGTTCTAATAAAAGCCTGAGCCGATTTTTAAGACATGATTTATTCTCTTTTGAGCAGAAACAAAATCGGCAGAGAATCAGGGTTTCCGGGGTGTTTTTTCGGTTTTTTCGTTCGGTCGATGTTCTAAACACTTTGCTAACATGCTAGGGTGTGTTTAGTTAGGCTCTGATACCACTGTTAGGTCCACGTTACCTCTCCCGGTACTTTCGGGTTTGCGGAAACGGTAAAACAAATTTTTTTCTGGACTTGGCAACATGGACCGTAAAAGCCGGATCTTTGCTAAACAATACACTAGCATCCTAACTAGAGATTTATCTACTCGGTTAGGGGTTATACCTCAACTTGAACTACTTCTCTTCTTGTTGTTCTTCTCCTTGCTTGCTCCGAGGGTTGATCCGGACTTTGGTCACCTCCGCGGCCTCCTTGAGTCGAAGACGATCCACCCGAGAGATGTGCACCGAGCTCCACCTCGAGCCGAGGTAACTAGGGCAAAGAGATTGCCAATCTAGAAGCCCTAGGTTGTGTAGAAGTGATGAAGGGATGGTTTTGTCTTTGTGGGATCTTTATCTCTCAACACATGAGATCAAAAGATTAATCAAGAGGAGGAAGAAGAAGGAGGAGCAACAACCATGGTTCATTTCTTTTCTTCTCACTTGAAAAAACCAAGAGAGAGAATGAGAAAGAAATTATGATACAAAGAAAAGTAACCATGGTTGCAATAATGAAAAAACAACATCATTACTAATCCCATCAAGATAAAGTTTGATGGCTACATTGAAATGACCATTATCATAATCCAAAAGAAAAAGAAAATGAAAAGAAGAGTGTAGATCCCTCTTGAAAGTCAATGGTCAACACGGTCAACCGGTCAACAAAGTCAAGAGAGGTCAACGGGGTCAAATGGTCAATGCAATTAGCCATCATAAAATTATCACTAAAAGGATTAGTAAATGATATCCGCGGCTCATAATGGTTTTGACCAAACGAACTGTCAAAACCCTAATGAGTCCGCCTCAAAATGGTTTTGACCGAATCAACTGTCAAAACCCTAATGAGCCTGCCACATAACGGTTTTGGCCGAACCAACTGCCAAAACCCTAATGAGGCACCTCCTCCTTCACCGCTCCGGAAAAATGTGCATACACACCTGCATCCGTATTCCGTAGAATGCGGATGCACAGAAGACAAAACAAATCCATCCGTGCAATACTAGGATCCGGCTTAAACCAAAGCCCACTAGTACTGCCTGCCCGAACACCATACGCACACAAGTGTACGTAAGTGATCGCAGCCCTGCCGTAAAACCATACGGCCTCTACACGTTTCGCTCAGTGCAGGGAAACTCTCTGTGTGGGACTCTAAAGACTCGACACTACGCTGGCAGTGGGTTTAACCACAGACCGCAAGCGGCACTAGCTGTACGTAACGGTCCCCAGGTAGATGTCGATAAGAAGGCCGATGAGGTAAACCCATCCGAACTCCTACTGAGCCTGTATGTGACAATCTCCGTACGGTCCGGTCTGTTCGTCTGATACATCGCATGGCGGGCCTAGGGGGGCGGTAAACGTCAGTCCCCTAATAGCGGTACAAGTCGTGTCGGAGTGAAGCCCAATAAACCCTGAGATAACACTGGAAACCTACCAGTATATCTCGCTTGCCCTGGCCAGGGACTACTCGTGTAATGGCTCTCCTAGACACAGCGCGATGTCAACCCCCAATACCAGGAGAGACGAATCCTGTCTAACCGTCACTGCCTCCAAGTGCTTCGGGACTGCTCCCAACTACTACCTGTTTGCACGACTCAGTAGAGCCGTGGTAGGGTAGTAATCAAAGAACAGTGGGAACACACTCGAGGCGAAGTGACAGTGTCAAGTCAGCGGACTAAGCCGTACTCATGTCACCTGGGAACTGGTAACTGACGATAGGTATAATACTAACCATCAGTTCCCGACGAGTCCTGTCCAGTGTACTCGTAACCTAACGAGCACCCGCATACTATCTCAAGTACGACGTACCGACGGCTGTGGGACAGACCGTCTCCCGTGCTGGGATGAGAAGCGCATACGCTAGTCTACTCCGGAGTATCGATGCCCTATCTCGATACTCCCATGACTAGGGACATGTATAAGGATGTGCTTGTAGATTACCCAGCCCCCACGAGTGTGATCGCCATCACAACGCCGGTAATCAAGCAAAGATCCTAAGGGCTCTACTAATGCGTATAGGTGATATAATAAATAAACACACATGTACACATTAAAGCAGAGACAAACCAAGTAGCATACTACTATATTGAGCAAGATTGTCTGTACAACTGTGAATATCCCAAGCTTCCATCAAGTAATATACATACTAGTATGATACAGTAATGGCCTCTAGGGCGTATACACTAACATCATGGCCATAAGTCCTTAAATTAAATTGACTGAGCAAAATGGCTCTCCTAAATCAATCTACATCCGGTTCGAGGGTATATCTCCGAACTCCTTTGACATCCATCGTTGTAATTCCTCAACGACGTCAAAGAGGTGACGGGTCCCAACGACCACACACCCATATGGACTGCGGGGTCCTTAAACTCGTGGACCGAGACATCCCTAAACTAATATCGGACCGAGACGTCCCTAAACTAATATTGGACCGAGACGTCCTTAAACTAATATCGGACCGAGACGTCCTTAAACTAATATCGGACCGAGACATCCTTAAACTAATATCGGACCGAGACGTCCCTAAACTAATATCGGACCGAGACGTCCCTAAACTAATATCGGACCACTACGTCCTTAAATTGGTGATGGACCACCACGTCCTTAAACTGGCGATGGACCACCACGTCCCTAAACTGGCACAATAGAGCCCAAATGCTCTTTTGTCGGATCTAAACGATCCCGTTAAGTCGATCTTAGTCCCAAACTGGACTAACGTATCCTTAACAACCGTTTAAGTTGGTCTTAGCCCCAAACACGGATAACGTATCCTTAAACACTCAAATGGACTATAAAAACCTAAATCAACTTCGGTTCGAGGGTACATCTTTGAACTCCTCTGACACTTGTCGTTGTAATCCTTCAACGAAGTTAGAGAGGTGATGAGTCCCGACGGCCATATATTAAATGAATCACGTTTAAGTTGATCTTAGCCTCAACGAGGCTAACGTATCCTTAAACTAAAAACACCAAACACAAATCTAATTAAATACGTATTTGGACTAATCCACGTCCTACGGGCGACGGCATTACTCAGTCTCCGTATACAATCCACGGGCAACCACAAACAAAACAAACACCCACGACACGAAGTGAAATTCTGGAGAAGGAGAAAGTTGTTATCGCGATGCGGTAGCGTAATTAACTGCAGGGGCTTGCGCCTGCAGGGAAGAGCGTCCCCACAATAAAAAACCCTCTCACCCTGAGGGGGAATCTGACGAAGTCTGCTACATCGGCCGCATCCGTCTAAACCTCCGATACACGGTGCCATAAATCAACTTGGCATCTTCGGAGAGGTAAACGGATAAAACCAAATAGCATCTGCCCCGAATCTCAGCGTCAGGACATCGCGGTCCTGTGCGCCGCCTTTCGGAGGGGAACAGATTCTGGCACGCCCGGTGGGACCTTTTCCTCTTTCCACTCCACACTTCGTGTGTCGTCTTCGCGAACCAATCGCGGTTTGTTAAATGGTTGCCTTCGGATTTCAAGTTGCTAAGATTTGGTCTTTTGTCTGGCGCAGAACTCAAGCATCCATGGATTCTAACTGCACCAACTGCGCGAAGTACCACTGCAACGGACGCTCCACCTCACCTAGAGGTGTAACATATGGGCCCCAAGTGGCCTCTTTCCTCGCTCTGCCGGTAGAATAGGTGACTCAGGCCACCACCGGCCTGTTTTTCGGGACCATGGTCCTACCTACAAGCTTCTCTATGCCGATACCTGCACCGGAAGTGAACAAGAAGTCGGTGTTCGACCGGCTCACTGCTACCACGACCCCTGTCAACGGGTCGTCCGCTACCAAACCGACAGCCTCTGTTTTCACCAGGCTGAATCAGAACTCTAAATTGGCTGTCCCAAAGAGGGCAACGACCGCTGTTCCGGAAGTCGTTAAGGCGGCTTCTCCCGCTAAAGAGTCAGTCTTTTCAAGACTGATAATTCCTGCTCCTGCCCCTGCACGAAGATCTGTCTTTGACAGATTGGATATTACCCCGCAAGGAATAACCTCAGTCTTTAAGAGGTTAACACCGGCGGCGCCTCATTCAGACAGGGGGCAAAAAGAAGTTATCTCTATCGCTGAGCCAATCCCAACGGCTCGTCATGCTCGACGTCGCCATTGGCAACGAGTAAGAAAGGCAGGGGGCAACTCCCCCTCAGGGCTAACTCCACCGGCTCCAGCAGTGGAAGTCGACGCTGCTGTTCCAACTGGGAACAGCTTTGAACTGCTGAGGAGGGTACGGAAGAACTCTCCAATCGCTACATTGAAGAGATCTCCTCCACCTGCGGAGAGAGTTCCAGAAACGAAGCGAGAACAGCCCCCTCAACGGCTGTCTTCAAGGATTTATAAAGTTTGGCGAAGGGTTCAAGACTCTGTGATTGACCCAGGTCACTTTCGTCACCAGAAAAAGGCGAAGGTGGAAAAAGACAAGGGTTGTCCCATTAAATAGCAGGGGACAGCAGCTGCTAGGGTGCCCCCTTCAATGGTTCCTTCAACTTCAATAGCCCACAAAAGAAGGAGGCCAGAGAAAACCCCTGCGTCAGCGGAAAAAGTTAAAAATGGTGAACCTAAATGCCCCAAGTCAGGGGGCATAACAGTTCATACGGTTTACATGGCGTTGGGAAAAGAAGACAGCCGTACATCCACGGGTTATAGACCGCTTACACGGTCAATGACCAAGACTCAGGAGCAGCAACAGAAGCTCCAGGAAATGATGAACGCTATGGCCGCACTTACAGGGCCAAATGAAAGCCCTGGAACCTCTTCAGAAGAACGTCAAGAACAAGAAACGGACGCCGAATTCCTTCGGCGCATACTAGAGAAGAAAGACAAAGAAGCTGCGGAGCAGGCAGCTAACATAAAGAAAATGGCCCTCCTGTTCCAGGATATGGTGGGTATGATGATTCAACAAGATCCGCCTGCTGAAGATCCCCCGATCATTCTTGAAGACGATAGGGGAGAGACGTCGAATCCTCCACCGGCTCTATCCACAGCTAAAGAGGATACCATCTCAAAAGCTGATTTGGATGAATACATCGCCCAGCAAATACGGGTGCATCAGGCGACTGAAGCAGCCGGTCAAGTCGTAAAAACGGGGCGGCCATATCCGGGTTGGTACGATCAGATTAAGTACCCGTCAGGTTATACAATTCCTAAGTTCTATGTCTACAAGGGGACGGGCAATCCTCATCAGCATGTTGCCCAGTTCAGGGCACTCTGCGGCAACACCGGCGGTGACGACAAGCTGTTGCTTCGCCAGTTTGTTGGAAGCTTATCAGATACGGCGTTCGAGTGGTATTCTGAACTCCCAAATGACTCTATTAAAACCTTCGCGGAGATGGAGCTGCTGTTCACTCAGCGTTTTGCAAGTGCCAGTGAGCGTACCCCGATGACGGCACTGATTAACGCCAGGGTAAAACCCGGCGAGACGTGGGTTCAGTACGCTATACGATGGCGGAATTTATGGTCAAAGTGTGAGCAACGCATTGAAGAAGCCCCGCAGTTGGTATGTTTGTGGGAACCCTCGATCCACAAGCAACCATCTCACAATTTATGATGTTTTTTAAGCCAACTACCTTCCAGGCGTTGATTGACAAACTAGCGCAAATGGATCAAATGGGCCATAAACCTCCTCTTCCAAGGCCGGACTCCCGGAATGACAAAGGGAAGGGAAAAGCGATCGTCGTCGCTAATGCTCAACAACAACCAAGCGACCCGAAGCCAGTGGCTCGTCAAAACAATATGCGCCCATACATACCCCTTGAGGATAGGATGAGACGTCCTTATTCCTTTCCCCGCGATAAAACGAAGAGGTTATTCGAGCTAGCGTTGTGCAACAGACTCATAAATCTGCCGGATCCAAAACGTCCGTTGCAACCAAGTGACGTCAACGAACCCAACTACTGTCCTTATCATCGAGTACTAGGCCATCCGATCGAAGATTGCTACGTTTTCAAGAATTGGCTTGAGAACCAGTACCGACAGGGCAAGTTCGCGTTATCTGACAAATGGAAGGTGAATCCCCCGCAACCCCACACCTCTAAGGGGACGAATACGCCGGGGGCAACATGCTCCGTCATTGAAGAAGCTCCTTGGGAGGTTGTATTATCAGCCAAGACGAAGAGGATGCTAAACGATCTTCAAACATGTTCAGCGATCAAGTGGAAGAACCCGTTGGAACCACAGGTCATTGAAGGGATGTTGAAACTGCGTACAACTCCAAAGACCGATGGTGGTGGCTCGAACACTCGCAGCCAGCCGTCAAAATCTTCAAAAAAGAAGAAGAAGAAATCTAAGAAGCCCGTGAAGCCTGGCGACAAGCGCACGGACTTACAAAAGCAAATTGACGCGCTGGATGAATACAACCAAAAGGCACGGACTCCCATTACGCTTCAAGAGTTCCTCAATCACGTCTTTCAAGAAGAAGATGAGGGAGAAAGTTCATCGGATGAATCCGAGGAATATGTAGCGAGCTATCATATGATCTCCCATTCGATCACGAACGATGAGGAGACTTCTGGCACTAAAACGCTGGGGGCAGATACCGAAGCAAAAATTCCAGAGCTATCAGTCGAAATGATTGACGCGTTCCTTAACGAAGCTCGACTGAAAAGTAAAGCTGATCGAGAACGCGAGATGGCTATATTTGAAAGGGCCAAGCGCCAGCGACTTGATGAAAGAGCTGAGGCGATCCCGCTGGAGCAAAACACCTTCGCTACCGACAAAAGCCAATTCAAGATAAAGAAAAGGTTTGCTAAGGCCACATCAATGGGCATGAAACTACCATCCTCTGAAGGAAAAATTACTGGTGAAATAGAAATGCACCCCTCCTTTTGCTTATATCATCAGAAGGTTTCGCACCCCACTCGAGAATGCAAAGCTTTCGATAAATGGTGGCAAGGATATGTTGCTCGTCAACAACGCTTCAAGCGGGAAAAGCGTAAAACTCGTCGAGAGCAAAGAGATATGACCGAAGAGCTTAAAAGAACTACCGGCAATTGTCGCATGGTTAACACTGCCGGGTCACAAGTGCCTACATTCGGGAGCGATTCTGATGAAGAGCTGGAACTAGCCCCTCTCTTTAAAGAGTCAACTTCGGGAAAAGGAGAAGAGCCAAAGGTTTGCGAAAATATCCAGCTACGCAATCGGACGTTACCTGAAAAGAATCTCGGACCCTTAAACAAGAAAGATAAAGGGAAAGAAAAGGTCTCTGAGGATATTTCTCTAGATGACCAAGTTGCGGAAGAGCTAACCGCCAAGAATCCGCCGAAAAGAAATAAGGTGGATTACAATGTCTTGGCGCATCTGAGGAAGCTGCCCTCACAACTCAGCATTCTTGATGCCCTGTTACTGTCAAAAGAGGTGAGGGATTCTTTGATTAAAGCGCTACAAGATCCGGACCAGTTCCAAGCCTTTCTGGCCGAAGAAAAGATGAAGGATGAGTTGAAAGAAGTGCACACGGCCGACGTTGTTTTTGGCGATGAAAACCTTCTCCTTGGGACGCGCGAACACAATCGCCCTCTTTATGTCTCAGGATACTGCCATGATATAAAGATAGGCAAAATCCTGATCGATAATGGATCGTCTGTTAATCTCCTCAACGTGCGGGTGTTGAAGGAAATCTGCATGAGCGTCCAGCACCTTGCGCGGGACAAAATCACCATCTCCGGGTTCGACTCCCAATCATCAAAGACTCTTGGATCTGTGATATAGACGTTACGCTTCGGGTTGCTCGTCACAGATATTAAATTCCATGTCATAGATGCCAAGACGTGCTACAATGCTCTGCTCGGTCGACCATGGTTGCACGAGTACAATATCATCCCTTCTACACAACATCAGTGTATGAAATATTGTAAGGACGGTCTCGAGTACACTGTGGCAGGAGAATTGAATCCGTTTTTCGTGAATGAAGTTTGCAAGTATGAAGATGCCAAATACTTCTTACCGAGTTTCGAAGACACGGAAAGGTGTCACAAACCGGAAAACAAAATTAACGCCACTATCCCTGTCTTCGGCAGTGACACCGAGGACGAAGAGGATATAACTTATTCGGGTCCATCCCAATCCGCCAAGCCGGGACCATCCGTTCCTTCATTGATCTTCGGTAGTGATTCGGAAGATGAAGTTCATGCTGTATTCCCCGCTCGGCTTTCAATACGAGCTTCTGCTGATGAAGAGCGAAGTCTGCAGATAACCATGGTGCCGCTTGAACATTACAAAGAACTGGATGCACTTGACACCAACAGTGTGGAAGAATTGCAGACATTTTATATCTCTCCCGGACGAAAAGGCGAGAAGGCAATCCTATTCTACCGCTCTGAAGAAACCAAGGTAGAAAAAGAAATTTGGCATGGTGCGGATTCTACGCTCGACAGGCTTCAGCCCATCCGTCTCCCCAGATATTATACGGAAGGTTTGAAAAAGCTGCTGAAACGCCAGGGGATATCCTTCGAGCAGACCGTTCGAAAAGCCAAATTCTATGACAGGGTCTGGAATGTTCCCGGGACTCAACGCAAGCTGCCTAACGGGAGAATGGAAACAAAAGGGTTCGGATACATCCGGTCGAAGAAGCGAGAGTTACTACCTGGCTGTTACGTCGTATATGACTTCGATGAAGAGGCGGATGCTCAATGGGAGGACGTTAATCCTGAGCCAGTGAAAGTGCCAGATGCAAAGGAACCCAGTCCATCGTTCGAAGAACAAATGGACAAGCTTATAAGAGAAGCGGGTCAAAAGGTCCGAGACGACCATAACCGCGAAATGGTCATCTACGAGAAAGCCAGAACGCAACGCCTTCTCCAACAGGCCGTGAAGGATGAAAATGCCGCTCCTTGTCAGCCTGCTACAAAAAAGGTTCGACGCGAAAGCAAAAACAAGTCGAAAGGCAAAAAAGGCGCTCAACAACCACAAAGCAGAGCTAAGAAACCACGCATACGAGAGTCGAGCGTTATTGACCTGGCCCTCATGAAGAAAATGGGTCGAGCATATTCATTTCCTCGGAACAAGACGAAGAAGATACTTGATCTTGCTCTAAAACATCAAATGCTTACACTCCCAGAGTCCAAACACCCTGAGCAAGCAGGCGAAGTCTCCAACCCAAATTATTGCTCTTATCATCGAGTAATAGGGCATCCGCTTGAAGATTGCTTCACCTTCAAGAATTGGGTTGAAGATCAGTATCAGCTTGGCAAATTCGTGTTGTCTGACAACTGGAGGGTAGCGCCGCCACAAAAGCACGAACCCGAAAACACAAGAACAGAACCAACTCCGCATTGGGATTGGAAGAGAATTCGCACCTGTCATATGATAACAATATTAAAAGAAGAGTCCGAGAACATGGACAGCCTTCCCTGGTGCTTCGAAAACAACAATGATGAGGTGGTCTCAGAATTTCCCCCAGCCCCGAAAGAACTGGAGGATGGAATACATACCACTGCAGATAACCTCAAGAAAATTGAGTTGGGGACGGTAAGCGATCCGCGACCGACATTTGTCAGTGAGCTGCTGTCTGAAGAGAGGGTGGCTGTGTTAAAGGACGTCCTCGTACAGCATAAAGATTGCTTCGCATGGAACTATTCCGAGATGCCAGGACTAGATCCAGAAGTTGCTGTACATAGACTGGCGATATCCCCGGGCGTCAAGCCAGTTAAACAACCGCCGAGAAGAATGCGGCTCGAGCTCGAAATGAGCATCAACGCCGAAGTCAAAAAGCTGATAGACTCTAGCTTTATCCAGGAAGTTCAATACCCTGAATGGATTGCTAATATCGTCCCGGTGATGAAGAAAAATGGGACAGTGCGCATATGCGTAGACTTCCGGGATCTTAATAAAGCTTGCCCGAAGGACGATTTCCCAGTGCCAGTCACCGAACTGATGATAGACAATACGTCCACTCATGAGGTTTTCTCCTTTATGGACGGCTCGTCAGGGTATAACCAGATAAAGATGCATCCAGAAGACCAGAAGCATACGGCCTTCAGGACCCCTTTAGGAATATTCTGTTACAAGGTGATGCCCTTTGGTTTAAAGAACACCGGTGCCACCTACCAAAGAGCCATGACGAAGATCTTCGATGACCTTATACACGAAATCGTCGAATTCTATATCGACGATCTCGTGGTTAAAAGCAAATCATACGAAGAACATCTCGAGCATTTGAAGACCGTATTTCAACGCCTTCGGCAATACAATTTGAAGATGAATCCTCTTAAATGTGCGTTCGGGGTTTCCTCGGGCAAATTCCTGGGATTCATCGTCCGACACCGAGGTATTGAGATAGATCCGTCTAAAATCAAGGCGATCATGGAAATGCCTCCGCCGAGAACTCTTAAACAGCTGCGATCTCTACAAGGAAAGCTCGCATACATTCGGCGGTTTATCGCTAATCTTTCAGGAAAGTGCCGTCCTTACGGTCACCTGATGAAGAAGGGAACCCCATTCGTTTGGGATCACAAATGCCAAGGCGCACTGGACGAGATCAAGCAGTATCTGCAAAACCCTCCAGTGCTGGCTGCTCCGGTTAAGGGAAAGCCTCTCATTCTTTATACAACCGCCCTCGAAGGTTCTTTAGGCGCATTATGGGCACAAGAGAATGACCAGGGGAAAGAAAGAGCACTCTACTACTTAAGTCGGGTTCTGCTGGGGGCAGAAAGCAATTACTCCCCCATTGAAAAACACCGCCTAGCGTTGATCTTCGCAATAACAAAGCTTAGACATTATGCATTAGCGCATGAAGTCCACCTCATTTCAAAGGTGGACCCTCTCAAATATCTAATGTCAAAGGCCATATTGACAGGACGACTCGCTAAATGGGCTCTGCTCTTAATGGAGTTCTCGATAACGTATCGACCCCTCAAGGCAGTGAAGGGTCAGGCCATAGCCGACTTCCTTGCTGAGCACCCGATACCTGCTAATTCTCCCCTGAATTGCGATCTTCCAGACGAACATGCGTTTGATGCGGTCGACGGTGATAATATCCGATGGGAGCTTTATTTCGATGGAGCATCTTCCGTGAAGAAGCGCAAACAAAGTACCCCTATAATCAAATCGGGGGTTGGAACTCATCTTTATAACTCCACAAGGAGGGATAATGCGCTATGCGTTCTCCCTGACGGAGCTGAGGACAAACAACGAAGCCGAATACGAAGCTCTGATAGCAGGCCTCGAGATCGCCATTGACATGGGAATTGAAGACCTCCTCATATACGGGGATTCTCAACTGGTCGTTAGTCAAGTAAACGGCGACTACCAAACGTGCAAGCCAGAATTGGTAAAGTACGGCGAAAAGGTGCAACAACTGTTGACCCAAATTCCCTCTTATACTTTGGAGAACATACCGCGCGCGGAAAACAGCAAAGCGGACGCATTGGCCAAACTTGCTAAAGAACTGGCTGACGAGAACCTCGATGACGTTAGAATCGTGGTACAAAGCCGTCGGGTGCTTGCCCCAGCAGAAATATCTCCGGAATCATCCGAAGAAAAAGGAGCGAGCGAGCAGACGACCCTGCAAGTAAAAGATTGGGAAAATACCGAGGATTGGAGAGAAGTCTTCATAGATTACTTCAAGTCCCACCAATTGCCCAAAGAAGCGTCCACGAAACATCAGCTCATAAAACGAGCTCTGTCTTTCGCCTTCGTCAATGATACTCTGTACAAAAGGTCATTTGATTCTCTGTGGCTGAGATGCTTAGGACCTGACGAAGCGAAAAGAGTCGTCCAAGAAGTTCACGATGGACTCTGTGGTTCTCATCAAGCAGGCCCTAAGATGAAGTTGAAGGTCAAACGGATGGGCTACTATTGGCCCACAATGATTCAGGACTGCCTCGAATATGCGAAACAATGCCACTCATGCCAAATTCATGGGGACTTCATCCACCAGCATCCAAATCCACTACATCCAACGGTGGCTAGCTGGCCATTCGAAATGTGGGGGACTGATATAGTCGGCCCCATCGAACCAGCATCGTCTAGAGGACATCGTTTCATCCTAGCGACGACTGACTACTTCTCTAAGTGGACAGAAGCGGTACCGCTGAGGAAAGTAAAGACGGAGAATATCCTTCACTTCTTCAAGACGCACGTCATATATCGGTTTAGAACGCCAAGACGGATCATCTCCGATAACGGGCCAGCCTACAGAAGCCACAAGATCAGTCGCTTCGCGCAACAGCACAATATAGACTGGAGATATTCCTCGGTTTATAATCCACGAGCTAATGGTCTAGCCGAAGCCTTCAACAAGACCTTAACAAAGATCATAAAGAAAACGGTGTCCCGAAATAAGAAAGACTGGCACGAAAGACTGCAAGAAGCTCTTTGGGTATATCGAACTACGTTCAAGACGGCCACAAACACAACGCCGTACGCGTTGGTGTTCGGTACAGAAGCAGTACTCCCCCTCGAGATAGAGTTACCCTCTCTACGAGTGGCAGTCCACTACGAGCTGACGGACGAAGAAAATGCTCACCTTCGGCTTGAGGAGCTTGACGCCCTTGATGAAACCTGGCTCATGGCGCAACAAAATCCGGAGGCTTATAAAGCAAAGATGACGCGCTCGTATGAAAGATTGACCCGACCGAGGACATTCCGCCAAGGCGAACTCGTACTAGTGGTCAAAAGGCCTATGATCCCCAATCGCGCCAAGCGGGGAAAATTCGAGCCAAACTATGAAGGCCCGTACATCATAGACAAATTCTACCAAGGTGGAGCCTATCTACTCATGGACATGCACGGTGAAAGGCCTTTCAGGCCGATAAACGGTCGCTTCCTGAAGAAATACTACGCCTAATGAATTACGGCCTAAGTCAATGATAGATGACGACGACTATGTCCGCTCTCTGTCTTCCCAAGCCCAAAACTCTATAAGTAGTAGTTGAACGACGGACCGAAATGTCCTTAAACTAACAACGGACCGAAACGTCCTTAAACTAACAACGGACCGAAACGTCCTTAAACTAACGATGGACCACTATGTCCTAAAACTAGTTGTTGACCGAGATGTCGATAAACTACGATGGATTGCGGCATCCCGAAACCGATACAAAAAAGGGAATAAAAAAAATAATAAAAATAAAAACGGTATGTCCATAAGCAAAATGGGCACGGATGAAAACCCGAAAGGGCTCCGTGAGTAAAATCAGCAAGGCTACCAGCGAGTGTTTGTGAAAACCTGAAAGGGCGCAACCTCGTTAGAAAAATAAAAAGAATAAAAAAAAGGAAAGACGGTATGTCCATAAGCAAAATGGGCACGGATGAAAACCCGAAAGGGCTCCGTGAGTAAAAACAGCAGGGCTACCGGCGAGTGTTTGTGAAAACCCGAAAGGGCGCAACCTCGTTAAAAGACGCTTACAGGGTCCTCTCGACCCTGTAAGGAGAAACCACCTGCGTGAGATCCTTACGACTCACAAAGGAGCAACACACTTAGGAATTCTCTCGATTCCTAAGGAGAAATTACACTTGCGAGATCCTCATGACTCGTAAGGAGAACTCTCTTATGAGACCCTCACGGCTCATAAGAGTTGAAAGTCTTAAGTTACAGAGACCTAAACCTGTGCTTAAGCAACCCCCATAACCTTCGATATTGCCCTACAAGTGGCTCAATATTGACCCTTGTATACAATCCACGGGCGCGAATAAACATTTCCCTAACCAAGTCCCGTCCGTGGCTGGGGATATGTTCACAAGACCCTTGTAGGTCCTCTCGATTTACAAGGAGAAAACCCTCCTGTAGGATCCTTACGACTTACAGAGGAACATGCACTTAGGAATTCTCATGATTCCTAAGGAGAAAATACGCCTACAAGATCCTCACGACTTGTAGGGAGAAATACCTTTGTGAGACCCTTACGGCTCATGAAGTTAAAAGCCTTAGTCGACAGCGCCTTAACCCTGTTCTCTAAGCCACCTTTGTTCGACATTGACAGAGGCAGATGATGATTCGCTCCTGGTAATATCCCAGTTGCAGCGGTGCTGATGCCGAAATCGGTGTCCAATTTCAGGTTTACGGCGAAAATCCGATAGGCCGTACATGCATATGAAACAGCCGAAATGATGGGGTAACTTGCAATAAGAAAACAACAAGTAAAGAAAATGTATGCATGGAAAATAGCCGAAATGATTAGGCAACTCGCAATAAAAAGCACCGAGTGAAAATAAAATAAATAGCCGAAATGATTGGGCACCGCGAAAAATAGCCGAAATGATTGGGCAGTCGCGACCTTCGCGATATAAAAGCTGAAATGATAGAGCATCGCGGAGATAAAATAAAAAAAATGAGGATAAAACTTTGGCCCTACAGTTAAGATCACATCGATCCCTGTATACAATCCGAGGGCATAAACAAAGAGGGAACCATACTTTCCCAACAGGCTCCGCCAGAAGACGAAGCCAAATCTCGACGGTTCAGTCCAACTCCGAAGAAACCAGTGTCTTCAGCAGATTCCTAGACTCACGGATACAAACACTCCTTGACAAGAGCCTTCTGATTCGTGTCGACTCGCAGAGCCACCAGAGCCTCTATGGGAACCCTCGACTCGTTTCAAACCCCAAGGAAACAAATAATCCTTGGCGCTTGGGAAACAAATAATCCCTAGCAAACTCCTCGACTCACGGATACAAACACTTTTTGACGAGAGCCTTCTGATTCGCGTCGACTCGCAGAGCCACCAGAGCCTCTATGGGAACCCTCGACTCGTTTCAAACCCCAAGGAAACAAATAATCCTTGGCGCTTGGGAAACAAATAATCCCTAGCAAACTCCTCGACTCACGGATACAAACACTCCTTGACGAGAGCCTTCTGATTCGCGTCGACTCGCAGAGCCACCAGAGCCTCTATGGGAACCCTCGACTCGTTTCAAACCCCAAGGAAACAAATAATCCTTGGCGCTTGGGAAACAAATAATCCCTAGCAAACTCCTCGACTCACGGATACAAACACTCCTTGATGAGAGCCTTCTGATTCGCGTCGACTCGCAGAGCCACCAGAGCCTCTATGGAAACCCTCGACTCGTTTCAAACCCCAAGGAAACAAATAATCCTTGGCGCTTGGGAAACAAATAATCCTTGGCAAACTCCTCGACTCACGGATACAAACACTCCTTGACGAGAGCCTTCTGATTCGCGTCGACTCGCAGAGCCACCAGAGCCTCTATGGGAACCCTCGACTCGTTTCAAACCCCAAGGAAACAAATAATCCTTGGCGCTTGGGAAACAAATAATCCCTAGCAAACTCCTCGACTCACGGATACAAACACTCCTTGACGAGAGCCTTCTGATTCGCGTCGACTCGCGGAGCCACCAGTGCCTCCGTGGGAACCCTCGACTCCTTTCGAACCCCAAGGAAACAAATAATCCTTGGCGCTTGGGAAACAAATAATCCCTGGCAAATTCCTTGACTCACGGATACAAACACTCCCTGACGAGAGCCTCCCGACCCGCGTCAACTCGCAGAGCCACCACTGTCTCCGCGAGAGAATTCCCGGTTCGTCCCACCTTGCAAGATGAAGTCTCGGGCAGCAAAGATTAAAAAACTTGATGCCTGAACAATGAGGCCCTGCAAGTCAATCCAAAATGGTTTCTTGCATACTATTCACGGGTCTCACTCTCCGAAGTCGATTTTCGACAAGGAGGGAAACAACCGCTTACGGGTCCTCTCGACTCGTAAGAGGGAAAAACTCTCTTATAGGATCCTTACGACTTGTAAGAGAAAACACACTTAGGAATCCTCACGATTCCTAAGGAGAAAAACCCACCTACGAGATCCTCTCGATCCGTAGGGAGAAAAGTCTCTCTGAGACCCTCACGGCTCATGGAGTTGAAAAGTCTTAGGCAGCAGATCTGAACCTGCGGCTTAAGCCATCACTATTTCTTAAGAAAGTCAAGATGCATGCCCTATTATCCGTCAACCATGGTGACTAAGGTGGCACACTGATAACAAAAGAAAGAAAATGACGGAGAAGTGACACATGACATTACAAAAATGTGTATTTTTTATTCATAAATATTGATCGGGTACAGGATACATTGTACTAAAGAATAAAAAGATATATACATATATTTTACAAGTACAAATGATACAAGGAGAATTACTGAGAAGGAAGCGTCTTGCATAGATTTAGCAATTGCTCACATACTTCCTTCCACGCCTTCTCTTGATCGGCTACCACCGCCAGCTCCGCCTCCACTTGGGCTCGTTGCTGCAAGACAGACGCAAGCTGCTCCCTGACGACTTGATAAGCAGCTTCCCGACCCGGGGTATTGCGCTCAGCTACGTCAAGCTTCCGCTTCAAGTTTAGCCTATGGGAGATGCGCTCCAAGAGACCCTCAAAAATAGTCTTCACTTGGGCAGCATTTGCTTCAACCTCAGCGTGCAGATGGGCCGTTTCGTTCGAGGTCTTTTGGCATTCCCTTAGTTTTAAAGCTGCTTCTTGCTCCAAATGTCGGAAGTGAGGGGTGCTTTGCACGAGCCAAGCTGTTCGTTGGGTGCTTAGGGCTAAAACTTCGGGAGAAGGACGCGTCGACTCCAACCGATGTAGACAGGCCTCGATTTCCCTGCAGTGATTAACCCAAGATTTGACGACGCCTTCGTTATGAAAATTTACGAGCGCCGCCAACATCGGGTTAACCTCCACAGCGAAATCTACGGTAGAAGGGAGAGCGTCCATGTTAAGCTCTTCGATGTACCCGCTCAGCATGCCCAAACTCATCACAGCACCCTTTGAAGATGGACGTTTCAAGAAAGGGCCTGCCGGTGAAAGGACGTGAGACTCAAGAGGGACCGAAGCCGGAACAATAGCTGCAAAACAAAACATGGTCAAACAATGATTCAAGAGATGTTGAAGGGTTACCAAAAAGGAAATTTACTATACCAGCTGCAACGGACGGCAAAGCCGGAAGGGCCGGTGGCGTGGCCGGTCTTGCATCCCCTCCTTCGATTTGTGGCACTGCAATAAGGAAAAGGAAAAGTCAGAAATCATCCCATTGCTAAAAAAGGGGGTAAATAAAGACATTGTAGTGAACGTATACTCACCGGCACCACTAGAGGGAGAAGCGAGTTCGGATGGGAAGGAGAAGTGTGGGAGCAACACTTAATATAAATGATCAAAGAGCACTCCTGAAAGGGCACAATGGTATAACGTTAGTACAAAAGCTACATGTTTAAAAGATTAACGCATGAGTCGTAAATCCATACCTTCCAACATCAGCGATGGTACAAGGGAAGGCGGGGAGGTGACCACCGCCAAAGCAGTAGTTGACGGTGCTCCTTCGAGCAATGGAGCGTCGGCACTGGCCGCACCTGCAAAGACAAACTTGTTAGAAGAGATCGCGAGATATATAAAAAGAAGAACGCTGGTAACTCAAAGTTTACCCGACGAGCTGCCAGCCGAAACTGAAGCAATCCCCTCTTCTATTGACACGAGACCACCGCCCGTAGCCTCATCACCTGACTCGATGGGAACCGTTGTTGTGCTCGCAACCCCTGGAGACGGCAAGGAACCATACGCGGGGAGGGCTATGATTGGAGTATTGACAGATTCCAGAGAAGGAGCGGCTGGCTCGTCCTCAGGAATCGTGGCCACCTCACCCGCTACTCCTTCGGGTCCTGCGGTCACGGTTGTCTCGTCCACCGTCGCCGCGAGGTCTCCAGCCTCAAGCGCCTCGCCCTCTACCGCCTTCGGCTCGGTTAAGACAATCATCTCATCTGCCGTCACTTCAGGTGCGGCATCAATGACCCTCTCGGCGGCGGATCCCTCAACCTCTGTTTCAGGCCCCGTGGCCCCAACGACGCGCCCCACCGTCGGCTCGGGCTCGGCAGGTGCCGCTTCCGCCGTTTCTTTGGGACCAACGGTCTCCGCCTCCCCCTCAGTCGGACTAGGCCCTGCAAGATGGAATGCATATGAGCCAATGGCTTTATAATTCTTACAACAAAGCTCTGAAAGAAATGCTACCTGAAGAGGATTTATCGTTTGCACTTCGGGCCGCGCGCGCCGCTTGCCTATAAGCAGTAGATAGGGCGACAGGGGCCTCTTCAGAAGGAGTATCAGCGCGAGGAATAGTGCTAGGGCCCGCTCCCGCGGCCAAAGCAGCTCTGCGCGCCTTTGCTTCGCGTCTCAACCGCTTCCGCTCCTCCCGAGCCATTGAGACGGACGCCACTAGGGCTTCTCTAATTGAGGTGTCCTCGTCCATGAATAAGGATGCCTCCAAATTTTTCAAGGCATCCCTCGTCGTCTTGTCAAGTCGAGGCTCCTCCAGTAGCCTCGACGAGACCGGGACTTCAGTGACAGGCTCAGGAAGGATCCCCGCATCAACTGATACAACCTCTGCAAAGAAACAAAGAAGGTTAGGTTGACCATCAGAAAAGATGACGAACTTTCCCTATAAAAGAGAAAGGGTGGGACATACCAACGCCTGCTAGGACACGCTTCTTCTCCTCCTCCTGGAAGGTCTTCAAAGAGGCAGCAATGGCCTCTTCAGTAGAAACACCTGTTGAGAATGAGGCGAATATTAGCTAAAGATAATAATAAAAAGTGCAATAAAATGATGAAGAAAGTGGCTGATGATTACCTGACTCAGCGAGTTTACTTAACATCGCTTCGAGCCTCGCCGATCGCTCCGAAGCTGCAATGGCGGCAGCCAAATTGGTGTCCGCAGGGTCTACCAAGAAGCCCTCGTTGCTTCCGTATTCACATATGCCTTCGGTGGGAGGAGCCGCAGGCTTTAAGCTGAGGATCGCATCGAGGGAAAGGGCGGACTTCTTCTTCTTCTTCTGCTGTCCACCAGCTTTAGATCCACCCGGAGCAGATTTGCGCTTGGCAGTCACTTTAGGGCGGCGGGTCCCGATATCTGCTCCTGCGCCGGACCCTGGCGATACCACATTAACCGTCTTCGTGGGAGCACGGGGCGCCGGTGGTGCATCCACCGTAGTAGGCAGCGGCAATCCCCGCGGAGGACTCAACACGCGTGGTCGATCGACTCCAGCATCTTTTAGCGGAGGGACGGCCGGGAGCCTTGGCTGCAAAGGGGCCTTGCGATCACCGCCGGGAGGCGCACCCCTACGGTCAACCAGCATACGCTTCTCCGTTAAGATAATTAGGCCCATCGCGTGCGCATACCAGGCCACATATGAATTAAGCATCTTAGGGGCACAGCTGGGTTCACTAATGAAGAAATAGGAACCTGTGTTAAGCCGTGTAAAATGATGCATTGCATTCTTTATCCCCTCTGGGCCGACCACGGGCGTTTCCAAGAAAGCTTCTAGCGGGATCCCTTGGTTGTAGCTTGACTGCCGGGCAAATCGGTGTGGGTTATACCTTATAAACAAGGCTGTCTTATTCTGCCTAAACACTAGATAGCCCGGACGGATGGAGTAGAGATGGAGGATTTCCCGAGCTTTCAATACAGAAGCCCCATCTTTGAAGTCATCACGCAGGGGCACCACTGATTTGGTGGTCTCTGAGCGTATGGTTATGACCTTATCCACAAAGGAAACCTTCGCTCCGACCAGATGTGGACGAAGGAGCAACCCTCTAGACTCCCGCGGGGCTGGAACCACAATTGAAGCCCCGACCAACCGCATGACTCTCGGGAGTCTGTATATCTCGAAGAGCGGAGGAGTCTTGTGGGCACCAAACACTCCTCGCACGTGCATCTCCATCCAAGAAATAAAATAGTGCATCGGGAAGTTCGCAGGCTGTACCCCAGGCTCACTAGCGTCCGCCGCTACGCTAAGTCTATTGTAAAGGTAAGCCAATCCGGCGATCCCTACCGATAACTGCAAACCGGCCACCATTCGATGCGCCGGGTAAAAGACGGAGGGCCGCATGAGGCGTGGGTGCATGGGGAGCGCGAAGCTGCATAACCATAAACCCAAGAACCCTATGAAAAAAGTCTCCTCGTCCATGCCAGGAACGGCGATCTTTGAGAAAGGGACGCTGGCAGTGCTGGGGAGATAAAAATTCCGCTGGTCATTTTCCGATGTAGGTCGGCGGTCCAAGCCGAAACCAAAAGGGTCAACAAGCTGAGCGAACTTCTCGCTCTGCTCTGATAGGAACTCTGGGCGAATAAAACGAGCAATGAAATCCGCGAAACTGACGCCCCGGTCGTCCGATTCCAAATGGAGTTCCTCATAGATCTCCAACACCTTCACCAAGCCCGGATGCTGATGCTGAATGGCGTTCTCCGGAGTTAAGTCAAACACCAGCTGCTTAGTGGCAAAGACGTACTCGTCAGGAGGAAGCAGCTCCTCGTAGTGCTCCCCCCTCATTGGTAGACCTGAAATCTCAGCAAATTCCTCCAAAGAGATGGAGACTTCCCTATCCGCTATCAGGAAGGTGTGGGTGGGGATGTTCCATTGTTTAATAAAGGCCTTCATCCACCATGTTGGAGGAGAAGGATACTCGAAAAGCGAAACGTAGACGGCCGAGTATAAACCAATCGTCGTCAGGTGAGCCCTTTTCGCCGCTAAGATGTAGCGGGTCCATTGCAAATAGCCGGCAAGCGGTCGCGGGATCAGTCCAATATTATAAGCCTGTCCCCAAGGGCGTGCTTCACCCTGACAGATTCGCCTCCCCAAGATGTCTATCGCCGGCGGCGGCTGCACTGGGATGGCACCAATGGCAGGCTGGAGGAGATCGTCAGAATTCCAATTTTTAACCTCCACGGCATACTTCACCGGGGGCTCGTCCTCATAAAGGATCGTAACTATGGGCTCAGAGGGCGAGGCGGAGCTGAAGCTGCGATGGCCTTGGATGATTTGGCTGTACCACCTCCCCCACATGTGGAGTTTCTTGCACTCGGGATCATGATCTTTAATCAAGGCAAACGCCACCCGGTCCTCTGGCGAATGGGGGAATCCTCCTTCCGAGCGAACGAAAGGGAAAGACAAATCTTCAGACATGTTTCCTGTAGAAAAGGCAAGAAAATAATAACCGTTAGTGTTCCAATGCTTCACATTTTAAAGTCCTACATCACACTGCAATGCAGTGGGTAGGGGACCAAAGGGGGACCCACAAAATCTAGATGACGGCGCATCATTTGATAAGACAGTCCCATCATTGGATGAGACTGTCAGTTAATGAAAAAGACCCCCAAGAGAATATCCTCATTAGGGGGAAATTCCTAGAGACAAGGAGAAAATCTCCTCTTTTAGAGCAAAGCTCTGTCACAGAGTGACATTTGTCAAACTCTGATCTCAAAGGAATAAAACTTCCTAAAAAAAAGGGGGGGGGGGCTAGCTCTGTAATAGTAATGAAAACTATAACTCATAAGGATTAAAAGAAAAATTTTGGGATCTTAAAGATCCATGAAAACTTTTAGGAGTTCCCCATTTGATCTATGAGCAAGGCTCTGTTCATGGGTTAAAACCCAGGAACAAGATCTCTGTAAATTTTTGAGAGCAAGGCTCTGTGGATGAAACCCCAAAGGGGTTTTCTTTAGATCAAAGATCTATAAGAGCAAGGCACTGTTAATTAAATTTTATTTAAATTAATTTAAATTTTTACCTAGAGTGATTCCAAGTCCTGAACTTTAAAGTTCTTGGGAAGAAGCAAGAGCAAGGCTCTGAGAGTTCTTAAGCAAGAGCAAGGCTCTGAATCAAAGTTCTTGAAACGGTAAAGAAATTAAGGGACCAAGGGTCCCATTTATAGGTGCCTGCGCCTCTTCACCTGACCTCCATGATCCAACAGTCGGGATCTTGCCACCGCTGCACTCACGTGCGCGCCACGTGAGCGCAACGGTGGGGGGGCATTTATTCCTCCAATCAGAGCAAGGCTCTGTTTGAATTTCAAAAATTCAAATTTTGAAGCAACGCTTCGGATCCCGTGCGCTGCGCGCAACGCGCCACATGTCAGAAGTTGACACGACAGCACAACGCCCAAGGCAGTGCGTCCAATCAGAGCAAGGCTCTTTAAAAAACATAAGCAACACTCAGTTGCGCAAGCGCTGCGCTGCGTGACACGTGTCTGCGCAGTTGCGCAAGCACAACTGCGCGCGCACGGCTACGCGACACGTGTCTGCGCAATTGCGCAAACACAACTGCGCAAGCGCACCGCTGCGTGACACGTGTCTGCTCAGTTGCATAAACACGACTGCGCAAGCGCACCGCTGCGCGACACGTGTCTGCGCAGTTGCGCAAGCGCTGTTGCGCAAGCGCTTCACTGCGCGACACGTGTCACTCACTGGGGGAGTTGCGCAAAACAGAATAAATCTTGTTAAAACAAGAAGATTTTCTTGTATAAGGCAGGGACCTTTGGATCAAAGATCCAACGGTGGGGAAAATTCCCCAAATCACTCAGAAAAAGATTTTTTTAACAAATTTAACTAATTTTTGAGCACTATAAAAAGGACCCCAGACCTCATTTCAAAGGAGGAACATCTGGTTTTAAAAAAAAAGAAGAGAGAAGAGAACTCTTGAGAACTCCTTGAGAACACAAAAAAGAAGGTAAAAACCTTTAAAACAAGAGAGAATTCTCTTAGGAATAGATCATTGATCTAAGAAAAAGATCAGTGATCTTCAACAAATAAATAAATAAATAAAAATATTAAAAATAGTGCCTTGCACTTTCTATGAACCTTTGGTTCTCTGAAACAAGGAAAAACTTGTTTTTCTTTGATCCAAATCAAGGGATAAAAAGTGCCTTGCACTTCTGTTCTTGAATCTAAAAGATTCTTGGTGCTTTGCACAAATGCAATGCATTACTTGAAGGGCCAGGCCCAAATCAAAAAGACCTAGCAGGCCAAAATAAATTGCAAAGCAATAAAAAGGGTAGAGCCCAAATGAAATTGATGCTTTGCATCATTTATAAAGGGCAGAGCCCAAAACAAATTGATGCTCTGCATCTTTTTTGGGCAAAGCCCAAATAAAAATAAAAAGAAATGCAATGCAAAAGCAAATAAATGTTGGACATTTTCAACTGGACTTAGCCCAATCATGGCCATAAGTCCTTAAATTAAATTGACTGAGCAAAATGGCTCTCCTAAATCAATCTACATCCGGTTCGAGGGTACATCTCCGAACTCCTTTGACATCCATCGTTGTAATTCCTCAACGATGTCAAAGAGGTGACGGGTCCCAACGACCACACACCCATATGGACTGCGGGGTCCTTAAACTCGTGGACCGAGACGTTCCTAAATTGGTGATGGACCACCACGTCCTTAAACTGGCGATGGACCACCACGTCCCTAAACTGGCACAATAGAGCCCAAATGCTCTTTTGTCGGATCTAAACGATCCCGTTAAGTTGATCTTAGTCCCAAACTGGACTAACGTATCCTTAACAACCGTTTAAGTTGGTCTTAGCCCCAAACACGGCTAACGTATCCTTAAACACTCAAATGGACTATAAAAACCTAAATCAACTTCGGTTCGAGGGTACATTTTTGAACTCCTCTGACACTTGTCGTTGTAATCCTTCAACGAAGTTAGAGAGGTGATGAGTCCCGACGGCCATATATTAAATGAATCACGTTTAAGTTGATCTTAGCCTCAACGAGGCTAACGTATCCTTAAACTAAAAACACCAAACCGAAATCTAAGTAAATACGGATTTGGACTAATCCACGTCCTACGGGCGACGGCATTACTCAGTCTCCGTATACAATCCACGGGCAACCACAAACAAAACAAACACCCACGACACGAAGTGAAATTCTGGAGAAGGAGAAAGTTGTTATCGCGATGCGGTAGCGTAATTAACTGCAGGGGATTGCGCCTGCAGGGAAGAGCGTCCCCACAATCAAAAAACCCCTCACCCTGAGGGGGAATCTGATGAAGTCTGCTACATCGGCCGCATCCGTCTAAACCTCCGATACACGGTGCCATAAATCAACTTGGCATCTTCGGAGAGGTAAACGGATAAAACCAAATAGCATCTGCCCCGAATCTCAGCGTCAGGACATCGCGGTCCTGTGCGCCGCCTTTCGGAGGGGAACAGTTACATTTGATATTAGTCGGTTATATGTGATATGACCGGGTCATTAAATCAAGTGTTGATTTAATGATTTAATGTATAATTATATATTTGATATATTACTTTATATTAACTAGTATTGGCTCACTTAAGTTTCTTTTCTCACTTGATATACACATTGTATATATGTGATATGTATAATTGTGTACATGTTTGTGTCATGCTAGGTTACAAATGCAACATTTTATTGTATGAGACTTAAACCATGCTAGTGTTAAGCTAGGGTTTTATTTATCTTAAGATAATTCAAACTTTTGATTAAGTCAAGGTTAAGCTTGTGAAAGCTTTTGGATAACCTTTGACTAAGTCAACTTGTTTGTCTTCCTTAAGATATTTATTAACCCAACTTTAACCCTAGGCTATGGTTTAATCTCTACAAAGGTTAGGCATGATATTATCTAACCAAGGTTGCATTTCTAACCTTATCTCATTATTCTTTCATCACTTCTTCACTTGAGGTTCATCTTCTTCTTCTTCATGATTTTTGCTCCCTAGCTCTTGATCAAGTGATGAAAACATGTGAGAAAATAAAATCTAAAGTGAGCCCACTTTCTACTTCATCATCCTCTACTATTTGCCATTTAGTTTAGGGTGTTCTCTTCACAAAGTTCTTGATCTAGTAAAGAAATAGCTCGGCTTAGTGTCTCCTTGACGTAGATCATCTTCGGCCACGAAGACATCGAAGCAAGCATGTTCGTTTCTTCATGGGAGCCTCTCTAGAGTTCGGAGTTCACGATCGCAACGAAGGGACCACTACACGGAGCTATTGAAATGAAGGACCGGTATACAAAAGTTGTATTCTGTCACGCCCCGCTTCCCAAAATACGGAAAACGAGGGATGACTAGGCCAGCCATGCTCCTGCGGTCAAGGAATAATCCCACCGTAGTCACACTTCGGCTTCTAGCATTACATGGTAATCAGTAAACAAAGCACAACAGTAAAAGAATTACATCACTAAATTATTACATTAAGATCCATTGTCTACAAATTACAAATAAACAAGAAGAGTTACTAACCAAGTTCAATTACACGATCTCTTTATGGAAGCAGAAAAGAAAGAAAAGCACTCCAGACTAGATCTCCGTCAGCTCGAAAGATAAATCCGTCTCCTGCGCTGGTTCTTCCACGGGATCTGAGCATGCATACTCAGGTCGTCAGAGCGACGTGATAGCAATTTATATAATAATGATATGAAACAAGTAATTACGGTGATAACAGTGAAAGTACAATGCGTGTAATCACTATGTCACTATATGGTGCAAAATATGATCTGTGTCCCAATCAATTTCTAGGTCATGTTTGAAATCGTATAGTGGAAAGGAGGATCATGTTTAACAGGAGTCTCGTACATACCCGAGACAACGGCCCACATGTTGGAGATAGTGCCCTCATAGTCAATTATTGGATCGCAGGTACGTGATTGCAATGATTGTGGAGGACCTATCCCGGTAGGACAGTCTTACTCGAGATGATAGTATGCTATCTGGTTTGCCTTTATCAGTCGTGTACATGTTCAGGTGACTGATTGCATGTTACACTTTGATAGAGCCCTTGGGATCTTGCTTTACTACCAACAGTATGATGGCGATCATATACGTGAGAGTTGGGTAGTTTATATGCATATCCTTAATTGTGGTCCCTAGTTGTGGGAGTTTCGAGACAGGGCATCGATACTCCGGAGTAGACTAGTGTGTACAGTCGAGACCCCGACGAGGGGCGGTGGCCGGTCTCACAAGCCACTGGTGTCAGTTGGATCACCTAAGATGTATACAGGTGCTCATTGGGTTATGAGTACACCGGACAGGACTCGCCGGGAATCTGCTAGTTAGTATTATATCTACCGTCAGATAGCAGTTCCCTGGTGACATGTGTACAGGTTAGTTCATCGACCTGAGGTCGTCATTTGTCTCGTGTGAGTTCCCACTGTGCTTTGATTTCTACCCTACCACGGCTCAAAGGAGTCGTGCAAACAGGTAGCTTTTGGGTACAGTCCCGAGCCATATGGAGGCACGTGAGCGGATCGGCAGGGGATTCGTCTCTCCCGGTATTGGGGGCGAGGTCGTGCTGTGTCTAGGAGAGCCATTACACAAATCCATGGCCATGGTAGGAGATTTACTGGTAGGTACTCCAGTAGTATCTCAGGGTGTATTGAGGCTTCACTCCGACACGACTTATACTGCTATTGGGGGTCTGACGTTGCTAGCCCCCTAGGCAGATATGCGATACTCATTGACGAACGGACCGGACTGTATATACATTGTCACTGTTAGGCTCAGTAGGGTTTTCGGAGGAGTTCGCTCATCGGTCTCCCTTGAGTTCGCTCCTCGGCCACCCTTGAGGTCAGTCCATGGGCAGCCGTTACGCATAGCTAGTGCCGCTGACGGTTTGTGGTTAAACCCACTGCCAGGGTACTGACGAGTCATTAGAGTCCCCCACAGACAGTTTCCCAAGTTCGGGCGAAACGTTGTAGAGGCCGTATGGTTTTATGGCAGGGTTCGGAAAATGCACGTGCGTTTACGCACGTGTTATTTTTCGGGCAGATAATACTGGTCGGCTTTGGTTTAAGCCGGATCCGAGTATTATATTGAGTAGGCATAATATCTTTGTCTCAGTTGCATTTGTATTCGGTCGTAATACAAATGCGGGTATATTTATACAGTTTCGGGGTTGTCCTGAAATTCGTTTCAGGATCACTTTTGGAAGTTGCCAGTTTCCAGTTTTCTATCAGCCGTCTTTTAACATTTGGTTAAAGGCGGATTTATCTTTTCTTGGATGAGAGTGAGTCGTGCTTCTAGAAGGTTCTAAAAGGTTCTAGAATTTGTGACAAGGCTAAGTGACTCATCTTTGCATTTATTAAAGGGTGACTAGGTTTAAGTGAGTCATGCTTTGTATTAAAGCATTCTTGTTTTGGTTAAGATATTTTCTTCTTGATATGCTTGATGTTGTGGTCACCCCCCCTCTCCTACGGTCACCCCCTCTCCATATATGAGGCCGGCCCCCTCTCTCTCTCTCACTACTTGATGATTTTTCATTGGAAAAAAGATTATGATAGATTTGGGGTGTATGGAATCCACAGCTCATTTCATTCCATCACCCAATTCCCTCGGCAACTTCATTTACCGATCGTCCACGGACTTGGACGAAGTGAGACAAAGTCATCTACTCATTCTCTACATCATTCTTGGTCGTCTCTTTTAGCAAACTTGACGATCGAGTTACCTCAAGTCAGAGGCGGGAGCCCGTTTAAAGAATCGGTGATGTGGTGCCACCTCGACGAAGATATCGGAGATCGACGAGATCGGAGCAGCCGCAACGGAGCGTGGGATGATGGTTGAAGAACGAAGGACTCGGATCGTTCGGTATAACCATTCTACACTCTTTACAGTTTGTTTGTTTAGCAATAATGGCAGATCCGGGTTAAAGTATACGATAGCGCCAGTTAAAAAGTTTTTGTTCCGCATTTGGCGTCTGTAGACTGCCGGGGCGCTAGCGTAGACTTACAGTGGTATCAGAGCCTAACCATTTTGCTATACTAACTTGTGCTAACGTGTTCAAAACATCGATCGAACCGAAAATCAAAAACGGCAAAATCCTAGCTCGACAGTTTCTGTTGTTTTTAAATGGTCTCAGAAATTAATTCTGCATATCTTAAAAATCCGTGCAGGGTTTTTTAAGCGTACGGAAAAAATTTGGGCACGCAATCTCACCAGAGCGCCGCGGATTAGCGGCCAAACCCATGGTTTGGCCGCTCATCCGCGGCCGTTCTAGGGGATCAGTGCATCAAATTTTTTCTGTGTGTTCTCTGTTGGATTTTGGGGTTTTTGGTAAATATCGTTTTGGCCCAGATTCTGTTACTGTTCACCAGTAAGCTGTGGGGCCCACTTTTTGATATTTGGTCTTTGGTCGATCGAAATTTAAACACGTTAGTTTACAGTGCTTACATTATATCTCCGACCGGGAATGTCATTTGATCGGTAAACCGCGTTTGATTGCTATAGTTCTTTTAGACGGGTTTGCGAACGTGACATTCGCGTTGATGTTCTGTATTGTGCTGTGATGTTGCGGATTTGTCGTGGTGGATAGCAGTGTGCAATGGTAGTACAGTTTGTGTTTATTTGTACATTTGATATTACGGGGCGAGCGTCCAACTTATGGACAGCCGTCACTGCCTGTTGTATAATATTCTTTTGGGGCACGACCAGGTTGCGGTCGATGTACCTATTGTACTATTTTTCATTACTGTACTAGGTTTTGCCCCGAGACGGAGTGCACGGATAGCCGGGTTCGGGAGGGCAACGGGTCCGCATCTCATGGCTTTGAGAGGCAGAGGGGTCCCACTCTAGAATTGGCAGACTATTCGCCGCACTCGTAGGGGGTACAGGTTGACCCAAGGAGGGGTGCCCAAGATTACCGGATTCCGTGAAGTGCTGGGTGGTCCATTCACTATGCTGTAGGGGGCTGCCTCGCTTCAGGTTTTGGCGGGTGACTTGCCGCGCCCGTAGGGGTCTAGGTTTCATTGCACAGGCTATCCACACGACAGGGGAACGTCGAGTTTCAGCAGCGGCTCTGTGAAACTCGGGGATCCCAGATTATCTGTATTGTTCTGTGATGCTTATTACTTTTCTGTAATGTTGCATACTATCACGCCTGGAGCGATTATTGTATATTAGTTTATATACTATTAGATGTTGTATATGTTTTACACCCGCGCTAGTCCAGTCCCCGCTCTGTCGTTAGTTAAGTAACCTAACGGGTGATGACGGGACCCAGTGACGAATGCGGATGGCATATACGTACATTTTATTTTCGTTCTTTTCTGGTGTGATCGTTTGATGGGACTGCGTTGATTTTGATCAATGCAAAGTAAAACAAACCTGTATACAGTTGTTGGAACAAATTTAAAAAGTGTTATTGCAAAGACGTTTTCTTTTGTTATGCATAGCGGTATTCAGTGGAATATCCTGCACCTCATTCGACAGGGCAAGGGTTGATATCCCTTCACCGGGAATGACCCCTTGGGCAGAAGTTTGCGTCAGGGTAATAACTTCACTATAGTCGATTACATGTTGCTTTGCATAGCGGTATTCAGTGGAATATCCTGCACCTCATTCCACGAGGAAAGAGCCGAGACCCCTTTACCGGGAGTGACCTCTTTAGCAAAAGGTTTTCGCCACTATATTTTAAAAAAGCTATCAGGTTCCTTCAGCGATATCAAGTTCACTACGCTAAAGGTTTTTTCGCCAAAAACCAGCCGTAGCCCTCCGTCATTTCATATGGATGGTCAGTAGTATTCAAGCTATGTTGGTCTAGCCCTTAGCTAGGACATAGTGATTGGTAGCTGCTGGGGTGTTCACATGTTGCATAGATAGATGAGTTGGTTTGGGACAGTCGTACAGCCTTGTTGGCCCTTAGTCAAGGGCGAGTACGGATGGGTTCAAATTAACAAGATAATGATGGGAAGAACTTGACATGTGACTTATGGTGGGCTGGCCCTTAGTCACGATCATAAGAGCATGGGGCAAAAATCATATCGGGAGTTTCTAAAGAAACTGAAACTTGCCAAGTATGCGCATACCATCTGGAGTATGAGTAACGTGGATGCATTCCATCACGTTATCATGCGATGAGAGTTGGATCCCGATTCCCACTGATGAGTTGGTTTACTCTTCGGGTTATTCCGATTGATTCTTCTTTAGGTTTGGAGGAGAATTTGACAGGACAGTGGGAGGTTTCCGGATTAGATAAAGAGATGACCATTCTGATCTAGGTTAGAGTGCACGCAGAGTGTTTCTTTTCTCTCTCTCTCTCTTTGGCAGCGACCTTTGACCGACCCTAGACTATGACTCAGAGACCAGGTTGACCGAACCTTCTTAAAATACTGGCTTTTGGATTGTCTGAGTTGCATAAGTCATTGCCACTCCTTCTTTTACCCTTTGCATTTCTCAGAACACCCGTATTACTATGGATATCCACTTCCATTGGATAGATCCATCGTATGGTTATATACGAACTCGAAGGAACTTCTTCGGGGATGGATCCAGGTTCAGGAGAAATAGAATTGGTTTATTCAGTTGTCTTTTATTATCACCTTCTCTCAGGTTGCGAGAGCTCCTTGGTTTAGGAGAGTACACCTATTACGCCTATTGGATAGTCTTATTCCAAACCATAGGCTGGTGCCGAAAGGTAGGGAATGAAGAAAACCAATTAGCCTAAGTAGGGTGTGCAGAAGGTAATATGTAAAGACAAAATAAAGGGATTAGAAAGAGGGCAAAGTAAATTGCGACTGATATCATTCACGACCAAAACCGCGTACTTCATCGCCGCTCCTATTTCACCTTTAAAAAGAATAAGGTATTATTCAGTTGTCTTTTATCGTCACCTTCTCTCGAGATGCGAGTACTCCTTGGTTTAGGAGGGTACACCTATTATGCTTACTGGATAGTCTTCTTCCAAACCATAGGCTGGTGCCGAACGGTAGGGAAGGTAGAAAACCATTTAGCCTAACGATGGTGTACAGAAGGTAACGACTAAAGACAAATAAAGGGATTTGGAGAGATGGCAATAAAATATACGGTTGAAGTCATGAATTGGATTATGGAAGAGGCATTGCTATGAATACCAGGATACCCCTACGAAACATTTTCATGTTTCAGTGCATTGTTAAAGGAAAAACTGTTTTCCCGATTAGACACTTACTCCAAGGGTATGTATTTACCAGGTTTCATTCTCATATCTGTATGGTTTTACAGATGATGATTGGGAGTAAGATATTGGGAATTAGGTGATCATCCTCATTATATCGGAATTCGTTGTAATTGGTGATATTTGAGGAAATCGCCAGGGTACAGTTTTCCACCTACAACGCACAGGTTTTGAGTTGTTCAACTCAGCGGACTTATACAGAGTATTGTATGTTGTCCAAGTGTCCTTCAGGACAAAGGGGTAGGTTCTCGTACTATGTTCTGTTTACTTATAACTTCTCTAGTATTTGGACAAGTGTTTCGTAGAAATACAAGGTCTAAGTTTTGAGAAGTTGTGGGTATAAGAATAAAGTAGAGAACCAGATATCACAAGTATCGGGATTCTTCAAAGAGATCGAAGATGTAGATTCTTGTGATTGGTATTCAGATGATAGTGATGGTTTTGAGAAACGTATTTCTCTTTCAGGTTACTCATAATTGGATGGATTCCTAAGTTGAGTAATGCTGATTAGCCTCTTTCCATTAAGTTGATATGCACTGGAGACAGATGCATGGATTGAATATGGTTCCAATTAAATAAGTGCCAAAGTTTCTATATTGGATATAGAATAGTTCGTACCTTAAAAGATATTAAGGTACGGGGAGTTGTCCAGCTTATGATTAAAACCAGACACTGGATAACTCAGGGCACGTTTCTGTAATGGCTGTTTGTGGGTTGACCCTGGCTATGACGAGGGTTGATATTCTACCATTTGGAAGATCAATAGTGATATTGTTCTTGACTCGCCACAGTTTTAGTAAAATGGATCTTTTTCAGAAAACAGTAGTGGGAGTATGGTAGAACTGGAAGTGATTCCAGAACCGCGAACGATTACGGAAAAATTTAATAGGACCTATATATTCAATCAGGTTTGACATTCCAATAGCCACTCCGCAGGTATGGTAGGTAACCTCAGGCGCCCGAGAGGTACTTCGGTAGCCTCAGAGACGGTGACAGGGAGGTTCTTATCTACCAAGACTTGACACTACTGTTGTTCCAGGATATGAGACCCGGTAGGAGGGTTGTCGTAGTCAGTGGGAGCAGCGGAAGCATAGTGGGCAAGATGCTTATATCTATTTATAGGCTTGAGCAGTTATAGCGGAGATAGATCATCTAATTTTGATGTGACAGTCATGGGTTTGACTTCAATCAGAATAGGGGATGGATCAGTTAAGAAGGTAGTAGGGTGTGATGTCATGGTATCTGGATGACATACACAGAGTAGGAAGTAAAATTCCTATACTACGATCGGTTGTACTGTGGTCGTCACACAGTTGTTTCTCCAGACAGGATATGGATATAATATTTGACATTCTGGTTTCTAGATCTATGGTTTTAGATCTGGATTTGGGTAGTTTCCCAATGTGGGTACTTTGACAGATATTCTAATGGTTTTTGGAATAGATGACTCCTAGCATGGTGGTGTACCTGCAGGTGATGGAGTCACCCTCTCTAAAGGTGTCGTATAGACTAAAGGGGAGAGGGATGTGCATGATTGGCAGATCACTTGCTTAGGCAATTGAGTCAATCATGAGATGTCAAGTACCACACCAAATGTTGGTTTTGCACTAGATGCAATAAGTTTGTATTAATCCAATCCTGGAGAAATATAAGGAAGCAGTTTTAGAACATAAGTACATGTTCTACGGATTAGATGACGGCAGCCTCCTTCGGGAGACGGTTATCATTCCAAGCTTTAAAGGTGACATGGTTGACAGAGTGATTGTCAGAGTTTTAGTTTTTCCCTCTGACGAAGAGGGACAGTATTATGGACAGGTGGTCCAAGAGGATACTGTAGGAAGCAAGGTGCCCGATACTGATTAGGTTCAGTGATCGATTCAGTCTAAGAAGTTTGGATATGGAGTTCATTTATGAACTAAGGTCCCATCAGATATCCAGACATGTTCTAAGACAGGTATTACTCAATTCGGGAGATGGTTTTCTCCGCGAACTTGAGATTAAGAAAGATATAGAAAGATACTTCTAGGCGGATCCACTCACTGGGGCTATTTCTCGAACACAATAGTTTTACAAACGGGCTTTGTGAAACTGATTAGTAGAGGAGTTGGATGTTCGGTTTCACACGGGCTGTGAGTAGTCGACATCGCAATATTAGCCTTGAGTGCAAGTGGGAGATTGTTGGAGATAGTGCCCTCATAGTCAATTATTGGATCGCAGGTACGTGATTGCAATGATTGCGGAGGACCTATCCCGGTAGGACAGTCTTACTCGAGATGATAGTATGCTATCTGGTTTGCCTTTATCAGTCGTGTACATGTTCAGGTGACTGATTGCATGTTACACTTTGATAGAGCCCTTGGGATCTTGCTTTACTACCAACATTATGATGGCGATCATATACGTGAGAGTTGGGTAGTTTATATGCATATCCTTAATTGTGGTCCCTAGTCGTGGGAGTTTCGAGACAGGGCATCGATACTCCGGAGTAGACTAGTGTGTACAGTCGAGACCCCGACGAGGGGCGGTGGCCGGTCTCACAAGCCACTGGTGTCAGTTGGATCACCTAAGATGTATACAGGTGCTCATTGGGTTATGAGTACACCGGACAGGACTCGCCGGGAATCTGCTAGTTAGTATTATATCTACCGTCAGATAGCAGTTTCCTGGTGACATGTGTACAGGTTAGTTCATCGACCTGAGGTCGTCATTTGTCTCGTGTGAGTTCCCACTGTGCTTTGATTTCTACCCTACCACGGCTCAAAGGAGTCGTGCAAACAGGTAGCTTTTGGGTACAGTCCCGAGCCATATGGAGGCACGTGAGCGGATCGGCAGGGGATTCGTCTCTCCCGGTATTTGGGGCGAGGTCGTGCTGTGTCTAGGAGAGCCATTACACAAATCCATGGCCATGGTAGGAGATTTACTGGTAGGTACTCCAGTAGTATCTCAGGGTGTATTGAGGCTTCACTCCGACACGACTTATACTGCTATTGGGGGTCTGACGTTGCTAGCCCCCTAGGCAGATATGCGATACTCATTGACGAACGGACCGGACTGTATATACATTGTCACTGTTAGGCTCAGTAGGGTTTTCGGAGGAGTTCGCTCATCGGTCTCCCTTGAGTTCGCTCCTCGGCCACCCTTGAGGTCAGTCCATGGGCAGCCGTTACGCATAGCTAGTGCCGCTGACGGTTTGTGGTTAAACCCACTGCCAGGGTACTGACGAGTCATTAGAGTCCCCCACAGACAGTTTCCCAAGTTCGGGCGAAACGTTGTAGAGGCCGTATGATTTTATGGCAGGGTTCGGAAAATGCACGTGCGTTTACGCACGTGTTATTTTTCGGGCAGATAATACTGGTCGGCTTTGGTTTAAGCCGGATCCGAGTATTATATTGAGTAGGCATAATATCTTTGTCTCAGTTGCATTTGTATTCGGTCGTAATACAAATGCGGGTATATTTATACAGTTTCGGGGTTGTCCTGAAATTCGTTTCAGGATCACTTTTGGAAGTTGCCAGTTTCCAGTTTTCTATCAGCCGTCTTTTAACATTTGGTTAAAGGCGGATTTATCTTTTCTTGGATGAGAGTGATTCGTGCTTCTTGAAGGTTCTAGAAGGTTCTAGAATTTGTGACAAGGCTAAGTGACTCATCTTTGCATTTATTAAAGGGTGACTAGGTTTAAGTGAGTCATGCTTTGTATTAAAGCATTCTTGTTTTGGTTAAGATATTTTCTTCTTGATATGCTTGATGTTGTGGTCACCCCCCCTCTCCTACGGTCACCCCTCTCCATATATGAGGCCGGCCCCCTCTCTCTCTCTCACTACTTGATGATTTTTCATTGGAAAAAAGATTATGATAGATTTGGGGTGTATGGAATCCACAGCTCATTTCATTCCATCACCCAATTCCCTCGGCAACTTCATTTACCGATCGTCCACGGACTTGGACGAAGTGAGACAAAGTCATCTACTCATTCTCTACATCATTCTTGGTCGTCTCTTTTAGCAAACTTGACGATCGAGTTGCCTCAAGTCAGAGGCGGGAGCCCGTTTAAAGAATCGGTGATGTGGTGCCACCTCGACGAAGATATCGGAGATCGACGAGATCGGAGCAGCCGCAACGGAGCGTGGGATGATGGTTGAAGAACGAAGGACTCGGATCGTTCGGTATAACCATTCTACACTCTTTACAGTTTGTTAGTTTAGCAATAATGGCAGATCCGGGTTAAAGTATACGATAGCGCCAGTTAAAAAGTTTTTGTTCCGCATTTGGCGTCTGTAGACTGCCGGGGCGCTAGCGTAGACTTACACCACATGCCCGGGACATAACCCTGTCAGCCGGATCGCTAGATCCTACCTAATATATATATCACTGCTCGAATGATCATCCTCTAAAACACGGTCCCGCTAAATACGATTCTCTTTCCACTTCGATTTCCCCTTTTCCCCCAGGTTTACACTATTTATGATTTTGATTTAGTCGTGTACAAGTATACCAATGGCACAGTTTTATCACTGTTCACTGTATCAATCACTGTCACGAATCATTCACTTTCCATTGGTGTACTCGACACTCCTAAACCAATATCATTCACGCACGATAATGCAATGTCCACTGAACACTAACATGCACTAACCCTATGTATATGGAAAATGGGGTAAGATATGTGTATGTATGCCATTAACAAGCCATGTATGTTATGAACCAATATGCACGTCATCAACTTACAAAATTTGCATAAATTCATATGTTCGGAATTCAATGAAATGATACAAATACGATAATAAGCACACTCCGTCATAAGTTCATCAAAATTAGTTTCAGTTCGATTGGGTTTCCGGTATTCAAGTTACAGCTGTTTCATTTTAAGTGCTCGCTGCAGGAAATTCAGTTTCTGAACTGAACGTCTGTTTCGCGACACGAATTTCACCCAGTTGGGTTCAGAATTTAGCGACGCTACAGTTGAATAAAACCTAGGGTTTTCAATAATGTGTTCAACGCAATAGATGGATTCTCAATCGCTTCTGTAAATAAAAAGTTATACGCTGTTCAATACTAGTATATCAATTCTGATTCTGTTTTGGACTGTTACACGTCCTGTTCTTTTAATTTACAAATTAATTAGCAAACGATGATGAAACGGAATGGAACCATTTGTGTTATTTAGCTAACAGATTCACCTTTAATAAACTGCAGGGTTGCACAACATACGAGTTCAGGAAACAAGGTGGCACACATTACGAAACAGTATACAGTAACCAGAGTCGCTCTGGACTGCAGTCCAGAGCCGCACTCCGATCCAAATATCGTCACAATTTCAGTACAGAAACCATTAGAAACTTGCATAGGGTTATAGTTCGTCGAGTCGTCTTCGATTTAAGCCCTCGAACGCATCATTCCAGTATGTACATAATTTATGGTGATTTTAACAATTTTCAGATACGGGAAATTTTCAGTTTTACGGGTATATTTGGGGGTATTCGTTTTAGTCATTAACAATCGTATTTTCCAGTGAAATTTATACAAGATATTCATTATCACACGGGCCAGCATAGGAAATCCAATTCTGTCAAATTAGATGAATATTTCATTGGGTTCATGCATCGAACAGGTATGTCATATAATTTATCGGAAATTGTAAATTTGTAATTTATACGATTTGAGTTTGTAACACGAATAGATTAGCATGTAGCAAGTAAAATACTTGCCTGGAAACACGTTGGGCGATACCCGACAGCGGCAACGTCACGAACGCGCGATGAACGGCGCGGTTTGGATGCACGGCCTCGGCTCGCGATTCGGGTTTGACGTCGGAGTTGCCCGGAGAACGACTCGTGTTCGCTGGAAGCGGAGAGGATGCTCAGTGGTTCTCTGCGAGTGCGCTGGGGTTGACGACGGTCGGCGGCGCCGTGTCCGGCGATGTACACAGTGAAGCTCGAGGCTTGGGTTTTAGGGTTATAGTATTTTTGGATGGAGAGAGAGAGAGAGAGAAAGAGAGAGAGAGAGTGGGCTCGGAGGTGGTGATGATGAAGTTGATGTTGAGGACGAAGGGGGGTGTCGACTGAGGCGGTTCAGGCTCACCGGTGAGGGGGTGCAGGGTGGCCGAGCTCGGGTGTGCAGGGGGTTCTGCGGTGGGTTGAAGGAGCTCGGTGGTGGAGTGAGGCAGGGCGTTGTTGATGGAGAGTAGTGAGCGAAGAAGGAGGGTGAGGGGTTGCAGTCGTCGCCGTCGGAGGTGAGCGGCGAGGTGAAGTTGGCAGTGAGTTCTCGGTTGGGTTTTGGGTGAATGAGAGAGGGATTTTGAGAAGAGTTTCAGAGGGTGTGAGGGATAGAGGAGGTTGAGAAGAGGTCGATGGAGTCGCGAGGGAGTGCGCGCGGGTCGTGGGGGCAACGGCTCGGCGACGTGGCCGCGAGGAGAGGCGAAGAAAGTGGATCGGGGGAAAACGAAAGAGAGCGGGAAAGAAAAGAGACGTTGGGAGAAGATGAGGGATCGAAGCGGGTCGGGTCGGGTTTGAGCGGGCGCGGTGAAAGGGAAGAGGGCTGGGCTGAGAGGGAGTGGGCCGGGGATTTAAACTTTAATAAATTCCTTTTTTTTTCTCGCGGGCTGAGGGGGAGTGGGTGCTGGGCCGGGGGTTTAAGTCTAAATGTTAATATTTTATTTTCATTTGTTGGGCTGGGGGTTTAAAGAAGTTGTGGCTAATGTTTATTTAATTTGGTTTATGTTTAGAAGTTTTGTTTTAAATTTAGGTTTGGTCTGTGATTGGTTTAAAGGTTTTGGAAAATCAAATATTGAAACTTAAGCAACCAATCATCACATAAAGTAAGAATACGGGAAAAAGGATAGCATTCGGGGACTAGGAAAAATATAGGAAAATTCATAGATGGGAATGGGGATTTACATCATACCCCCCTTACAAAAATTTCGTCCTCGAAATTTAACAAGGATACAATGAAACAAAAGTACTAAATAAAGAGATGTGGAAAACGAGCACGGATATCTTCCTCCCGCTCCCAGGTGGATTCTCCTGGGGAACGACCGTCCCAAGATACTCGGACTAACGGAATGACCTTATTCTTCAGCACTTTCTCTCTGCGGTCGAGGATGGTAGTGGGCTGCTCCTCGTATGATAGATCGGTACCCAAAACTAGCTCCGAATAGTCCAGGACATAGCTCTCATCCCGAACATAACGCCGCAACTGTGACACGTGGAAGGTATTGTGCACGCCAGCTAGCGATGGAGGCAAGGCAAGTCGGTAGGCCACCTCTCCTACTCGCTCTAGCACCTCAAAAGGTCCGATGAAACGGGGACTGAGCTTTCCCCGACCTCCGAACCTGATAACTCCACGGGTAGGGGAAATCTTCAAGAACGCGTGATCTCCGACTTCGAATTCTAGTGCCCTCCTGCTGGTATCTGCCCAACTCTTCTGTCGATCCTGAGCCGTCTTAATTCGCTGCCTGATCATTTGGACCTTGTCGACTGTCTGAACAATGAGCTCAGGGCCCAGTAATCTTCGCTCTCCCACATCATCCCAACATACTGGGGATCGACACTTCCGCCCGTAAAGCGCTTCGAAAGGAGCCATCTGGATGCTAGCCTGATAACTGTTGTTATAAGAAAACTCGACTAGATGCAGATGGTCTTCCCAGGAACCCTGAAAGTCCAACATACAGGCTCTCAACATATCCTCGAGCGTCTGAATCGTACGCTCGGATTGTCCATCCGTCTGCGGGTGATAAGCTGTGCTGAATTTGAGGCGGGTACCCAAGCTCTCCTGTAAGCTCCTCCAAAAGTGCAACACGAATCTGGTGTCCCGATCTGACACAATGCTGACTGGAACACCGTGAAGTCGCACTATCTCCTGCATATATCTCTGTGTCAGTGACTCTGTCGACTGTCCCACTCGGAATGGTATGAAGTGTGCAGCTTTCGTGAGGCGATCGACGATAACCCAAATGGCGTTATTGCCCCTAGGGCTCCGTGGTAAGGCCGTCACGAAATCCATGGTAATGTGCTCCCACTTCCATTCTGGTATCGGCAGTGGTTGTAACAATCTCGCTATCCTCTGATGCTCCGCATTCACCTGCTGGCATACCAAGCACCTGGATACGAACCTCGCAATTTCCCGCTTCATTCCGTTCCACCAAAAGTGCTCTTTTAGATCCCGATACATCTTTGTAACTCCTGGATGCACAGAATAAGCTGAACTATGCGCTTCAGCCAGTACTTCGTCTCGGAAATCTCCCTTGGGTACGCAGAGTCTGCTACCGAATCTCAGAGAGCCATCTTCATGTATGATCAAGTCCGTTCTCAGCCCGGCTTCTACTTGCTCTCTGAACTTTTGCAATCGGGGATCATCCGCTTGTGCAGCCTTGATGCGATCCACCAGGGAAGACTGCACCTGTAGTTGCCAAAGTTGACTGAGTGCGCTCGGTGTAACGACTTCAAGCTCGAGTCTCTGAAAGTCCTCAATAATGCTCCTCTGACTGGTCAACCTCATGAATGCTGGCTTGCGACTGAGCGCTTCTGGTACAACATTCACTTTCCCCGGGTGATACTGAAGGTCCAAGTCATAATCTGCCATCAGCTCTAGCCATCGGCGCTGCCTCATGTTTAGCTCCTTCTGAGTGAAGACGTACTTCAGACTTTTATGATCCGTGTATACCTCCACTTTCTCGCCCAATAGGTAGTGCCTCCAAATCTTCAACGCAAAGACTACTGCAGCTAACTCCAAGTCATGCGTAGGATAGTTCTTCTCGTGATTTCTCAGTTGTCGAGAGGCGTAAGCAACCACTCGGCCGTGCTGCATCAGAACACAGCCTAAACCCTTCCCTGAGGCATCACTGTGTATCACTAAACCACCGGAATCATCTGGTACTGTAAGGATAGGTGCTGTGGTTAACTTCTGCTTCAGCGTGTCAAATGCCTGAGTGCACTCCTCTGTCCACGCAAATGGTACATCCTTCCGTGTCAGCTTCGTCAATGGTTCAGCGATTCTTGAGAAGTCTTGGATGAATCTCCGATAATAACCCGCCAATCCTAGAAAACTCCTGATCTCGGCCACTGACTTCGGCGTTGGCCAATCTCTGACAGATTCTATCTTTGCCGGGTCCACTGAGATGCCTTCGCCCGAAACAATGTGTCCCAAGAACTGAACCTTGTCGAGCCAAAATTCACACTTACTTAGTTTCGCATACAGCTTCTCTTCCCGAAGAATTTGTAGAACCATGCGCAAATGCTCAACATGCTCCTCCCGGGTCTTCGAGTAGACAAGTATGTCGTCGATAAACACAACGACAAACGTGTCTAAGTACTTTGCAAACACCCTGTTCATCAAGTCCATGAATATCGCTGGGGCATTGGTAACACCGAACGGCATCACAAGGAACTCGTAATGTCCGTACCGGGTCCTGAAAGCCGTCTTGCATACATCCTCGGCTGCTACTCTGATTTGGTGATATCCAGAACGGAGATCCAACTTCGAGAATACCTTGGCCCTACTTAACTGATCGAATAAATCGTCGATGCACGGGATTGGGTACTTGTTCTTTATTGTGACCTTGTTCAACTCCCGATAATCTATACACATCCGCAGCGATCCATCCTTCTTCTTTACTAACAGGACCGGTGCACCCCACGGTGAAGCGCTCGGCTGGATAAATCCCTTCTCCAATAGTTCTTCAATTTGCTTCTTCAACTCCGCCAACTCAACTGGTGCCATTCTGTATGGGGCCTTGGATACTGGCGTCGTACCTGGAGTCAAATCGATCGAGAACTCCAAGATGCGAGGAGGTGGTAGACCTGGTAGATCTTCAGGAAATACGTCCAGAAAGTCTCGAACAATCTCTGGGGCCGGGCTCTCATCAATCTCCATAGCTGTCAGCTCCTTGGGCTTGGCTCTGTACTTGGCTGGCTCCAAAGATTCGCTTCCGCCCTCAAAAATAAACTCCGGGTGATTGGGAATACGGAAGATCACATTCCTTGCACGGCAATCGATAACTGCATGGAAGGTACTCATCCAATCTATCCCGAGAATTGCGTCGTAACTGCCTGTCCCAATCAGAAGGAAATTCGCATAGAATTCCCTGCTACACACTACAACCGGACATGATCTACATTCTCGACTAGATATTATAATGCCATTACCCGTATGTATCTCCCAGCCCTTAGTTAGTGGTTCATGTGGTATGGAGTGTGTATCAACGAAATGCTCAGACAAGAAACAGTGCGATGCCCCAGAATCAAATAGTACTCTAGCTGGCAAGGAATGTACGAGTAGAGTACCTGTAACAACGTCTCCTGACACCTCTGCCTGCTCGGCGATCAAGGTGAAAGCCCGTCCCTGACCGCGACCTGTAAAGGGTTGCCTCTGCTCCAGTGGCCTCTGCTGCGGCGGTCCAGAACCTCCATGTATCTCTGTTCGCTCAGGGCAACCGCTAACCCTGTGCTGACCGGATCCGCAAATCAAGCACTGTTCCTTGGCACGGCGACAGTCCTTCTGGGTATGCCCATCTCTATTGCAGTAGCCGCAAACTACGTTCCGTCTCTGGGGGCGATGCTGTGGCACGAACGGACGCTTCATTTATGCCGTTCCAGGCCTGTGAACCGATATGGCTCCTCGAGAAGGTGCAGGGGTACATGCTGGAACGACTGGGGGTTTCCTGAACTTGTTGATCAATTGCTCCTGAACTCTAGCCGCGTTGAGTACCTGGGTGAAAGTCTGCAACTCCAGTGATGCAATCAACTGCTGCAACTCGAAATCAAGCCCCTGCAAGAAGCGTCTGGCCCTGGTGGCCTCTGAGGCAACCATGTATGGAGCAAAACGGCTCAGACGGTTAAACTCTGCCGCATATACGTCCACTGGACGTCCATTCTGCTTCAATAAAATAAATCTTTCCTCCATCTCTGCCTTGGCGGTGGAAGGGAAATAATGGTCTAGGAAGCACTCTTTGAATTTGCCCCACCCAATCGGCCTGTCCAGCCTGCTTTCTTCCACTGACCACCATGTACGGGCTTCATCTTCCAATTGGACTTTATCACGTCCACCCTATCTTCATCGGGTACCCTGGCGGCCGTCAGTAAGTTCTCTATGTTCACTAACCATTGCTCGGCCTCGAGGGGTTCAGCTAGCCATGTGAACGCAGCTGGATGCTGTTAGGTCCACGTTACCTCTCCCGGTACTTTCGGGGTTGCGGAAACGGTAAAACAAAAATTTTTCTGAACTTGGCAACATGGACCGTAAAAGCCGGATCTTTGCTAAACAATACACTAGCATCCTAACTAGAGATGTTATCTACTCGGTTAGGGGTTATACCTCAACTTGAACTCCTTCTCTTCTTGTTGTTCTTCTCTTCTTGTTGTTCTTCTCTTTGCATGCTCAATGGTTGATCCGGACTTTGGTCACCTCCGCGGCCTCCTTGAGTCGAAGACGATCCACCCGAGAGATGTACACCGAGCTCCACCTCGAGCCGAGGTAACTAGGGCAAAGAGATTGCTAATCTAGAAGCCCTAGGATGTGTAGAGAAGATGTATGGATGTGTTCGTCAAGTAGAATCCTTTTTCTCTCAACACATGAGATCAAAGGAAAAATCAAGAGGAGGAAGAAGGAGGAGCTAGTTAGCAACCATGGAGCTTCTCATTTCAAGAGAGAGAATGAGAATGAGCAAATGAAAAGCTTAACCAAGAGAAAACCTAACCATGGTTGCAATAATGCAAAAACATTATCATTACTAATCCCATCAAGATAAAGGTGATGGCTACAAATGACATGACCATTATCATAACAAAAGAAAAAGAAAAACCAAAGAATACTTTAGATCTTTCAAGAAGATCCAAGTCAACTTTGGTCAAATAGTCAACAAAGTCAAGATGGTCAAATGGTCAATGTAATTAGCCATAACAAAATTATCAATGAAAGGATTAGTAAATAATGTCACCGGCTCATAATGGTTTTGACCAAACGAACTGTCAAAACCCTAATGAGTCCGCCTCAAAATGGTTTTGACCGAATCAACTGTCAAAACCCTAATGAGCCTTCCACATAGCGGTTTTGGCCGAACCAACTGCCAAAACCCTAATGAGGCACCTCCTCCTTCATCGCTCCGGAAAACTGTGCATACACACCTGCATCCGTATTCCGTAGAATGCGGATGCGCAGAAGACAAAACAAATCCATCCATGCAATACTAGGATCCGGCTTAAACCAAAGCCCACTAGTATTGCCTGCCCGAACACCACACGCACACAAGTGTACGTAAGTGATCGCAGCCCTGCCGTAAAACCATACGGCCTCTACACGTTTCGCTCAGTGCAGGGAAACTCTCTGTGTGGGACTCTAAAGACTCGACACTATGCTGGCAGTGGGTTTAACCACAGACCGCAAGCGGCACTAGCTGTACGTAACGGTCCCCAGGTAGATGTCGATAAGAAGGCCGATGAGGTAAACCCATCCGAACTCCTACTGAGTCTGTATGTGACAATCTCCGTACAGTCCGGTCTGTTCGTTTGATACATCGCATGGCGGGCCTAGGGGGGCGGTAAACGTCAGTCCCCTAATAGCGGTACAAGTCGTGTCGGAGTGAAGCCCAATACACCCTGAGATAACACTGGAAACCTACCAGTATATCTCGCTTTCCCTGGCCAGGGACTACTCGTGTAATGGCTCTCCTAGACACAGCGCGATGTCAACCCCCAATACCGGGAGAGACGAATCCTGTCTAACCGTCACTGCCTCCAAGTGCTTCGGGACTGCTCCCAACTACTACCTATTTGCACGACTCAGTAGAGCCGTGGTAGGGTAGTAATCAAAGAACAGTGGGAACACACTCGAGGCGAAGTGACAGTGTCAAGTCAGCGGACTAAGTTGTACTCATGTCACCTGGGAACTGATAACCGACGATAGGTATAATACCAACCATCAGTTCCCGACGAGTCCTGTCCAGTGTACTCGTAACCTAACGAGCACCCGCATACTATCTCAAGTACGACGTACCGACGGCTGTGGGACAGACCGTCTCCCATGCTGGGATGAGAAGCGCATACGCTAGTCTACTCCGGAGTATCGATTGTTGGAGATAGTACCCTCATAGTCAATTATTGGATCGCAGGTACGTGATTGCAATGATTGCGGAGGACCTATACCGGTAGGACAGTCTTACTCAAGATGATAGTATGCTATCTGGTTTGCCTTTATCAGTCGTGTACATGTTCAGGTGACTGATTACATGTTACACTTTGATAGAGCCCTTAGGATCTTGCTTTACCACCAACAGTATGATGGCGATCATATACGTGAGAGTTGGGTGGTTTATACGCATATCCTTAATTGTGGTCCCTAGTCGTGGGAGTTTCGAGACAGGGCATCGATACTCCGAAGTAGACTAGTGTATACAGTCGAGACCCCGACGAGGGGCGGTCGCCGGTCTCACAAGCCACTGGTGTCAGTTGGATCACCTAAGATGTATACAGGTGCTCATTGGATTATGAGTACACCGGACAGGACTCGCCGGGAATCTGCTAGTTAGTACTATATCTATCGTCAGATAGCAGTTCCCTGGTGACATGTGTACAGGTTAGTTCATCGACCTGAGGTCGTCATTTGTCTCGTGTGAGTTCCCACTGTGCTTTGATTTCTACCCTACCACGGCTCAAAGGAGTCGTGCAAACAGGTAGTTTTTGGGTACAGTCCCGAGCTATATGGAGGCACGTGAGCGGATCGGCAGGGGATTCGTCTCTCCCGGTATTGGGGGCGAGATCGTGCTGTGTCTAGGAGAGCCATTACACAAAGCCCACGGCCGTGGCAGGAGATTTACTGGTCGGTACTCCAGTAGTATCTCAGGGTGTTATTGGGCTTCACTCCGACACGACTTATACTGCTATTGGGGGTCTGACGTTACTAGCCCCCTAGGCAGATATGCGATACTCATAGACGAACGGACCGGACTGTATATACATTGTCACTGTTAGGCTCAGTAGGGTTTCTGGATGAGTTCGCTCATCAGCCTCCCTTGAGGTCAGTCCATGGGCAGCTGTTACGCATTGCTAGTGCCGCTGACGGTTTGTGGTTAAACCCACTGCCAGGGTACTGACGAGTCATTAGAGTCCCCCACAGACAGTTTCCCAAGTTCGGGCGAAACGTTGTAGAGGCCGTATGGTTTTATGGCAGGGTTCGGAAAATGCACGTGCGTTTACGCACGTGTTATTTTTCGGGCAGATGATACTGGTCGGCTTTGGTTTAAGCCGGATCCGAGTATTATATTGAGTAGATATAATATCTTTGTCTCAGTTGCATTTGTATTCGGTCGTAATACAAATGCGGGTATATTTATACAGTTTCGGGGTTATCCTGAAAGTCGTTTCAGGATCACTTTTGGAAGTTTCCAGTTTTCTATCAGCTGTCTTTTAACATTTGGTTAAAGACGGATTTATCTTTTCTTGGATGAGGGTGAGTCAGTGTTCTAGAAGCATCTAGATGAGGTGACAAGGATTAATTGGTGTTGTGTTTTCATTGGTTGCTTTAATGGTTCAATTAATGCATGATGACTAGGTTTATGACTCATGCTTTAACATTAAAGCATTTTGTTTAGCTAAGGATATTTGTTCATGATCTTTTGCTTAAGGTTACTCTCCCCTCTCTCCTACACTCACCTCCCTCTACCTATATATGGCCGGCCCCTTCCCCCTCCTCTCTTGATCGATCTCACTTGAGGTTTCACTTAAAAAGATATGATAGATTTTGGGGTGTATGGAATTTCACAGTTCATTTCATTCCATCACCCGATTCCCACGGCAACTTCATTAACCGATCGTCCACGGACTTGGACGAAGTGAGACAAAGTCATCTACTCATTCTCTACATCATTCTTGGTCGTCTCTTTTAGCAAACTTGACGACCGAGTTGCCTCAAGTCAGAGGCGGGAGCCCGTTTAAATAATCGTCGACGTGGTGCCACCTCGACGAGGATATCGGAGATTGACGAGATCGGAGCAGCCGCAACGGAGCGTGGGATGATGGTTAAAGAACGAAGGACTCGGATCGTTCGGTACAACCTTTCTACACTCTTTACAGTTTGTTAGTTTAGCAATAATGGTAGATCCGGGTGAAAGTATACGATAGCGCCAGTTAAAAAGTTTTTGTTCCGCATTTTGGCGTCTGTAGACGGCCGGGGCGCTAGCGTAGACTTACATCGATGCCCTATCTCGATACTCCAACGACTAGGGACGTGTATAAGGATGTGCTTGTAGATTACCCAGCCCCCACGAGTGTGATCGCCATCACAACGCCGGTAATCAAGCAAAGATCCTAAGGGCTCTACTAATGCGTATAGGTGATATAATAAATAAACACACATGCACACATTAAAGCAGAGACAAACCAAGTAGCATACTACTATATTGAGCAAGATTGTCTGTACAACTGTGAATATCCCAAGCTTCCATCAAGTAATATACATACTAGTATGATACAGTAATGGCCTCTAGGGCATATACACTAACAATCTCCCACTTGCACTAAGGCCATGTACTGGCGTATCGAAGACCTATCATCTCGATCAGCCGCTCGAACTGAGTCTGGGGTAAAGTCTTCGTGAATGGGTCCGCAGTGTTGTCCTTTGTGTCCACTCTCCGCACCTCGATCTCCTGTCGATCAATGATCTTCCTGATCAGGTGATACCGCCTTAAGATGTGCCTGGATTTCTGATGGGACCTTGGTTCCTTCGCTAAAGCTATAGCCCCATTGTTATCGCAATACAAAGGTATTGGGTCAACAATGGACGGAACCACCTGAAGTTCACTAATGAACTTCTTAATCCAGACCGCCTCTTTTGCGGCATCGCTTGCAGCAATGTATTCAGCCTCCATCGTCGAGTCTGCGACGGTATCCTGCTTGGAACTCCTCCAACATACCGCCCCTCCGTTGAGGGTAAACACAAAACCCGAGACAGACTTGCTATCATCTTTGTCATTCTGGAAGCTTGAATCGGTAAAGGACTCGACCCTGAGGTCTCCATTACCGTAAACCAGGAACATCTCCTTAGTCCTTCTCAGGTACTTGAGAATGTTCTTCACTGCTGTCCAGTGGTCCTCCCCTGGGTCTGACTGATACCGGCTTACCGCGCTCAGCGCGTAAGCTACATCTGGTCTTGTACATAGCATCGCATACATTATAGATCCTACCGCCGAAGCGTAGGGTATAGTGCTCATGCGAACCCTCTCCTCGTCAGTCTTAGGAGACATCTTCTTGGAGAGGGTAATTCCGTGCAATGCGGGTATGTTACCGCGCTTGGAATCCTCCATACTAAATCTTTTTAGTACGGTCTCTATGTACCTGGACTGCGAAAGTCCCAGTAGTCTCTTGGATCTATCTCTATAGATCTTGATCCCCAGAATGTACGAGGTATCACCCAGGTCTTTCATGGAGAACCTTTGTGACAAAAATAGCTTGACCGATTGTAGCATAGGAATATCATTTCCTATCAAAAGAATGTCGTCCACGTACAAGACTAGGAACACGACATTTCGTCCTACAATCTTCTTATAAACACAGGGTTCATCTTCGTTCTTGATGAAATCAAATTCCTTGATTGCCTCATCAAAACAGATGTTCCAGCTCCGCGATACCTGCTTTAATCCATAAATGGATTTAAGCAACTTGCACACCTTCCCGCTGCTCCCACTGTCTACGAAACCTTCTGGTTGATCCATGTAAACGCACTCTTCCAAACAACCATTTAGGAAAGCCGTTTTAACATCCATCTGCCAGATTTCATAGTCATGGAAGGCAGCAATGGCAAGTAGGATCCGAATGGATTTGAGCATAGCCACCGGAGAAAAAGTTTCATCATAGTCCAAACCAGGTCTTTGACGAAAACCTTTTGCAACGAGTCTAGCTTTATAGGTTTCCACCTGCCCATCTACACCAAGTTTCCTTTTGTAGATCCATTTGCATCCAACGGGTTTTACCCCAGGTGGAGCAATATCCAAGGTCCACACTTTATTGGCGTACATGGACTCCATTTCGGATTGCATTGCTTCCTGCCACTTATCAGAGTCCCTACTGATAATGGCCTGCCTGAAACTGGTAGGGTCATCTTCTTCCAAGATGCAATCCTCTCGATCCCCGTCAATGAGAAAACCGTAGTATCTCTCGGGCGGATGAGAAATCCTACCAGATCTGCGGAGTGGCTGAGGTTCGTCTGGGGTTATTGAATCCTGAGGTTCTGTCAAATTTTTAGTTTCAGTTTGTGGTCGCTGAATTTCTTCCAATTCTACCGTGCTCCCACTAATTTCTTTTGCAAGAAACTCCATTTCTAAGAAAACGGCATGCTGAGCAACAAACACCTTCTGTTCCTCGGTGTGGTAGAATAGATATCCATAACCATTCTTTGGATATCCCACAAACTTACATAAAACTGATCGTGCCTATAGTTTATCCGGTTTATGCGTTTTAACATAAGCCGGACAACCCCATATCTTAAATCTTTTAAGATATGGTCTTTTTCCATTCCATATCTCAAACGGAGTCTTAGGCACTGATTTAGACGGAACATCATTCAATAGGTATGCTGCTGTCAAAAGCGCATGTCCCCAAAATGAAAGAGGCAACTCGGCATTACTCATCATGGAGCGAACCATATCCAGAAGGGTACGATTCCTTCTCTCCGATACACCGTTGTGCTGTGGTGTATAAGGAGGAGTAAGCTGAGAGAGAATACCATTCTCTTTTAAGTAATCTAGGAATCCGTGCTTAAGTACTCCTCTCCCCTGTCAGACCGGAGGATCTTGATACTTTTGCCTGTCTGGTTCTCTACTTCGTTTCTAAATTCCTTGAATTTCTCAAAAGCTTCAGATTTGTGTTTCATCAGATACACATATCCGAACCTAGAGAGATCGTCAGTGAATGTGATGAAGTATGAGAACCCACCCCTTGCATGTATAGACATCGGACCGCATACATCACTATGTACGAGTCCCAAGAGCTCTGCTGCCCTTTCTCCATGTCCGGTGAACGGAGATTTGGTCATCTTCCCTTTGAGACAGGACTGACAAGTTTCATAAGATGAAAACTCGAACGCATTCAAGAGTCCATTTTTATGCAACTTACTCAGTCTTTTCTCTCCGATATGACCAAGTCTACAATGCCACAAGTAGGATTCATTCGTATCTGAATTCTTCCTCTTGCGTGTGTTTTGTATATTGAGAACTGTATTCTGATTTAGAACGTAGATACCATTACACAGTGTACCCTCTGCAACCAGTACCTTATGAAGGTAAATGTTCATGATATTCTTTTCAAGAACAAAGTTATATCCATCTTTATCGAGTAAAGAAACTGATATGATGTTGCAAACCATGGAGGGTACATAGTAGCAATCGTTCAAAATCATAGTCTTGCCATTTGGCAATACTAGGTGATATTCACCGCCGGCTGCCGCATTAACTTGTGCTCCGTTCGCTACTTTGAGCGACATATCACCCGGTGCAACTTTCCTACTTTTTCTCAGTCCCTGCAATAAATTACAGATATGAGATCCTGATCCGGTATCTAGTACCCAGGAGGTAGGGCTGACCGTAAAACAGTTCTCAATAACAAGAACACCTGAAGTAGATGCAAAACCATGCTTCTTCTTCAACTGGGTATCCTGGAAATCCATACAATCCCCTTTCCCATTCTCATACTCATGATTGTTGTCACAAGTTAGAGCTGAACCAACTTTCCCCAGTCCCGAATAAGAATTCGGATCGGTCAAGCGATACATTTTATTATCTTGATTAGGGCGTGAAAAGGTTGCTACCTGGAGAGAGAGAAAAGAAACACTCAGCGTATGCTCTTGCAAGATTAGATTGGTTTATTAATTTATCTAACTAGGATGTCTCCCACTGTTTACTCAAATTCTTCTTAAAACCTTTTTAAAAGAAGAACTAGCCGGGTTTTAATTCACGTCACAATACTTGCTTAACCTTTCAGCCAGGCTAGTGTCAGTACTTCGAGGGAGGTTTTCCAACGCTTTCGCGGAGTTCCTTAATTTAAGAACCTCTTTTCCCTGGGGGCGTAACCCCGCTAACACCTTTCTAGACACCTACTAGGTTTATAGCATTGATCGTTAAGTGAAATAATCTCCCGAGAGTAATCCAACTCATCAGTGGGATCGGGATCCAACTGTCATTGTGTGATGACCTAGATGGAATCCACTCTAGTCACCACACTCCAGAAGGTATGCTAAATCTGCAAGTTTCAGTTCTTTTGAAACTCCCGATGTGGTTTTTGCCCCTAACGGTTTATGACCTTGACTAGGTCAACAAGCCACAAACTGTTAGACAAGTTCTACCCGTCATAATCCTGATTGCATTAGACCCACACGTACGTGCCCTTGACTAGGTCAACAAGGCCGCATGACTGTCCTAACCAATCACATTTGCAATCCACAGAAAAATATTATTTAGCTACCGTTCACTACGCCTTGACTAGGTCAACAAACGCAGCACGAATACTGAATAATATTAATCCGAAACGACGGAGGGCTACGGCTGGGTTTTTGGCGAAAAACCCGTTAACGTAATGAACTTGATATCGTTGAAGGAACATGATTGCACCTTTTTGAAAAAAATATAGTGGCGAAAACTTTTGCTAAAGAGGTCACTCCCTGTGAAGGGATCTCGGCTCTTTCCTCGTCGAATGAGGTGCAGGATATCCCAAACTGAATACCTCGATGCAAAGCAAGAATAATCGACTATAGTGAAGTTATTACCCTGACGCAAACTTTTGTCCAAGGGGTCACTCCCGATGAAAGGATCTCGGCCCTTGCCTCGTCGACTGAGGTGCTGGGCATTCATAACCGAATACCTCGATGCAAAACAAAAATTGAACGTCCTTGCAATAACAGCTTTTTTTTTTGAAAAACTCGTTCCAACGTCTTTTAGGTTTATTTTCTTGCATTAGTTCTTTTAATGCGTCCCATCATTTAAATCCTACCATTGCAGAAAACAACCAAAATATGACGTACGCTTATGCCATTCGCATTCGCCACGGGGCCCCGTCATCACCCGTTAGGTTACTTAACTAACAACAGAGCGGGGGCTGGGCTAGCGCGGCTGTAAAACATAAGCAACGCCTAAATAGTTATTATATATAACAATATAGCAATGATAGCCAATCCAGATCACAGATGAACACTTTGGATATACTAGGAACCCGCAATTCGTTCGAGCCTGCAACGAAAAGCGGATTACACGGTCGCGATGAATAGCCAATACCCCACCCAAGACCCCTACGGGTGCGGCAAACTACCCGCCAAGTACCCGAAGCGAAGCAACCTCCTTCAATGCCATGAGTAGGCCACTCGGCACTTCGAGATACCCGGTAGTTTGTGCACCCCCTCCATGGGTCTATCCTAGGAGCAAAAACAGTAAAAAGAATTATACAATGACGGCTACAACCCCGACCCGGTTGTGCGGCCATATAAATAATATTACATCAATTTACAAATTTATTACATGAATGAAAGAAAAAGAAACTCTCATCTCACATCCATCCCGGCTATTCATCCGCGACAATCCAACGAGTTCATATACACAAACCATCATCAACACAGATCACAGATGTGTATAACCTCCACTAATCGGCGTATAGCGATTAGTAGACGTTCAATACACATATAACATTACAGAGATAACCATTAGCCAAAGTCTACAGAACATCGACCAAAAAATACGGATTTATGAGCCCCAAAAAAAAATTTTGCTTTCTGGAAAATCTGGGCAGAAAAGTCATATACCAAAAATCCCAAAATACCCCTCTAAGAAAACTGCAAGAAAAATATTCCCCAACAGATCCAACGCCGCCGCGGTTCCGCGGCATAAGCAAGCTTATGGCGCGGAAACGCGGCGCTTTGGACGAGGTGGGGGATGAAATTTCTCCAGTTTTCTAACAAAAGCCTGAGCCGATTTTTAGTGTATAAATTTTTAATTTTGAAACAGTTCTAAAAATCGGCAGAAACTACAAATTTCCGGGGTGTTTTGCGGTTTTTCGTCCGGTCGAAATTCTAAACACTTTGCTAACATGCTAGGGTGTGTTTAGTTAGGCTCTGATACCACTGTTAGGTCCACGTTACCTCTTCCGGTACTTTCGGGGTTGCGGAAACGGTAAAACAAAATTTTTTCTGAACTTGGCAACATGGACCGTAAAAGCCGGATCTTTGCTAAACAATACACTAGCATCCTAACTAGAGATGTTATCTACTCGGTTAGGGGTTATACCTCAACTTGAACTCCTTCTCTTCTTGTTGTTCTTCTCTTCTTATTGTTCTTCTCTTTGCATGCTCAATGGTTGATCCGGACTTTGGTCACCTCCATGGCCTCCTTGAGTCGAAGACGATCCACCCGAGAGATGTACACCGAGCTCCACCTCGAGCCGAGGTAACTAGGGCAAAGAGATTGCTAATCTAGAAGCCTTAGGATGTGTAGAGAAGATGTATGGATGTGTTTGTCAAGTAGAATCCTTTTTCTCTCAACACATGAGATCAAAGGAAAAATCAAGAGGAGGAAGAAGGAGGAGCTAGTTAGCAACCATGGAGCTTCTCATTTCAAGAGAGAGAATGAGAATGAGCAAATGAAAAGCTTAACCAAGAGAAAACCTAACCATGGTTGCAATAATGCAAAAACATTATCATTACTAATCCCATCAAGATAAAGGTGATGGCTACAAATGACATGACCATTATCATAACAAAAGAAAAAGAAAAACCAAAGAATACTTTAGATCTTTCAAGAAGATCCAAGTCAACTTTGGTCAAATAGTCAACAAAGTCAAGATGGTCAATGTAATTAGCCATAACAAAATTATCAATGAAAGGATTAGTAAATAATGTCTCCGGCTCATAATGGTTTTGACCAAACGAACTGTCAAAACCCTAATGAGTCCGCATCAAAATGGTTTTGACCGAATCAACTGTCAAAACCCTAATGAGCCTGCCACATAGCGGTTTTGGCCGAACCAACTGCCAAAACCCTAATGAGGCACCTCCTCCTTCATCGCTCCGGAAAACTGTGCATACACACCTGCATCCGTATTCCGTAGAATGCGGATGCGCAGAAGACAAAACAAATCCATCCATGCAATACTAGGATCCGGCTTAAACCAAAGCCCACTAGTATTGCCTGCCTGAACACCACACGCACACAAGTGTACGTAAGTGATCGCAGCCCTGCCGTAAAACCATACGGCCTCTACACGTTTCGCTCAGTGCAGGGAAACTCTCTGTGTGGGACTCTAAAGACTCGACACTACGCTGGCAGTGGGTTTAACCACAGACCGCAAGCGGCACTAGCTGTACGTAACGGTCCCCAGGTAGATGTCGATAAGAAGGCCGATGAGGTAAATCCATCCGAACTCCTACTGAGTCTGTATGTGACAATCTCCGTACAGTCCGGTCTGTTCGTCTGATACATCGCATGGCGGGCCTAGGGGGCGGTAAACGTCATTCCCCTAATAGCGGTACAAGTCGTGTCGGAGTGAAGCCCAATACACCCTGAGATAACACTGGAAACCTACCAGTATATCTCGCTTGCCCTGGCCAGGGACTACTCGTGTAATGGCTCTCCTAGACACAGCGCGATGTCAACCCCCAATACCGGGAGAGACGAATCCTGTCTAACCGTCACTGCCTCCAAGTGCTTCGGGACTGCTCCCAACTACTACCTATTTGCACGACTCAGTAGAGCCGTGGTAGGGTAGTAATCAAAGAACAGTGGGAACACACTCGAGGCGAAGTGACAGTGTCAAGTCAGCGGACTAAGCTGTACTCATGTCACCTGGGAACTGATAACTGACGATAGGTATAATACCAACCATCAGTTCCCGACGAGTCATGTCCAGTGTACTCGTAACCTAACGAGCACCCACATACTATCTCAAGTATGACGTACCGACGGCTGTGGGACAGACCGTCTCCCATGCTGGGATGAGAAGCGCATACGCTAGTCTACTCCGGAGTATCGATGCCCTATCTCGATACTCCAACGACTAGGGACGTGTATAAGGATGTGCTTGTAGATTACCCAGCCCCCACGAGTGTGATCGCCATCACAACGCCGGTAATCAAGCAAAGATCCTAAGGGCTCTACTAATGCGTATAGGTGATATAATAAATAAACACACATGTACACATTAAAGCAGAGACAAACCAAGTAGCATACTACTATATTGAGCAAGATTGTCTGTACAACTGTAAATATCCCAAGCTTCCATCAAGTAATATACATACTAGTATGATACAGTAATGGCCTCTAGGTCATATACACTAACAGATGCAACCTCCGAAAGTCCGATATGGTACCAGTCCTAGCAGGGTAAGCTGGTGGAGTAGTGCCCTCGGAGGCGGTAATGAGTGCGGAGGGTCCTCCTGCAGCGGTAATCGCCCTGAGTCCCTCAGCAAGTAAGTCTGTCTTCCTCTCCTGAGCTTCCGCGAGAGAGGTCAGTGCACTAAGTATTCTTTCCGTGCGGTCCTGAGAGCTGGAGTCCGAGGAGGGGTCGTTCGGGGACGTCATATCGCTGGAAGATTCAAAAGGATAAGATCAGATTCCAGGATGAAAATCAGGAATAGTGAAACGAAAATAATGTAATACCGTATAGTTAATGCTATCCCTTGTTACTAAACATGGCTCTGATACCACCAAAACCATGTCACACCCCGCTTCCCAAAATACGGAAAACGAGGGATGACTAGGCCAGCCATGCTCCTACGGTCAAGGAATAATCCCGCCGCAGTCACACTTCGGCTTCTAGCATTACATGGTAATCAGTAAACAAAGCATAGCAGTAAAGGAATTACATCACTAAATTATTACATTAAGATCCATTGTCCACAAATTACAAATAAATAAGAAGAGTTACTAACCAAATTCAATTACACGATCTCTTTATGGAAGCAGAAAAGAAAGAAAAGCACTCCAGACTAGATCTCCATCAGCTCGAAAGATAAATCCGTCTCCTGCACTGGTTCTTCCAGGGGATCTGAGCATGCATACTCAGGTCGTCAGAGCGACGTAATAGCAATTTATATAATAATGATATGAAACAAGTAATTACAGTGATAACCGTGAAAGTACAATGCGTGTAATCACTATGTCACTATATGGTGCAAAATATGATCTGTGTCCCTATCAGTCTCTAGGTCATGTTTGAAATCGTATAGTGGAAAGGAGGATCATGTTTAACAGGAGTCTCGTACATACCCGAGACAACGGCCCACATGCCCGGGACATAACCCTGTCAGCCGGATCGCTAGATCCTACCTAATATATACATATATATATCACTGCTCGAATGATCATCCTCTAAAACACGGTCCCGCTAAATACGATTCTCTTTCCACTTCGATTTTCCCTTTTCCCCCAGGTTTACACTATTTATGATTTTGATTTAGTCGTGTACAAGTATACCAATGACACGGTTTTATCACTGTTCACTGTATCAACCACTGTCACGAATCATTCACTTTCCATTGGTGTACTCGACACTCCTAAACCAATATCATTCACGCACGATAATGCAATGTCCACTGAATACTAACACGCACTAACCCTATGTATATGGCAAATGGGGTAAGATATGTGTATGTATGCCATTAACAAGCCATGTATGTTATGAACCAATATGCACGTCATCAACTTACAAAATTTGCATAAATTCATATGTTCGGAATTCAACGAAATGATACAAATACGATAATAAGCACACTCCGTCAGAAGTTCATCAAAATTAGTTTCAGTTCAATTGGGTTTCCGGTATTCAAGTTACAGCCGTTTCATTTTAAGTGCTCGCTGCAGGAAATTCAGTTTCTGAACTGAACGTCTGTTTCGCGATACGAATTTCACCCAGTTGGGTTCAGAATTTAGCGACGCTATAGTTGAATAAAACCTAGGGTTTTCAATAGTGTGTTCAACGCAATAGACGGATTCTCAATCGGGTCTGTACGTAAAAAGTTATACACTGTTCAATACTAGTATGTCAATTCTGATTCTGTTTTGGACTGTTACATGTCCTGTTCTTTTAATTTATAAATTAATCAGCAAACGACGATGAAACGGAATGGAACCACTTGTGTTATTTAGCTAACAGATTCACCTTTAATAAACTGCAGAGTTCCGCAACATACGAGTTCAGGAAACAAGGTGGCACACATTACGGAACAGTATACAGTAACCAGAGTCGCTCTGGACTGCAGTCCAGAGCCGTACTCCGATCCAAATATCATCACAATTTCAGTATAGAAACCATTAGAAACTTGCATAGGATTATAGTTCGTCGAGTCGGCTTCGATTTAAGCCCTTGAACGTATCATTCCAGTATGTAAATAATTTATGGTGATTTTAACAATTTTCAGATACGGGAAATTTCCAGTTTTACGGGTATATTTGGGGGTATTCGTTTTAGTCATTAACAGTCGTATTTTCCAGTGAAATTTATACAAGATATTCATTATCACACGGGCCAGCATAGGAAATCCAATTCCGTCAAATTAGATGAATATTTTCATTAGGTTCATGCATCGAACAGGTATGTCATATAATTTATCGGAAATTGTAAATTTGTAATTTATACGATTTGAGTTTGTAACACGAATAGATTAGCATGTAGCAAGTAAAATACTTGTCTGGAAACGCGTTGGGCGATGCCCGACAGAGGCAACGTCACGAACGCGTGACGAACGGCGCGGTTTGGATGCACGGCCTCGGCTCGCGATTTGGGTTTGACGTCGGAGTTGCCCGGAGAACGACTCGTGCTCGCTGGAAGCGGAGAGGATGCTCAGTGGTTCTCTGCGAGTGCGCTGGGGTCGACGACGGTCGGCGGCGTCGCGTCCGGCGATATGCACAGTGAAGCTCGAGGCTTGGGTTTTAGGGTTATGGTATTTTTGGAGAGTGGGAGAGAGAGAGAGAGAGAGGGCTCGAAGGTGGTGATGATGAAGTTGATGTTGAGGACGAAGGTGGGTGTCGACTGAGGCGGTTCAGGCTCGCCGGCGAGGGGGTGCAGGGTGGCCGAGCTCGGGTGTGCAGGGGGTTCTGCGGTGGGTTGAAGGAGCTCGGTGGTGGAGTGAGTCAGGGCGTTGTTGATGGAGAGTAGTGAGCGAGGGAGGAGGGTGAGGGGTTGCAGTCGTCGCCGTCGGAGGTGAGCGGCGAGGTGAAGTTGGCAGTGAGTTCTCGGTTGGGTTTTTGGTGAACGAGAGAGGGATTTTGAGAAGAGTTTCAAAAGGTGTGAGGGATAAAGGAGGTTGAGAAGAGGTCGATGGAGTCGCGAGGGAGTGCGCGCGAGTCATGGGGCAACGGATCGGCGACGTGGCCGCGAGGAGAGGCGAAGAAAGTGGATCGGGGGAAAACGAAAGAGAGCGGGAAAGAAAAGAGACGTTGGGAGGAGATGAGGGATCGAAGTGGGTCGGGTCGGGTTTGAGCAGGCGCGGTGAAAGGGAAGAGGGCTGGGCTGAGAGGGAGTGGGCCGGGGATTTAAAATTTAATAAATTCCATTTTTTTCTCGTGGGCTGAGGGGGAGTGGGTGCTGGGTTGGGGGTTTAAGTTTAAATGTTAATATTTTATTTTCATTTGTTGGGCTGGGGGTTTAAAGAAGTTGTGGCTAATGTTTATTTAAATTGGTTTATGTTTAGAAGTTTTGTTTTAAATTTAGGTTTGGTCTGTGATTGGTTTAAAGGTTTTGGAAAATCAAATATTGAAACTTAAGCAACCAATCATCACATAAACTAAGAATACGGGAAAAAGGATAGCATTCGGGGACTAGGAAAAATATAGGAAAATTCATAGATGGGAACGGGGATTTACATATTCCTTGCTCACTTCTTATTGTAAAGTTTTTGCATTTCTTATTCCGTCGATTTCTAGTTTACGATTCAAGGTTAGGGTTAGTTAGAACGACAATTTTTTGAATTTGGTATGGACGATGCCTCCTGAAACCTTGTTGCCGTCCTAGGTAACCCTGCAGTGGTATCAGAGCCATGCTAGAAATTAATACGGATTTTGTTAAGATTATGAAATCGAAATACTCCGAAACTTGAAACAAGAAATCATACTTTCTGTCGATTTTAAATTGTTGTCAAAATTTTTTTTAAACAAGTGCAGAATGGTATATGTGCGATTCTAAGAACATGGCAAAAATTTGGGACCCGGTGCTCGGAATTTGGCCGAGCACATGGGGATATTTTCCGAGGTGGCCGGCCTATTGGAGGCATTTGGTGTTCAATTTTTTGTCACGTGCTTGTCTCTGTGTTTTGGTGTTTTAGGTGTTGTTTGTTTTTGCTAATTTTGCATATGATGTAATCTTACACTATAAACAATTCGGAGTGTTTCGTATTCGTAGTTTTAACATTGTTTCGGGTTATTCGCATGTTGTCTAGGCGAAGTTAAAAAGTTTGATCGAATATCAAAAACCCATTTTTCCAAATTTAACGTATTCGGAAAAACATGCAAGTGATCCTATGAACCCTCTAGAAGAATGAAACCCTAACTCGAATTTTTGGATTGCGGAACCGCGGTCAAACCCTAGGATTTGTCGTAGTTCCATGGCAACATGAGTGAGGCTTGGGTTTGCCCTTCTACGGCTGGTGTATAGGTACTGTGTCATATTCTGGGTATTATTAAAACTGTGCTCAAGTGTTGAGCTGTCGGGAAATTGTGGGACTTTGATGAATCGATCGAAAAGTTTAACGTTCATATGGATATCATGTGATAGGATACAATATTTGGAATCCATAAATAGTTATGAGATAACTAGTTTGAATGTTATAAATCTAGCAATTTAGTCTTATTTGATCGGTTGCCACGGGATTTTGATGTGATCCAAAGTCCGTCGCAATCACGTAGCGTACGCGGATACTCGCCGGGTAAACTTAATAGATAGCCACGCCCCATAACCCCGACCAAGTGACTGTAGCAGAACCCCGTTGCCAAAAGCATCTGTTCGGGTGCTCACGGCAGCGGTGTTTCGCCTTAGTGCACTTCGTCGACGGTATCGGGGGTGCGGCCGTCTACTAAAGTTTCCGACGAGCATTCGATTAGGATGTCGGGAATCTTGTTGAATTGCCCGACTTGTTATTGAAAAGTGCTTTCGGTATCGAGACTAAAATGCAGAGTTTGTAATTTTTAGGCATGTGATGTCTAAGGAATTCATTTGGTTAGGCATGAAATCCGAATATGAGATATTTCGGGTTTATGATGTCTAAGGTGGTTGCGGATTCCAACTGTTGTAGTTTTCACTTTCTTTTCTGCGACCGTAAGTGTAATATGTGGTGTATCGTCGGTTTCGTTGCTATACGTCAACGACAATTGGCATACGCATATTTACTTACGTTAATGACATGTGATGTTATGTGTTGCTGGGATATGTTATATTAGATCGTCGTGTTTGAATAGCCGGGGGTTTTATGTGAGATGAGGGTTTTTATTGTCATTCATGTAAAAGTCATTGTGTGTAATCTTCTTTTATTGGGGCACTTCCGGGTTGAGGATGATGTCACCATTGTATATTATTTACTTTTCCGCATTAGGATAGACCCAAGGCGGGGAGCATAAGTAACCGGGTTCTAGGGTCTAGTGGGAGACCATCTCGAGGGGTCGAGACCAGGGTCTCCTAACTCTAGAATTGGTAGGGTTGCTTGCCGCTCTCGTAGGGGTCTAGGGGTGTGGGATTGGCTATTCATCACGACCGTGGAATCCGTGTTTTATACAGGCTTAAAATAAAACCCGGAAATCTTAGTATATCCAATATTTCATATGTTGTGTTCTGCTGCGATATCTGTGATGTGATCATTTGATATGTTGAGATAGATACTGGATATAGTATATGCGATATATTATATATAGATGTTGCTTATGTTTTACACCCGCGCTAGCACTGTCCCGCTCTGCAGTTAGTTACCTAACCTAATGGTGCACGAGGGGACATCGAGGCGTATGCGGATGGCATAAGCGTAAGTTGTATTTATTTGTGATGTTTAGGTAACTTAAAATGACGGGACTTCATTAATGACATTAATGAAATAAAAGAAACCTAAAGATGTTGTAGAAACTTGTCTCGAAAACTGGTAGCTCTAGTTCTTGCTTTGCATAGCGGTATTCTATGTAGAATATTCAGCACCTTATTCGATAAGGAAAGAGCCGAGATCCCTTCACCGAGAGTGACCTCTTTAGCGAAACTAGCAGATGCTACAAACTCAATTTGTCTTTTGATTGCTTTTATAGTTTTTGGTTTGCATAGTGGTATTTGTGAAATATCCTGCACCTTATTTGATAAGGAAAGAGCCGAGATCCCTTCACCGCGAGTGACCTCTTTAGCAAAACTAGTAAAAACCTCAAAGACACTCATTTTCAAAATCACTCGATTCTACAACGATATCAAGTTCATTAAGCAAAAGGTTTTCTTACAAACCTATCGTAGCCCTCCGTCATTTCAGATAAGTAATAGTTAGTATTCGTACTGCGTTTGTTGACCTCTGTCAAGACGTAGTGTGCGGTAGCTGATTACTGCTTATCTGGATAAGCATATGATGCGATTGGATTAGGGTAGTCATGCGAACTTGTTGACCTTGTCAAGGGTCATGCGGGTGGGTTTAATTCAATCAGGAAATGACGGGTTGAACTTGACTTGCGGTCTATGGTTTCTTGACATTGTCAAGGTCATAGATCGCTCGGGGCAAAATTATCGGGAATTTCAAGTGTTGAAATTTGCAATGAGATTGCATACCTTCTATGAGATAGTTGGATCCCGATACCCACTGCGAGTAAGAGTTACTCCTGGGAGAGTTTTTATACATTACAATTAGCCGATCAAGTAGGTGTCTAGAAAGGCGTCAACGGGGTTACGCCCATGGGAAAACGATGTTTATTTTAATTAGGTCCGTGCGAAAGCACGGGGAACCTCCTTCAAAGTACCGGCACTGGCCTGGCTGAAAAATTGGCAAAATTGTAGAGTGTAATTAATCCCGGCTAGTCTTTCCTTTTAGGGTTTGGAGGAAGATTTGATAAAACCAGTGGGAGCCATCCTGATTAGATAAAATAATAACCAATCTGATCTTGCAAGAGCATACGCTGAGTGTTTTCTTCTCTCTCTCTCCAGGTAGCGACCATGTCACGCCTTAATCAAGATAATAATACGGATGTATTGACCGAACCCGCTTGTTATACTGAGCTAAGGAACGTTGGTCCCACTCCAACTTATAATTATTATAAGACCGAGCAGGAAATAGGGGATTACCAGGATTCCCGTGCCGCCCAAACGAAGAAAGTACATACTGATGCATCTTTTTCGGGTGTGTTCATTACCGAGAACTGGTTCTCAGTTTCCTTTATGTCCTGGGTATGAGATACCAGATCAGGATCCCACATATGTAATCTGTTAAATGGGCTACAGATAGGTAGAGAACTGAGAACGGGTGATAAGTTTCAAGAGTTGGAAAAGGTGCAAGTGTTGCAGCCAAGTATGTTGGTAGTTATCACCCTGTATTATCAAATACATTGATTCGGAACGAATGTTATTAGATACCGAACCTGATATACAACATCATATCAGTCTCGTTATTAAGTAAAGAAGGATATAATTTTGTATTGTTGGATAATGTTTTGAACATTTCCTATATCAAGAGTTGATCGGTTCAGGCACATTATCTAAAAGCATATACGTTCTAAATCAAACTACAGTTCTTAAACGTATCGAACACACACAAGGGGATGAATTCAGAAATGAACGAATCCTTCTTGAGGCATTGTAGACTATGTCATATTAATGCGACCCGACTAGCTAAGTTACATTTAGATGCATATTTAAATTAGTTTGAATCTACATCTTATGAAACTTGCCAGTCATGTCACAAAGATAAGATGACCATAACTCCGTTTATTTGAAACAGAGAAAGAGTTAGTGAACTCTTGGTATTGATACATGATGATGTATGAAGGTCCCCTGTCTACACATGTTAGGACCGGTTCTTTGTACTTCATTATATTCACTGATGATCTCCCATGATTCGGACATATGTTCATGTTGAAACATAAGTCTGAACCTTTTGAGAAATTCAAAGAATATAAGTTAGAAGTAGAGAACCAAAACGGGTATAAGTATTATGTCCTTTGATGTGATCAGGGAGGAGAATACTTGAGCACGGAATTCCTGGACTATTCTAAAGGAGAATGCGATTCTATCTCAGCATTACTCCTCCGTTTACACCACAGCACGTTGGTATATCGGGGTGGAGCAATCGCACCCTATGTGATATGATGTGCACTATGATGAGTACTACTGAGATGCTTATTTCCTTTTGGGGGTCATGCACTTGTGAAGCTGCATACCTATTGAATAGGATTCCAACCAAATCAGGTGCCTACCATTCCATATGTGATATGGTATGATAAGAGCCCATCTCTTAAGGATGTTAAGATTTGGGGGTTGTCCGGCCTATGTCTAAAAACAAAATCCGGACAAGCTCAAGGCAAGGTCAGTTCTGTGAAAGTTTGTTGGATATCCCAAGCATTTGCAAGGGAATATCTTTTACCGCACCGAGAAACAAAAGGTGTTTTGTTTCTCAGCATGCCACCTTTTTAGAAAGGGAATTTCTTGTGAAAAAATTAGTGGTCATGAGGTGGAACTGGAAGGAGTTCCAGCTATACAAACTACAGCTGATGATTTGGTAAACCCGGAGGATTCAATAGTTTCCAACGAACCTCAGCCTCTGCGCCGATCTGGTAGGGTTCCTCATCCACCTGAGAGATACTTCGGTTTTTTCTATGACGGTGGGAGCGAGGATTGCATCATGAGATGATGACCCAACTAGTTTCGAGCAGGCCATCAGGAGTGGGGACTCTATGAAAATGGCTGGATGTTAAGCAATCTGAGATGGAATCCATATACACCAACAAAGTATGGACTTTGGTTGTTTTATCTGAAGGGTTAAATCCCCATCAGGAGCAAGTATATCTTGAGAAGATTACTTGGTGTACATGGAAAAGTTGAGACTTTCAAAGCTTAAGACTTGTTGTAAAAGGTTCTCGTCATCGACCAGGTGTGGATAATGATGAAACCTTTTCTAGTGCCTATGCTTAAGTCCATCCGGATCCTACTTGCCATTGCTACATACCATGACTACGATATCTGGCGGTTGGGTGTCATGACTGCTTTTCTAAATGGTGATTTAGAAGAGAGCGTCTATAAGTACACAGCCAGAGGGCTTCGTAGATAGTGGGAGCAGCGGAAACGTGTGCAAGTTGTTTTATGGGATAAAACAGGTATCGCGGAGATGGAACATCTGTTTTGATGTGGTAGTCAAAATGTTTGACTTCATAAAAATGGTAGATGAACCTTGTATATACAAAAAGGTAGTAGGGAGTATGGTGGTAATTCTCATATTGTACGTGGATGACATACTCATAATAGGGAAGGAGTTTCCTATGCTACGCTCGGTCAATCTCCGCTTATCACAAGGATTCTCCATATAGGATCAAGGTAATACCTCCTAAATCCTGAGATTTGGATCTATGAGATAGATCTAAGTGGATGTTAGGATTCTTACTAGGTGTAGTGAGTTGGTATCAATCGATCCTGGGGAGAATCACTGGATAGCTTCCAGGGTGGTAAGGACGACTGAATGTCAGTCACAAGCATTGTCTTTACCCTCAATGGAGGGACGGTATGTTGGAAGAGTTCAAAGTTAGATACCATGACAAACTAGACGATAAAGGCTGGATACATCACTACCAAAGATGCTACCAAAGAGGACTACCAAAGAGGAAGTCTGGGTGTATATTAGTTCATGAGATGAACTTCGTTCCTACCATTGTATGACAATGGAGTTGTGGCTTATGCCTAGGAACCCCCGTCCCATCAGTGATCCAGATATATTCTAAGGCAGTATCACCTGATCATGGAGATGGTTGATCTCCAGGGGATCGAGGTTAGGAGAGTAGACTCAGAGGACAACACGACGGATCCACTCACGAAGGCCTTTTCCCAGAGAAAGACTTTTATGGGATGGTTGGGTATGTGATACTACAACCACTGCTATAGAATGGCCCTAGTGCAAGTGGGAGATTGTTAGTTATATGTATGCCATAGAGGCCATTACTGTACATGAGATGTATATTGTAGTGGATGCTTAGACTTATATAGGGAGGACTTTCTTGCTCGACATGATAGTATGCTATCTGGTTACTCTTTATCTTAACATGTACACTGATTGTCTCTCTGTTACATGTTGGTAAAGCCCTTAGGATGTGTACTTGACTACCAGGATTATGATGCAGATCATACTAGTGGAGACAGAGTAGTCGCTAAGTACATCCTTCAAATGTTCCTAGTCGTGGGTGTATCGAGACAGAGCATTGATATACCAGAGTAGACTAGCGTATAGCTTCTCGACCCATGTAGATGGGCGATGGATGATCCCATATCCATTAGTGTTTGACATCAGAGATGATATACGGGTGCTCAGTGTAGACTGGGTATACTGGATGGATTCGCCGATAATTCCTAGATGGTATTATACCTCACGTCAGATAGCAGTTCTCTGGTGACACCGGTACAGGTTAGTCTGTTGACTCGAGATTGTCATAGAGTCTTGTGTGATTCCCACTGTGCTTTGATTTCCACCTTACCACGTTCAAGACGACGTGCAAAACGATGGTTTTTGGGTACAGTCCCGAGTCACATGGAGGCAATGAGCAATAGGAGGGGATTCGTCTCTCCCAGTATTGGGGGTAGATGTTGCGTTGTGCTTGATTGGCTATAACAGGAAATCCCTGTTGGATATATATGCCCTAGAGGCCTTCATTGTATAGGATGCTAGGGATATATATGTACATGACAATCTTGCTTGATATGATAGTACGCTATTTGGTTTGTCTTTATCTTAAACATATGATATATTTTACTTTGTATTTATATATACATATTGATAAAGCCCATAGGGTGTTTGCCTGACTACCGGCGTTGTGATGGCAGTCATACTTGTGGGAGCTGGATAGTCAATAGGCACATCCTTAGATGTCCCTGGTCATAGGAGTATCGAGACTGGGCATCGATACTCCAGAGTAGACTAGTGTATACATATCTAGACCCTGACGAGGGGCGATGGAATGGTCCCGCAGCCATTGGTGATATGCACCTAAGATTGTATATAGATGCTCACTGGGTGTGAGTACACCGGACAGGACTCGCCGAGAACTGACTGGATGTTATTTATACCTAACGTCAGATAGTAGTTCTCAGGTGACATGTGTGCAGATAGTCTGTTGACTTAAAGTCATCATTTGTCTCGTGTGAGTTCCCACTGTGCTTTGATTATTACCCTACCACGGCTCAAACGAGTCGTGCAAACAGGTTTTAGTTGGGCACAGTCCCGAGCCACGTGGAGGCAGTGAGCGACTGTTAAGGATTTGTCTGTCCCGGTATAGGGAGTTGATATCGCACTGTGATCGGTTAGTCATTACCATAAGTCCCTGGCCAGGGCTGATTGAGAATTACTGATGGACTGATCAGTAGATTCTCGGATGGTCTTGAGCTATGCCGACACGACTTGTAAGGTTATTAGGGGTCTGACGTCCACCACCTCCCTAGACCATACATGCGATACTCTTAGACGAACAGACCGGACTGCGTGGATATTGTCACGGACAGGCTCAGTAGGAGTTCGGATGGGTTTCTTCATCGGCTTTCTTATCGACATCTACCTAGGGACCGTTACGTACAGCTAGTACCGCTTGCGGTCTGTGGTTAAACCCACTGCCAGCGTAGTAGTCGAGTCTTTAGAGTCCCACACAGAGATTTTCCTATTCCAGGCGAAACGATATAGAGGTCGTACGGTTTTACGACAAGGGTTCGGACGCACACGTGTTTAAACGCACGTACGACGTTCGGACAGTTTTTACTAGTCGGCTTTAGTTTAAGCCAGATTCTAGTACCAGGTTATTGGATTTATACAGTCTAAAGTTTTTCCGTATTTTCACGGATAGGAGGGGCGTTCTCGTAATTTTACGGGAAGCTTCTAGAAGCATGGTGACTTGAGGGTTTAGGTGGCATTTTCATTAAATGATATTGTGACTCATTTTGTGTGATTCATCATGTCATTAATGCATTATTAAATGCTTAATGACTCACATAGTGAATCACTCAAATGAATTAATGTAGCATGATGAATAATCTCTTTTATTCATTTACTTATTTATTCATTATGCTTCATATATTCAAGTGAGAAACAAAATCATTATCATTATCATGTTCACCTTCTCTCTCCTCAAGCTCACTCTCTCTTCAAACCCTAATCCTACCACTCATGAGTTGAGATCAAGCATTAGAATAGACTAAACACTCCATAACCTAACTCTATATCATCTAAGTTCCTTTGATTAGCAACTAGAGAAACTTAGTTACCTCAAGTTTGGAGGTGAAGCTTGGATTAGGGTTCTCGGGTGGATCATCTATCACTTAGAGGAGGCCGATGAGGACGTAGAGAACGAAAAGACGAAGGAAACGATTCACAAGGTATAATCTCTTTTCATAGTAGCTAAGAACTTCTATGGTTGTTGTTAATTATCGTTTAGTAAAGATCTTCGGTTAGTCGATGTTTGCTTCAAGAACAAGATCGTTTTTCAAATTTCCGCCTCCCCGCAACTCGTGGGGTGTTGAACATAGACTTACAGTGGTATCAGAGCCTCACTAAACAATAATTAACTCATTTGCAAAGTCGTATGAATTTCGAACGCAAAACAAACCGGAAAATACACGGATATCACATAGTTTCTGTCGTTTTTAAAATGAGGCCTAAAATTTTTTCAGGGACCTCCAGAATAACATACATGAAATTATAAGAACACACAGAAAAAATGGGCTCCTGAATCGGCCACTGAGCCGCGGAACCGCAACCGATCCCACCGATCCGCCGCGGATCCGCGGCCGAGTTGGAGCCGATTCAGCCCAGTTTTTCTCTGTGCATCTTCTGTGGTGTTTTGTATTTTCTGGAATGATATTTTTTCTGCTCAAGTCTCAGGTTTACAGAGAAGTTTTGGAGTAGAATCTAATGTGTTTGATCGATCGAAATGATATGATGTTTGCTTATTTGATTATATCTGTGAACTGTATTATGTGTTCATAAACCTCCCCTAACTGCTAGTATGTCGGTTGGCAGGGGGTTGCACATATCTGTGATGTTTTTTAACTGTTTGTGATTATGAACTGTGTTGGATTGTTGTGATGATTAGCCGGGGTTTTGTGATGGGTTATTGTATTAATTCATTCGATGTAATTGTAATAAGTTGTAATATTATTTTGCGGGGCATATCCAGGTTGCAGTTGTAGCCACCGTTGTATTATTTCTTTTTACTGTTTTTGCTCCTAGGATAGACCCAAGGTGGGGTGCACAAACTACCGGGTATTTCGAAGTGTTTAGTGGCCAACTCACGTTGTTGAGGAAGACCGCTTCACTTCGGGTACTTGGCGGGTAGTTTGCCGTACCCGTAGGGGTTTGGGTGGGGTAATGGCTATTCATCACAACTGTGTAATCCATCTTTCGTTGCAGGCTCAAAAGAAACGCGGATTGCTTGTATATCCAATAAAGTTCATCTGTAATCTGGAATGCCTATTATTGCGTCTGATGAATGTACAATATCTATATATGATAGCTATTTAGACGTCACTTATCTTTTACACCCGTGCTAGCCCAGCCCCCGCTCTGCCGTTAGTTAAGTAACATAACGGGTGATGGCGGGACCCCGTGGCAAATGCAGATGGCATAAGAGGACGTTGTATTTTCTTTGTTATCTGTAATGATAGGTTAATGATGGGACGCATTATTATTAATGCAAAGAAAATAAAACCTAAACTGAATCGTTGGAACAATTTCAAAACCACTCGGTTTTCTTCAAAAAGCAAAATTTAAATGCGGAGCTTAAACCACTCCTTTTAAAAAAAGCTATCTTGGTTCCTTCGATCATATCAAGTTCACTACGTTAACGGTTTTTTGCCAAAAACCAGTCGTAACCCTCCGTCGTTTCAAATAGACAGCACATCGTATTCATGCTATGCTTGTTGGCCTACGTTAAGGCATAGTGTATGGTAGCAGTGTGTTTGCTTATTTGTTGCATAGATAGATGCATTAGTTTAGGACAGACGTACAGCCTTGTTGGCCTACGTCAAGGGCATGTACGATGTACCTAAATTAATGAGGACAACGACGGGTAGAACTTGACTTGTGTCTTATGATTTGTTGGCCTACGTCAAGGTCATAAGAGCTTGGGGTAAAAATCACATCGGGAGTTTCAAACATAAAGGAAACTTGCAGATTTAGCATACCTTCTGGAGTGTGGTGACTAGAGTGGCTTCCATCTAGGGCATCATGCAATGATAGTTGGATCCCGATCCCACTGATGAGTAGGATTACTCTTGGGAATTTTTCTCACTTAACAATTAATGCTATAACCAAGTAGGTGTCTAGAAAGGTGTTAGAGGGGCTACGCCTCCAGGGAAAAGAGGTTCTTTAATTAAGGAACTTCGCGAAAGCGTTGGAAAACCTCCCTCGAAGTACCAACACTGGCCTGGCTAAAAGGTTAAAGCAAGTATTGTAACGTGTGATTAAATCATGACTAGTTCTTCTTTTAGGTTTTTGAAGAAGGATTTGAGGAAACAGTGGGAGCCATCCTGTTTAGATAAACTAATAACCAATCTAAACTTGCAAGAGCATATGCTGAGTGTTTTCTTTTCTCTCTCTCTGGCAGCTACCATGACAGGACTAAAACTATTACTTGAAAAAAATATACTGACCGGGCAGAACTATAAAGATTGGCTAAGGAACGTCAACATTGCACTGACTTATGACAAAGTAGCATATGTTACCACCGCTGTTCCTCCCCTTATCCCAGGACCAGATTCCTCAGTTGCGGACAAGGAAGTTCGCAAAACCTGGGATCTAGACTGTGAGCGAGCTAAGTGTATCGTGCTGGCGTCCATGAACAATGAACTCCAAAAACAGCATGAGAGTATGGATGTTATTGTAAGTCTACGGTAGCGCCCCGGCCGTCTACAGACGCCAAATGCGGAAAAAAAATTTTAACTGGCGCTATCGTATACTATAACCCGGATCTACCATTATTGCTAAATTAACAAACTGGAAAGAGAGTAGAAAGGTTATACCGAACGATCCGAGTCCTTCGTTCTTTAACCATCATACCACGCTCCGTTGCGGCTGCTCCGATCTCGTCGATCTCCGATCTGCTCGTCCAGGTGGCACCACGTCAACGATTCTTTAAACGGGCTCCTGCCTCTGACTCGAGGCAACTCGGTCGTCAAGTTTGCTAAAAGAGACGACCAAGAGTGATGTAGAGAATGAGTAGAAGACTTTGTCTCGTTCCGTCCAAACACATGGACGAACGGTTAATGTGTTAGTTGTATGTATGCCCTAGAGGCCAGTATTGTACAGATGATGTATATTATATTGGATGCTTGGACATATATAGAGATGACTTTCTTGCTCGATATGATAGTATGCTATCTGGTTACTCTTTATCTTAACATGTATACTTGTCTCTTTAAACTGTCTTCTAGTTACATGTTGATAAAGCCCTTAGGATGTGTACTTGACTACCTGGACTATGATGCAGATCATACTAGTAGGGACATGGTAGTCCATAAGTACATCCTTCAAGGTCCCTAGTCGTGGGTGTATCGAGACGGGGCATCGATATACCAGAGTAGACTAGCGTATACGCTTCTCGACCCATGAGATGGGCGATGGATGATCCCATATCCATTAGTGTTTGACATCAGAGATGGTATACGGGTGCTCAGTGGAGACTGGGTACACTGGACGGACTCGCCGAGAACTCCCAGATGGTATTATACCTCACGTCAGATGGCAGTTCTCAGGTGACACTTGTACAGGTTAGTCTGTAGACCCGAGATCGTCATAGAGTCTTGTGTGATTCCCACTGTGCTTTGATCTCCACCTTACCACGTCCATGAGGGCATGCAAAATGGTGGTCTTTGGGTACAGTCCCGAGTCACATGGAGGCAATGAGCGATAGTAGGGGTTTCGTCTCTCCCGGTATTGGGGGTTGATGTTGCGCTGTGCTCGATTGGCCGTAACAGGGAAGTCCCTGGCCAGGGCTGATCAGAGATTTGCTGGTAAGTGTTACCAGTAGTTTCTCGACCCGTTATGAGCCTCACATCGGCACGACTTATCGGTTATTGGGGTCTGACGTTTACCACCCCTAGACTTGATATGCGACATATCAGACGAACAGACCGGACTCTACGGTGAGTGTTACAGGTTGGATTCACAGGAGTGTGAGCGGGCTAGCACGTCGATCTTCTGATCGCTCAATACCCGGATGGCCGTTACGTTTAGCAGACCGCTTGCGGCTTGTGGGTGCTTGATATGATCATCATCTGCTACCGGCGTATTGACGAGTCTTTAGAGTCCTATACAGAGGTTTCCTGGCTCAAGCGAAACGAAATAGGAGCGCATATAAGATATGTGCAGGACCGAGAATAATGCGTGTATGTGATACCGTATTTCATTCTCGCGATGGATGTATCGCATGGTTATATTCGATATAACCTAGGTATCGAATCAAGGATTGATTCGATAAGCCGATACATTGGATACTAGTCGGTTATATGCGATATGACCGGATCGTTAAATCAAGTGTTGATTTAATGATTTAATGTATAATTATATATTTGATATATTATTTTGCATTAGCTAGTATTGGTTCACTTTATATGGATTTTCTCACTTGATGTGCAAGAAGTATATGTGATATACTTTTGTGCACACATTTGTATCATGTTTAATGATACTTGATCATTTAGTAAAGTGCAAAGGATTAAACCATGGTTATGATAATGGTGTTAGTTATATGTATGCCCTAGAGGCCATTACTATACATAGGATGTATATTGTAGTGGATGCTGGGATGTACATAGGGAGGACTTTCTTGCTCGACATGATAGTATGCTATCTGGTTGATCTTTACCTTAACGTGTATACTGTTTGTCTCTCTGTTACATGTTGGTAAAGCCCTTAGGATCTGTACTTGACTACCTGGACTATGATGCGGATCATACTAGTGGGGACATGGTAGTCTATAAGTACATCCTTTAATGTCCCTAGTCGTGGGTGTATCGAGACGGGGCATCGATATACCAGAGTAGACTAGCGTGTACCTTCTCGACCCATACAGATGGGCGATGGATGATCCCATATCCATTGGTGTTTGACATCGGAGATGATATACGGGTGCTCAGTAGAGACTGGGTACACTGGACGGACTCGCCGAGAACTCCCAGATGGTATTATACCTCACGTCAGATGGCAGTTCTCTGGTGACACTGGTACAGAGTAGTCTGTTGACCCGAGATCGTCATAGAGTCTTGTGTGGTTCCCACTGTGCTTTGATTTCCATCTTACCACGTCCAAGAGGGCGTGCAAAACGGTGGTTTTTGGGTACAGTCCCGAGTCACATGGAGGCAATGAGCGATAGGAGGGGATTCGTCTCTCCCGGTATTGGGAGTTGATGTTGCGCTGTGTTCGATTGGCTATAACAGGAAATCCCTGGCCAGGGTTGCTGAGATTTACTGGTAAGTGTTACCAGTAGTTTCTCGAATTGTTATAGACCTCGTATCGACACGACTTATTGAGCTATTGGGGTCTGACGTTTACCACCCCTAGGCGAGATATGCGGCATATCAGACGATCAGACCGGACTGTACGGTAGTGTTACTGGTCGGATTCACTGGAGTGTGAGCGGGCTTGCTCGTCGATCTTCAGATCGCTCAATACCCGGGTGGCCGTTACGTTTAGCAGACCGCTTGCGGCTTGTGGGTGTTTGATATGATCATCATCTGCTGCCGGCGTATTGACGAGTCTTTAGAGTCCTACACAGAGGTTTCCTGGCTCAAGCAAAACGAAATAGGAGCGCATATGAGATATGTGCGGGACCGAGAATAACACGGTATGTGATACTGTATTCGATTCTCGCGATGTGACATTGATCGGTTATATGCGATATAGCCGGGTTATCGGATCAAGTGTTGATTCGATAAGATGTTACTAATGATACCAGTCGGTTATGTGCGCATGACCGGGTCATTGAATCAAGTGTTGATTTAATGATTTAATGCATATTTATATATTTGATATATTACTTTGCGTCAACTAGTATCGGTTTACTTAAGATGGATTTTCTCACTCGGGTGTGCGCATTACATATGCGATATGATTTTGTGCACATGATTGTATCATGTTTGATGATACATCCTTTTTGGTTAAGTGTAAAGTATTAAACCTTGGTTAATGAAATGGTTAGGGTTTCTTATTTATTATTCATTTATCTTATTTAATTATCCTTTTTATTTTTGATAAATGAATAAAAGAAATGAGAAGAATGGTGGCTTGTTTTGGATTGTAGTTGAAGTTTCATGAACCTTTGACTTTGTCCACCATTCTTATCTCATGCTTAACCTAACCATTTGTTTTAACCCTAGTTGAATCTCTACACTTTACCATGGTTTAGTCATGATAAGTTTTGATTATTCTTTTCTTTTTCAATTAACTTATCATAACTATTATCTTCTTCTTCTTCATTCTTCAAGTGAAGAAAACCAATCTTCATCAATGGTGATTGATGTTTTTGAGTGAGAAATCCATTTCCAAAGTTTACCCACATCCTATTTCTTCATTCTCTACCTCTTGCCAAGAAGTAGAGTGTGTTTCCTTCACAAGATTTTAGGGTTTGGTGAAGGTGGAGCTTGATTCATCGATGCCTCGACGTAGATCATCTTCGGCATGGACATCGACGACCTAGCTTGCCCATTCTCCGACGAAGTCGATCCGAGAGCCCGGATTTGATTTGGACAGCGGAGAGGACCTCGTTGCGGAGCCGTGGAGGTGGAGCACCGGATCTACAAAGGTTGTATTTCCGTATTTTCTTTAGCTAAGTTGTTAGCTAGCTTTCTATTCGCCTAGACATCTAGTTATCGATCCGTACACTAGGGTTTGTAGGCACCGTAAAATTTGAAATTGCCATGGTTGATGGCTTGAGAGACCTCACTTGTGTGCCTAGGAACCCTGCAAATGGTTAGGGTTTTGTATTATTCATCTTTTTATTTATCCTTTCTTTCTTTATTTAATTAGATAAAAGAAAAGGGAAATGGTTTCTTTTTTATCATGAAGCTTGATGAAGCTTCATGAAGCTTTGACTAAAGAGACCATTTGTCTTCTTGCTTAACCCTAACCATTCCCATTTACCATGGTCTATTCTCTACACTTAACCTTGGTTAGCTTATGATAAGTATTGATTTATTTTCTTTTTAATTCAACACTTATCATATTCTTTTCTTCTTTTTGACCTTCTTCTTCAAGAAAGAAACCTTGATGCCATCAATGGCAACTTGAGATCTAAAGTGAGAAATCCAATTCTAAAGTGAACCCACCTCCTATTTCTTCACCCTCTACCTCTTGCCAAGTTGTTTTGGGTGTTTTCTTCACAAGTTTCACAACTTGGTGAAGTTGGAGCTTGAACTTGTGCAACCTCGACGTAGATCATCTTCGGCACAAAGCCGACGACATTGCCCGCTCGTTTTCTCGATGAAGCCGACGATTGAGTCTAGGATTCAAGATGGACAGCGAGAGGAAACCTACGTGGAGCTAAGGAAGTGGAGAAACTGATCTACAAAGGTTGTAGCCTCTCTCCTTTAGTTAAAATGTTAACTAGATTCGTTTTTCGCCTAGGATTCTAGCCGACGATCCGTATTAGGGTTTCTCGGCACCATAATTTTTGTAAATTGGCATGGTTGATGCCTTGTGAGACCACTATAGGGTGCCTAGGAACCTTTCACTGGTATCAGAGCCTAGCTAGAGCCTTAGGCGAAGTCTAGACGACGTTTGAAACCCGAATGCGCATCGAAACCCAAACACATCATGCTCTCTGGACTTTTTCTAAAAACTGGGATTTTTCCAGATTAAAAATGCTTAAAAAATTCAGCAGGGAAATCTAAGAATTACGATGCAAAAATTATTCCATGAACAGTAAATAGTGCGGCGGAACCGCGGCATAAGCCTGTCTTCTGCGGCGGTTCCGCGGCATCTTGATGACGTCACCCCTCATTCTTTGCACAGTAATTCATCATTTCAGTAGCTGAGTTTTATGGGTATTTTTAATAATTTTTCAAGAGTTGAATTTTCTGGGATGTTTTAGAGCTTCGATGTTTCGATCGGATTATCAAATTTTGTCTGTGTTTTTCCGGATAATTTTTAGAATATGTTAAAAGGTTCGACCGGATATAAATACCCAATTTTTTCCCTGTCGGGAAATTTCCAAGTGTTGGATTTTTCCGTAGTTTAACGACGTTCTAAGTAGTGCAAGTAACGCGATGGACCCTCTAGAAGACAATAAACCTTAACTCGATTATGTGACCGTCTTGAACTGCCCTTTGAACCTTCGGGTTTGGGGCAGTACGGCGTGCCACATGTGAGGCGTTGGCTTGACCCTTCTACGGATGGACCGTTGGTACTGAGGCACGAACTGAATGTTGTTAGACTTATTTCATGTGTTGAGCTGTATCGGGAAAACTTGGGTATTCGACTGTTCGATCGGAAAGTTTAACATTTTCTGTTTATCTGGAATGTGATACAATAATTGGAATTCACAAACAGTTATGAGATAACTGAATGAATGCTATAAATCTAGCAGTTTAGTTTCACTTGATATTGAAAAGAGTTTTCGATAATGAGACTAAAATGCGGGGTTTATAACTGTTAGGCAAGTGATGTCTAAGTATTTCATTTGATTAGGCATGTGATGTCTAAAGAGGTTGCGGATTCCAACTGTTATAGTTTTACACTTTCTTTTCTGTGACCATAAGTGTAGTATGTTCATATCGCCGGTTTCGTTGCTATACGTCAACGACAATTGGGGTATGCATACTTACTTACGTTGATGACATGTGATGTTATGTGTTGCTGGATATGTTATATTGGATCGTCGTGTTTGAATAGCCGGGGGTTTTTATGTGAGATAAGTGTTTTTCATTTTCATTCATGTAAAAACTTGTATGTAATATTCTTTTATTTGGGGCACTTCCAGGTAGCGGAAGATGTCACCCTTTGTATATTATTTACTTTTCCGCATTAGGATAGACCCAAGGAGGGGAGCACAAGTAACCGGGTTCTGGGGTCCAGTGGGAGACCAACTCGAGGAGTCGAGTCCGGGTCTCCTAACCCTAGAATTGGTAGGGTTGCTTGCAGCTCTCATAGGGGTCTAGGGGTGTGGGATTGGCTATTCATCACGACCGTGGAATCCGTGTTTTATACTGGCTCGTATTGAAAACACGGACGTCCTAGTATATCCAATGTTTCATATGTTTCTTCTGCTGCGATATCTGTGATGTGATCATGTGATGTTCTGTGATAGATACTATATATAGTATATATGATATATTATATAGACGTTACTTATGTTTTGCACCCGCACTAGCCCTGCCCTGCTCTGTCGTTAGTTACCTAACCTAACGGTGCACGAGGGGACATCCAGGCAAATGCGGATGGCATAAGTTACGTCGTATTTATCTGTGATGTTTAGGTATTTAAATGATGGGACTTCATTAATGTGATTAATGAAAGAAAAGAAACCTAAGATGTTGTAGAATCAAATTTTAAACAAAACAGGTAGCTACAGTTCTTGCTTTGCATAGCGGTATATATGATATACCCTGCACCTTATTCGATGAGGAAAGGACCGAGATCCCTTCATCGGGAGTGACTCCTTTAGCAGTAACTGGCAGATGCTACACACTCGGTTTGGCTTTGATTGCTTTTAAGAGTTTTTTTGCTTTGCACAGTGATATATATGATATATCCCGCACCTCATTCGACGAGGAAAGGGCCGACGATCCCTTCACCGGGAGTGACCCCTTTAGCAAAACTAGAAAAGCTTCAAAATCACTCCATTTCAAAACTTCATTTGATTCTACAACGATATCAAGTTCATTACGCAATAGGTTTTCAGAAAAACCTATTGCGTAGCCCTCCGTCATTTCAGATAAGTACTAGTTAGTATTCGTGCTACGTTTGTTGACTATGTTAAGGCATAGTGTGCGGTAGCTGACCAGTATTTATCTGCTTATGCATATGATGCAGATTGGATTAGGGTAGTCGTGCGACTTTGTTGACTATGTTAAGGGTCGTGCGGGTGGGTTTAATTCAATCAGGAAATGACGGGTTGAACTTGACTAGCGCTTATGATTTGTTGACTATGTTAAGGTCATATAGTTGCTAGGGGAAAAATATTATCGGGAATTTCAAGTGTTGAAATTTGCAATAAGATTGCATACCTTCTATGAGATAGTTGGATCCCGATACCCACTGCGAGTAAGAGTTACTCCTGGGAGAGTTTTACACATTACAATTAGCCGATCAAGTAGGTGTCTAGAAAGGTGTTAACGAGGTTACGCCTCTGGGAAAACGAGGTTTACATTAATTAGGTTCGTGCGAAAGCACGGGGGACCTCCCTCAAAGTACCGACACTGGCCTGGCTGAAAGATTGGCGAACTTGTAGTGTGTAATTAATCCCGGCTAGTCTTTCCTTTTAAGGTTTGAAGGAAGATTTGATAAAAACCAGTGGGAGCCATCCTGATTAGATAAGATAATAACCAATCTGATCTTGCACGAGCATACGCTAAAGTGTTTTCTTCTCTCTCTCTCCAGGTAGCGACCACTTCATGCCTTAATCAAGATAATAATATGGATGTATTGACCGAACCCGCATGTTATACTGTGCTGGGGAACGTTGGTTCCGTTCTTTCTTATAAGAATTATAGGAATGAACAGGATATAGGGGAATACCAGGATTCCCATGCCACCCGATTGAAGAAAGTACATGTTGATGCATTTTCTTCGGGTGTGTTCGTTACAGAGAACTGTTTCTCCATTTTCCCTACGTCCTGGGTATTAGATACCGGGTCAGGATCCCATATATGTAATCAGTTACATAGGCTTAGGAAAGGTAGAGAACTTGGAGAAGGTGATAAAGACATTAGAGTTGGAAATGGTGCAATTGTTGCAGCTAAGACTGTCGGGGAATATCACCTTGTGTTACCAACACGTAATACATTGGTTCTGAGCGAATGCTATTACATGCCGAACCTGATATGCAACATTATATCGGTTTCTTTATTAAGTAAAGAGGGATATAATTTTGTATTACAGGATAATGTTATGAACATTTTCCGTAACTAAAAGTTGGTTGGATCAGGCACGTTGTGCAATGGCATTTATGTTCTAAATCAATCAACAGTTCTGAGCATAACAAACACACACAAGAGGAAGAGTTCAGAACTGAACGAATCCTTCTTGTGGCATTGTAGACTGGGTCACATCAATGCGACACGACTGGCTAAGTTGCATAAGGATGGATATTTAAAACCTTTCGAATTTTCATCTTATGACACTTGCCAGTCATGTCTCAAAGGCAAGATGACCAAAACTCCGTTTACGGGACACGGAGAAAGAGTTACCGAACTCTTGGGACTTATACATAGTGATGTATGCGGTCCCATGTCTACACATGCCAGGGATGGTTCTTCTTACTTCATTACATTCACTGACGATCTCTCTAGGTTCGGGTATGTGTTCCTGATGAAACACAAATCAGAATCTTTTGAGAAATTTAGAGAATATAAACAAGAAGTTGAGAACCAAACCGGAAAAAGTATTAAAATCCTACGATCTGATCGAGGAGGTGAATACTTGAGCAATGAATTCCTGGACTTCCTAAAAGAGAATGGGATTCTCTCTCAGCTGACTCCTCCGTATACACCACAGCACAACGGTGTATCAGAACGGAGGAACCGCACCCTATTAGATATGGTGCGCTCTATGATGAGCACAGCTGAGTTACCTATTTCCTTCTGGGGATATGCGCTGGAAACAACAACATACCTATTGAATCAAGTTCCATCTAAATCTGTACCTACCACACCATATGAGATATGGAGTGGGAAGAGACCATATTTTAAACGAGTTAAGATATGGGGTTGTCCGGCTTATGTCAAAAGGCAAAATCTAGACAAACTCGAGGCACGGTCAGTTCTTTGCAAGTTTGTGGGATATCCTAGGAATTCCCAAGGATATTTTTTCTACCATGCTGAAGAACAAAAAGTGTTTGTTTCTCAATATGCCACCTTTTTAGAAAAGGAATTCCTTGAAAAAGAAATTAGTGGCAAAGTGGTAGAGCTGGAAGAAGTTCCAGATACACAAACCGTAACTAAAGATTTAGTGGAACCAGAAGATTCAGTAGCTCCCAATGAACCTCAGCCTCTCCGCCGATCTAGTAGGGTTCCTCGCCAACCTGAGAGATACTACGGTTTTCTCATGGATGGTGGAAGCGAGGATTGCATCATGGAGGATGATGACCCAACTAGTTTCGAGCAGGCCATCACGAGTAGGGACTCAGTGAAATGGCTGGATGCTATGCGGTCCGAGATGGAATCCATGTACACCAACAAAGTATGGACTTTGGAAGTTGCTCCTGAAGGGGTAAAACCCATTGGGAGCAAGTGGATCTTCAAGAAGAAACTTGGTGTTGATGGGAAAGTGGAGACTTTCAAAGCTAGACTTGTAGCAAAGGGTTTTCGTCAAAGACCAGGCGTGGACTATGACGAGACCTTTTCTCCAGTGGCTATGCTTAAATCCATCCGGATCATGCTTGCCATCGCTGCTTATCATGATTACGAAATCTGGCAAATGGATGTTAAGACCGCCTTTCTAAATGGTGATTTAGAAGAGTGCGTGTACATGACTCAGCCAGAGGGCTTCGTAGACAGTGGGAGCAGCGGGAAGGTGTGCAAACTGCTTAAATCCATTTATGGATTAAAGCAAGCATCGCGGAGTTGGAACATCTGCTTTGACGTCGTTATCAAAGAGTTTGATTTCGTCAAAAACCCAGATGAACCTTGTATCTACAAGAAGGTAGCAGAGAGTAAGGTTGTCTTCCTCGTATTGTACGTGGACGACATACTCTTGATAGGAAATGATATTCCTATGCTGCAATCGGTCAAGCTCTTCTTATCACAAAGATTCTCAATGAAAGATCTTGGTGATGCCTCCTGCATATTGGGAATTAGGATCTATAGAGATAGATCCAAACGGATATTGGGATTGTCCCAATCCAGGTACATTGACACCATACTAAAGAGGTTTAGTATGGAAGAATCCAAGCGTGGGAATTTTCCCACGATCTCTGGAGTCACTCTCTCCAAAGAGATGTCTCCCAAGACTGATTTGGAGAGAACTCGCATGCAAGGGATACCCTATGCTTCGACTGTAGGCTCTATCATGTATGCGATGCTATGTACCAGACCCGATGTTGCATACTCACTAAGTATAGTGAGCAGGTATCAAGCTGATCCTAGAGAGAGTCACTGGACAGCTGTGAAGAGCATTCTCAAGTACTTGCGAAGGACTAAAGAGATGCTCTTGGTGTATGGTAACGGAGAACTCCAAGTGGAGTCCTTTGCCGATTCGAGCTTCCAGAGTGATAAGGACGACTCTAAGTCGCAGTCGGGATTTGTCTTTACCCTTTACGGAGGGGCGGTTAGCTGGAAGAGTTCCAAGCAGGAAACCGTGGCAGACTCGACGATGGAGGCTGAATACATCGCTGCCAACGATGCTGCTAAAGAGGCTGTCTGGATCAAGAAGTTCACTACTGAACTTGGAGTGGTTCCATCCATTGAGCATCCAATACCTTTGTATTGCGATAACAATGGAGCGGTGGCTTTGGCCAAGGAACCCAGGTCCCATCAGCGGTCCAGGCATATTCTGAGGCGGTATCACCTGATCCGGGAGATAGTTGATCGCCGGGAGATCGAGGTCAGGAGAGTTGACACGAAAGACAACACGGCGGATCCACTCACGAAGGCCATTCCCCAGATACAGTTTGAGAGACTCTTCGGGATGCTCGGTATGCGATACTACAGCAGCTGGCCCTAGTGCAAGAGGGAGATTGTCAGTTGTATGTATGCCCTAGAGGCCAGTATTGTACAGATGATGTATATTATATTGGATGCTTGGACATATATAGAGATGACTTTCTTGCTCGATATGATAGTATGCTATCTGGTTACTCTTTATCTTAACATGTATACTTGTCTCTTTAAACTGTCTTCTAGTTACATGTTGATAAAGCCCTTAGGATGTGTACTTGACTACCTGGACTATGATGCAGATCATACTAGTGGGGACATGGTAGTCCATAAGTACATCCTTCAAGGTCCTTAGTCGTGGGTGTATCGAGACGGGGCATCGATATACCAGAGTAGACTAGCGTATACGCTTCTCGACCCATGAGATGGGCGATGGATGATCCCATATCCATTAGTGTTTGACATCAGAGATGGTATACGGGTGCTCAGTGGAGACTGGGTACACTGGACGGACTCGCCGAGAACTCCCAGATGGTATTATACCTCACGTCAGATGGCAGTTCTCAGGTGACACTTGTACAGGTTAGTCTGTAGACCCGAGATCGTCATAGAGTCTTGTGTGATTCCCACTGTGCTTTGATCTCCACCTTACCACGTCCATGAGGGCGTGCAAAACGGTGGTCTTTGGGTACAGTCCCGAGTCACATGGAGGCAATGAGCGATAGGAGGGGTTTCGTCTCTCCCGGTATTGGGGGTTGATGTTGCGCTGTGCTCGATTGGCCGTAACAGGGAAGTCCCTGGCCAGGGCTGATCAGAGATTTGCTGGTAAGTGTTACCAGTAGTTTCTCGACCCGTTATGAGCCTCACATCGGCACGACTTATCGGTTATTGGGGTCTGACGTTTACCACCCCTAGACTTGATATGCGACATATCAGACGAACAGACCGGACTCTACGGTGAGTGTTACAGGTTGGATTCACAGGAGTGTGAGCGGGCTAGCTCGTCGATCTTCTGATCGCTCAATACCCGGATGGCCGTTACGTTTAGCAGACCGCTTGCGGCTTGTGGGTGCTTGATATGATCATCATCTGCTACCGGCGTATTGACGAGTCTTTAGAGTCCTACACAGAGGTTTCCTGGCTCAAGCGAAACGAAATAGGAGCGCATATGAGATATGTGCAGGACCGAGAATAATGCGTGTATGTGATACCGTATTTCATTCTCGCGATGGATGTATCGCATGGTTATATTCGATATAACCTAGGTATCGAATCAAGGATTGATTCGATAAGCCGATACATTGGATACTAGTCGGTTATATGCGATATGACCGGATTGTTAAATCAAGTGTTGATTTAATGATTTAATGTATAATTATATATTTGATATATTATTTTGCATTAGCTAGTATTGGTTCACTTTATATGGATTTTCTCACTTGATGTGCAAGAAGTATATGTGATATACTTTTGTGCACACATTTGTATCATGTTTGATGATACTTGATCATTTAGTTAAGTGCAAAGGATTAAACCATGGTTATGATAATGGTTAGGGTTTTGTATTATTCATCTTTTTATTTATCCTTTCTTTCTTTATTTAATTAGATAAAAGAAAAGGGAAATGGTTTCTTTTTTATCATGAAGCTTGATGAAGCTTCATGAAGCTTCGACTAAAGAGACCACTTGTCTTCTTGCTTAACCCTAACCATTCCCATTTACCATGGTCTATTCTCTACACTTAACCTTGGTTAGCTTATGATAAGTATTGATTTATTTTCTTTTTAATTCAACACTTATCATATTCTTTTCTTCTTCTTGACCTTCTTTTTCAAGAAAGAAACCTTGATGCCATCAATGGCAACTTGAGATCTAAAGTGAGAAATCCAATTCTAAAGTGAACCCACCTCCTATTTCTTCACCCTCTACCTCTTGCCAAGTTGTTTTGGGTGTTTTCTTCACAAGTTTCACAACTTGGTGAAGTTGGAGCTTGAACTTGTGCAACCTCGACGTAGATCATCTTCGGCACGAAGCCGACGACATTGCCCGCTCGTTTTCCCGATGAAGCCGACGATTGAGTCTAGGATTCAAGATGGACAGCGAGAGGATACCTACGTGGAGCTAAGGAAGTGGAGAACCGGATCTACAAAGGTTGTAGCCTCTCTCCTTTAGTTAAAATGTTAACTAGATTCGTTTTTCGCCTAGGATTCTAGCCGACGATCCGTATTAGGGTTTCTCGGCACCATAATTTTTGTAAATTGGCATGGTTGATGCCTTGTGAGACCACTATAGGGTGCCTAGGAACCTTTCATAATGAAGTTGCTAATTAAGTCGGGTGATGGAATGAAATGAGCAATGAAATTTCCATACACCCCAAAACTATCATAATCTTTTCACTAAATGAAAAACATCAAGTGAGTGTGAGAGAGGGGAGGGGCCGGCCATCTTATAGGAGTGAGGAGGGAGGTGAGTGTAGGAACAAGAGAGTAACCATAAGGAAATATCTAGTGTGAACACAAGAAAATATCTAGTGTGAACACAAAGTGTGAACACAATAAATGCACCATAAATGAACAAGTGAGTCACAAGCCTAATCACCACCTTCTAGATGCTTCTAGAATCATCCACACTCATCCAAGTAAAGATAAATCCGTCTTTAACCGAATGTTAAAAGACAGCTGATAGAAAACTGGAAACTGGCAACTTCCAAAAGCGATCCCGAAACGAATTTCAGGATAACCCCGTAACTGTATAAATATACCCGCATTTGTATTATGACCGAATACAAATGCAACTGAGACAAAGATATTATATCTACTCAATATAATACTCGGATCCGGCTTAAACCAAAGCCGACCAGTATCATCTGCCCGAAATCTGACACGTGCGTAAACGCACGTGCATTTTCCGAACCCTGCCATAAAACCATATGGCCTCTACAACGTTTTGCCCGAACTTAGGAAACTGTCTGTGGGGGACTCTAATGACTCGTCAGTACCCTGGCAGTGGGTTTAACCACAAACCGTCAGCGGCACTAGCTATGCGTAACGGCTGCCCATGGACTGACCTCAAGGGAGGCCGATGAGCGAACTCACCCGGAAACCCTACTGAGCCTAACAGTGACAATGTATATATAGTCCGGTCCGTTCGTCTATGAGTATCGCATATCTTCCTAGGGGGCTAGTAATGTCAGACCCCCAATAGCAGTATAAGTCGTGTCGGAGTGTAGCCCAATAACACCCTGAGATACTATTGGAGTACCTACCAGTAAATCTCCTGCCACGGCCGTGGGCTTTGTGTAATGGCTCTCCTAGACATAGCACGATCTCGCCCCCAATACCGGGAGAGACGAATCCCCTGCCGATCCGCTCACGTGCCTCCATATGGCTCGGGACTTTACCCAAAAACTACCTGTTTGCACGACTCCTTTGAGTCGTGGTAGGGTAGAAATCAAAGCACAGTGGAAACTCACACGAGACAAATGACGACCTCAGGTCGATGAACTAACCTGTACACATGTCACCAGGGAACTGCTATCTGATGATATGTATAATACCAACAAGCAGGTTCCCGGCGAGTCCTGTCCGGTGTACTCATAACCCAATGAGCACCTGTATACATCTTAGGTGATCCAACTGACACCAGTCGCTTGTGAGACCGGCCACCGCCCTTCGTCGGGGGTCTCGACTGTATACACTAGTCTACTCCGGAGTATCGATGCCCTGTCTCGAAACTCTCACGACTAGGGACCACTATTAAGGATATGCGTATAAACTACCCAACTCTCACGTATATGATCGCCATCATACTGTTGGTAGTAAAGCAAGATCCTAAGGGCTCTATCAAAGTGTAACATGTAATCAGTCACCTGAACATGTACACGACTGATAAGGGCAAACCAGATAGCATACTATCATCTCGAGTAAGACTGTCCTACCGGTATAGGTCCTCCGCAATCATTGCAATCACGTACCTGCGATCCAATAATTGACTCTGAGGGCGCTATCTCCAACAATCTCCCACTTGCACTTAAGGCTAATTATTGCGATGTTGACTACTCACTGTAAGTCTACGCTAGCGCCCCGGCAGTCTACAGACGCCAAATGCGGAATAAAAACTTTTTAACTGGCGCTATCGTATACTTTAACCCGGATCTGCCATTATTGCTAAACTAACAAACTGTAAAGAGTGTAGAAAGGTTATACCGAACGATCCGAGTCCTTCGTTCTTTAACCATCATCCCACGCTCCGTTGCGGCTGCTCTGATCTCGTCGATCTCCGATATCCTCGTCGAGGTGGCACCACGTCGACGATTCTTTAAACGGGCTCCCGCCTCTGACTTGAGGCAACTCGATCGTCAAGTTTGCTAAAAGAGACGACCAAGAATGATGTAGAGAATGAGTAGATGACTTTGTCTCACTTCGTCCAAATCCGTGGACGATCGGTTAATGAAGTTGCCGAGGGAATTGGGTGATGGAATGAAATAAACTGTAAAATTCCATGCACCCCAAATACTATCATATCTTTTCAAGTGAAACAACAAGTGAGTGGGAGAGGGAGGAGAGAGAGGGCCGGCCATATATAGGTAGAGGGAGGTGAGTGTAGGAGAGAGGGGAGAGTAACCTTAAGCAAAAGATCATGAACAAATATCCTTAGCTAAACAAAATGCTTTAATGTTAAAGCATGAGTCATAAACCTAGTCATCATGCATTAATGAACCATTAAATGCATCCAATGAAAACTCAACACCAATTAATCCTAGTCACCTCATCTAGATGCTTCTAGAACACTGACTCACCTCAACTGAAGAAAAGATAAATCCGTCTTTAACCGAATGTTAAAAGACGGCTGATAGAAAACTGGAAACTGGCAACTTCCAAAAGTTATCCTGAAACGACTTTCAGGATAACCCCGTAACTGTATAAATATACCCGCATTTGTATTACGACCGAATACAAATGCAACTGAGACAAAGATATTATACCTACTCAATATAATACTCGGATCCGGCTTAAACCAAAGCCGACCAGTATCATCTGCCCGAAAAATAACACGTGCGTAAACGCACGTGCATTTTCCGAACCCTGCCATAAAACCATACGGCCTCTACAACGTTTCGCCCGAACTTGGAAAACTGTCTGTGGGGGACTCTAATGACTCGTCAGTACCCTGGCAGTGGGTTTAACCACAAACCGTCAGCGGCACTAGCAATGCGTAACGGCTGCCCATGGACTGACCTCAAGGGTGGCTGATGAGCGAACTCATCCAGAAACCCTACTGAGCCTAACAGTGACAATGTATATACAGTCCGGTCCGTTCGTCTATGAGTATCGCATATCTGCCTAGGGGGCTAGTAACGTCAGACCCCCAATAGCAGTATAAGTCGTGTCGGAGTGAAGCCCAATAACACCCTGAGATACTACTGGAGTACCTACCAGTAAATCTCCTGCCATGGCCATGGACTTTGTGTAATGGCTCTCCTAGACACAGCACGACCTCGCCCCCAATACCGGGAGAGACGAATCCCCTGCCGATCCGCTCACGTGCCTCCATATGGCTCGGGACTGTACCCAAAAGCTACCTGTTTGCACGACTCCTTTGAGCCGTGGTAGGGTAGAAATCAAAGCACAGTGGGAACTCACACGAGAGAAATGACGACCTCAGGTCGATGAACTAACCTGTACACATGTCACCAGGGAACTGCTATCTGACGATATGTATAATACCAACTAGCAGGTTCCCTGTGAGTCCTGTCCGGTGTACTCATAACCCAATGAGCACCTGTATACATCTTAGGTGATCCAACTGACACCAGTGGCTTGTGAGACCGGCCACCGCCCCTCGTCGGGGTCTCGACTGTACACACTAGTCTACTCCGGAGTATCAATACCCTGTCTCGAAACTCCCACGACTAGGGACCACAATTAAGGATATGCGTATAAACCACCCAACTCTCACGTATATGATCGCCATCATACTGTTGGTGGTAAAGCAAGATCCTAAGGGCTCTATCAAAGTGTAACATGTAATCAGTCACCTGATCATATACACGACTGATAAAGGCAAACCAGATAGCATACTATCATCTCGAGTAAGACTGTCCTACCGGTATAGGTCCTCCGCAATCATTGCAATCACGTACCTGCGATCCAATAATTGACTATAAGGGCACTATCTCCAACAATCTCCCACTTGCACTCAAGGCTAATTATTGCGATGTCGACTACTCACAGCCCGTGTGAAACCGAACATCCAACTCCTCTACTAATCAGTATCACAAAACCCGTTTGTAAAACTATTGTGTTCGAGAAATAGCCTTAGTGAGTGGATCCGCCAAGAAGTTTCTTTCTATATCTCTCTTAATCTCAAGTTCGCGGAGAAAGCCATCTTCCGAATTGAGTAATACCTGTCTTAGAATATGTCTGGATATCTGATGGGACCTAGTTCATAAATGAACTCCAAATCCAAACTTCTTAGACTGTATCGATCACTGAACCTAATCAGTATCCGGCACCATGTCACCCACAGTATCCTCTTGGACCACCTGTCCATAATACTGTCCCTCGTCAGAGGGAAAACTATAACTCTGACAATCACTCTGTCAACCATGTCACCTTTGAAGCTTGGAATGATAACCGTCCCCCGAAGGAGGCTGCCGTCATCTAATCTGTAGAACATGTACTTATGTTCTAAAACTGCTTCCTTATGTTTCTCCAGGATTGGATTAATACAAACTTATTGCATCTAGTGCAAAAACAACATCTGGTGTGGTACTTGACATCTCATGATTGACTCAATTGCCTAAGCAAGTGATCTGCCAATCATGCACATCCCTCTCCCCTTTAGTCTATACGACACCTTTAGAGAGGGTGACTCCATCACCTGCAGGTACACCACCATGCTAGGAGTCAACTATTCTAAAAACCATTAAAATATCTGTCAAAGTTCCCACATTGGGAAACTACCCAAATCTAGATCTAAAACCATAGATCTAGAAACCAGAATGTCAAATATTATATCCATATCCTGTCTGGAGAAACAACTGTGTGACGACCACAGTTCAACCGATCGTATTATAGGAATTTTACTTCCTACTCTGTGTATGTCATCCTGATACCATGACATCACACCCTACTACCTTCTTTAACAGATCCATCCCCTATTCTGATTGAAGTCAAAACCATGACTGTCATATCAAAATTAGATGATCTATCTCCGCTATAACTGCTCAAGTCTATAAATAGATATAAGCTACTTGCCCACTATGCTTCCGATGCTCCCACTGACTACGACAACCCTCCTACCGGGTCTCATATCCTGGAACAACAGTAGTATCAAGTCTGGGTAGATAAGAACCTCCCTGTCACCGTCCTTGAGGCTAACGAAGTACCTCTCGGGTGTCTGAGGTTACCCACCATATCTGCGGAGTGGCTATTGGAATGTCAAACCTGATTGAATATATAGGTCCTATTAAATTTTCCGTAATCGTTTGCGGTTCTGGAATCACTTCCAGTTCTACCATACTCTCACTACTGTTTTCTGAAAAAGATCCATTTTTACTAAAACTGTGGCAAGTCAAGTGTAAGTCTACGCTAGCGCCCCGGCAGTCTACAGACGCCAAATGCGGAACAAAAACTTTTAACTTGGCGCTATCGTATACTTTAACCCGGATCTGCCATTATTGCTAAACTAACAAACTGTAAAGAGTGTAGAATGGTTATACCGAACGATCCGAGTCCTTCGTTCTTCAACCATCATCCCACGCTCCGTTGCGGCTGCTCCGATCTCGTCGATCTCCGATGTCCTCGTCGAAGTGGCACCACATGATCGGTTCTTTAAACGGGCTCCCGCCTCTGACTCGAGGCAACTCGATCGTCAAGTTTGCTAAAAGAGACGACCAAGATTGATGTAGAGAATGAGTAGATGACTTTGTCTCACTTCGTCCAAATCCGTGGACGATCGGTTAATGAAGTTGCCGTGGAAATCGGGTGATGGAATGAAATGGACTGTGAAATTCCATACACCGATAAATATCTATCATAATCTTTTCTCTCTTGAATCAAGTAAGTGAATGAGAGAGAGAGAGGAGGCTATATATATCAAAGGAGAGAGGTGAGTGTAGGAGGGTTCAAGTGGTGACCATAAACCTTGATAGTTATCATAACCATTAAGAAAGAATGAATCATTAAATTGAACCAATAAGAACAAACCTAGTCATCTTTGCATTAATGACACCATTAATGCAACCAATGAAAACTCAACACCAATTAATCCTAGTCACCTCATCTAGAACCTTCTAGAAGCTTCTAGAAGCATGACTCATCATATCTGAAAAAAAGATAAATCCGTCTTTAACAGAATGTTAAAAGACGGCTGATAGAAAACTGGAAACTGGCAACTTCCAAAAGTGATCCTGAAACGAATTTCAGGACAACCCCGAAACTGTATAAATATACCCGCATTTGTATTACGACCGAATACAAATGCAACTGAGACAAAGATATTATACCTATTCAAAATAATACTCGGATCCGGCTTAAACCAAAGCCGACCAGTATCAACTGTCCGAAAATCGACACGTGCGTAAACGCACGTGCATTTTCCGAACCCTGCCATAAAACCATACGGCCTCTACAACGTTTCGCCCGAACTTGGGAAACTGCCTGTGGGGGACTCTAATGACTCGTCAGCACCCTGGCAGTGGGTTTAACTACAAACCGTCAGCGGCACTAGCTATGCGTAACGGCTGCCCATGGACTGACCTCAAGGGTGGCCGAGGAGCGAACTCAAGGGAGACCGATGAGCGAACTCCCCCGAAAACCCTACTGAGCCTAACAGTGACAATGTATATACAGTCCGGTCCGTTCGTCAATGAGTATCGCATATCCGCCTAGGGGGCTAGTAAAGTCAGACCCCCATTAGCAGTATAAGTCGTGTTGGAGTGTAGCCCAGAACGCCCTGAGATACTACTGGAATACCTACCAGTAAATCTCCTGCCTCGGCCGAGGGCTTTGCGTAATGGCTCTCCAAGACACAGCACGATCTCGCCCCCAATACCGGGAGAGACGAATCCCCTGCCGATCCGCTCACGTGCCTCCATATAGCTCGGGACTGTACCCAAAAGCTACCTGTTTGCACGACTCCTTTGAGCCGTGGTAGGGTAGAAATCAAAGCACAGTGGGAACTCACACGAGACAAATGACGACCTCAGGTCGATGAACTAACCTGTACACATGTCACCAGGGAACTGCTATCTGACGATAGGTATAGTACTAACTAGCAGATTCCCGGCGAGTCCTGTCCGGTGTACTCATAACCCAATGAGCACCTGTATACATCTTAGGTGATCCTACTGACACCAGTGGCTTGTGAGACCGGCCACCGCCCCTCGTCGGGGTCTCGACTGTACACACTAGTCTACTCCGGAGTATCGATGCCCTGTCTCGAAACTCCCACGACTAGGGACCACAATTAAGGATATGCATATAAACTACCCAACTCTCACGTATATGATCGCCCTCATACTGTTGGTAGTAAAGCAAGATCCTAAGGGCTCTATCAAAGTGTAACATGCAATCAGTCACCTGAACATGTACACGACTGATAAAGGCAAACCAGATAGCATACTATCATCTCGAGTAAGACTGTCCTACCGGGATAGGTCCTCCGCAATCATTGCAATCACGTACCTGCGATCCAATAATTGACTATGAGGGCACTATCTCCAACAATCTCCCACTTGCACTCAAGGCTAATATTGCGATGTCGACTACTCACAGCCCGTGTGAAACCGAACATCCAACTCCTCTACTAATCAGTTTCACAAAGCCCGTTTGTAAAACTATTGTGTTCGAGAAATAGCCTCGGTGAGTGGATCCGCCTAGAAGTTTCTTTCTGTATCTCTCTTAATCTCAAGTTCGCGGAGAAAGCCATCTCCCGAATTGAGTAGTACCTGTCTTAGAATATGTCTGGATATCTGATGGGACCTTAGTTCATAAATGAACTCCATATCCAAACTTCTTAGACTGAATCGACCACTGAACCTAATCAGTATCGGGCACCTTGCTTCCCACAGTATCCTATTGGACCACCTGTCCATAATACTGTCCCTCGTCAGAGGGAAAACTAAAACTCTGACAATCACTCTGTCATCCATGTCACCTTTGAAGCCTGGAATGATAACCGTCTCCCGAAAGAGGCTGCCGTTATCAAATCCGTAGAACATGTACTAATGTTCTAAAACTGCTTCCTTATGTTTCTCCAGGATTGGATTAATACAAACTTATTGCATTTAGTGCAAAACCAACATTTGGTGTGGTACTTGACATCACATGATTGACTCAATTGCCTATGCAAGTGATCTGCCAATCATGCACATCCCTCTCCCCTTTAGTCTATACGACACCTTTAGAGAGGGTGACTCCATCACCAGCAGGTACACTACCATGCTAGGAGTCAACTATTCTAAAAACCATTAGAATATCTGTCAAAGTACCCACATTGGGAAACTACCCAAATCCAGATCTAAAGCCATAGATCCAGAAACCAGAATGTCAAATATTATATCCATATCCTGTCTGGAGAAACAACTGTGCGACGACCACAGTCCAACCGATCGTAGTATAGGAATTTTACTTCCTACTCTGTGTATGTCATCCAGATACCATGACATCACACCCTACTACCTTCTTAACTGATCCATCCCCTATTCTGATTGAAGTCAAACCCATGACTGTCATATCAAAATTAGATGATCTATCTCCGCTATAACTGCTCAAGTCTATAAATAGACTTAAGCTACTTGCCCACCATGCTTCCGTTGCTCCCACTGACTACGACAACCCTCCTACCGGGTCTCATATCCTGGAACAACAGTAGTGTCAAGTCTGGGTAGATAAGAACCTCCCTGTCACCGTCCTTGAGGCTACCGAAGTACCTCTCGGGTGTCTGAGGTTACCTACCATACCTGCGGAGTGGCTATTGGAATGTCAAACCTGATTGAATGTATAGGTCCTATTAAATTTTTCCGTAATCGTTTGCGGTTCTGGAATCACTTCCAGTTCTACCATACTCCCACTACTGTTTTCTGAAAAAGATCCATTTTTACTAAAACTGTGGCGAGTCAAGAACAATATCACTATTGATCTTCTAAATGGTAGAATATCAACCCTCGTCATAGCCAGGGTCAACCCACAAACAGCCATTACAGAAACGTGCCCTGAGTTATCCAGTGTCTGGTTTTAATCATAAGCTGGACAACTCCCCGTACCTTAATTTCTTTTAAGGTACGAACTATTCTATATCCAATACAGAAACTTTGGCACTAATTTAATTTGGAACCATATTCAAATCCATGCATCTGTCTCCAGTGCATATCAACTTAATGGAAAGAGGCTAATCAGCATTACTCAACTTAGGAATCCATCCAATTATGAGTAACCTGTAAGAGAAATACGTTTCTCAAAACCATCACTATAATCTGAATACCATTCACAAGAATCTACATCTTCGATCTCTTTGAAGAATCCCGATACTTGTGATACCTGGTTCTCTACTTTATTCTTATACCCATAACTTCTCAAAACTTAGACCTTGTATTTCTACGAAACACTTGTCTAAATACTAGAGAAGTTATAAGTAAACAGAACATAGTACGAGGACCTACCCCTCTGTCCTGATGGACACTTGGACAACATACAATACTCTGTATAAGTCCGCTGAGTTAAACAACTCAAAACCTGTGCGTCGTAGGTAGAAAACTGTACCCTGGCGATTTCCTCAAATATCACCAATTGCAACGAATTCCGATATAATGAGGATGATCACCTAATTCCCAATATCTTACTCCCACTCATCATCTGTAAAACCATACAGATATGAGAATGAAACCTGGTAAATACATACCCTTGGAGTAAGTGTCTAATCGGGAAAACAGTTTTTCTTTAACAATGCACTGAAACATGAAAATGTTTCGTAGGGGTATCCTGGTATTCATAGCAATGCCTCTTCCATAATCCAATTCATGACTTCAACCGTATATTTTATTGCCATCTCTCCAAATCCCTTTATTTGTCTTTAGTCGTTACCTTCTGTACACCATCGTTAGGCTAACTGGTTTTCTTCCTTCCCTACCGTTCGGCACCAGCCTATGGTTTGGAAGAAGACTATCCAGTAAGCATAATAGGTGTACCCTCCTAAACCAAGGAGTACTCGCAACTGAGAGAAGGTGACGATAAAAGACAACTGAATAATACCTTATTCTTCTTAAAGGTGAAATAGGAGCGGCGATGAAGTACGCGGTTTTGGTCGTGAATGATATTAGTCGCAATTTACTTTGCCCTCTTTCTAATCCCTTTATTTTGTCTTTACATATTACCTTCTGCACACCCTACTTAGGCTAATTGGTTTTCTTCATTCCCTACCTTTCGGCACCAGCCTATGGTTTGGAATAAGACTATCCAATAGGCGTAATAGGTGTACTCTCCTAAACCAAGGAGCTCTCGCAACCTGAGAGAAGGTGATAATAAAAGACAACTGAATAAACCAATTCTATTTCTCCTGAACCTTGATCCATCCTCGAAGAAGTCGCTTCGAGTTCGTATATAACCATACGATGGCTCTATCCAATGGAAGTGGATATCCGTAGTAATACGGGTGTTCTGAGAAATTCAAAAGGTAAAAGAAGGAGTGGCAATGACTTATGCAACTCAGACAATCCAAAAGCCAGTATTTTAAGAAGGTTCGGTCAACCTGGTCACTGAGTCATAGTCTAGGGTCGGTCAAAGGTCGCTGCCAAAGAGAGAGAGAGAGAAAAGAAACACTCTGCGTGCACTCTATCCTAGATCAGAATGGTCATCATTTTATCTAATCCGGAAACCTCCCACTGTCCTGTCAAATTCTCCACCAAACCTAAAGAAGAATCAATCGGGATCACCCGAAGAGTAAACCAACTCATCAGTGGGAATCAGGATCCAACTCTCATCGCATGATAACGTGATGGAATGCATCCACGTTACTCATACTCCAGAAGGTATGCGCATACTCGGCAAGTTTCAGTTTCTTTAGAAACTCCTGATATAGTTTTTGCCCCATGCTCTTATAACCTTGGCTTTGGTCAAAATGTCATAAGTCACATGCCAAGTTCTACCCATCACTATCTTGTCAATTTGAACCCACCCGCACATGCCCCTGACTTTGGCCAATCGGCAGAACGACTGTCCCAAACTAACTCATCTATCTATGCAACAATTGAATACCCAGCAGCTACCAAACACTATGCCTTAACTTTGGCTAAAATGCATAGCTTGAATACTACTGAATACCCAAAAGAAGTGACGGAGGGCTACGGCTGGTTTTTGGCGAAAAAACCTTTAGCGTAGTGAACTTGATATCGCTGAAGGAACCTGATAGCTTTTTTTAAAATATAGTGGCGAAAACCTTTTGCTAAAGTGGTTACTCCCGGTAAAGGGATCTCGGCTCTTTCCTCGTGGAATGAGGTGCAGGATATTCCACTGAATACCGCTATGCAAAGCAATATGTAATCGACTATAGTAAAGTTATTACTCTGACGCAAACTTCTGTCCAAGGGGTCAGTCCCGGTGAAGGGATATCAGCCCTTGCCCCGTCGAATGAGGTGCTGGATATTCCACTGAATACCGCTATGCATAACAAAAGAAAACGTCTTTGCAATAACACTTTTTTAAAATTTGTTCCAACAACTCAAACAGGTTTGTTATACTTTGCATTGATCAGAATCAACGCAGTCCCATCAATCAATCACACCAGAAAAGAACGAAAATAAAATGTACGTATATGCCATCCGCATTCGTCACTGGGTCCCGTCATCACCCGTTAGGTTACTTAACTAACGACAGAGCGGGGGCTGGACTAGCGCGGGTGTAAAACATATACAACATCTAATAGTATATAAACCAATATACAATAATCGCTCCAGGCGTGATAATATGCAACATTACATAAAAGTAATAAGCATCACAGAACAATACAGATAATCTGGGATCCCCGAGTTTCACAGAGCCGCTGCTGAAACTCGACGTTCCCCTGTCGTGTGGATAGCCTGTGCAATGAAACCTAGACCCCTACGGGTGCGGCAAGTTACCCGCCAAAACCTGAAGCGAGGTAGTCCCCACAGCATAGTGAATGGAAGACCCGGCACTCCACGGAATCCGGTAAGCTTGGGCACCCCTCCTTGGGTCAACCTGTACCCCCTACGAGTGCGGCGAATAGTCTGCCAATTCTGAAGTGGGACCCCTCTGCCTCTCAAAGCCATGAGATGCGGACCCGTTGCCCCCAGAACCCGGCTATCCGTGCACTCCGTCTCGGGGCAAAATCTAGTACAGTAATGAAAAATAGTACAATAGGTACATCGACCGCAACCTGGTCGTGCCCCAAAAAGAATATTATACAACAGGCAGTGACGGCAGTCCACAAGTTGGACGCTCGCCCCGCAATATCAAATGTACAAATAAACTCAAACTGTACTACCATTGCACACTGCTATCCACCATGACAAATCCGCAACATTACAGCACAACACAGAACATCAACGCGAATGTCACGTTCGCAAACCCGTCTAAAAGAACTATAGCAATCAGACGCGGTTTACCGATCAAATGACATTCCCGGTCGGAGATATAATGTAAGCACTGTAAACTAACGTGTTTAAATTTCGATCGACCAAAGACCAAATATCAAAAAGTGGGCCCCACTGCTTACTGGTGAACAGTAACAAAATCTGGGCCAAAACTTTATATACCAAAAACCCCAAAATCCCACAAAGAAGCCACTGGAAAAATTTGGGAGCACGAGCTCACCACATGGCCGCGGAAGCGCGGTCAAATCATGGGTTTGACCGCCTTTCCGCGGCGCTTTGGTGGGGTCACGTGCCCAAATTTTGCCGTGGTTCTTAGAAAAGCCTGCACAGTATTCTGAGATGTGTAGAATAATTTTATCAGACCGTTTAAAATCAACAGAAACTGTCGGGCATGGATTTTGTAGTTTTCGATTTCCGGTTCGATCGATGTTTTAAACGCGTTAGCACAAGTTAGTATAGCAAAATGGTTAGGCTCTGATACCACTGTAAGTCTACGCTAGAGCCCCGGCAGTCTACAGACGCCAAATGCGGAACAAAAACTTTTAACTTGGCGCTATCGTATACTTTAACCCGGATCTGCCATTATTGCTAAACTAACAAACTGTAAAGAGTGTAGAATGGTTATACCGAACGATCCGAGTCCTTCGTTCTTCAACCATCATCCCACGCTCCGTTGCGGCTGCTCCGATCTCGTCGATCTCCGATGTCCTCGTCGAAGTGGCACCACATGATCGGTTCTTTAAACGGGCTCCCGCCTCTGACTCGAGGCAACTCGATCGTCAAGTTTGCTAAAAGAGACGACCAAGATTGATGTAGAGAATGAGTAGATGACTTTGTCTCACTTCGTCCAAATCCGTGGACGATCGGTTAATGAAGTTGCCGTGGAAATCGGGTGATGGAATGAAATGGACTGTGAAATTCCATACACCGATAAATATCTATCATAATCTTTTCTCTCTTGAATCAAGTAAGTGAATGAGAAAGAGAGAGAGGAGGCTATATATATCAAAGGAGAGAGGTGAGTGTAGGAGGGTTCAAGTGGTGACCATAAACCTTGATAGTTATCATAACCATTAAGAAAGAATGAATCATTAAATTGAACCAATAAGAACAAACCTAGTCATCTTTGCATTAATGACACCATTAATGCAACCAATGAAAACTCAACACCAATTAATCCTAGTCACCTCATCTAGAACCTTCTAGAAGCTACTAGAAGCATGACTCATCATATCTGAAAAAAAGATAAATCCGTCTTTAACAGAATGTTAAAAGACGGCTGATAGAAAACTGGAAACTGGCAACTTCCAAAAGTGATCCTGAAACGAATTTCAGGACAACCCCGAAACTGTATAAATATACCCGCATTTGTATTACGACCGAATACAAATGCAACTGAGACAAAGATATTATACCTATTCAAAATAATACTCGGATCCGGCTTAAACCAAAGCCGACCAGTATCAACTGTCCGAAAATCGACACGTGCGTAAACGCACGTGCATTTTCCGAACCCTGCCATAAAACCATACGGCCTCTACAACGTTTCGCCCGAACTTGGGAAACTGCCTGTGGGGGACTCTAATGACTCGTCAGCACCCTGGCAGTGGGTTTAACCACAAACCGTCAGCGGCACTAGCTATGCGTAACGGCTGCCCATGGACTGACCTCAAGGGTGGCCGAGGAGCGAACTCAAGGGAGACCGATGAGCGAACTCCCCCGAAAACCCTACTGAGCCTAACAGTGACAATGTATATACAGTCCGGTCCGTTCGTCAATGAGTATCGCATATCCGCCTAGGGGGCTAGTAAAGTCAGACCCCCATTAGCAGTATAAGTCGTGTTGGAGTGTAGCCCAGAACGCCCTGAGATACTACTGGAATACCTACCAGTAAATCTCCTGCCTCGGCCGAGGGCTTTGCGTAATGGCTCTCCAAGACACAGCACGATCTCGCCCCCAATACCGGGAGAGACGAATCCCCTGCCGATCCGCTCACGTGCCTCCATATGGCTCGGGACTGTACCCAAAAGCTACCTGTTTGCACGACTCCTTTGAGCCGTGGTAGGGTAGAAATCAAAGCACAGTGGGAACTCACACGAGACAAATGACGACCTCAGGTCGATGAACTAACCTGTACACATGTCACCAGGGAACTGCTATCTGACGATAGGTATAGTACTAACTAGCAGATTCCCGGCGAGTCCTGTCCGGTGTACTCATAACCCAATGAGCACCTGTATACATCTTAGGTGATCCTACTGACACCAGTGGCTTGTGAGACCGGCCACCGCCCCTCGTCGGGGTCTCGACTGTACACACTAGTCTACTCCGGAGTATCGATGCCCTGTCTCGAAACTCCCACGACTAGGGACCACAATTAAGGATATGCATATAAACTACCCAACTCTCACGTATATGATCGCCCTCATACTGTTGGTAGTAAAGCAAGATCCTAAGGGCTCTATCAAAGTGTAACATGCAATCAGTCACCTGAACATGTACACGACTGATAAAGGCAAACCAGATAGCATACTATCATCTCGAGTAAGACTGTCCTACCGGGATAGGTCCTCCGCAATCATTGCAATCACGTACCTGCGATCCAATAATTGACTATGAGGGCACTATCTCCAACATCAAGAACAATATCACTATTGATCTTCCAAATGGTAGAATATCAACCCTCGTCATAGCGAGGGTCAACCCACAAACAACCATTACAGAAACGTGCCCTGAGTTATCCAGAGTCTGGTTTTAAGCATAAGCTGGACAACTCCCCGTACCTTAATATCTTTTAAGGTACGAACTATTCTATATCCAATATAGAAACTTTGGCACTTATTTAATTGGAACCAGATTCAAATCATGCAGCTGTCTCCAGTGCATATTAACTTAATGGAAAGAGACTAATCAGCATTACTTAACTTAGGAATGCATCCAATTATGAGTAACCTGAAAGAGAAACACGTTTCTCAAAACCATCACTATCATCTGAATACCAATCACAAGAATCTACATCTTCGATCTCTTTGAAGAATCCCGATACTTGTGACACCTGGTTCTCTACTTTATTCTTATACCCACAACTTCTCAAAACTTAGACCTTGTATTTCTACGAAACACTCGTCTAAATACTAGAGAAGTTATAAGTAAACAGAACATAGTACGAGGACCTACCCCTTTTTCCTGATGGACACTGGACAACATACAATACTCTGTATAAGTCCGCTGAGTTGAACAACTCAAAACCTGTGCGTTGTAGGTGGAAAACCGTACCCTGGCGATTTCCTCAAATATCACCAATTACAACGAATTCCGATATAATGAGGATGATCACCTAATTCCCAATATCTTACTCCCACTCATCATCTGTAAAACCATACAGATATGAGAATGAAACCTGGTAAATACATACCCTTGGAGTAAGTGTCTAATCGGGAAAACGGTTTTTCTTTAACAATGCACTGAAACATGAAAATGTTTCGTAGGGGTATCCTGGTATTCATAGTAATGCCTCTTCCATAATCCAATTCATGACTTCAACCGTATATTTTATTGCCATCTCTCCAAATCCCTTTATTTGTCTTTAGTCGTTACCTTCTGTACACCATCGTTAGGCTAAATGGTTTTCTTCCTTCCCTACCGTTCGGCACCAGCCTATGGTTTGGAAGAAGACTATCCAGTAAGCATAATAGGTGTACCCTCCTAAATCAAGGAGTACTCGCAACTGAGAGAAGGTGATGATAAAAGACAACTGAATAATACCTTATTCCTTTAAAGGTGAAATAGGAGTGGCGATGAAGTACGCGGTTTTGGTCGTGAATGATAACAGTCGCAATTTGCTTTGCCCTCTTTCTAATCCCTTTATTTTGTCTTTACATATTACCTTCTGCACACCCTACTTAGGCTAATTGGTTTTCTTCATTCCCTACCTTTCGGCACCAGCCTATGGTTTGGAATAAGACTATCCAATAAGCGTAATAGGTGTACTCTCCTAAACCAAGGAGCTCTCGCAACCTGAGAGAAGGTGATAATAAAAGACAACTGAATAAACCAATTCTATTTCTCCTGAACCTGGATCCATCCTCGAAGAAGTCCCTTCGAGTTCGTATATAACCATACGATGGATCTATCCAATGGAAGTGGATATCCGTAGTAATACGGGTGTTCTGAGAAATGCAAAGGGTAAAAGAAGGAGTGGCGATGACTTATGCAACACAGACAAATCAAAAGCCAGTATTTTAAGAAGGTTCGGTCAACCTGGTCACTGAGTCATAGTCTAGGATCGGTCAAAGGTCGCTGCCAAAGAGAGAGAGAAAAGAAACACTCTGCGTGCACTCTAACCTAGATCAGAATGGTCATCACTTTATCTAATCTGGAAACCTCCCACTGTCCTGTCAAATTCTCCTCCAAACCTAAAGAAGAATCAATCGGGATCACCCGAAGAGTAAACCAACTCATCAGTGGGAATCGGGATCCAACTCTCATCGCATGATAACGTGATGGAATCCACTCGCGTTATCACACTCCAGAAGGTATGCGCATGCCAGGCAAGTTTCAGTTTCTTTAGAAACTCCCGATATGATTTTTACCCCATGCTCTTATGATCGTGACTAAGGGCCAACCCATCATAAGTCACATGTCAAGTTCTTCGCATCATTATCTTGTTAATTTGAACCCACCCGTACTCGCCCTTGACTAAGGGCCAACAAGGCTGTACGACTGTCCCAAACCAACGCATCTATCTATGCAACATGTGAACACCCCAGCAGCTACCAATCACTATGTCCTAGCTAAGGGCCAGACCAACATAGCTTGAATACTACTGACCATTCATATGAAATGACGGAGGGCTACGGCTGGTTTTTGGCGAAAAACCTTTAACATAATGAACTTGATATCGCTGAAGGAACCTGATAGCTTTTTAAAATATAGTGGCGAAAACCTTTTGCTAAAGAGGTCACTCCCGGTAAAGGGATCTCGGCTCTTTCCTCGTGGAATGAGGTGCAGGATATTCCACTGAATACCGCTATGCAAAGCAATTTGTAATCGACTATAGTGAAGTTATTACCCTGACGCAAACTTCTGTCTAAGGGGTCAGTCCCGGTGAAGGGATATCGGCCCTTGCCCCGTCGAATGAGGTGCAGGATATTCCACTGAATACCGCTATGCAGAACAAAAGGAAACGTCTTTGCAATAACACTTTTTAAATTTGTTCCAACAACTGTAAACAGGTTTATTTTAACTTTGCATTGATCAGAATCAACGCAGTCCCATCAATTAATCACACCAGAAAAGAACGAAAATAAAATGTACGTATATGCCATCCGCATTCGTCACTGGGTCCCGTCATCACTCGTTAGGTTACTTAACTAACGACAGAGCGGGGACTGGACTAGCGCGGGTGTAAAACATATACAACATCTAATAGTATATAAACCAATATACAATAATCGCTCCAGGCGTGATAATATGCAACATTACAGAAAAGTAATAAGCATCACAGAACAATACAGATAATCTGGGATCCCCGGGTTTCACAGAGCCGCTGCTGAAACCCGACGTTCCCCTGTCGTGTGGATAGCCTGTGCAATGAAACCTAGACCCCTACGGGTGCGGCAAGTTACCCGCCAAAACCTGAAGCGAGGCAGCCCCCTACAGCATAGTGAATGGACCACCCAGCACTTCACGGAATCCGGTAGCTTGAGCACCCCTCCTTGGGTCAACCTGTACCCCCTACGAGTGCGGCGAATAGTCTGCCAATTCTAGAGTAGGACCCCTCTGCCTCTCAAAGCCATGAGATGCGGACCCGTTGCCCCCCAGAACCCGGCTATCCGTGCACTCCGTCGCGGGGCAAAACCTAGTACAGTAATGAAAATAGTACAATAGGTACATCGACCGCAACCTGGTCGTGCCCCAAAAGAATATTATACAACAGGCAGTGACGGCAGTCCACAAGTTGGACGCTCGCCCCGCAATATCAAATGTACAAATAAACTCAAACTGCACTACCATTGCACACTGCTATCCACCACGACAAATCCGCAACATCACAGCACAACACAGAACATCAACGCGAATGTCACGTTCGCAAACCCGTCAAAAGAACTATAGCAATCAGACGCGGTTTACCGATCAAATGACATTCCCGGTCGGAGATATAATGTAAGCACTGTAAACTAACATGTTTAAATTTCGATCGACCAAATATCAAGAAGTGGGCCCCACGACTTACTGGTGAACAGTAACAAAAACTGGGTCCAAAAGATATATACCAAAAACCCCAAAATCCAACAGAGAACCCACTGTACAAATTTGGGAGCATGAGCTCACCAAGTGGCCGCGGATGCGCGGCCAAACCATGGGTTTGGCCGCGTTTCCGCGGCGGTTTGGTGGAGTCATGTGCCCAAATTTTGTCGTGGTTCTTAGAAAAGCCTGCACAGTTTTCTGAGACATGTAGAAAAATTTTAGGAGATCATTTAAAAACAACAGAAACTGTGAAGTTAGAAATTGCAGTTTTTAGTTTTCCGGTTCGATCGATATTTTAAACGCGTTAGCACAAGTTAGCATAGCAAAATGGTTAGGCTCTGATACCACTGTAAGTCTACGCTAGCGCCCCGGCAGTCTACAGACGCCAAATGCGGAACAAAAACTTTTTAACTGGCGCTATCGTATACTTTAACCCGGATCTGCCATTATTGCTAAACTAACAAACTGTAAAGAGTGTAGAAAGGTTATACCGAACGATCCGAGTCCTTCGTTCTTTAACCATCATCCCACGCTCCGTTGCGGCTGCTCCGATCTCGTCGATCTCCGATATCCTCGTCGAGGTGGCACCACGTCGACGATTCTTTAAACGGGCTCCCGCCTCTGACTTGAGGCAACTCGATCGTCAAGTTTGCTAAAAGAGACGACCAAGAATGATGTAGAGAATGAGTAGATGACTTTGTCTCACTTCGTCCAAATCCGTGGACGATCGGTTAATGAAGTTGCCGAGGGAATTGGGTGATGGAATGAAATAAACTGTAAAATTCCATGCACCCCAAATACTATCATATCTTTTCAAGTGAAACAACAAGTGAGTGGGAAAGGGAGGAGAGAGAGGGCCGGCCATATATAGGTAGAGGGAGGTGAGTGTAGGAGAGAGGGGAGAGTAACCTTAAGCAAAAGATCATGAACAAATATCCTTAGCTAAACAAAATGCTTTAATGTTAAAGCATGAGTCATAAACCTAGTCATCATGCATTAATGAACCAATAAATGCATCCAATGAAAACTCAACACCAATTAATCCTAGTCACCTCATCTAGATGCTTCTAGAACACTGACTCACCTCAACTGAAGAAAAGATAAATCCGTCTTTAACCGAATGTTAAAAGACGGCTGATAGAAAACTGGAAACTGGCAACTTCCAAAAGTTATCCTGAAACGACTTTCAGGATAACCCCGTAACTGTATAAATATACCCGCATTTGTATTACGACCGAATACAAATGCAACTGAGACGAAGATATTATACCTACTCAATATAATACTCGGATCCGGCTTAAACCAAAACCGACCAGTATCATCTGCCCGAAAAATAACACGTGCGTAAACGCACGTGCATTTTCCGAACCCTGCCATAAAACCATACGGCCTCTACAACGTTTCGCCCGAACTTGGGAAACTGTCTGTGGGGGACTCTAATGACTCGTCAGTACCCTGGCAGTGGGTTTAACCACAAACCGTCAGCGGCACTAGCAATGCGTAACGGCTGCCCATGGACTGACCTCAAGGGTGGCTGATGAGCGAACTCATCTAGAAACCCTACTGAGCCTAACAGTGACAATGTATATACAGTCCGGTCCGTTCGTCTATGAGTATCGCATATCTGCCTAGGGTGCTAGTAACGTCAGACCCCCAATAGCAGTATAAGTCGTGTCGGAGTGAAGCCCAATAACACCCTGAGATACTACTGGAGTACCTACCAATAAATCTCCTGCTATGGCCATGGACTTTGTGTAATGGCTCTCCTAGACACAGCACGGCCTCGCCCCCAATACCGGGAGAGACGAATCCCCTGCCGATCCGCTCACATGCCTCCATATGGCTCGGGACTGTACCCAAAAGCTACCTGTTTGCACGACTCCTTTGAGCCGTGGTAAGGTAGAAATCAAAGCACAGTGGGAACTCACACGAGACAAATGACGACCTCAGGTCGATGAACTAACCTGTACACATGTCACCAGGGAACTGCTATCTGACGATATGTATAATACCAACTAGCAGGTTCCCTGCGAGTCCTGTCCGGTGTACTCATAACCCAATGAGCACCTGTATACATCTTAGGTGATCCAACTGACACCAGTGGCTTGTGAGACCGACCACCGCCCCTCGTCTGGGTTTCGACTGTACACACTAGTCTACTCCGGAGTATCGATGCCCTGTCTCGAAACTCCCACGACTAGGGTCCAAAATTAAGGATATGCGTATAAACCACCCAACTCTCACGTATATGATCGCCATCATACTGTTGGTGGTAAAGCAAGATCCTAAGGGCTCTATCAAAGTGTAATATGTAATCAGTCACCTGATCATGTACACGACTGATAAAGGCAAACCAGATAGCATACTATCATCTCGAGTAAGACTGTCCTACCGGTATAGGTCCTCCGCAATCATTGCAATCACGTACCTGCGATCCAATAATTGACTATGAGGGCACTATCTCCAACGCTCACAGCCCGTGTGAAACGGAACATCCAACTCCTCTACTAATCAGTTTCACAAAGCCCGCTTGTAAAACTATTGTGTTCGAGAAATATCCTCAGTGAGTGGATCCGCCTAGATGTTTCTTTCTATATCTCTCTTAATCTCAAGTTCGCGGAGAAAGCCATCTCCCGAATCGAGTAATACCTGTCTTAGAATATGTCTGAATATCTGATGGGACTTAGTTCATAAATGAACTCCAAATCCAAACTTCTTAGACTGTATCGATCACTTTACCTAATCAGTATCCGGCACCATGCCACCCACAGTATCCTCTTGGACCACCTGTTCATAATACTGTCCCTCTTCAGAGGAAAAACTATAACTCTGACAATCACTCTGTCATCCATGTCACCTTTGAAGCCTGGAATGATAACCGTCTCCCGAATGAGGCTGCCGTCATCAAATCCGTAGAACATGTACTTATGTTCTAAAACTGCTTCCTTATGTTTCTCCAGGATTGGATTAATACAAACTTATTGCATCTAGTGCAAAAACAACATTTGGTGTGGTACTTGACATCTCATGATTGACTCAATTGCCTAAGCAAGTGATCTGCCAATCATGCACATCTCTCTCCCCTTTAGTCTGTAAGACACCTTTAGAGAGGGTGACTCCATCACCTGCAGGTACACCACCATACTAGGAGTCATCTATTCTAAAAACCATTAGAATACTGTCAAAGTACCCACATTGGGAAACTACCAAAATCCAGATCTAAAACCATAGATCCAGAAACCAGAATGTCAAATATTATATCCATATCCTGTCTGGAGAAACAACTGTATAACGACCACAGTACAACCGATCGTAGTATAGGAATTTTACTTCCTACTCTGTGTATGTCATCCAGATACCATGACATCACACCTTACTACCTTCTTAACAGATCCATCCCCTATTCTGATGAAGTCAAACCTATGACTGTCACATCAAAATTAGATGATCTATCTCCGCTATAACTGCTCAAGTCTATAAATAGACATAAACTACTTGCCCACTATGCTTCTGCTGCTCCCACTGACTACGACAACCCTCCTACCGGGTCTTATAGCCTGGAACAACAGTAGTGTCAAGTCTGGGTAGATAAGAACCTCCCTGTCACCGTCCTTGAGGCTACCGGAGTACCTCTCGGGTGTCTGAGGTTACCCACCATATCTGCGGAGTGGCTATTGAAATGTCAAACCTGATTGAATATATAGGTCCAATTAAATTTTCCGTAATCGTTCGCGGTTCTGGAATCACTTCCAGTTCTACCATACTCCCACTACTATTTTCTGAAAAAACCCATTTTAATAAAACTGTGGCGAGTCAAAAACAATATCACTATTGATCTTCCAAATGGTAGAAAGTCAACCCTCGTCATAGCCAGGGTCAACCCACAAACAGCCATTACAGAAACGTGCCCTGAGTTATCCAGAGTCTGGTTTTAAGCATAAGCTGGACAACTTTCCGTACCTTAACATCTTTTAAGGAATGAACCATTCTATATCCAATATAGAAACTATGGCACTTTATTTAATTGGAACCAGATTCAAAACATGCAGCTGTCTCCAGTGCATATCAACTTAATGGAAAGAGGCTAATCAACATTACTCAACTTAGGAATTCATCCAATTATGAGTAACCTGAAAGAGAAACACGTTTCTCAAAACCATCACTATCATCTGAATACCAATCACAAGAATCTACATCTTCGATCTCTTTGAAGAATCCCGATACTTGTGATACCTGGTTCTCTACTTTATTCTTATACCCACAACTTCTCAAAACTTAGACCTTGTATTTCTACGAAACACTTGTCTAAATACTAAAGAAGTCATAAGTAAACAGAACATAGTATGAGGACCTACCCCTTTGTCCTGATGGACACTTGGACAACATACAATACTCTGTATAAGTCCGCTGAGTTGAGCAACTCATAACCTGTGTGTCGTAGGTTAAAAACTGTACCCTGGCGATTTCCTCAAATATCACCAATTACAATGAATTTCGATATAATGAGGATAATCAACTAATTCCCAATAACTTACTCCCGCTCATCATCTGTAAAACCATACAGATATGAGAATGAAACCTGGTAAATACATACCCTTGGAGTAAGTATCTAATCGGGAAAACAGTTTTGCTTTAACAATGCACTGAAACATGAAAATGTTTTGTAGGGGTATCCTGGTATTCATAGCAATGCCTCTTCCATAATCCAATTCATGACTATAACCGTATATTTCTTTGCCATCTCTCCAAATCCTTTTATTTGTCTTTAGTCATTACCTTCTGTACACCATCGTTAGGCTAAATGGTTTTCTTCCTTCCCTACCGTTCGGCACCAGCCTATGGTTTGGAAGAAGACTATCCAGTAAGCATAATAGGTATACCCTCCTAAACTAAGGAGTACTCGCAACTTGAGAGAAGGTGATGATAAAAGACAACTGAATAATACCTTATTCTTTTAAAGGTGAAATAGGAGTGGCGACGATGTACGCGGTTTGGTCGTGAATGATAACAGTCGCAATTTACTTTGCCCTCTTTCTAATCCCTTTATTTTGTCTTTAGTTATTTCCTTCTGTACACCCTACTTAGGCTAATTGGTTTTCTTCATTCCCTACCTTTCGGCACCTGCCTATGGTTTGGAATAAGACTATCCAATAAGCGTAATAGGTGTACTCTCCTAAACCAAGGAGCCCTCGCAACCTGAGAGAAGGTGATAATAAAAGACAACTGAATAAACCAATTCTATTTCTCCTGAACCTTGATCCATCCTCGAAGAAGTCCCTTCGAGTTCGTATATAACCATACGATGGATCTATCCAATGGAAGTGGATGTCCGTAGTAATACGGGGTGTTCTGAGAAATGCAAAGGGTAAAAGAAGGAGTGGCAATGACTTATGCAACTCAGACAATCCAAAAGCCGGTATTTTAAGAAGGTTCGGTCAACTTGGTCACTGAGTCATAGTCTAGGGTCGGTCAAAGGTCGCTGCCAAAGAGAGAGAGAAAAGAAACACTCTGCGTGCACTCTAACCTAGATCAGAATGGTTATCACTTTATCTAATCCGGAAACCTCCCACTGTCCTGTCAAATTCTCCTCCAAACCTGAAAGAAGAATCAATCGGGATCACCCGAAGAGTAAACCAACACATCAGTGGGAATCGGGATCCAACTCTCATCGCATGATAACCTGACGGAATCCACTCACGTTATCACACTCTAGAAGGTATGCGCATACTTGGCAAGTTTCAGTTTCTTTAGAAACTCCCGATATGATTTTTGCCCCATGCTCTTATGACCTTGGCTTTGGTCAAAATGTCATAAGTCACATGCCAAGTTATACCCGTCACTATCTTATCAATTTGAACCCACCCGCACATGCCCCTGACTTTGGCCAATCGGCAGAACGACTGTCCCAAACCAACTCATCTATCTATGCAACAAATGAATGCCCAGCAGCTACCAAACACTATGCCTTAACTTTGGCTAAAATGCATAGCTTGAATACTACTGAATACCCAAAAGAAATGACGGAGGGCTACGGCTGGTTTTTGGCGAAAAACTTTTAACGTAGTGAACTTGATATCGCTGAAGGAACCTGATAGCTTTTTATAAAAATATAGTGGCGAAAACCTTTGCTAAAGAGGTCATTCCCGGTGAAGGGATCTCGGCTCTTTCCTCGTGGAATGAGGTGCAGTATATTCCAACTGAATACCGCGATGCAAAGCAACATGTAATCGACTATAGTGAAGTTATTACCCTGACGCAAACTTCTGCCCAAGGGGTCTGTCCCGGTGAAGGGATATCGGCCCTTGTCCCGTCGAATGAGGTGCAGGATATTCCAACCGAATACCGCTATGCAAAACAAAAGGAAACGTCTTTGTAATAACACTTTTTAAATTTGTTCCAACAACTGCCAAATAGGTTTGCTTTCCTTTGCATTGATCAAAATCAACGCAGTCCCATCAATTAATCACACCAGAAAAGAACGAAAATAAAATGTACGTATATGCCATCCGCATTTGTCACTGGGTCCCGTCATCACCCGTTAGGTTACTTAACTAACGACAGAGAGGGGACTGAACTAGCGCGAGTGCAAAACATATACAGCATCTAATAGTATATAAACCAATATACAATAATCGCTCCAGGCGTGATAATATGCAACATTACAGAAAAGTAATAAGCATCACAGAACAATACAGATAATCTGGGATCCCCGAGTTTCACAGAGCCGCTGCTGAAACCCGACGTTCCCCTGGTCGTGTGGATAGCCTGTGCAATGAAACCTAGACCCCTACGGGTGCGGCAAGTTACCCTCCAAAACCTGAAGCGAGGCAGCCCCCTACAGCAAAGTGAATGGACCACCCTGCACTTCACAGAATCCGGTAGCTTAAGCACCCCTCCTTGGGTCAACCTATACCCCCTACGAGTGCGGCGAATAGTCTGCCAATTCCAGAGTGAGGCCCCTCTGCCTCTCACAGCCATGAGATGCGGACCCGTTGCCCTCCAGAACCCGGCTATCTGTGCACTCCATCGCGGGGTAAAACCTAGTACAGTAATGAAAAATAGTACAACAGGTACATCGAACGCAACCTGGTCGTGCCCCAAAAGAATATTATACAACAGGCAGTGACGGCAGTCCACATGTTGGACGCTCGTCCCGCAATATCAAATGTACAAATAAATCCAAACTGCACTACCATTGCACACTGCTATCCACCATGACAAATCCGCAACATCACAGCATAACACAGAACATCAACGCGAATGTCACGTTTGCAAACCCGTTGAAAAGAACTATAGCAATCAGACACGGTTTACCGATCAAACGACATTCCCGGTCGGAGATATAATGTAAGCACTGTAAACTAACATGTTTAAATTTCGATCAACTAAATATCACAAAGTGGGCCCCACGAACATCTATTGAACAGTAACAAAATCTGGGCCCAAAAGATATATACCAAAAACCCCAATTTCCAGAGAAGAACCCACTGTGCAAATTTGGGGCCATGATCTCATAGAATGGCCGCGGATGCGCGGTCAAACCATAGGTTTGACCGCGATTCCGCGGCGTTCTTGTCGAATCACGTGCCCAAATTTGTACGGTGTGCTTATAAAACCCTGCACAACTTTCTGTGATATGTAGAATAATTTTTGGAACCCTTTAAAAATCAACAAAAACCGTGAACTTGAAATTTTGCAGTTTTTGATATTCGGTCCAATCGATGTTTTAAATGCGTTAGCACAAGTTAGTAAAGCAAAATGGTGAGGCTCTGATACCACTGTAAGTCTACGGTAGCGCCCCGGCTGTCTACAGACGCCAAATGCAGAAAAAACTTTTTAACTGGCGCTATCGTATACTATAACCCGGATCTGCCATTATTGCTAAATTAACAAATTGTAAAGAGAGTAGAAAGGTTATACCGAACGATCCGAGTCCTTCGTTCTTTAACCATCATCCCACGCTCCGTTGCGGCTGCTCCGATCTCGTCGATCTCCGATCTGCTCGTCCAGGTGGCACCACGTCAACGATTCTTTAAACGGGCAACCGCCTCTGACTCGAGGCAACTCGGTCGTCAAGTTTGCTAAAAGAGACGACCAAGAGTGATGTAGAGAATGAGTAGAAGACTTTGTCTCGTTCCTTCCAAAGCCATGGACGAACGGTTAATGAAGTTGCCAATTAAGTCGGGTGATGGAATGAAATGAGCAATGAAATTTCCATACACCCCAAAACTATCATAATCTTTTCACTAAATGAAAAACATCAAGTGAGTGTGAGAGAGGGGAGGGGCCGGCCATCTTATAGGAGTGAGGAGGGAGGTGAGTGTAGGAACAAGAGAGTAACCATAAGGAAATATCTAGTGTGAACACAAGAAAATATCTAGTGTGAACACAAGAAAATATCTAGTGTGAACACAAAGTGTGAACACAATAAATGCACCATAAATGAACAAGTGAGTCACAAGCCTAATCACCACCTTCTAGATGCTTCTAGAATCTTCCACACTCATCCAATAAAAGATAAATCCGTTTTTAACCGAATGTTAAAAGACGGCTGATAGAAAACTGGAAACTGGCAACTTCCAAAAGCGATCCCGAAACGAATTTCAGGATAACCCCGTAACTGTATAAATATACCCGCATTTGTATTACGACCGAATACAAATGCAACTGAGACAAAGATATTATATCTACTCAATATAATACTCGGATCCGGCTTAAACCAAAGCCGACCAGTATCATCTGCCCGAAATCTGACACGTGCGTAAACGCACGTGCATTTTTCGAACCCTGCCATAAAACCATATGGCCTCTACAACGTTTTGCCCGAACTTAGGAAACTGTCTGTGGGGGACTCTAATGACTCGTCAGTACCCTGGCAGTGGGTTTAACCACAAACCGTCAGCGGCACTAGCTATGCGTAACGGCTTCCCATGGACTGACCTCAAGGGAAGCCGATGAGCGAACTCACCCAGAAACCCTACTGAGCCTAACAGTGACAATGTATATACAGTCCGGTCCGTTCGTCTATGAGTATCGCATATCTGCCTAGGGGGCTAGTAACGTCAGACCCTCAATAGCAGTATAAGTCGTGTCGGAGTGTAGCCCAATAACACCCTGAGATACTACTGGAGTACCTACCAGTAAATCTCCTGCCAGGCCGTGGGCTTTATGTAATGGCTCTCCTAGACACAGCACGATCTCGCCCCCAATACCGGGAGAGACGAATCCCCTGCCGATCCGCTCACGTGCCTCCATATGGCTCGGGACTGTACCCAAAAACTACCTGTTTGCACGACTCCTTTGAGTCGTGGTAGGGTAGAAATCAAAGCACAGTGGGAACTCACACGAGACAAATGACGACCTCAGGTCGATGAACTAACCTGTACACATGTCACCAGGGAACTGCTATCTGACGATATGTATAATACCAACTAGCAGGTTCCCGGCGAGTCCTTTCCAGTGTACTCATAACCCAATGAGCACCTGTATACATCTTAGGTGATCCAATTGACACCAGTGGCTTGTGAGACCGGCTACCGCCCCTCGTCGGGGTCTCGACTGTATACACTAGTCGACTCCGGAGTATCGATGCCCTGTCTCGAAACTCCCACGACTAGGGACCACTATTAAGGATATGCGTATAAACTACCCAACTCTCACGTATATGATCGCCATCATACTGTTGGTAGTAAAGCAAGATCCTAAAGGCTCTATCAAAGTGTAACATGTAATCAGTCACCTGAACATGTACACGACTGATAAAGGCAAACCAGATAGCATACTATCATCTCGAGTAAGACTGTCCTACCAGTATAGGTACTCCGCAATCATTGCAATCACGTACCTGCGATCCAATAATTGACTCTGAGGTTACTATCTCCAACAGTTATATCCATCTTTCTACATTGCAAGGATTTGTATGGAGAGCACTCCCATATCGCGAGGTACGAGACCACAAGGAAACTCTTCTAGATGAGGTTAGCTCCAGGATCACCTGTAGGAGAGCACGTCCTGAAAATGATCACCCTCATTGAGGAACTCGCAAACCTGGGATGCGTGCTAGAGAATGATTTGTACATCGACTTGATTTTACAGTCCCTTCCCCACACCTTCTCTCAGTTCGTGCTGAACTTCAATATGCACGAAATGGAAGCTGGTCTTCCAAAGCTCCTCAACATGTTGAGGGTAGCAGAGACCTCCTTAAAAAGGGAGAAGACCCCCGTTCTGTATGTTGGCCAATCATCCTCTTCCAAATTTAAAGCGAAAGCTAATGGGAAGAAGAAGATGAAAGCCACCAAACCGAAGGGTGGGGTCAAGAAGGTGCAGGGAACGAACAAGGCAGGAAGGGTGAAGGCAGATAAGAACGAATGCTATTATTGTCACAAGCAAGGGCACTGGAAGAAAGATTGCGTGGCATTCAAAGCCAAGGACACGAAGCAGGCTGTTGCTTCTGCTTCAGGTGTGTTTGTAATCGAAAATTGTCTTTCAGTAAACTCTACATCATGGGTACTTGATACCGGTTCTGATTCTCACATCTGTAATTCTTTGCAGGATCTGAGAAATAGTAGAGTACTGGGGACAGGTGATATGACTCTCTGGATGGGCAATGGAATGCATGTAGATGCTATTGCAATAGGGGAATATCACCTAGGGTTGACTAGTGGACACATTTTGGTGTTGTACAGCTGTTTTTGTATTCCCAGTATGTTGACGAGTCTTTAGAGTCCTACACAGGGGTTTCCTGGCTCAAGCGAAACGGAGTAGGAGCACATATGTGATATGTACGGGACCGAGATTGATACGATATGAGATACCATATTCTATTCTCGTGATGTGTGATATGATTGGTTATATATGATATAACCGGGTTATTGGATCAAGTGTTGATTCGATAAGATATTATATTTGATATTAGTCGGTTATATGTGATATGACCGGGTCATTAAATCAAATGTTGATTTAATGATTTAATATATAATTATATATTTGGTATATTACTTTACATTAACTAGTATTGGCTCACTTAAGTTTCTTATCTCACTTGATGTGCACATTGTATATATGCGATATGTATAATTGTGTACATGTTTGTGTCATGCTAGGTTACAAATGCAACATTTTATTGTATGAGACTTAAACCATGCTAGTGTTAAGGTAGGGTTTTATTTGTCTTAAGTTAATTCAAACTTTTGATTAAGTCAAGGTTAAGCTTGTGAAATCTTTTGGATAACCTTTGACTAAGTCAACTTGTTTGTCTTCCTTAAGATATTTATTAACCCAACTTTAACCCTAGGCTATGGTTTAATCTCTACAAGGGTTAGGCATGATATTATCTAACCAAGGTTGCATTTCTAACCTTATCTCATTATTCTTTCATCACTTCTTCACTTGAGGTTCATCTTCTTCTTCTTCATGATTTTTGCTCCCTAGCTCTTGATCAAGTGATGAAAACATGTGAGAAAATAAAATCTAAAGTGAGCCCACTTCCTACTTCATCATCCTCTACTACTTGCCATTTATTTTAGGGCGTTCTCTTCACAAAGTTCTTGACCTAGTGAAGAAATAGCTTGGGTTAGTGTCTCCTCGACGTAGATCATCTTCGGCCTCGAAGACATCGAAGCAAGCATGTTCGTTTCTTCATGGGAGCCTCTCTAGAGTCCGGAGTTCACGATCGCAGCGAAGGGACCACTACACGGAGCTATTAAAGTGAAGGACCGTTCTACAAAGGCTGTATTCCTTGCTCACATCTTATTGCAAAGTGTTTGCATTTCCTATTCCATCGATTTCTAGTTTACGATTCATGGTTAGGGTTAGCTAGAATGGCAATTTTTTGAATTTGGCATGGACGATGCCTCCCGAAACCTTGCTGCCATCCTAGGTAACCCTGCATCCACGGCATACTTACGATACGGTACTCCGTCTAAGTGACCTTAGGATATATATATTTGCTTGTATTTCCTTCCTTGATTCCGGAAATCTTTTGATTCGATTTCAATGTTCCTATCGATCATGTTTTTTGTTCCAGCCACTATGCCGTTGGAGACTATGAGGACCAGAGAGCTGCCGCCAGAGATGAGATTAAAGTAGGCTCGTTTGAGACGAGGACCGATCAAGGCGGTACGCCTACCCCTCAGGAACAGAGTGATCCTCCTTCTCCAGGACGGATAGCTAGGCTGGAGTCGAGTATTCAGGACTTGCGACAGATGGTTGGATTGTTAGTTGAGGCTAGCCGAGCTCCGAGAGCCGTTGATGTCCCTCCTATTTCAGGGAATGTGATTGTACCTGCTGCTCAGGTAGCTGTTTCTGTTGTTACCGAGATTATTTCCGTATCCTTATAGGAGTTTTTAAGGCTGAAACCTCTAGTTTTTACAGGCACTGATGCAGTGAAGGATCCGTAGACAATCCTCGACAGGATGGCTTGGAATTGTCGTTCACAGAGATGTTCTGATGAGATATGAATTGAGCTTGCGAGTTTTCGTCTAGAGAGGTCTTGCTCAAACGTGGTGCGAGTCAATTGAGAGAGGCCAAACTGCGGATCTACTTCCTATGACTTAGGATGAGTTCACAGCTGTATTTCTTGCCCGTTTCCTTCCGAAGAGCGTTCGAGATGCCCGAGCTCGTAGTTTTGAGTCTTTACGCGAGACTTCAGGGATGACAGTGTCCGAGTACGACATTCAGTTTACTTAGTGGTTCGATATGCTCCCTATCTGGTGGACTCTAAAGAGAAATAGAAAAAGAGGTTCGTGTGGAAATTGGACATGCCGTTATTTCTTGATATTGGTGCCCAGCATTTTGACACTTACGCCGCTGCTAAGAACGCAACCATACTGTTGGAGGAGTGCATTTCTGAGACTTCAGTCGTTTTTGGACCGAGAGTCGTCCTTGCTTGATCTGCCGCTGATTGTTATTATTCCAGTAGGCGAGTTTTTTGTCTCTCGAAATGTTTTTCGTTCGTTTTTGTTTCGTTCGTATCGGAGATAGGGATTCTTCTGTCAATTTGATTTTTTCTCTCGATATGTTTGACTTCGAAGTTCTTCTGAGCATGGATTGGTTAGCCACGTGTTATGCATTCGTGGACTGCCGTGAAAAGGCAGTCGGATTTAGTTTTCCGGGTGAGCCAATTCTTGTTTGTTTTCGGGGAGACCGTAACGTCGTCTTTCCCAGTTTGATTCTTCTTGTCGTGCTAGTCAGCTTTTGAGAAAAGGATGTCAGGAATTCTTGGTGTATGTTTGTGATGTTAGAGCCGCAGAGGTCCTGTTGGACCAGGTCCCAATTGGGAGTGAGTTTCCAAATGTTTTCCTGACGAGTTTTCTGGTTTGTCGCTAGAGCATGATATTGAGTTCTGCTCTGACTTGATTCCCGGCACGGAGCCTTTTTCTATACCGCCATATCGGATGGAACCGACGGAGCTTAAAGAACTGAAGGATCAGTTGCAAGATTTGTTAGATAAAGGGCTTGTTCGTCCGTGTGCGTCGCCTTGGGGAGCTCCTGTCCTGTTCGTCAAGAAGAAGGACGGCAGTATGCGATTATGCATCGATTATCGTCATTTGAATCGAGTAACTGTACAGAACAGATATCCCTTACCTTGTACTGAAGATTTGTTCGATTAGCTCCAAGGTGCGGGAAATTTCTCGAAGATTGACTTGTGATCAGGTTACCATTAGTTGCGGGTTCGAGGGGATGATATTCCGAAGACTGCTTTTCACACGTTACGGGCATTATGAGTTCTTAGTGATGTCGCTCGAGCTCACCAATGCCCCAACAGCGTTTATGGATTGGATGAACCGCATATTTAGGCCATTTCCTGATCAGTTATTATCGTGTTCGTTGATGACATTTTAATACACTTTTGGAGCCGAGTCGAGCCTGGACAGTAATTGAGTATTTCGTTGCAAATTTTGAGAGAGCGCCAGCTATTTGCTAAATTATTCAAGTGCGTTTTCTGGTTAGATAGTGTTGACTTCTTGGGTAGTTACGAGAGATGGTACGTATAGAACCGAAAAAGTTCGAGGTTGTTCAGCACTGGCCCAGACCTGTATCAATGACGGAGGTTCGCAACATTTTGGTTTTGGACGGATACTATTGATATTTCGTACAGGATTTTTCGCATATAGCTGCAACGTTGACCGGGTTGACCCGGAAGGGAATTTCTTTTCGTTGGACTGAGGTATGCGAGCAGAGCTTTCAGCAGTTGAAGACTCGTTTGATTTCGGCGCTAGTATTATCTTTGCCTTCAGGAGCAGGCGGTTTTGTTGTTTATTGCGATGCTTCTCGGCAGTTGAAGAAGTACTAGCAGAACTATCACATTCATGATTTATAGAAGGTTGCAGTGATTTTTACACTTAAGATTTGGAGACACTACTTATACGGCGAGTCGTGCCAGATATTCACGGACCACAAGAGTTTAAAGTACATTTTTTCAGCAGCGAGATCTGAATTTGAGATAGCACAGATGGATGGAGCTAATGAAAGACTATGACTGCGAGATTCTTTATCATCCGGGCAAGGCGAATGTTGTGGCAGATACTTTGAGTCGGAGACCCGGAGGTTGCTTTTCTTGTTTGAGCGCAGTTCAGAGACAGTCGACGACAGATTAGCAGATTCTTTGTGACAACCGAGTATAGTCCGATTTTACGTCGACCGGGGGACAACTTGTCCGTGTCCGTGCACATCCACAGTTATTTGATCATATCCGTGAGGCTTAGTCCGATGACGTTCGTTATCAGAGATCTTGGAGTAGGTTCGACAGGGCAGAGATTCATAGTTCATGATCGATGATCAAGGAGTACTATGATTTGGGACTCGACTATGTGTGCCAGATTCCGAGGGACTGAGACGCAAGATTTTTGAAGAGGCGCATCAGTCAGCATATAGTGTTTATCCAGGTTCCACCAAGATGTATCATGATTTTAGAAAAGTCTACTAGTGTGAAGGGATGAATAGAGATGTCACAGATTTTGTTTTGGGATGCTGACTTGTCAGCAAAGTCAAGGTTGAGCATCAGAGGCCAGCAGGAGACTTACAACCTTTGCCTATTCTGAAGTGGAAATAAGAGCAGATCTCTATGGATTTTATCATAAGTCTACTTAGGACCAGTCGATGGTATGACTCTATTTTGATGATCGTAGATCGATTGACGGAAGCAGCTCACTTCTGCCAGTAAGGACCATTTCGAATTCGTTCAGTATGCGATATAGGTTGATGAGATTGTGCGACTACATGGAGTTCCGACTTGTATTGTGTCCGACAGAGACACCCAGTTCACCAGCCGACTATTGTAGAAACATTAAGAGACTTTGGCTACCAGATTGAGTTTCAGTACAACTTTCTATCCGTAGACCGACGGTCAATCAGAGCGGACTATTCAGACTCTTGAGGACATGCTCTGAGCTTGCGTTCTATATTTCGGTGGCAGCTGGGATCGTCATTTGCCCTTGATAGAGTTCTCCTACAATAACAGCTTCCAGGAAATGATTCAGAAGGCACCCTTTGAGGCGTTATATGGGAGGAGATGTTGATCGCCTGTTTGTTGGATATAGCTCAGTGATAGCAGTATTTTGGGGCCACAGATTGTGCAGGAGACGACCGAAAAGAACTAGTTGATTCAAGATAGGATGAGAGCAGCCCAGAGCAGGCAGAAATCTTATGCAGACTAACGTTAGAGTAGACTTGAGTTTATAGTAGGCGATCATGTTTTGTTAAGGGTTTCTCCGATGTGGGGCGTGTTGAGATTCGGAAGATGGGAGGCTTAGTCCCAGATATGTGAGTCCCTTAGAGATTCTCGAGCGTGTCAGCTCAGTTACTTATCGTTTGGCTCTTCCACCCAATTTTCCAAATGTTCACCCCGTGTTCCATGTATCGATGCTCCGCAAGTACCTTCATGACCCCTCTCGCGTGATACAGCATCAGGCGGGAGCGCGATCTTTCTTTCACCAAGCAACCGATAGTCATTCTAGATCGGCAGGTGAAGAAACCGAGGTCCGAGGACATACCGTCCGTAAAGGGTTCTTGGCGTGGCCCGAACGGTGAAAAGGTCACGTAGGAAGCCGAGGACGAGATGCGGAAGAAATTTCCCATCTTCGAGGGTACGCGTAGTTAGATTTTAAATTCGGGGACCGAATTTCTTTAAGGGGGGAAGATTGTAACGTTTTAAAAAAATCGTTTAACTTAATTGTTCGATAATCGGTAACATAACTTCCGTAAAAATTTAATTATAATTACTTTTCAACATAGACTTAAATATACCTATTCTAACTATGTAATTACTAGTATTTGGTATTTAATTGGTCACTTGTAAATTTCTAGTTTACTTAAAAAAAAATCTCAGTTAATTATTTTAAATATTATATCAAGCTTTCACTTATACATTTAATTAGTGATGATTACAAATTGCAATGGGTTAATTATACTTTGGTGAACTATGACAAATTAAACCAAAATGTAATATGTTGTGTTTGAAATGAAATGGATTTGTCAAGAGGGTTCTAGAAATTTAAGAAAGAGTTTAAATAGAAAAGGGAAAATTTAAAGAAAATAACAAACAAGTGAAGCATGGTGTCTATTATTTAGGTTTGGGCTAGAGTTTGACTTGGAGACACACACACACACACACACACACACACACACACTACCTCCCATGCTCGGCCATGAGCAGCAGCAGCCCCCTCCCTAATTCCCTACTCATTTTCCCACTCCAAATTAAGAACTCATTTTCCCACTCCAAATTAAGAGAAAAGAAATAGGAAAAATAATAAAGATTGAAGTATGGTGTTTAAATACTTGTGGTGTGGGGTGTGGTCACCACTCTCTCTCACTTATCCTCACCTCACTCCTCTCTTTCTCCACTTGGCAAAAACCACAACAGCCCCCAATCCCCAATTCTCCATCTCTTTTCTTCACACAAAAAAAAATCAAATTCCATTAAAAATCTATATAAAGTCTCACTAATTCTTCATTAAACCCTTACCCATTTTTCCTTGGCCAAATCTGTTGCTTGGATCTTGAAGCTAGTAGCATTTTGGGTGGCTAAGTTTGCAAGTTTGATCTCAAACTTGTTGAGGTATAATCTTAACCCAATAGTTAATTTGTTTTTTAATTACCTTAATCTAACTTAATTAGGTAGTAACATGGTTTTAATTTCAAGGTTTAAATTTCAAGAAAATGGTTTGGGTTCAAGTTAGGATTTTTATCACTTGATTATCTTTGCAATATGTAGTTTAACATGTTAAGACTTGCAAAAGCTAATCTAATTGCTAATTTGCTAATTGTTACATTTAAATTATCCTAATTATATATTCTTGCAAACTAATTTTTATGATTAGTGTAATTAGGTGAGATTAAAATTTAGTTAAGGTTTGTGTGGCTTAATTAGGTTATTAAGTGATTATTGTGGCCACTAGTTTTGTTAAAATATCAAGATTTGTACTAAAATGGTAAATTGATGCTTACTAGGTTTTTGGAATAAATCGATTTTAATTAAGTTGAGATTTTGATGATATACAACCTATTTCTTAATATATTTAGTATGTTGTGAATGTGCGATTGGTGCGATTGGGTTCTACGCTTGGTAGTTGCCACGTATTGCGACCCTAGTTGTGGTTTGTGGCGTTGTCGCGAGCGCGTATTGTGCATCAAGTGCGTGCATGTCTAGTTAGTGCTCGTGGTTGATTTGTATCGTTTGTGTCTGCGACTATTTTTTATATCTATTTTCGTATTGACTTGTGTGCGTTTCTGTCACACCCCGCTTCCCAAAATATGGAATACGAGGGGTTGACAAGGCCAGCCATACTCCTACGGTCAAGGAAACATCCTGCTGTAGTCACACTTCGGCTTCTAGCTTTACGTGGTAATCAGTAATCAATGCACATGTAATGAGAAATGCAGTCACTAAATCAAAATAGATATAAAACTAACCAGATGGAGTCAAAGGAAAGATAGCGCTGACGTCGCTGATCTAGATGTCCTTCGGAGTATCCTCAAGGTACGACAGGTGCTGATCCGAGCTAAGTCCACTTCTCACTCTGATCATGCATACTCAGGTCGTCAGAGCGACACAATAACAAAATATATAAAATATGTAATATATGCAGTGATGATGAACATGAAGCAGTAAACATAAAGTAATGACGTGAGCATGAAATAACCGGTACAGATAAACAGTAAAGCATGTGTATCGAATCAGTATCCAATGCAATGTTCATGTCACTAAACCTATCGGTCTCTAAGTCTCAATGTCCAGGTCACTATATCTATCGTCAGTCCAAGTGTGAGAGTCAACCACGCAGGAGTATCCCCAACCCAAGGGTAGGGCCCCATGGGCAAGGGAACACGGGCCCGAATCATGCTCGCTAATAGTAAGTAATATCACTCATATAACTCCCAGAATCGCTGTATATGCTGGTAATGAGACTCCCGAGATTCCGTTGAACTCACACTCAAACTACCCCACACCTACGGTCTACATCAAGTACCGACCATAAACCCAAATACTAGTCGGTCCATGACAAGTCTACGCGAGAACTGGAGACATGATCTCCATCAAGCATGTCTCGAATGATACCTAAGATAACTGGACAGTGTTTGACGCCTTACTTATGACACTAATATAAGTGCTTCCATAATCGTCCCATACCAATTACAGTTACACTTATATATGCCCCTTAGGCGTTGACAATGCAATAATTAACTGGTTCCGCTGAGTGTGTACAAGTACGTGTCACTTTCACTATTCAATCACACTTATACACTAACATATTTGCCACACTCTAATCACTAATACTTATCACCGGTAAAGTACACGATCACTAGGTTATTGATGCTAATGAACACTATTCACATGAGTATGATAATCATGCACATGGTGGGGATATAGTAAGTGTACCGCTAACAACATATAAGCAACCGGTGTCGGTTGGAATAGGAAAATCATACGTGCATAATTAAGCAAAACGATATAAAAGGAGTATGCAGTATATTTAATCATATATACAAAAAAATTGGTTTCATTTCCATCGGGTTTCAGGTTTGCTATTTACGGTCATTTCATTTTAAGTGTTCACTGCTGGAAATCCAGTTTCTAAACTGGAAGTCCGTTTCGTAACACGCTTTACTCCCAGTTGGGATCATAATTAGGCGACGCTATAGTTGAACCATATTTAGGGTTATCAGTTAGGTTTCTAATGCAATTATAGGATCAGTAATATCCTATGTCAAAAGGGAGTTATAGTCAGGTTAAGTTGGATGTGTAAAATCTGTCACTGCAGAATTCAGCTGGATACCTTGACATTATAAAATGTGTTAAAAATATCATACAGAAAGGAATCCAGTGGAACCAGTGGGGTAATAAAGCTAACTTAATTTTCTACGTAACAATATAGGGTTCCACACATTTTCGCATTTGAACAAGGATATACAGTGATTTAAAAACAAGGGTTTATTAGGATTTCTGCTCTGGACTGCATTCCAGAATCGTAATTCTCAGTTTTCTCTATCATAAATTGTTAAAATTCAGAGGTCAACTATAGAGTACTGTAGGTTAATCTGTTAGCTTCGATACAAGCCATGGAAGACTAAAATCCGATTTGTAAAAAATTTAATATGAATTTAACGGTCTAGCGTGTTCAGGAAAATTCTGATTTCGCTATGATTATCGGGGGTAATATTTTATAGGTGAAACGATATTTATTAGTAACCAAATTTCCGCAGCACCACTGTGAATAGTAAACGGGTTTAACAATCACAAGTTCTACCATTTAAAGATGGGTTTTCAATTAAAATTTAGCATCGAATACTTGTAATAATATTGAATCGCAATCGAAATAATTGTATAATAGCATGAAGCAAGTATGTAAAACTTGCCTGACGACGACGATCAGTGATATGACAGCAGCGGACGGCACAGTGGTGAACCACGGCTACGGAAGCGGCAACGGCGCGTTCACGACTTGAGCACGACAAGAGTTGGCCTCGGTGGAGTTTGATTCTTGGACTTGATGGCTCGGTGGGTGCGACGGACGTGCGCTGGCGTTGCGACGGCTGTTGCGTCGACTGCGGCGATGGGCACAATGATGGTGGCGATGGCTTGGACGGCGATGCCGGTGGCTAGAATAGCGGCAATTGCGACGGATACAGGTGTTCGATGAAATGTCGGGGCTTAACGGTGGTATCGACTTGGGTCCAATAGTGGCAGAGATCGACGGCGGTGAGTAGGGTAGAGTTAGGTGACTGTATGGAGACTGGTGGTGATGTAGTCGGCGTTAGTGAGCATGGCTTGCGCAAAGCGCAGCAGCAACACGACGAGATTCGGCTAGGCTTGGGATTGTGGCAAGTGGTGGTTGTCGGCTTTAGGGAGAAGGAGGGTAGAGGTGGTGTTGATGAGGTGAGTCCGATGGCTAGGTGGTCGGAGCTCCGGCGGGGAGGTGTGCTGGGGGATCGGGTGATGGGTTGCAGTGAGTTTTGTGGTTGCAGTGGAGAAGGTTGGTTGTAGGATCGAGGAAAGAAGGAGAAGTTGGAGGAGGTGTCGACGAGGTCGACGGCGAGGCGAGCCTCAGCGGCGATGAGACGCAGGCAAGGTTGATGGGTTGGGTTCTTGGGTTCGGGTTCTCGTCAGGTGTGCAGGGAAGTGAGTCGGGGAAGGAGGTGGTGGTGTCAGGAAAGTGGTGATGACGAGGGCGATGTGGAGACGACAACGAGGTCGGAGCTCCGGCGACGAGGGCTTGGGTGAGGCGTGCAGTCGGGGGTATTCTTAGGTTCTGCAGGGCCAGAGAGGAAAGAGGTGAGGTTGACGATGGAGGTCGACGGCGATGAGGGCGAGCGAGGGGGAGTGCGGTGACGTGTGGTTTCCTTCAGGCGATGGGTCATGGGCACGGGCGTCGGCTGATGGTGGTGGTGATCATGGTGATGGGAGGAGGTGGAGGAAGAGAGGAGAAAAAGAGAAGGAAGGCGAGGAGGTAGAGACGAGGGTGTGGGTATGGTCGACGACGACGAGGTGAACGTCGGCGACGAGGACAGGCGAGGGCGTGGGCGTGGGTTCGAGGTAGGAGGCGGTGGGAAAAGAGGAAGGAGAGAGAGTGCGAGATGAGAGAGAGAGAGTACAAGAGGAGAGAGAGTGGTAATAGAGAGAAAGACGCGGGGTGAGATGGAGAGAGAGAGACGTGTGAGAGAGAGAGGGAGGGGAATTTGGAGGGGGAAATTAATTAAAATAATTAATTGATAATTATAAGGAGAGTGAGAGTAATAATTTAGGGTTTAAAATATAATAAAGGAAATTTATGAGAGGGTGTAATGGGGATTTAATGTAGAATAATTAGGTTTAATTAGGGAGTTAAAGAGATGGATTGGATAGGATTAGAATATATTTATTTTGAAATTTGAGTATCTGTTGGGTAAAAAAAGTGAAGGACCATTGGGCTTGTTGGGTTTGGACTCAAGAAAATTTTAGAAAGAAAAGGAGTGAGAATAAAGATGGGCTTGGACTTAAGGTTAGGTTTGTTTAGTGAAAACTATTTGGGTAAAAGTATAGGTTAGGGTTTTAAAATAAATAAAATAAATATAAATATAAATAAACAAATTTTTTAAACAATATTTTATTTAAATACGGATATTGGCGTACAAAAGAAACTGGATATTACAGTTTCTATGATCGGGTGCAGAGGCATCGGATAAGGCGCGGAAAAGGCAAGGCTGAGATCGGATCATATTAGCCGAGGCGTCCCGGTGAGTAGATGTACACATCTACGGGGGGATCATCTGGATGGCGCGAAGCGCCCGATGGTTTAGGATTACTTGTAGTACTTGCATTTTATATGCGTAGTTTCCTAGTTATCAATCTCATTGCATCGCACCATCTTATATATGTGTGTGTGTGTGTGTGTGTGTGTGTGTGTGTGTGTGTGTGATATCATCTCATAGGACACTTGCACCATTACCATTAGTTCATGCAGCACGGGCACTATTCATGCGAACACACACGCCTTGCTATGCCACGAACACTATAGAACTTGCTTAAATCAGAATCCAAAACAATTGCACCATATATGATCTGTAAACCTGTACTTGTATATTCATTTCATCAGGATGGATACGTAGGATTGCTAGTCATATGTATATACCTCATTGCATCATCGTTCATGCATAGTTTTCAAGTCACACATCGTATTTCATATTATTGATACCATATGCATTCATCATCGCCGACATGTTTACATATTGTGGTTCTTCTTGAGGATTTCAGTACTTGTGAGATTTCTGGATTTTGGGGAAAACCGCAAGAATTTATTAAAATTATTATCCTTTTAAAAATGTAAGTTGCGGTTTCCTCGTAATATGATGTATATGTCGTTCACCATGAGTTTTCCTGATTTCTATTGGTCGTCGAGACCCGATTCGAGGAGGAGGATGAACCATCTCGGGTACATGGTGGACCCGGTACGGTACCCGGGGCGAGAGTGTTTTTATGGGTATGACGATGAGCCTGGCAGGGATGGACTATCTACCGGTGATGTCTGACGCGGCGAATATCCGGAGGATACCGACTTATTTGTGAGATTTGATGATATGGGCCGATCCGGACTGACGGAGCCCGAGATATCGAGATATTGAGATATTGAGATGTTGAGACATTGAGATTTTGGGATATAGATATATTGTGTCGATGCTTGACACGGATTTTCTGTTGATTTCATGAATGATACTTCAGTTCATTGTACATATGGTTTTTCTAAGATAAGAATAAAGATTTTCTCATACTAAACATGCTCAGGTTTCGTGTTGATTATGCATGGATGTTGCATTCATCCTGGTACATCATATCATATTGATATATGTAGGTTGTGGCGCATTTGCGTGCATGTTTACGATAGTCTTATTAGATGTTACTTACTACTCACGAGTTGGCAACTCACCCCCGTTGTGCCACAGTATTTTGCAGGTCCGACCCGTCAGCACAATAGCGGCGGGCGCACTTCCTCATTTTGTTCCTTTTGCTTGGACTTGCGGCATTGCTCGTAGGTGGGTTGCGGGGATATTTTATTCCATCATTTATATTATTTTGTATCTAGTATACTCCATCTACCTTTGTATATTGGACTAGACGGTGAGACTCGTGAGATTTGTATTTGTGGTGTTTGGTGTCGATACTCATTTGAGCCAACGTGATATTTTTCTTATTTCTTGCTTTCAGATACTTATTGTGCACTTTTGATATACATATTGCATGTGGTTGTTGTAAGTCTACGGTAGCGCCCCGGCCGTCAATCCGAGGCCAAACGTGGAACAAAAACATTTATAAACTGGCGCTAACGCAGACTTTCACCCGGATCATGCCATTAACCCTAAACTAGCAAACTACAAAGAAGTTAGAATGGCTATACTGATCGATCCGTGTCTTTCGGTCTTTAGCCACCATCCTTAGCTCTTCACGGCTTCTCCAATCTTGCTCATCGAAGTGACACAACGTTAAGGATTCTTTATACGGGCTCCCGCTTCAAACCGAAGCAACTCGGACATGAAGTTTGCTAGCCGACATGTCCAAGGTGAAGTAGAGAATGTGTAGGATTACTTTGTCTTAAAACACCCAATGTTTCTCAACACATGAGACTTGATGGGTGGAGGAAGAAGATGAAGCCATTGGAGGATAAGTGAAGCAACTCATGAAAGATAATGGCTAAGTGTTGTGAGATATATGAAGCTTGCTTGCAACTCAAGAATAAATTCCAAGGTTAACAAAATATCTCACAAAACTTATCTTAAATCAAGCATGCAAGAATAGTGTAGGATGAGTCACTACATGACTCACCCCATGAATCACCAAAAGAGTTATGCTTCATTTAAAGCCAAACATAACTCACCCTCCACCTCATTAAACCATTAATCCAAATAGTTAAAACAATAATGAGGTGGCATCTTCTAGAAACATCTTGTAATGAAATTACAAGAATACCCCTCAACCGTATATACATACCCGTATCTGTATTCTGACTGAATATGAATACAATGAGATGAAAATAATCCAACAATATAATACTAGGATCCGGCTTAAACCAAAGCCCACTAGTATTATCCGTCCGATCATGATCCGTGCATAAGTGCACGAATATGATCGAACCCTGCCATAAACCATACGGCCTCTTCAACGTTTCGCCCGAACTTTGGAAACTTTCTGTGGGGGACTCTAGAGACTCGTCAATACGCTGGCAGTTGGTTTAACCACAAGCGCGTCAGTGGTACTAGCTATACGTAACGGCTGCCAAGGTATTGATCAAAAGGGAGGCCGATGAGCGAACTCATCCTGAAACCCTACTGAGCATGTCAGTGACAATATCCGTACAGTCCTGTCCATTTGTCTATTACTATCGCATATCGGGCATAGGGGCTGGTAAACGTTAGACCCCCAAAAGCGGTATAAGTCGTGTCGGAGTGTAGCCCAGAACACCCTAAGATACTACTGGAATACCTACCAGTAAATCTCGCTTTCCCTGGCTAGGGATTTTGTGTAATTGCTCTCCAGACACAGCACGATCTCACCCGTAATACCGGAAGAGACGAATCCCCTGCCGATCCGCTCACTGCCTCTATGTGGCTCGGGACTGTACCCAACTAAACTTGTTTGGACGACTCTTTTGAGCCGTGGTAGGGTAGTAATCAAAGAACAGTGGGAACTCACACGAGACAAATGACGATCTCAGGTCGATAGACTAATCTGTACACATGTCACCAGGGAACTGCTATCTGACGTCAGGTATAATACCAACTAGTATGTTCCCGGCGAGTCCTGTCCAGTGTACTCATAACCCAATGAGCACCTGTATACATCTTAGCTGAACCAACTGACACCAATGGCTTGTGAGACCGGCCACCGTCCCTCGTCGGGGTCTCGACTGTAGACACTAGTCTACTCTGAAGTATCGATGCCCTGTCTCGAAACTCTCTCGACTAGGGACCATTTAAGGATGTGCTTATAGACTACCCAACTCTCACGTATATGATCGCCATCATACTTCTGGTAGTCAAGCATGAATCCTATGGGCTCTATCAACATGTAATAGTGATCTTTAATGTCACCTGAAGCATGTACACGATGATAAAGACAAACCAGATAGCATACTATCATCTCGAGTAAGACTGTCCTACCGGTATATGTCCTCTCTCAATCATTGCAATCACGTGCCTGCGATCCAATAATTGACTTTGAGGGCACTATAGCCAACAATCTCCCACTTGCACTTAAGGCTAATTATTGCGATGTCGCATACTCACAGCCCGTGTGATACCGAACACCCAACTCCTCTACTAATCAGTTTCACAAAACTCGTTTGCGAAACTATTGCTTTCGAGAAATAGCTTCAGTGAGTGGATCCGCCTTGATGTTTATTTCTATGTCTCTCTTAATCTCAAGTTCGCGGAGGAAGCCATCTCCCGAATTGAGTAATACTTGTTAAGATATTAACTGTTCTATATTCAATATAGAAACAGAGGCACTGATTTAATTGGAACCAGATTCAAATCATGCAGCTGTCTCCAGTGCATGTCAACTAAATGGAGAGAGGCCGATCAGCATTACTCAACTTAGGAGTGCATCCAATTATGAGTAATCTGAAAGAGAAACAAGTTTCTCAAAACCATTACTATCAACTTAATACCTCATACAAGTATCTACATCTTTGATCACCTTGAAGAATTCTGATACTTGCAACACATGGTTCTCTACTTTATTCTTGTACCTATAACTTCTCAAAACTTAGACCTTGTATTTCTACGAAACACTTGTCTAAAACTGGAGAAGTCACAAGTAAACAGAATATAGTACGAAGACCAACCTTCTGTCCTAATGGACACTGGATAACATATAATACTCTATATAAGTCTCCTGAGTTGAATAACTCAAACTCTGCGCGTCGTAGGTTGAAAACTGTACTATGGTTATGAAGAATTACACCGCTGTTGAATGCTCCTTACCTAACCATCAATTGATATAGGTAAATGTCATGGACATAATTTCAAAAAGTTATATCTCACTTTATAAATACAGATATATCAGTTTGAAATTGGTGCATAACAACGGATGTTCAAAACCAAATATTTGCCGTCCGGCAAAAACCCAGGCGATTTCCTCAAATATCACCAATTACAACGAATTCCGATATAATGAGGATGATCACCTAATTCTCAATAACTTACTCCCACTCATCATCTGTAAAACCATACAGATGTGAGAATCATACCTGGTAAATACATACCCTGGAGTAAGGATCTAATTGGGAAATCAGTTTTCAATTAACAACGCATAGTGAAACTGAAACATTAAAATGTTTCGAAGGGGTATCCGGATATTCCTAGTAATGCCTCTTCCATTATCCAGATTCATGACTGTAACCTTATATTTCTTTGCCATCTCTCCAAATCCCTTTATTTGTCTTTACTCATTACCTTCTGTACACCATCGTTAGCCTAAATGGTTTTCTTCCTTCCCTACCGTTCGGCACCAGCCTATGGTTTGGAAGAAAACTATCCAATAAGCGTAATAAGTGTACTGTCCTAATCCTAGGAGCACTCACAACCTGAGAAAAGGTAAAGATAAAAGACAAACGAATAAACCTTATTCCTATTTCTCCTGAACCAGAATCCATTCTCGAACTGGAACAAGTTCCTTCGAGTTCGTATATAACCATAAGATGGATTTATCCAATGGAAGTGGATGTTCGTAGTGATACGGGGTGTTCTGGAGAAATACAAAGGTGAAGTAGGAGTGGCGATGAAATATGTGGTTTGGTCGTGAATGATAGCAGTCGCAATTTAGTTTGTCCTCTTTCTAATCCCTTTATTTGTCTTTACTTATTACCTTCTGTACACCACACTTAGGCTAATTGGTTTTCTTTATTCCCTACCTTTCGGCACCTGCCTATGGTTTGGAAGAAAACTATCCAATAAGTGTACTCTCCTAATCCTAGGAGTACTCACAACCTGAGAGAAGGTAAAAGGAAAAGACAACTGAATAGTCCTATTCAATCTCTACAGAACCAGAATCCATCCTCGAATCCGGAACAAGTTCCTTCAAGTCCGTATGTAACTATACGATGGATTTATCCAATGGAAGTGGATGTTCGTAGTGATACGGGGTGTTCTGGAGAAATGCAAAGGGTAAAAGAAGGAGTGGTAATGATGTATGCAACTCAGACAATCCAAAAGCCAGTATTTTAAGAAAGTTCGGTTAACTTGGTCACAGAGTCATAGTCTATGGTCGGGCCATAGTCGCTGCCAAAGAGAGAGAGAAAAGAAACACTCTGCGTGCACTCTAACCTAGATCAGAATGGTTAATCACTTTATCTACTCAGGAAACCTCCCACTGTATCCTCAAATTCTCCTCCAAACCTGAAAGAAGAATTAGTCGGGATCACCCGAGGAGTAAACCAACTCATCAGTGGGAATCGGGATCCAACTATCATCGCATGATAACGTGATGGAATCCACTCACGTTATCACACTCCAGAAGGTATGCGCATACCTGGCAAGTTTCAATTTCTTTAGAAACTCCCGATGTGATTTTTACTCGATGCTCTTATGACCTTGACGAAGGGCAACATATCATAAGTCACATGTCAAGTTCTACCCGTCATTGTCCAGGTTAATTTGAACCCACCCGTACATACCCTTGACGAAGGCCAAAATAGTAGTACGACTGTCCCAAACCAACGCATCTATCTATGTAACAGAAAAATAACAAATAGCTACCATACACTATACCTTGACGAAGGCCAACATACATAGCATGAATACTAAGTGCTACCCCTCTGAAATGATGGAGGGTTACGAATGGTTTTTGGCGAAAAACTTTTAACGTAATGAACATGATATCGTTGAAGGAACCGGATAGCTTTTCATAAAAATATAGTGGCGAAAACCTTTGCTAAAGAGGTCACTCCCGGTGAAGGGATCTCGGCTCTTTCCGCGTAGAATGAGGTGCAGGATATTCCAACTGAATACCGCGATGCAAAGCAAAAAGTAATCGACTATAGTGAAGTTATTACCCTGACGCAAACCTCTATCCAAAGGGTCACTCCCGATGAAGGGATCTCGGCCCTTGCCTCGTCGAATGGGGTGCTGGATATTCTAAACCGAATACCGCTGTGCAAAGCAAATGAAAACGTCCTTGTAATAACAACTTTTTGAAAAATGTTCCAACAACATCGAATAGGTTTGTTTTTCTTGCATTGATCTGAATCAACGCAGTCCCATCAATTAATCACACCAGAAAAGAACGAAAATAAAATGTACGTATATGCTATCCACATTCGCCACTGGGTCCCGTCATCACCCGTTAGGTTACTTAACTAACGACAGAGCGGGGACTGGACTAGCGCGGGTGTAAAATATATACACCATCTACTAGTATATATATCAATATACAATAATCGCTCCAGGTGTGATAAATGCAACATCACAGAAAAGTAATAAACATCACAGAACAATACAGATAATTGGGAGCACCGGATTTCCTTTGAGCCGCAAGAGAAACCCGACGTTCCCCTAGTCACGTGGATAGCCTGTGCAATGAAAACCTAGACCCCTACGAGTGCAGCAAGTTACCCGCCAAAACCTAAAGCGATGCAGCCCCCTTCAGCAAAGTGAATGGACCACCCAGCACTTCACGGAATCTGATAACTTGAGCACCCCTCCTTGGGTCAACCTGTACCCCCTACGAGTGCGGCGAATAGCCCGCCAATTCTAGAGTGAAGCCCCCTCCGTCTCAAGGCCATGAGATGCGGGCCCGTTGCCCTCTAGAAGCTGGCTATCCGTGCACTCCACCGCGGGGTAATCCTAGTACAGAAAAGAAAATATGTACAACGGGTACATCGACCTCAACCCGGTCGTGCCCTAAAAGAATAATATACAAACAGGCAGTGACGGCAGTCCACATGTCGGACGCTCGCCCTGCGATATCAAATGTACAAATAAATCCAAACTGCACTACCATTGCACGCAAGCTATCCACCACGAGAAATCCGCAACATCACAGCACAACACAGAATATCAACGTGAATGTCATGTTCACAAACCCGTCTAAAAGAGCTATAGCAATTAGACAAGTTGTACCGCTCGAATGACATTCACGGTCGCAGATAGAAATGTATGTACTGTAAAACTAACGTATTTAAAATTCCGATCGACAAAACTTCCCGAAGTGGGCCCCAAGTACTAATCCAGTACTCAAATAAATCTGGGCCCAAACAAAATATTCCAGAAACCATAATTCCATATAAAAGACACCCAGAAGAAAAATTGCGCGCTGTGGCCCCAAAACGGCGGCGGAACCGCGGCTAACATGCAGGTTATGCGGCGGTTCCACGGCGTTTTAGTGGGTTCAGTTGCTCAAATTTCTTCTGTAGTCTTAAAAAAGCCTGCACGATTTTCTGATACACTGAAAAATATTTTTCGACCACTTTAAAAATTCGACAGAAACTTCAAATATGGAAATGCGGTTTTAGAAATTTCGTTCGATCAATATTTTAAACATGTTAGAACAAGCTAGTAAGGGGTTAATGGCGTGGCTCTGATACCATGTAAGTCTACGGTAGCGTCCCGGCCGTCAATCCGAGGCCAAACGCGGAACAAAAACTTTTATAAACTGGCGCTAACGCAGACTTTCACCATGCTCGTGCCATTAACCCTAAACTAGCAAACTACAAAGAAGTTAGAATGGCTATATCGATCGATCCGTGTCCTTCGGTCTTTAGCTACCATCCTTAGCTCCTCGCGGCTTCTCCAATCTTGCTCGTCGAAGTGACACCACGTCAAGAATTCTTTATACGGGCTCCCACTTCAAACCGAAGCAATTCGGACATGAAGTTTGCTAGCCAACATGTCTAAGGTGAAGTAGAGAGTGTGTAGGATTACTTTGTCTCAAAACACCCAATGTTTCTCAACACATGAGACTTGATGGATGGAGGAAGAAGATGAAGCCATTGGAGGATGAGTGAAGCAACTCATGAAAGATAATCGCTAAGTGTTGTGAGATATATGAAGCTTGCTTGCAACTCAAGAATAAATTCCAAGGTTAACAAAATATCTCACCAAACTTATCTTAAATCAAGCATGCAAGAATAGTGTAGGATGGGTCACTACATGACTGTTCATATCAGATTTTTGCATTTTCATACCGCCCAATTTTTGTCACATTGCATATCGGTAGATACTCTTGAGCCGTGTTTGCTAGTCAATTGCAGGATACAGGTTCTCGGTTCTAAAACGGTGCAATTCATGGAAAACACGACAAAATCCGGGTTCCTGCCAACCACAGATAAAACACGGTCTCCGCTCTTCATCCGTATGTTGCCAGATACCAGTTTAGGAAGAAAAAATGTCAAATCAATGTCATTCTCATGCACAAGGCTCAATGGTAGCATAAAATCCAAGAGATCTACACGGAGCTCGAGGCAATCATGACAAAATCTTGACAAAAAGTCCACCTTTCCCTCAACAGAAATTCTGGAAAAATCGTGGAGCCAAATTGAGAAAATACACATACCAGAATAAAGGAGACAGAAAACCAGGGAAGCCCAAAAAATAGGAAAGCCCAATTCAACTATAGGGCCGCGGATCCGCGGCCAAAGTGGGATCCAGGCCGCGGATCCGCGGCCGTTCTGGCGCCAAGTCTGCAGGGCTTTGGGGGTTATTTTGGTCATTTCGTTTGGGTTCTGGTGGTTGCCCTAGGTTTTCATCTTTTGGCCTATAAATAGCCCAGAACTTTGTGAAGGGAAGGGTCCATTCTTGTATTTTCATTTTGCCTAGTTTTAGTATGTTTCTTCTTCCTCTTCTCACCTCTTCTCCATTAAACTTGTAGTGAGCTTTTGAGTGATGAGTGATGAATAAAGAAGACCATTTTATTATCATGCTTGTCTCCTTATCTTTATGCTTGTTGTAATTTTAATTTGTTAAGTAGTTGTTGTTATTTCCTTGTTATTTCTTTCTTCTCTCTTTTTCTTTATCATTCATACAACGATGATACTTACGCTCGATCCTCGCCAAGGTGAGGTCGCAAATAGTTAGTCGTATTCTTCTAATCTCCTTCTTTCTATCTTCCTCTTTTGTTTTGTTTTGTTTTTCCTTATCATGAAGTGTGAGTAGTTTTATACTTATTAGGGTAGGATAAGGGAAGTTTGAGAGAAGGAAATCTCTCTCACTCTTTCCTTGCCCAACAACTTAAATCGACTCCCGTTAATTGAACCACAATCCGCTCCTTACGGCACCCTATCCTACATGATAGCGGTGATTCCGTAGTGAGACCGGTTGTGGTTGAATTAACCGGAGGTTATGGATAAGAGCCAAGAACGGACGGACAAGCACCAAAAGGAAGGACTATGCGTTGGAAAGCCTGGCTTATACTCGCAAGTTCCTTCCTAGTCGTGCTAATCCCCGTTGTTGCCGATTACCGTAACACCGATATTAAGAGGGGCAACGAAAGATGTGGAGACTCCTAACTCAAACTAACCTAATCCTAACCCTAACAAGCTCTCTTTAAATATCAACTTAACACTTAGATAACCACAACAAAATCTGAAAATCGGACTTAACTCGTTAAAACACATTGAAAAAGACTCCCATCTCCCTGCGGACAACCCGTACTCAACCGGCTAGCTACAAGCGAAACCGTCTTGATTGCGGTATTTAACTAGAACTTGAACACGCACGTACTCTAACAATCAAATGGCGTCGTTACCGGGGAGACGGTAGTTTATTTCCTTGTGTAATTTCGGGTTAATTTGTAAGTATAAATATAACCAAAAAACGAAAAAAATACATACTTTGTAAAAAACCATCTTGTTGTTTTTTTTTATTAGCTTTTGTGCAAGTGTGCAGGAAAATACAAGGTTCGAGTTCAGTGGCCAAGACGTTGAAAATACGGAGTTCAAGTACAGTGCCAAAGACGTGGGAAGATAGACCCACATTTCGCGGCTACACCGCGACGGACAAAAACGAAGCATCCGGTCTACTGTAAAAATCTGGAGCAGATACAGTGAGCAAATCAGCATTCCACACATCCAGACAAGCAGAGGAGACCCATACCAGCACCCACAGAAAAACTGAAGTCCCAATCTCTTCTTACTGCCGCGGATCCGCGGCAATAGAGGGCTTAGGCCGCGGCTACGCGGCCAATTGGTGGCTTTGGGCTGCCATCTTTTCTCTGTAAGTCTCTCTGCCTCTCCCCTCTCCTCTGAACTCCACTGAATTGTGTTTTCTGCAGCCTTCTTTGCGCAAACTCTTCTCCCCCTTCCAATAAACTGTTCTTGTGCAGGATTCTTTGCGCCGCAAATAAAAAAAAATTGTTTGCAGTTGATTTGTTACTGTTTTGCATTCTTTAATACGGACTTAAGGGGCTTGAAACCAATCCAGATTGGGTGGGGATTTCATCACCCTTCCCAGGACCCCAAAAATCACTAAAGCATATGCATTGTCCATTGTAAATTAAAAAAATACTAGACTTCAGCCCTAAGGAGTTCGCGCTCATTAGGAGAAGATAAACCGTGTTTAGAACCTCGCTTAACCGTATATTGTTTACGGGGTGTCTAGGAAAGTGTTAAAGGTGCAACCGCCGAAAGAGAAAGGGTTATTTAATTAAGGAACTTCGCGAAAGCGTTGGACAACCTCCCCTTATCTCTGCACTTACCTGGCCTCGTGATCAGTGTATTTTTAAGCCTGTTTCTCGACACTGTTTAACTTCGACAATCAAGTTCAGGAGCAGGTCTAGTAGACCTAGGTTACCCTAGATCTAGGTGTGATTGTGCATATCTTGTTTGTGATTGCTTAAGCCGTATTTCCGTACATATTTCTGTAAATCTCTTTCTAAAAACACAAAAAAAAGAAGAAAAAAATCAAAAACTTTTATAAAAACTTGCCCTTTTGTCGCCAAATCCATTTTCACCCACCACCCATCGCCTTTCTCCATTGACGTTTTCTTACCCTCACCTTCTCCGCTTTGACTATACTAAACTCGTTTAGTGTATGTCCGCTTGGACTCGGGACACTAGCGCCCGTCTAGTCCGCGTTACGTTAGTCGCGACCCGACTACGCGATCGACTCCGAAGTCGATACTCCGTCCACTCCTCTTTCACCCCTTCCTTTACCGGCCAACTCCGACGTTGACCGAAATTCTGTTCATACATCTTCACCTTCACCTTCACCTTCACCTTCACCAACCACTTCTTCCACGATGTCGGGATTTAATCCGAACATCTCTTTGACCACCGCTGGATTGGCTCCACCGCCTACGGAGACCAATCTCCCACCACCTCCGCCTGTTGTAGCGCCGCAGCGAATTGCGCTCCAGGATCGTTTCTATCCCACCCGTTCTGCACTTCCCACCTGCCTTTCTCTTCCTCCGGCCAATGGGGACAACTTTGAAATTAAGCCCCATTTCATCAACATGCTTCCACGTTTTCATGGGCTTGAATCTGAAGATGCCTATATCTTCATCAATAAATTTCAAAACGTCTGTGCCATGATGAAAACAACCCAGCTGTCGGACGATGCTATACGTCTACGGGTCATTCCGTTCACTTTATGCGATCTCGCTGAAAAATGGCTGTATAGCACCGCTTCCCACTCAATCACCAGCTGGGACGAGTTTGTTAAAGCGTTTCTGAAAAAATTCTATCCAAATCATAAGACCGCAAGAATTCGAAATGAAATCAACCAATTCTCCCAGCTTCCTTCTGAACCCTTCTGGAAGTGCTTTGACCGGTACAAAGACCTTCTTGTTCAGTGTCCTCACCACGGTATAGAGAAATGGCAACTTTGCCAAACCTTATACGAGGGACTGAACCCAGCAACGAAGCAGTTGCTGGAAACCATCTGTCAGGGCCACTTCCTATCGAAATCTGACGAGGAAGCGTGGCAGTTCTTTGACGATCTTGCGGAGCAAACGCTACAGTGGGAGAGCACCAGACCGACTTCTTCTTCTTCTACCTCCACTTTCTACCGGTCAGTCTAGGGTAGGAATCCACCAACTTGACGTCTCTATTGCGATGAAAGCTGAAATGGCTGCTATAACAAGAAAGCTTGAAGCGATAGAGAGCAAATTTTCTGCTCCTGCTCCTGCCCCTGTTCTCCTCCTTCGTACCATCTGCGCTTGTTGTTCCGATCCTTCCCACTTGACCGAAGAGTGTCCTTACAATCCACCCCCGCAAGGACAGGATCAGGTTAATGCTGCCTTCCAGCAAAGACCGAGAAATGATCCATACTCTTCCACCTATAATCCCGGTTGGAGGAACCACCCCAATTTCGCCTGGAATCAGAATCAGAATCAATTCCAGGGCAACAATTTCCAAAGGGCCCCTCCGCCGCAACAACAAGCGCAACAACAAACTCAGTATCAGCAGCCCTTCCAACCCCAACCTTTCCAAAATCAGACGAACAACTTTGCACCCAACAATTCTTTTCCACCAAACAACTTTGTTCCGTCAAACAACGATAAGGTTTCCTCGCTCGAGCGAAGTCTGGAGGCGTTTGTTAAACAATCGACTCAATCCACCGCCAACATCCAGTCTTCGATTCAATCTTTAGTGCAACACACTGCCGCACACGGGCAAAGCATCAAGACCATCGAGGCCCAAATTGCACAGCTGAACGCGGCCTTAAGCGAGCGAGAGAAGGGGAAGCTCCCGTCCCAGCCACTTCCAAATCCCGGTCACCCACATAATGCACATGTTGCTCTTGAACAACAAAACCATAATGTGAGTGCCGTGACTACACTGAGATCGGGAAGGATGCTGCAAAACAACATTGGCAAGCGAATCAACGATGACACCCCGGCCGCCGCTTCTTCTTCTTCTTCTTCTTCCTCCTCTTCTTCGTCGTCCGAGCCTATTCTCCGTTCTTCAACAGGCTCTCCTTCCTCTTCTTCTCTGAACGGACCCACTTCTCATCCCACGAAAACACCTATTCTGGGATCCGTTCCAACTCCAAAATCTCCTCCTCCAGCATTAGACTCAACCAATTTTCAAAATGTTCCATTTCCAAACCGGTTGAGGTCTAACAAACAAAATCCTCAAATGGAGAAGATTCTGGAGTTATTCAAGCAGGTTAACATTAACATTCCTCTTTTAGATGCTGTCCAACAAGTCCCGTCCTACGCAAAAATCTTAAAGGACTTGTGCACAAAAAAGAGGAAGTCTCAGGTACCCAAGAAAGTTTTCTTGGCTAGTGCTGTGAGTGATGCCCTTACCCAATCTTTACCACAAAAACGGAAGGACCCTGGCTGTCCTACGATTTCAATTACCATTGGGGATAAGAACATCAACCGCGCACTATTAGATCTTGGTGCCAGTGTTAACTTACTTCCGTATTCAGTATACGAGCAATTAGGCGTCGGAGAGCTGAAACCCACGCACTGCACTCTCCAAATGGCCGACCGATCGATCACCCATCCTAGGGGTGAGCTAGAGGATGTGTTGATAAGAGTCGGGGACTTCATATTCCCCGTTGACTTCATTGTATTAGATACACAGCCTGTATCTAACCTCCGGAATCAGATTCCGGTGATACTCGGTCGACCATTTCTCGCAACCTCAAATGCTGTGATCAATTGTCGCAACGGTTCGATGAACCTCTCTTTTGGAAATATGACGATTGAACTCAACATTTTTAGGTTGGGGAATCAGCCCGCCGAACCTAATGCTCATATACTGGACGTCTGCTCGATCCAGGAGATCACCCCAGAAGAGTGTGAATTCGAGGAGTTTCTGTTTGAACACGACAATCTTGACGCCACTAGTGCGTTTCTCTTCGAACCTGCTGTTGTTTCTGCGCCCGAAAACGACTACGAGTGTTTCACGTTTTCGAACGATCTTAGCTGCGCACAACCCGAGTTTGAATCCTTCGACTTTCCGGATGAGTTACCTGAACCATCCAACTCGGTTGCCTACACTCGCTTTGAACCTTTGCTGGAGTCCTTTGAGTTCGAGACCTTTGCACCAGTCTTGCCTTCCATCGTTTCACCTCCAACGCTCGAACTCAAGCCGTTGCCGTCTCACCTTAAGTATGCTTACTTAGGTGAGAACGAGACCCTTCCTGTCATCATCTCGGCTTCTCTAGCTCCCGAGCAAGAGAAAGCCCTTCTCACGGTCTTGCACAGCAACAGGCAAGCTTTTGGCTGGTCCATGGCGGACATCAAGGGGATTAGTCCCCTAATCGTTGAGCATCACATTCATCTGATGGATGATGCCAAACCAGCCCGGGATCCACAAAGACGTCTTAATCCAGTCATGAAGGAGGCTGTGAAGAAGGAGATCGTCAAATGTCTAGATAGTGGTATCATTTACCCTATCTCTGATAGCCAGTGGGTTAGCCCCATTCATGTTGTCCCCAAGAAGTCGGGCATCACGGTCATAACCAACGAGGCGAACGAGTTGATCCCTACTCGCACCCAAACTGGGTGGCGAGTTTGCATTGATTACAGAAAACTCAACGCCGCAACGCGGAAAGACCACTTTTCGCTACCTTTCATTGACCAAATGCTTGAACGATTGGCCGGACATGAGTACTATTGCTTTCTTGATGGCTACTCTGGCTATAATCAAATTCCCATCGCCGAAAAAGACCAGGACAAGACCACTTTCACTTGTCCTTTCGGCACATTTGCATATCGACGCATGCCCTTTGGGTTATGCAATGCGCCCGCTACCTTCCAGCGGTGTATGATGGGAATTTTCTCTGACATGGTGGAAAAATTTCTGGAGATTTTCATGGATGACTTCTCCATCTTCGGCGACTCCTTCGACGAGTGTTTGCTGCATCTTGACGCTGTCCTTACCCGATGAAGGACAAGAATCTCACTTTGAACTGGGAGAAATGCCACTTCATGGTGCGCGAAGGTATTGTCTTAGGACATATCATCTCGCAAAATGGCATAGAGGTTGACAAAGCAAAGATTGAGGTCATTTCCAATCTGCCTCCTCCCCGATGCGTCAGAGATATTCGAGCCTTCCTTGGCCATGCCGGTTTCTATAGACGGTTTATTAAGGACTTTAGCAAGATTGCTAGGCCCTTGACGCTTTTGCTGGCCAAGGATACGCCTTTCGACTTCAACTCGAGCTGTGTGACTGCCTTCGAGTCACTGAAACGCTCACTCACTTCTGCTCCCGTTCTTTCTTCTCCTGACTGGACGCACCCATTCGAGATTATGTGCGATGCATCCGACTTTGCCATCGGTGCTGTCCTTGGACAACACATCAACAAGATGCCGCACGTAATCCGAACCCTGAACGACGCCCAACTTAACTATACAACAACTGAGAAGGAATTCTTAGCTGTTGTATTTGCTTTAGAAAAGTTCAGGCCCTACCTCATCGGCTCTCCAGTCATTGTCTACACGGACCATTCAGCTCTGCGCCATCTTTTTGCGAAGAAAGATGCAAAATCTCGGTTAATACGTTGGATCCTCTTGCTCCAAGAGTTTGACCTTGTCATTAAGGACAAACGAGGATGTGAAAACGTAGTTGCCGACCATCTCTCACGACTTCCTTCTTCGCCTTCGCTTCCAATTCCAATTAACGACGTTTTCCCGGATGAACAACTCTTGACAGTATCTTGCGAACCCTGGTTCGCAGATATTGTGAACTATTTGGCCACGGGATTACTACCGAGCGAATGGTCTAGTCAGGACAGACTTCGCTTCTTATCCCAAGTAAAACACTTTTACTGGGACGAACCCTACTTGTTCAAGTACTGTCCCGACCAGATTATTCGTCGGTGTGTCCCTGATGAGGAATTCAAGAGTGTGCTGTCATTTTGCCACGATCAAGCGTGTGGCGGGCATTTTGGGCCCAGAAAGACAGCTGAGAAGATCTTGCAATGTGGTTTCTACTGGCCACAACTCTTCAAAGACGCTCATGACTATTGCAAGACTTGCTCCCGGTGCCAACACATGGGCCGGATATCCCGGAGGAACGAGATGCCGCTCCAACCGATCTTGGTTGTGGAGATTTTCGATGTTTGGGGGATAGACTTCATGGGGCCGTTTCCCAGCTCTTTCGGGAACTTGTACATCCTTCTAGCTGTTGATTACGTCTCTAAATGGGTCGAGGCTGTGCCCAGCCGGACTAACGACAATAAGGTTGTCGTTAGGTTCCTTAAAGAAAACATTTTCTCACGGTTTGGGCACCTCCGAGCGATCATTAGCGACAATGAAAGTCATTTCTGCAATAGGACTTTCGAGGCCTTGATGCGGAAATACTCCATTAATCATAAGCTTTCTACGCCCTACCACCCCCAAACCTGCGGGCAGGCCGAAGTTTCAAATCGGCAAATCAAGCAGATACTGGAGAAGACGGTTTCCAAGAACCGTAAGGATTGGTCTCTGAAACTCACTGATGCCCTTTGGGCATTTAGAACCGCTTATAAGACTGACCTTGGCATGTCTCCCTATCGGCTTGTGTACAGAAAAGCCTGCCACCTTCCTGTCGAAATAGAGCATCGCGCATTTTGGGCGATAAAGGAGCTGAATCTGTCTCTTGAGGATGCGGGCAGCCATCGGAAGCTGCAGCTGAACGAACTGAACGAGCTTAGGGATGAGGCTTACGATAACGCGGTTGTCGTTAAGAATCGAACGAAGGTGTTTCACGATAAACACCTTTTGCGCAAAACCTTCGTACCTGGTCAACAGGTACTGCTTTACGACACCCGACTTCACTTCCATCCTGGAAAGCTCAGATCTCGCTGGAAGGGGCCGTATTTTATGCGGAATGTGTATCCGCAGGGCGCTGTGGATTTGGAGAATCCAAAGGACGATTCATTTTTCAAAGTGAACGGACACCGATGCAAACCGTACCTTAGCGCCGAACCAACAGAGGAGCTCCTGTTCTTACAGGAGCCGGTTTACCCTGCATGATCTTCCTCTGCCTACCTCCAAACTTCGGTTATCCAGCCAAGAACAGCGGACACTGTTCCAAATAAGTTTGGGGGTATGTACAAACCGTTTTGTATATATTTGTGTATATTATTTTTCTTTTCTTTAAAAACAAAAACAAATAAAGATTTGTGTATCGCTAACCGACAATTTTGACCCTTCAAATGATCTCTTCATGCAATGACAGTGAGGACACTGTCCAGTTTAAGTTTGGGGGTACGCTCGGTATGCATTTCTTACCTTCGCATTCATATGTATATTTTGCATCTGCATATTAATATCCATAAAATCCATAAAAATTTGAAAATTTTCTAAAAAAATATAAAAACTTTTTTGTCAAGTTAGCTTGTGGAAGAACTCTGATTCAACATTCGACGGTTTTTGTTTGGAAATAGGAATAACTAAATCTTATGTTTGGATTTTGAAAACCTAAAAGATAACTCTCCTTTGAAGTTAACTATAGCTGATATACGTCTTTACATCACACTACACGTGTCGTAAGATTTTGGGAATTAGATGACAAGTCTTTCATGTTTAAACTTTTAAACAGATAAATGATTTTCTGAGGATCAAATAGGTTTGTTCTGAAATAAGTAATGTCAAGAATAGTTTATGAAGGAATGTTATTGATGCCGTAATTGGAGCTAAGTCTGAAAAATAACCCATCTGAAACTTGATTGGAATGATTACACACCAAACCCACTAAACACGTCTTTTATCCAAAAAAAATAGTTGAACTGCCGGTTATATCTCCGTTCGTATTAAATCATCTGATTTTCACGCCAAACTATCTTTTGTTTTTGGACCTAGGTAACTTGAGTAATTAAGTCCGCTGGGGTGTTTCTACACCTAATGCCCTAAAATCAACTGGTTTGGGTGCATTGGCCCAAAGCTCGCTAAGAAGCCTAGAAAGTCCAGTTTAAAACAAAGTCAAGCAAGTGTTCTCTCCGAGTTAAAATTCCTAACGGTTCTTTGTGTGAGAATAATCTTGATAAAAGACAGGCTTTTATAAAAATTTTAACGGAGATATGAAGGTTTTATTCTATGATAAAGACTATTGCACGTTCACAGAAGTGTGTATGAAATGAAAACAAGAAAAAGGTGGAGTGAAAAATACGACTTAGTTTCCTGTTAGGGAAGATAGAAATTCTGAAGTTGAAACCTTACTGAAAAACGAAACTTGAAAAATGCTTAACTCTTTATAAAACTTATGTGATCCTTTTAAAATTGTTATCTGGGCTTTATTGTGCGACATGATGACTTTATTCGACCTTTCGGGAACTTAACGACACTATTTGCACTGCACGTAAAGACATATAAAATCTGTAGTTAAATAAGAAGCGAGGTGTGAAAAATAAAGGTTCGATGGTCTAGACTTAGGATTATAGAATTGTTATTTTCTAAAACAAAACTTTAGGGTTTGAAGCTTAGTTATTTTACAAAACCAACTTGACCGGATTTTGTGGGTAGTATCCGCTGAAAACCCTCAGGAGACAACACTCCTCCTACTAGGGACACCTAGAGGTTTAACGGCTTGTTGCACTTGCTCAGTGCAATCGCGTTCCCTGCGAAAGTGAGGTTAGGAATATTTTTGTGAATAAATGGGCTTTCCTCGGGACGAGCAAATGATAAGTTTGGGGGTATTTGTTCATATCAGATTTTTGCATTTTCATACCGCCCAATTTTTGTCACATTGCATATCGGTAGATACTCTTGAGCCGTGTTTGCTAGTCAATTGCAGGATACAGGTTCTCGGTTCTAAAACGGTGAAATTCATGGAAAACACGACAAAATCCGGGTTCCTGCCAACCACAGATAAAACACGGTCTCCGCTCTTCATCCGTATGTTGCCAGATACCAGTTTAGGAAGACAAAATGTCAAATCAATGTCATTCTCATACACAAGGCTCAATGGTAGCACAAAATCCAAGAGATCTACACGGAGCTCGAGGCAATCATGACAAAATCTTGACAAAAAGTCCACCTTTCCCTCAACAGAAATTCTGGAAAAATCGTGGAGCCAAATTGAGAAAATACACATACCAGAATAAAGGAGACAGAAAACCAGGGAAGCCCAAAAAATAGGAAAGCCCAATTCAACTATAGGGCCGCGGATCCGCGGCCAAAGTGGGGTCCAGGCCGCGGATCCGCGGCCGTTCTGGCGCCAAGTCTGCAGGGCTTTGGGGGTTATTTTGGTCATTTCGTTTGGGTTCTGGTGGTTGCCCTAGGTTTTTATCTTTTGGCCTATAAATAGCCCAGAACTTTATGAAGGAAAGGGTCCATTCTTGTATTTTCATTTTGCCTAGTTTTAGTGTGTTTCTTCTTCCTCTTCTCACCTCTTCTCCATTAAATTTGTAGTGAGCTTTTGAGTGAAAAGTGATGAATAAAGAAGACCATTTTATTATCATGCTTGTCTCCTTATCTTTATGCTTGTTGTAATTTTAATTTGTTAAGTAGTTGTTGTTATTTCCTTGTTATTTCTTTCTTCTCTCTTTTTCTTTATCATTCATACGACGATGATACTTACGCTCGATCCTCGCCAAGGTGAGGTCGCAAATAGTTAGTCGTATTCTTCTAATCTCCTTCTTTCTATCTTCCTCTTTTGTTTTGTTTTGTTTTTCCTTATCATGAAGTGTGAGTAGTTTTATACTTGTTAGGGTAGGATAAGGGAAGTTTGAGAGAAGGAAATCTCTCTCACTCTTTCCTTGCCCAACAACTTAAATCGACTCCCGTTAATTGAACCACAATCCGCTCCTTACGGCACCCTATCCTACATGATAGCGGTGATTCCGTAGTGAGACCGGTTGTGGTTGAATTAACTGGAGGTTATGGATAAGAGCCAAGAACGGACGGACAAGCACCAAAAGGAAGGACTATGCGTTGGAAAGCCTAGCTTATACTCGCAAGTTCCTTCCTAGTCGTGCTAATCCCCGTTGTTGCCGATTACCGTAACACCGATATTAAGAGGGGCAACGAAAGATGTGGAGACTCCTAACTCAAACTAACCTAATCCTAACCCTAACAAGCTCTCTTTAAATATCAACTTAACACTTAGATAACCACAACAAAATCTGAAAACCGGACTTAACTCGTTAAAACACATTGAAAAAGACTCCCATCTCCCTGCGGACGACCCGTACTCAACCGGCTAGCTACAAGCGAAACCGTCTTGATTGCGGTATTTAACTAGAACTTGAACACGCACGTACTCTAACAATCAATGACTCATCCCATGAATCACCAAAAGAGTTATGCTTCATTTAAAGCCAAACATGACTCACCCTCCACCTCATTAAACCATTAATCCAAATGGTTAAAACAATAATGAGGTGGCATCTTCTAGAAACATCTTGTAATGAAATTACAAGAATACCCCTCAACCGTATATATATACTCGTATCTGTATTCTGACTGAATACGAATACAATGAGACGAAAATAATCCAACAATATAATACTAGAATCCGGTTTAAACCAAAGCCCACTAGTATTATCCGTCCGATCATGATCCGTGCACAAGTGCAAGAATATGATCGAACCCTGCCATAAAACCATACGGCCTCTACAACGTTTCGCCCGAACTTGGGAAACTTTCTGTGGGGGACTCTAGAGACTCGTCAATACGTTGGCAGTGGGTTTAACTACAAGCACGTCAGTGGTACTAGCTGTATGTAATGGCTACCAGGGTATTGATCAAAAGGGCGGTCGATGAGAGAACTCATCCTGAAACCCTACTGAGCCTATCAGTGACAATATCTGTACAGTCCGGTCCATTCGTCTATGAGTATCGCATATCGGGCCTAGGGGGCTGGTAAACGTCAGACCCCCAAAAGCAGTATAAGTCGTGTCGGAGTGTAGTCCAGAACACTCTGAGATACTACTGGAATACCTACCGGTAAATCTCGCTTACCCTGGCCAGAGACTTTGTGTAATGGCTGTAGGGTTCCTAGGCACACTCAAGAGGTTCCACAAGGCATCAACCATGCCAAATTCAAAATTTTCCGGTGCCGAGAAACCCTAAACTAGATCATTAACTAGAGGATAGGCGAAATATCAAGCAAGTTAACAACTTAACTACTAAGTGAATGGAAATACAACCTTTGTAGATCCGGTCCTCCACTTCCTTGGCTCTGTGATGACGTCCCTCCGCTGCAACCATCGGAATCCTGGACTCTCGCGGTGGTTTCATCGGAGAAAAGATCGGGCTAGGTCGTTGACTTCGATGCCGAAGATGATCTACGTCGAGGCGACTCTAACTCGAGCTCCATCTTCACCAAGTCATGAAACTTGTGAAGAAAACACCCTATACTACATGGCAAGTGGTAGAGGATGAAGAAATAGAAAGTGGGTTCACTTTGGATTTGGATTTCTCACTTGATTTCATCACTTGACATTTTTCTAGAAAGCTTTTCTTTTCTTCACTTTAAGAAGAAGATGAAGAAGAAGAAAAAGAATTATTATAAAAGGAAAATTCAAGTGATATCTATCATATTGCAACCATGGGTTAGATAAACTCATGTAGAGAATAAACTAGGGTTTAGGTAATGGTTAGGTTTAGGATAAAACAAAATGGAAGACCTTTTCAAAGATGCTTTGAAACTTCAAGAAGCTTCAAGCAAAGAAAGAAAAGAAAGCCACCATTTCATTTTAATTTTCAAAAATAAATGAAATAAAACAAATGAAACCCTAACCATTATCTAAACATGGTGATAGCATACACACACCTAAGTTTGCATGTATCATCAAACATGATACAAACTAGTGCACAAAACTATATCATATATACAATGTGCACATCAAGTGAGAAAATCCATCATAAGTGAACAAATACTAGTTAATGTAAAGTAATATATCAAATATATAATTATACATTAAATCATTAAATCAACACTTGATTTAACGATCCGGTCATATCGCATATGACCGACTAATATCCAATGTATCGAGTTATCGAATCAATCCTCGATTCGATAACTAGGTTATATCGCATACAACCAATTGATACATTCATCGTGAGAATAGAATACGGTATCACATACACGCATTATTCTCGGTCCCGCACATATCCCATATGCGCTCCTATTTCGTTTCGCTTGAGCCAGGAAACCTCTGTGTAGGACTCTAAAGACTCGTCAATACGCCGGCAGCAGATGATGATCATATCAAGCACCTACAAGCCGCAAGCGGTCTGCTAAACGTAACGACCACCCGGGTATTGAGCGATCAGAAGATCAACGAGCAAGCCCGCTCACACTCCTGTGAATCCAACCAGTAACACTTACCGTACAGTCCGGTCTGATCGTCTGATATGTCGCATATCTCGTCTAGGGGTGGTAAACGTCAGACCCCAATAACTCGATAAGTCGTGTCGATATGAGGTCTATAACAGTTCGAGAAACTACTGGTAACACTTACCAGTAAATCTCAGCAACCCTGGCCAGGGATTTCCGGTTATAGCCAATCGAACACAGCGCAACATCAACTCCCTATACTGGGAGAGACGAATCCCCTCCTATCACTCATTGCCTCCATGTAATTCAGGACTGTACCCAAAAACCACCGTTTTGCATGCTCTCTTGGACGTGGTAAGGTGGAAATCAAAGCACGGTGGGAATCACACAAGACTCTATGACGATCTCGGGTCTACAGACTAACCTGTACCAGTGTCACCAGAGAACTGCCATCTGACGTAAGGTATAATACCATCTGGAAGTTCTCGGCGAGTCCGTCCAGTGTACCCAGTCTCCACTGAGCACCCGTATATCATCTCTGATGTCAAACACCAATGGATATGGGATCATCCATCGCCCATCTGTATGGGTCGAGAAGGTATACGCTAGTCTACACTGGTATATCGATGCCCCGCCTCGATACACCCACGACTAGGGACCTTGAAGGATGTACTTATGGACTACCATGTCCCCACTAGTATGATCCGCATCATAGTCCAGGTAGTCAAGTACACATCCTAAAGGCTTTACCAACATGTAACAGAGAGACAATCAGTGTACACGTTAAGGTAAAGAGCAACCAGATAGCATACTATCATGTCGAGCAAGAAAGTCCTCCCTATATATGTCCAAGCATCCACTACAATATACATCCTATGTATAGTAATGGCCTCTAGGGCATACATATAACTAACAATGGCTCTCCACACACAGCACGATCTCACCCCAATACCGGGAGAGACGAATCTCCTGCCGATCCGCTCACTGCCTCCATATGGCTCGGGACTGTACCCAACTAAAACCTATTTGCATGACTCCTTTGAGCCGTGGCAGGGTAGTAATCAAAGCATAGTGGGCACTCACACGAGACAAATGACGATCTCAGATTGATAGACTAACCTGTACACATGTCACCAGGGAGCTGCTATCTGACGTCAGGTATAATATCAACTGGCATGTCCCCGGCGAGTCCTGTCCGGTGTACTCATAACCCAATGAGCGTCTGTATACATCTTAGATGAACCAACTGACACCAATGGATTGTGAGACCGACCACCGCCCCTCATCGGGGTCTCGACTGTATACACTAGTCTACTCTGGAGTATCGATACCATGTCTCGAAACTCCCTCGACTAGGGACCATTTAAGGATGTGCTTATAGACTACCCAACTCTCACGTATATGATCGTCATCATACTTCTGGTAGTCAAGCATGAATCCTATGGGCTCTATCAACATGTAATAGTGATCTTTAATGTCACCTGAAGCATGTACACGATGATAAAGACAAACCAGATAGCATACTATCATCTCGAGTAAGACTGTCCTACCGGTATAGGTCCTCTCTCAATCATTGCAATCACGTGCCTGCGATCCAATAATTGACTTTGAGGGCACTATAGCTAACAGTTGTGATTCCGCCATTGGCGAAGAGCTAGCTCCCGCTTGGGGATGCCTGTATTCATCATTTATATGTATTTTCATGTGTTATACCCGTTTGGGGGCCAGTATTTACAAAGGACACTCTGTCGAAATTTTCGAGAAAATATAATGTTGCTCTTAAATATTTAATGCCTCTTATTTTTGTTAAAACCACTTGTTTTAAAACAAGTTTTCCTTCACTCTAATTGTTAAACGGTTTAGTTTTCTGGGCTTTGGCTTACTTATATTACGTTACGCCTTTAGACGTTTTGTAATTTAAGTGCCAGTCACGTTTGCGTTTCCTTAAACCAACCCAAACCTTCGTAAGCCATAACATAATCTTGGTGATGCCTGTATTCAAACCTTCGGGTCGTGACAGGTTTGAAGGAAGATTTGATAAAAACAAAAGGAGCCATCCTGATTAGATAAGATAATAACCAATCTAATCTTGTAAAGTGCGTACGCTAACGCGTTTCCTTTTCTCTCTCTGCAGGCAGCAACCAATGTCACGCCTTAATCAAGATTATAAAATGGGTGTATTGACTGAACCCTCCTTTTATACAGTGTTAGGGAATGTTGGTCCCGCTCTATCTTATGAATGTCATAAGTCTGAGTAAGAGATAGTGGAATGTCAGGATTCTCGCGCCACCCGTATGAAGAAACATCATGTTGATATATCTTCTTCAGGTGTTCGTTACCGAGAACTGTTTTCAGTTTGTTCTACGTCCTGGGTATTGGATACCGGATCATGATCCCACGTATGTAATTTGTTACATGGGCTAAATAAAGGTAGAGAACTGGGAAAGGGTGATAAATCCCTAACAGTAGGGAATGGTGCAATTGTTGCAGCCAAGGCAGTTGGCGATTACCACCTTATATTACTAACTGGTAATACTGTTCTCCGCCGAAATGACGCGACCGGGATATTGGGACGTCCGGCCTAAATTTTGGGGGCAGATGCTATTTGGTTTTATCCGTTCACCTCTCCGAAGATGCCAAGTTGATTTATGGCACCACATATCGAAGGTTTAGACGGATGCGGCTGTTGTAACAGACTTCGTCAGATTCCCCCTCGTTTACGAGGGGTTTTTGATTGTGGGGACGCTCTTCCCTGTAGGCGCAAGCCCCTGCAGTTAATTACACTACCGCATCGCAGTAACTCCTGTGTTTATTTTGTTTTTGGTTGCCCGTGGATTGTATGTTGTCGCCCGTAGTGTGGATTAGTCCAAATCCGTATTTTCTTAGATTTGGGTTTGGGTTGGTTTAAGGATCGTTAATCTCATTTGAGATTAAGATCAACTTAAACGTTTGTTAAGAATACGTTAGTCTAATTTTAGACTAAGATCTACTTAACGGGGTTTTGGGATTATTTAGATCCAAAGAAAGAGCATTTGGGATCTGTCGATTTAGTTTAGGGACGTTACGGTTCATTGGGTTTAAGGACATCGTAGTCTATGAGTTTAAGGACATCTTAGTCCATAGGATTTAACGACATCTTAGTCCATAGGATTTAAGGACATCATAGTCCATGAGTTTAAAGACCTCATAGTCCGTAGGGTTTAAAGATGTCATATCTGTAGAGTTTAGTTTAGGGACATTGATGTCCATTGGGTTTAAAGACATCATAGTCTGGTTTGAAGACATTATAGTCTGTAAGGTTTTGGTTTAACCATTTGGGGATGCACCAAAAGTTATTGGTTATTGGGACCCTCTATCTCTCTGAAGACGTTGAAGAATTACAACGACATGTATCAGAGGTATGAAGAGATGTACCCTTGAACCAATGTTGGTTGGGGGATCTATAGTCAGGATGATGAGCATTGATTTGGGTTCTGGCACCCCTTTTTGTCTTTTATTGAGTGTTGAACACTTTTTATGGCGCTGGGGCCTTATATACAGAGCGCTTTGAAATTCCTTAGCGCCTACGTGAGGAGTACGTGGAGCGCTTGGCGCTGAGCAATGAGTGCAGAGCGCTCTTTATAAAAACAGCGCCCACGTGAGGAGCACGTGGAGCGCTTGGCGCCAACCAATGAGTGTAGAGTGCTCTTTATAAAAACAACGCCCACGTGAGGAGCACGTGGAGTGCTTGGCGCTGAGCACCAGACTTGGAGCGCTAAAGCGCTTCTTTGGCAGTTCTGATCAGTTCTGTGCTCTGAGAATTAAGTTCTCGTTTATAGGAGACTTTGTCTCACGGATCTAAGTTCTTCTTTATGAGAAGATACTATGATCTCTTTTGTTTTTCGTTATGAGAGACTTTGTCTCATGGATCTAAGAACTAAGTTCTTCTTTTTACGAAGAGATGCTATGATCTCTTCTGTTTTTGTGAAAGACTTTGTCTTATAGATCCATGATCTAGAAAAAGAACTAATTTCTTCTGATGTGAGAGTTAAACTCTCAAATATGGAGGAAATGTTATGATCTCTTTTCTTTTTGTTTACTTTGAAGAAGGTTCTTCTTCTTAGAGCTTACTCTTCTCCTTTTCTTTTCCGAGAACTTGAAACTTATAGGGAGGTTTCTCCGTGCAAGGCTTGAAGTCTTGGGTCCTTTATATAAGGGGGCTGATTTGTTGAATCGGTTAAGCGAATCTCTCTCCGAGAGATCTCTGATTGATTTGGGGATTTTACCCACCGTTGAATCTTTAATCTAAGGGCTTCTGTTTTACAGAAGACATCTTTCTTGTTTTTAGCAAGACTGGGAAAATATTTTTCCATACAGAACTTCGTTCTGTATCTTGGTGATTTTTAATCACCATTGGATCTTTGATCCAATGGTGCTCTGATTTATAGAGCACAATCTTTCTTATTTGGAAAGATCCGAGGAATGTCTCCTTAGCAGAATTTTATTCTGGTAATTTGATAATTCATCATGTTCGTTGGATCTTCGATCTAATGGGGGAGAACATTTAGTTCCAGCGCTGGCGCTCTCGTGCTTTGCACGTGAGGCGCTGTCATAGAGTCTTTGACTCCTGGCGCTGGCGCTCTTGGCGCTGGCACTCTCGTGCTTTGCACGTGAAATGCTGCCTTAAATTCTTTGACCCTTAGCGCTGGTGCTCTTGGCGCTTGCGCCCTCGTGCTTTGCACGTGAAGCGCTGCCTCAGAGTCTTTGACCCTTAGCGTTGGCGCTCTTGGCGCGAGCGCTCTCGTGTTTTGCACGTGAGGCGCTGCCTTAGTTCAAATTTTGAATTTTGAACAGAGTTTTGCTCTGATTGGGGGAAACAAATACATTGATTCTGAACGACTATTACTACGTACCAAAGATGATGTGCAACATTATATCGGTTTCCTTACTAACTAAAGAAGGATATAATCTCACATTAGAGGATAATATTATGAACATTTTCCATAATCAAGTGTTGATTGGATATGGTACGTTATGTAACGGTATATACGTTCTTAATCAAAGTACAGTTCTTAACATACATAACACAAACAAGAGAAAAAGTTCAGAAATGAACGAAGCCTTCTTGTGGCACTGTAGAGTAGGTCATATCAATGCGACAAGACTGGCTAAGTTACATAAAGATGGATATTTGAATCCATTCGAATTTTCATCTTATGAAACTTGCCAGTAATGTCTCAAAGGCAAGATGACCAAAACTCCGTTTACTGGACACGGAGAAAGAGTTTCTGAACTCTTGGGACTGATGCATAGTGATGTATGCGGTCCTATATCTACACATGTCAGGAATGGTTATTCGTACTTTATTACATTCACCGATGATCTCTCAAGGTTTAGACATGTGTTCTTGTTGAAACACAAGTCTGAACCTTTTGAGAAATTCAAGGAATATAAGTGCGAAGTAGAAAATCAGACGGGAAAAAGTATTAAAATCCTACGATCTTATCGGGGAGGAGAATACTTGAGCAGGGAATTCCGAGACTATCTAAAAGAGAATGAGATTCTCTCTCAGCTTACTCCTCCGTATACACCACAACACAACGGTGTTTCGGAGCGGAGAAATCATACCCTATAAGATATGGTATGCTCTATGATGAGTACTGCTGAGTTACCTATTTCTTTTTGGGGACATACGCTTGAGACAGCTGCATACCTATTGAATATGGTTCCGACCAAATCAGTGCCTACCACTCCATATGAGATATGGAATGGGAAGAGACCATCTCTTAAACGAGTGAAGATATGGGGTTGTCCGGCCTATATTAAAAAGCAAAATCCAGACAAACTCGAGGCAAGGTCTGTTTTGTGCAAGTTTGTGGGATATCCAAAGGATTCCTATGGATATATCTTCTACCATACTGAGGAATAAAAAGTGTTTGTTGCTCAACATGCCACCTTTTTGGAAAATGAATTTCTTGTGAAAGAAATTAGTGGCAATGAGGTAGAATTGGAAGGAGTTCCAGCAACACAAACTACAACTGACGATTTGGTGTAACCGGATGATCCAATAGTACCCAACGAACCCCAGCCACTCCGCAGATCTAGTAGGATTCCTCATCCACCTGAGAGATACTACGGTTTTCTCGTAGATGGTGGGAGTGAGGATTGCATCATGGAAGATGATGACCCGACTAGTTTCGAGCAGCCCATCACGAATGGGGACTCTGTGAAATTGCTGGATGCTATGCGATCCGAGATGGAATCCATGTACACCAACCAAGTATGGACTTTGGAAGTTGCTCTTGAAGGGGTAAAACCCATTGGGAGCAAATGGATCTTCAAAAAGAAGATTGGTGTAGATGGAAAAGTTGAGACTTTCAAATATAGACTTGTAGCAAAAGGTTTTCGTCAACGACCTGGCGTCGACTATGATGAAACATTTTCTCCTGTCGCTATGTTTAAGTCCATCAGGATCCTACTTGCCATTGCTGCATACCATGACTACGAAATCTGGCAGATGGACGTCAAGACCGCTTTTCTAAATGGTGATTTAGAAGAGAGCGTGTACATGACACAGCCAGAGGGCTTCGTAGACAGTGGGAGCAGGGGAAAGGTGTGCAAGCTGCTTAAATCCATCTACGGATTAAAGCAGGCGTCGCGGAGTTGGAACATCTGTTTTGATGAAGCTATCAAAGAGTTTGACTTCATCAAAAATATAGATGAACCTTGTATATATAAGAAGGCAGTAGAGAGTAAGGTGGTCTTCATCGTATTGTACGTGGATGGTATACTCTTGATAGGAAATGATGTTCCTATGCTACACTCGGTCAAGCTCTTCTTATCACTCAAGTTCTCCATGAAAGATCTTGGTGATGCCTCCTACATTCTGGGGATAAAGATCTATAGAGATAGATCTAAACGGATGTTGGGATTGTCCCAATCAAGGTACATAGACACCATACTAAGGAGGTTTAGTATGGAAGATTCCAAGCGAGGTAATGTACCCGCTTGTTCAGAAATCACTCTCTCCAAAGAGATGTCTCCCAAGACTGATTTGGAGAGGGCTCGCATGCAAGGGATACCCTATGCTTCGGCAGTAGGCTCTATCATGTATGCGATATTATGTACCAGACCGGATGTAGCTTACTCACTAGGTGTAGTAAGCAGGTATCAATTAGATCCTGGGGAAAACCATTGGACAGCTGTGAAGAATATTCTTAAGTACTTGAGAAGGACTAAAGAAATGTTCTTGGTGTATGGTGACGGTGAACTCCAGGTGGAGTCCTTTACCGATTCAAGCTTCCAGAGTGATAAGGACGACAGAAAGTCGGTCTCGGGTTTTATCTTTACCCTCAACGGAGGGGCGGTGTGTTGGAAGAGTTCCAAGAAAGACACCGTAGCAGACTCGATGATGGAGGCTGAATACATCGCTGCCAACGATGCTGCCAAAGAAGCTGTCTGGATGAAAAAGTTCATTGCTGAGCTTGGTGTGGTTCCATCCATTGAGCATCCAATACCTGTGTATTGTGATAACAATGGAACGGTGGCTTTGGCCAAGGAACCCAGGTCCCATCAGAGATCCAGACATATTCTGAGGTGCTATCACCTAATCAGAGAGATAGTAGATCGCCGGGAGATCGAGATTATGAGAGTTGACACGAAGGACAACGTAGCGGATCCACTCACGAAGGCCTCCCCCAGATTCAGTTTGAGAGATTTTTTGGGATGTTGGGTATGAGATACTACAACACATGGCCTTAGTGCAAGTGGGAGATTGTTAGGTATATGTATGCCCTAGAGGCCATTATTGTACATGTGATGTATATTATAGTGGATGCTTGGACATATATATAGAAGACTTTCTTGCTCGACATGATAGTATGTTATCTGGTTACTCATTATCTTAACATGTTGACTGGTATTCTTTACTGTCTTGCTCTCACATATTGATAAAGCCCTTATGATATGTACTTGACTACCAGGATTATGATGAGATCATACTAGTGGGGCCAGGGTGGTCCACAAGTACATCCTTTAATCAGTTCCTAGTCGTGGGAATATCGAGACTAGGGCATCGATATTCCAATGTAGACTAGTGTGTACGTTTCTTGTCCTTTAGAGGGCGATGGTTGATCCCACAACCATTAGTGTGTGACATCAAAAATTGTACACAGGTGCTCATTAGAGAATGGGTACACCGAATATGACTCGCCGAGGACTCCTATGTGGTAGTATATCTATCGTCAGATAGCAGTCCTCTGGTGACACTGGTACAGGTTAGTCTGTAGACCCGAGATCGTCATAGAGTCTTGTATAGCTTCCACTATGCTTTGACTTCCTTCCTACCATGGCTCAAAGGAGTTGTGCAAACAGGTGGATTTTGGGTACAGTCCCGAGTTACATGGAGGCAATGAGCGATAGGAGGGGTTTCTTCTCTCCCGGTATTGGGGGTTGATGTTGCGCTATGCTCGATTAGCTATAACTTGAAGTCCCTTGCCAGGGCTGCTACCGAGATTTACTGATAAGTGTTATCAGTAGTTCCTCAAACCATTATAGGCCAGACATCGGCATGACTTATCACGTTACTGGGGCCTGACATTTACCACCCCTAGACATGATATGCGACATATCAGACGAAGAGACCGGACTGTACGGTAGTGTTACTGATTGGCTTCATGGAGAGTATGGACGAGCTTGCTTGTTGATCTTCATATCGCTCAATACCCGGGTAGCCGTTACGTCCAGCTAGTACCGCTGACGGCTTATGGGTGACCGATGTGATCATCACCTACTGCTGGCCTATTGACGAGTCTTTAGAGTCCCACACAGAAGTTTCCTGGTTCAAGCGAAACGAAGTAGGACACATATGTGATATGTGTGTGGGCCTGATTAAATACGTGTATGTGATACCGTATTGTAATCTGGCAGTTATCTGTTATCGGTTCGGTTATATGTGATATAACCAGATTGTCGAATCAAGTGTTGATTTGATAATGTGATATACAGATAAATGATATTAGTCGGTCATATGTGATATAACCGGATTATTAAATCAAGTGTTGATTTAATAATGTGATATATATTATATTTGATATAATTGTATCTTAACTAATATCATTAGCTCACTAAATATTTTCTTATATGTATTAATATATATATATATATATATAGCATGGCATGATTTCTATTTTTGAGAAAAATAGAAAAAGAGGTGGAAATGAGAGCATGGTTGCAAGCATGGGCTTTATTCATAGTTTATTCATCTTGACTCACTATTCAACCATGGTTGCAATTTTATATTGCAAAATTGCATGCTTGAATGAGTGGGGGTTAAGAGTTGCCATTCATTCCAGTCTTATTCTCAACACTTAGCCATTTTTCTTGAGTTGCTCCCATGGTTGCTCTCTAGCTTCATCTTCCTCCTCAAATGTCATGGTTCAAGCTTCAACCCTCACATGAGATATGAATCATAAAGCTTGAACACAAACAAGTGAGCAAAATAAACCCCTACTTCACCATCTCACATTAGATTCGCAATTTGATATAAAGTGTTGCCTTCACTAATGAGATTAGTGAAGGATTAGCTTGAGCAAGTGGACTTCGGGTGGATCGTCTTTGGCGCGAAGATCACGAAGGAGGTTCGTTCAACTCGAAGAGGAGTCTAGTGGAGTCGCGTGGTCCACAATCCGGAGCTATTGAAGAGAAGGACTCGAACTACAAAGGTTGTATGCTCTTTTCTTCTCTTTAAGTTAATCACATCACAAAGGAAAACCCTAATAATCTAGTAATTATCTTGTTAGTCTAACTTAGCACCTAATAAAAATTAAAATGTGGCATGCTTGATGCCTCTAGAATCTCATGGTGGTGTTTAGGTTGACTTTCAAAATCGCGGTCAAAGATTTGCCCAAAAAGTTTGATTTCGAATTAGAGATGAAATTAAAGCCTAAATCAGTTAAGATTTTACAGGCAGTATCGGAAATCAATTACGGACGCAATCAAATAATTAGTTTCGAATTTTAGCAACTTATTATTTTTAGCAGTTTTTATTTTCATTAGCAATTAGTTGTGATTTTGATTAGGGGTCTATTAAAAGGCTCGATGGCAATTGTAAAATTTAGCGATTGATTAATAACACCCTAGTTTTGGCGAAATTGCCATGGTTATCGTCTATTTCTTCAACCTCCTCTAAATTCAGTCTAAGAGTGCAGCATCCCAAATCATGGCTGCACCAAGTGGTATCAGAATGCAACATTCGATACTCGTTCGAGACTTGTCGACAACATCCAACGGCCGCGCATGGAAATCGTGGGGGTCGTGGAGGACGTGGTTGTCGTAGGGGTCAGAAGATGGAGGCATCTTTTGCGAACGTGAACCGCGGGATGTCATAGTAGATGACCTACGAAAGAAGAACGCAAAGTTGTCGAGACAGATCAAGACGTTGAGAATAGAACAAGCATGTCCCTAGAGGCGATGGGCTACCGATTCAGATAATGATGACGATTCAGGTTCCGAAACGAGTTACCAAGAAGGACGTGGCTTTTGAGGGGGCTATGAACAACCCTGGGATGGCGTGAAGGTGGATCTTCCCGATTATGCACGCGGCTCACAACCCGAAGAGTTCCTTGATTGGCTCAACATGGTGGAACACGTCTTTGAATATAAAGATGTCCCCCGTGAAGAAGGTGAAGTTGGTCGTCATCAAACTTAAAGTCGGGTTTCGACATGGTAGGAGAAGAACGTCGCGTCCGAGAGAGGTGTGGAAAGTTTAAGATCACGAGTTGGGAAAAGATGAAGGAGAAAATGAAAAAAGAGTTTATTCCGTTCAACTATACCTAAACCATGTACCAGCGACTACAGCAATTGCGATAAGGGATTCGATCTGTGGATGCTTACATAGAAGATTTCCATCCGTTGATCGCTCGCAACGATCTGGTACAGACCGAGGAACAAGGAGTAACCCGCTACCTTGGGGGACTCCGTCAATCGATTCAGGACGAGTTGATCATTCATCCACTATTCAAGCTCTTCAAGGCGTGTCAGCATGCCTTACTTTCCGAGAAGAAATAGTCTCGAGGCGGAACCTATTCCTGAAGAGATGTGAATAACCGCTCTACTGCCCCAACAGTAGCCATGCCAACAACATCAGGTCCTAACACGGAATCTACAGTCGCAAAGTCTAACTTCTATTGTTTTGACTGCAGAAAACTGAGGCATCGCGCCGCAAACCGCCCTAAACGCTTGAACAAAGGCAAGAAGTTGATGGTCGGTGCTGAAGATGAGGGAGAACCTGATCAAGATCAAGTTAGCAAGGACGAAGACGAAGACCAAGGGGAGTTCTTATTGGACGGTGATGGGACCCACACTGTCTTTGTCGTCATGAGGACCCTTCTCGCATCTAGACAAGAGGAGAAAGAGGATTGGCTGCGGACTAACGCCTTCTACACCATATGTACCATAAAAGAAAATGTCTTCAAGGTCATCATCGACGGGGGAAGTTTTGAGAACCTCATCTCTAAGGAGGTGGTCAAGAGGCTCAGTCTAATCACGCAGAACATCCTTGCCCATACAAACTTCACTGGTTCAAGAAGGGTAGCGAAGTGATTGTATTCGCGTTGCTTGGTTTCCTTCTATACAGGGAACAAGTACTTTGATAAAACCTGGTGTGATGTCATTACTATTGACGCATGCCATCTACTACTAGGGCGGCCGTGGAAATACGATCGGAAGACGGTGCATGATGGGCATCGGAATATCTATACCTTCGTGAAAGATGACCAGTGTGCTCCGACCCATGATAGAAGAGGCTGGGCCCAAACCTGCATCGAGGGAGGGAAGCAGTCTTTTTACCAAGGTAACGCTTACTAATGAAGCATGTCCGTTAGAGAAGGAGGCATAAGAAACTGGAGTTATCTATACCCTGGTGAGCATAGAAGCCCGTGGGGAATCTGAACCCTCAGAAGTTCTCGATATGGTCTAGCCACTATTGCGGGATTACGTAGACGTATTCCCGGAAGATCTTCCCAACAATCTCCCACCGATGAGGGACATACAACACTGCATCGACCTTGTTTCTGGCACGAGCCTCCCTAACAGACCGGCATACCATATGAACCCGAGAGAACACCAGAAACTGAGCAGACAGATGGAGGAACTATCGGAGAAAGGATTTGTGCGACCTAGCACAAGTCTTTGCATTGTACCGGCTCTTTTGACTCCTAAGAAGGACGTATCATGACGCATGTGCATCGATAGTCGTAGCATTAACAAAATCACTGTGAAGTATCGCTTCTCGATACCGCGACTCGACGACATGCTCGATCAACTTGTGGGAGCCAAGGTCTTTTCGAAGATAGACTTGAAGAGCTGGTATCACCAAATCCGCATCCGACCGGGAGATGAATGGAAGATCGCGTTCAAGACGTAAGATGGGATTTACGTATGGTCGGTGATGCCATTTGGTTTGTCCAATTCCCCAAGCACATCTATGAGGGTCATGAACCACTTTTTACAGCCATTCTTTGAAAGGTGGGTTGTTGTATACTTTGACGACATCCTTATTTATGGTCCTTCTCGTAAGGCCCATTTGCAGGATCTGAGAAACGTTCTCGAGGTCTTAAGGAAGCAACAACTCTATGCACACCCAAAGAAGTGCCACTTCATGGCTGATCAAGTCATATTTTTGGGTTTCATCGTCTCTAGTGAGGGAGAACGTGAAGACCTATCCAAAGTACAGGCAGTTCGAGACTGGCCCGCGCCGAGGAACATTCATGAATCTCGGAGTTTCCACGGCCTTGCTTCCTTTTACCGTCGTTTCGTACCAAATTTCTGTTGGGTTACGGCAGCGCCCCGGCCATCATTCCGTGGCAAAATGCGGAACAAAAACTTTTAAAAACCCGGCGCTAACGGAACCCTAATCGACGGATCGTACCATTAACCCTATACTGGTCCTATAAAAAGAGTTTAGAGAGGTTATAACGAACGATCCGTGTCCTTCGGTCTTCAACCTCTGTCCCAAGCTCCTCACGGCTTCCTTGATCATGTTTGATCTCCGGTCTCCCCACATCGAAGAAGATCCACGTTGAGAACGGGCTCCGCCTCAAAACCGAAGCAACTCGGATATCTAGTTCGCTAGCTTAGATAGCCAAGATGAAGTAGAGAGTGTGTGTGATCATTTTGTTTCAATACATCCAAGGAATCTCAACTCATGAGAAGGTATGGGTGGAGGTTGAAGAAGATGCCATGGAAGAAGAAGTGTGAGCTCAAGAAAAAATAAAAGAGCAAGTCAAGAATAATTGTGAAGTGTTGTGTGCTATTTTGTGAGAGTGAGCAACTAAAGAAAAGCCCCACCAAAAAAAATCTGCCTCCTCACAAAATATCTCACACAACTCACTAAAAAAATATCTTAGCCAAAACAAAACCAAGCATGAGTCACTCCATGACCCACCACGAGTCATCAAGTGCACATGCATGATTCATGCAAAGAAAAGAATCACACTTTCCATACCAAATAAAGATTTAAAACCCTAAATGTTTAATCCAAAAAGAAAAAGCATCTTCTAAAGTAAATTTGTAACGAATTACAAGAATACCCCTCATCCGTATATATATACCCGCATCCGTATTTCGACTGAATACGAATACAATGAGATGAAAATAATCCAACAATATAATACTAGGATCCGGTTTAAACCAAAGCCCACTAATATTATCCGTCCGATCATGATCCGTGCACAAGTGCACGTATATGATCGAACCCTACCATAAAACCATACAGCCTCTACAACGTTTCGCCCGAAGCAGTGAAACCCTCTGTGTGGGACTCTAAAGACTCGTTAATACGCTGACAGTGGGTTTAACCACAAGCACGTCAGTGGCACTAGCTGTACGTAACGGCTGCCCAGATATTGAGCGAAAGGGAGGCCGACGAGCAAACTCATCCTGAAACCCTACTGAGCCTGACAGTGACAATATCCGTACAGTCCGGTTCATTCGTATATGAGTATCGCATATCGAGTCTAGGGGGGTGGATAAAGTCAGACCCCTAATAACTTGACATTCAGTGTCGGTATGAAGCCCATCACCACCTGAGAAACTACTGATCCGAATCAGTAATTCTCGACTACCTTGGCCAAGGATTTCTGGTGATGGCCACCCGTGCACACCACGACATCAACCCCCAATACCGGGAGAGACGAATCTCCTAATGATCCGCTCACTGCCTCTATGTGGCTCGGGACTGTACCCAACTAAAACCTGTTTGCATGCTCCTTTGAGCCATGGTAGGGTAGTAATCAAAGCACAGTGAGAACTCATACGAGACAAATGACGATCTCAGATCGATAGACTAACCTGTACACATGTCACCAGGGAACTGCTATCTGACAATAGGTATAATACCAACTAGCATGTTCCCGGCGAGTCCGTCCGGTGTACTCATAACCCAATGAGCACCTATATATATCTTAGGTGAACCAACTAACACCAATGGCTTGTGAAACCGGCCACCGCCCCTCGTCGGGGTCTCGATCCGTATACACTAGTGTACTCTTGAAGTATCGATGCCCAGTCTCGAAACTCCCACGACTAGGGACACTTTAAGGATGTGCTTATAGACCACCTAACTCTCACGTATATGATCGCCATCATACTTCTGGTAGTCAAGAAAGAATCCTATGTGCTTTATCAACATGTAATAGTGATCTGTAATGTCATCTGAAGCATGTACACGATGATAAAGACAAACCAGATAGCATACTATCATCTCGAGTAAGACTGTTCTACCGGTATAGGTCCTCCCTCAATCATTGCAATCACGTGCCTGCGATCTAATAATTGACTTGAGGGCACTATAGCCAACAATCTCCCACTTGCACTTAAGGCTAACTATTACGATGTCGTATACTCACAGCACGTGTGATACCGAACACCCAACTTCTCTACTAATCAGTTTCACAAAGCTCGTTTGTAAAACTATTGCGTTCGAGAAATAGCCTCAGTGAGTGGATCCGCTCCAATGTTTCTTTCTATCTCTCTCTTTATCTCAAGTTCGTCGAGAAAGCCATCTCCCAAAATGAGCAATACCTGTCTTAGAATATGTCTGGATGTCTGATGGGACCCAGTTCACAAATGAACTCCAAATACAGCAAACTTCTTAGACTGTATCGTCCACTGAATTGAATCAGTATTTTGCGCCATGCCTCCCTCAGTATGACTACCTGTCCAAACTACTGCCCTTCATCAAGAGGGAAAACTATAATTCTGACAGTCACTCTGTCATTCAGGTCACCTTGGAAGCCTGGAATAATAATCGTCTCTCGAAGGAGGCTGCCGTTATCAAATCCCTAGAATATCCACTTATATTCATAAACTGCTTCCGAACGTTTTTCCAGGATTAGATTAATATAAATTTGTTGCAGCTAGTGCAAAAATTTGGTCATTTTGAGCAAGATTGATCATTTTGGATAATGACAAACATGAACCATGACTGTTTGCATCTAATGTTAACTACATGACATCAAAAAAATGTTAACTACATAAGAAATTAAATACATAATATATTTTTTAAGTTTTATATTAACTATTAGAATATAAATTTGCGAAGATCCCCAAAAATATACATACAAAATCATTTGAATCGATTAGGAATGTTTTTCTGGTTTTTCAATTTTACCGACGACAATTATCAAAATATCATTTATACCGAGTTCTCTATTACATAAAATTAAATAACCTATCATGGTAGCATCAATGAAATAATCGGTTAAAAATTGTATTATCTGAGTTTATAAATTTAATTTTTAGCCTTTTTATTTTTGGTTTCGATTAGATCAACTTCAATTCCACGTGTTATGCATGGGATCGATGCTAGTGTGTGTAATGGAGGAAAGGGGTCCTACGAGACTTTTTCGATGATCGGGATCATCCATTTTAATCTGCATCGTCTAATATGTCAATACACCAAATTTTATTTGATTCTAATACTTTTTCACCGTTAATTAAGTTGGTGCAAAATTAACGGTTTACCGACAATAGAACGTTTTATATTGCTAAACCAATGGTGAAAAGATATTGAAATCACATGAAATTTGGTGTATTGACATATTAGACGATGAAAATCAATATGGAAGGTATCGATCGTCGAAAAAAATGGTGGAGAGTGTACTCTTTTGATACCACCTAACCAAAAAGCATCTTAGGGCATATATATATATATATATATATGGGGTTGGGGGGATGGAGGGGTGAGATAGGATTCTTAAAGTCAGAGGGAAAATTCTGACCATCATCCATCAATCAAAACGACGATCGGCTCCATACATTTTGTTCTACATGTCAATCAATATACGTGTACAAAAATTTAGAAAATTTAGACGCTTCTAAGCTATGGATATTACGGTCCCAAAAGATAGTTAAAACATCGTAAAAGTTGCATACATTGCATACCCTTGATGCATGACTTACAAGCCTCTATATCGTCAATTTTTTTTATACACATACATATTTTGACGTGTAGAACATGGTGCAAAAATTTGATCGTCAATCCAATAATCGAATTTTTCTATCTCACTTTAAAAATTTCATCTCACCCCGCGGCTAATTTTATTCTAAGGTGTAACTAAGTTACTTACACCCTATGCAAAAACAATCTGGTAGGTCATTTTTTAGTTGATCCTCACCGTTCATCTTAATCTTCATGTTCTAAAATATTGGTAAACAAATTTTCATATGTTTTGGATATTTTTTGTCCATTGATCTAAATTTGTTAAATGTAATGTTGATGAAAAACTGCTCATTTAGGTATCATCCGATGTATAGGTAAAATGTCTCCAAACGACATAAAATTTGGTATGTTGATATATTGAAATATGGAGAACAACATGAATGGCGACGATCATCAAAAAAAAAATTGATCTATCATATCAATTCTGTATAGGGTGTAACTAACTTAGTTACACTTGGAGCGTGATTTAGGAGCTCCCCTCTCTCTCTCTCTCTCTCTCTCTCTCTCTCTATATATATATATATATATATATATATATAAATAAGTGCTCCACTGCAAATCCGTCCGCGTTTTTTTAAAACGGGAACTTTCGACCCACGACATATTTGAACGATCCGAACCGTTCAAGTTGATCATCCTACCTTCAAGTCTGTGTATGAAAAATCAAAGGGTTTGAAACTCTAACTTATGCATCAGATGGAGTTTATGTTGCTATATTGAAAGTCGTTTATTTTGCACGCATTTGATACATGGGTTAAAAGTCTTCAAATCTTTTGATTTTTCATGCACATGCATTTGATGATAGGGTGATCAACTTAAACTGTTCGGATCGTTCAAATATATTCTGGATCGAGAGTTCTCATATTTTTAAAAACGCGGACCATATATATATATATATATATATATATATATATATATATAGAGAGAGAGAGAGAGAGAGAGAGAGAGAGAGAGAGAGAGAGAGAATAATGGAGAAAAGATGCCATAGGCGTTGCAAAAATACAAGCTCCGTCGTGTTTTCCGACGATCGGAGCCCATCATGTTCATCTTTATCATCTAAGATGTTGGTATGTCAAATTTCATGTGATTCTACAACCTTTTCACCGTTGAATTAGTGGGTTCAAAATTAACGGTTTACCGACAATAGAACTTTTTACATTGCTAAATCAACGGTAAAAAAGTTGTAGAATCACATGAAATTTGGCGTACCCACATCTTAGATGATAACGATGAAGATGATGGGTTCCGATCGTCGGAAAACATGATGGGGGACGTATTTTTTCGACGCCATAGGAGGAAATTCCCTCCATTATTCTCATATATATATATATATATATATATATATATATATATGAGAATAATGGAGAAAATAGGCCATAGGAGGGGATTCCCTCCTATGGCGTCGAAAAAATACAATCTCTCTAGGTTTTTATGACCATCGGCATCCACCATCTTCATCATCATCATCTAAGATGTGAGTACACCAAATTTCATGTGATTTTACAACTTTTTCACCGTTCATTTAGCAATGTAAAAAGTTCTATTGTCGGTAAACCGTTAATTTTGAACCCACTAAATCAACGGTGAAAATGTTGTGGAATCACATGAAATTTGGTGTACGCACATCTTAGATGATAACGATGATGATGATGGATGCCGATCGTCAGAAAAAATGGTGGAGGTTGTATTTTTTCCACGTCATAGGAGGAAATCCCCTCCTATGGCCTCTTTCCTCCATTAATCTCTCTCTCTCTATATATATATATATAGAGGGTCCCCACTCAAAGGTGAACCCTAACTTCATATGTTCCGTTCATCTTGATCAGATCATGGCCTGGGTTTTAGGTCCGTTTTTTTTTTCTTTTTCTTTATTGGATATGGAGAGCCCATTTGCTTCATTTTTGGACCTTGCGTCTCCTTTCTCTAATGGGCCCCACTTTCTCCAATGGGCCGCAATCGTGCCATTAGGTATAATTCGGTCAAAGGGGACGCATAAAATTCAAAAACGAATTTTTTTTTGAATCTTATGGCCTTTAGTTAAAATTTATAGAATTGACCCAAAATAAAGAGTTAACTAGGGCTACTGTTGCTCACAGCCTCGTCGCTGCGGGTGTGCAGCACGGAAAGGGTGCAAGCAGGGGATGCGGTCCTTGGCTTAAGTGGCCTCCACTCTGCTTGGGGCTGTTTCACTAGTCGGCAGCAACAAGGCTGCCGACGACCCCAGCCCCATTAAAACCAAGAAAAGTATATGATCATACAGCTCACTGTTTGTTCCTGCACTTGGTAGCCACAAACACGGCCCCCATCCCTATCCTTGCATCTGGAAGCGTTGAGAGACACACAAACACATGCAGAGCTAGCATTAGAGATGACGCACCTGGCCCCTGCGTTTGTCTTGCTCCTTCATACACCGCACATGTCTCCATCTCCAAAATCTCCATTTGGGACCTTGAGCTCTCATGGACGGCCTTCTTTTCTCGGATTTTTTGATGTAATGTACGAGACTCCTGTGGGATATTCCCTTTTTTTTTCGTGGGCCCCACACGGACATGTTGTGGGGCAAACCAAAAAATTACTATGTATGAATTCCTAAAAAAACACTTATACCTTGGGTATACTACATACAAGTAGAATGAAACAATATGATATTTCTTCGCAATTCCGATTCTGTTAGATATTCATACGGTCATCGCTATGTATTGGTTTTGGTTGCTGCTGCTGCTGCTTTCTATATCGCTTCCGCCGTTGGGGCCACGGCAATCATTATTTCCGGAGGCAGTCCATCGGCAGCTCGACTGTCGTTACTGTGATCGCACTCTTGCTAAATACGTCAAGAGTCGGTGACGGCGATCGGTGACATTGCCTTAACAGGCACCGTCGATTTCTGCTGTCCTAACCGTCATTGTTAGAATCGGTGTCTGTCATAGTCTCTGATACCGTCACTGCCGGCAGGGTGTCACTGTTTACAGTCTAGTGAATAAAACCATTAATTTAAACTGCAATATTATATACCTTAATTTTCATTAAAGTAGGTATATAAATAAAAGAAGGAAGACTAAATGCCTCAGCTAGTTGGTCTTTATCAAATAGCAGTATATTAAAAGTACTTGTCTGTGATATGAGAGTTGAGCATTAAAGTTGAACTATACGATGACAAATAAATTAAATAAGAACGCAGACCGGGTGGGCCCCTTAAAGGCCTTGAACACTCTCCTTGTGTTTTTTCTTCAGCTATAGTGAGGAGTTTTGGCGGGAATGACCAAAATAGGGCAAAATTTCAACTTGGAGATTGGAGCCAAAACAAGAACCAAATAGAAAGCAGCAGTTGACTGTTATGGGCCTGAGTCATTCATGGCATGGTCACTTGTACCTAGTTGGCTATGGGAGATTTTGATTGATACATGCTCTCTATTTTATACGACCCCGTAAATTGAACATGTGATCTCTTACTTTGAAAAAGAATTTTTTACGGCATGAGCTAAAACCAGTTGACAGTTTGATACTATAATACCTATCCAGCAGTGGGTGTTAGCGCACAGCAGGTTGTTTTGCTGCTGATGCTATCAAACCATAGGAAAATAATAGCACTCTCCCAACTCAAATAAAATACATTGGTGATATCACAAAGCATTTTGCCCCCCCTTTTTTTCCATTAAGCAAAAGACATAATTTTGAAACTGGATTACACGAAAAAAGAAACAACTATCGTTTGAATGTTAAATCAATTTTTCACAATTAGATGACATGTTTTGCTTACGTGAATGTTTGCCGTAAAATCTGCTTGAAAAGATTTGATTTCTTGTTTCAAGTTTTTTTTGGGGACCTATCTTTTCCTTTGATTTTAAGGAGTTGAGTTTGAAGAAACAGAAAGACAATAGAAAGTTAGCAAAAGAGGAAAATACAATTATTTCCCATTTGTTAAGGATTTTTAAAAACTTTTTGACATAGGTTATTTAATTTTTTTTTCCTTCCATAATTTAGAGAGGAAAGTGAATGTAAACGTTAAAAGACATATCTCTCTCTGGTTGGCTTTACCTAAGGACGATAAAAGGCATATATCTCTTTATGGTTGGATTTATCTAAGGACATGTTTGGTTACAAGGAAGTGGAGAAAGAAAGTTGGAAAGTTATGCAATTTCTTTCTGTTTTTCATGTTTGGAGGCTAAAAAGAGAAAGTAGAAACGGCTCCCTACTTTCCTCCTCATCATCTTTTTCATGCATTTCACTTTATCTCTCAAAGCTTAGAAAGTGAGAGCAAGTGAATAGAAAGCGATTATATGTATATCATCTTTTTCATGCATTTCACTTTCTCTCTCAAAACTTAAAAAGTGAGAGAAGGTGGATAGAAAGTGATTATACTTTCAAATTTTATACCATATTTTTTTACCTTCTATCATCACAATCAAACAACCAAACTTCAATTTCCAATACCATATAAACACCAGCTCAGCTTCTTTCACAATTTCTTTTTAAATAAACAAACAACAATTTATATTTTTTTTTTTATCAATTTCTTTCCATTTCACTTTTCTAGCTTTTTCTAATTTTTCTATTTACTTTTCAATTCCCAACTGCCAAAGTGGCCTTAAGGGGAACAAAAAAAAATTGTTAAAAACCCCTAAATTCAACCTTTAAAAATAGTGGTCACACAAATTATCATATACTCAACCCATGAATGTTTTATTAGAAAACAAATTAACTCTTCTGTTAGTCGGTTGAAAAAACTCAAATTCAACTTAAGGGCACGTTCAGGAGCAAGAAAGTGAACATGGAAAGTTGGAAAATGAGAAGAGTTTCTAACTTTACTTGTTTGTGGATACAAAAGTGAATTTGGTAAGTAACTTCTTACTTTCCTCCGCATCCTCATTTTCTCTCATTTCACTTTTCCTGGTAAAGTTAAGAAAATTGTTGAAACTCATGAGAAACTGTAACTTATTATTATATTTTATTTTTACTTTCCATTTCTATCTCATACTCATTTTTCGATTGTCAAACATGCCGTAAACAATAACCGCACCAATAAGTATTTTATTAGATTGTATTTCAGAGTAAAAACTCCACAAGTTGTACCAAACACAAACACACGAAAACTCTATTAAAAAAAAAAATTTAATCCCACACTACATTCGCACCTACTTCATGTAGCTCCCTTGACCCAAGGCTCTAGATTTCACAAGTTCCACAATCTTTCTCTCTTCACACTCAACTCAAACACCTTGGGCAAAAAGATACTAATCAAAAAACATTTTCAAAATTTCAAACCAAAGGACACCCACATAATAGGCCCGGCAAATGAAACGACTCGACGATGGCTTGCCTCGTCTCGCAACGAGACGAATTTTGTCTGTCTCGTTGCTGACGTAACCGAATTTTGTTCGTCTCGTTGCTGACGTAGACGAGTCGGCGAGTCAGGTGAAGTGGTAACGACCCTGTTTTTACTATAATATTTTTTAATAAATAAAAATATATTTGTTTCGAAATGATTCGTTTTGTAAAAAGAAAAGGTTTTGAAAGATTTTTAAAAAAAGATTTATTTTGATATAAAGAATTTGTTCGATTTTGTTTTAAAGGAAAATTTTGAAAAATAGAGAATTTGTTTTATTGAAAGAAAAAAAATTTCCGTCTATCTTTAAATTTTTCTCTTTTTAAACTCTCCATATATTTATTTCTATTTAATTATATATAATAGTAATATTGTAACTTATTGGTTAAGTCATTGCATTGCTAGCATATAAGCTATAGGCTTGAACCTTGTATCTTGCAATTATTTTTATCAATTTTTTTTATATATTTTTCATAATCACGACTTTTCATTTCATCTTCCTATTTACTCTCAAAATAATGAGAATGGTTATGAATATAATTAAATGGAATTACGGTGACATAAACCATTTGTTATATTTTGGTCTTCTCTTTCTTTTCTTATTCGCTTCACATTTTATTTAGTTCTTCCTTTTTTTCTCTTCATTCTCAAAACCTTAGCTCTCTAATTGACGTTGGCGTTCCCTCAAGTTTCAAAATCTCACTAATAACATGAGCTTATAGGCGGATAGACGGGCCCGATGATAATAACGGCTTATGAGAGTATGTCCCTCATCCTCTTCTTTCTTTCCCACTTGTTATAGATTCCCTTTTGTTAACCTTCCTTTTGTTAAATCTCCTTCTTTTTGACATGTCTCTACTTGCACATACTTTGGCAATTCTCAAGTTTAAATAACATATTTAAAATAAATTAATTAATCTAGTACACAAAGATGATATATTGCCTACATGCTTGATAACTTGTTAAGTGATTGTTACGATTTTTCTTATACATATTCATGGTAAATTGGTAATATTATTAGTTTATGAGAATGAATGAATCATACCACTCTATATTGCATGTCATCTCAATAAGCCCGATATTTAAAATAAAAAAAGAAGAAGTTGCAAATAAATACCATAATTTTGTTATTTATGCATATGACCTTAAAATATCCTTATATTGGAAATAAATTCTAGAAAATCAATCTTAAATTTTGGACATACTGGGAAAATTATATTATATATTATACATGATTTTAGATCTACAGCAAAAGTTTCAAATTGAATCGTGTAACGATTTAGGATTTACGACGCCTTTTTATTCATTGTTTTTAAATATAAAAAACCGCTTTTAAGGGCTTTCTTTGAGAAGCCATAATTCTATCATATGTAATCCAAATTAAGTGTTTTCAAATGTTTTGGACATCTAGATCGAAATATCTAGATTTTCTTAGTTATGTAGATTTTCTGAAAATCGATATAAAATATAGAAAACTGTGTTACGAAATTAAGTTACGAATCTGTCTTGATTCGCACACTGTTTTGAAATACGACATAACTTGAGTTTGTGAAAAAATTTAGATGTATAGATGAACTGACAGACCTAGAATTTACTATATACTCGGTGACTCGGAAATCCATAAAATGACCCGATATATGCCCGACAATACACTCCACAGTGGCTGTCCAGAAATCAAAATTTCTGTTTTAAACCCTAACGTTAAAATAAGCATAACTAGAGTTTCAGGAATCCAAATTGCGCGAAAATTAGTTGTTTGGATAATTACACCGAAAGACCTACAAGTATTTTTTAATTTCTAAAACCTGAAAACCGACGAAAATTAACGCGAACTGTGTTTTCAAAATGTGTGTCGGGGCTGGACAAATTCTGATCAGTTCTACGTCACGATACGAAAATATGTATATATTCCAAATCAGTATTCGTATTTAGGCGATACTTGAACTCATGTTTGCATAACACTTAGGGCTATATTTTTCGTTTATATTCTGAATTCAATTGACTTGAGTAATTAGTCGTACATAACACTTATTTATTGCATTGTTTCTGGTCATTACTTGAATAATATACTCGTCTCATTTCATGCTCTGTGACTGCTTATTTATTATATCTACATGACTTGTGTGATAAACCTATTGTATGCTCGACCTGATTTGACTCGAACCATGAATATAACTTGACATGAATACTTGGACATGACATGAATATTTGAAATGTGACATGAATACATACACTAGACATGAACCTAACTCGAAACCTGAACTTGTACTCTCTTATTTGTATTCATAGATTCGGGAAAAACTTGTGACATTGTCTACAATCTAGAATACACGGGATATTGGGGTAGTTTAAGTATGAATCCAATGAAATCTCATGAGTCCTATAACTACAAATCACATTGCTATGGTACCGAGCTGAACAATACATCACGAATTCACGAATGAGGGCCCGTGTTTCCAAGCCCCCGGATGATAGCCTGTTGGATTTGGAATACTTCTATAACAATTGAAGTCCCGCTTTTTTTGGGCCCTTGATTCTTTACCCCTGGACGATAGTCTTGAGTTCGAGAATGCTTTTAAGATTGGTTGACATTCATACTTAAACTTTCATTGGTTAGATTATCTTTTAGTGGCCTCTTTAGGACACATTATTATTCCCTATACGTTAAACACTTTTACTTGTTATATACTCACTATACCTGCACTACACGGCCATACTATGTTTGTTTGTCATGCTCATGTTAAATTGTTATGCTTATATACATTTTGCCATACTCATGATATCTTGACATGCGCATATAGTTGCTAGGTTTAATTGATACTCTTACATAACCGCATTAGAAATCATATTCTACTTACATGTTGTCTTTTACCGCATTCACATTCCTATCCTTTTTGGGGACTTACCGAGTGTAAGTTCACCGACGGGTATTCCACCATTTTTCTTTCTATTCTTGAAATGTTCGTCAGGTGATTTAAGACTGAGGAGGTGGAACTGGCTGCTGCGGATTATGACCAGTTTGTATCACAAGCCGATCTTTAGTTTTTTCAGCTTTTATTTCAGTATGCCTCTTGTTTAAGGCTTTCTTGTTATTGTATCTTTGTTTATGATATCTTGTATCAGTGTCACACCTCGCTTCCCAAAAGAGGGGAGAAGGAAACGTGATGAGACCTGTGACGTATTTATTTCGAGAAGGTCATTTCTCAAAACAAATACGCTAAGCGTATATAAGCAATATTAAAGTGACAAGAAATTACAAGTGAATAAAATCCAACAACTTTATTTACATTCAACTTCAAAAGTTTAATACATGGACATGATGTCTAAAACAAAAGTACGATAATAAGAAAAGTGCCTAAACAGTGGCATACTGAAAGGAAGAGCTGAAAAGAAAAACTAAGGATTGGCCTGTGAATCTAGCTGGTCATAATCCTCTGCAGTTGGTTCCACCTCCTCGGTCTTTAGATCATCTAATGAACATTTTAAAGAAACAAAGATGGGAAGAATGCCCGTCAGCAAATTTTCGTTCAGTAAGTCCCCAAAAAGAGGCGTGATATATATAAATATATATAATGCAAGGTGACATGTGATATAGATGAAACATGAACATGTATAACATGACAATATTAATGGCAACTATATAAGTATGGCAATGTGACATGAGTATAGCAAGCAAGTATATAGCATGGTCGTGAAGTGTAGGTATAGGGTACATAAAGTGCGTGTAAGTGTCCTAAAAGGTCCCTACAAGGTAATCTAATTAACATAAGTTTAAATGTGAATGAAAACCAATCTCAAGAGTATTATGAATGTCAGGATCCCACGCTGTGGAGGAGTCGGCCCGAATCAAGGATGTACTATCGGGACCCCAAGCTATGGAGGAAGGGACCCCAAACCATGGAGGAGTCGACCCGATCAAAAGTACAACATTGGGACTCTAAACTGTGGAGGAGTCAACCCGATCCAAGAGTTCATGTACTAAGAGAACTCCTGAGATTTCGTTGGATTCACACTTAAACTATCCCAACACCCCGTGTATAACAGTCTGTGTTTTGTGTTATGAGTTTTGATCGAATCCATGGATACAAAAGGTGATATATGATATCAAGTTTCAAGATTGAGTTCATGTAATCATGTAAAGTGCAAGTCATGTCATTTGTATTCATGATTCGAGTCAAGTTGGTTTCAAGTATACTTATTGAGTTCGTATATTCAAGTCAAGTTTCAAGTATTTAAATCAGGTTCAAATCAAATTCGAGTTCAAGCCAAGTTCAGGTTTAGGTTTAAGTCAAGTTCAAGTTTAAGTTCAAGTCCGTGTTTGGTTTTAAGTTTGAGTATGGTTTTAAGTTCAAGTTTAAGTTTAAGTTCGATTTCAAGCCCTAAGTGATTTGATTTTCCTGAAATTACGATATACATTTAGGGAGTGGAAAGTAGTGTATCATTTTATTCGGCATCCCGAGGCACTGACGAGAGAAGATGCCACTCAAACCAATCTACAATCTAAATACGTAACATAAACTAGTCTTTTGATTTCTAAGATATTTATGTGAAAGATATCATTTAAATTCTCGAGGAGGTTTTATGTAAAATAGTCTAGTTGAAAATAACCTCGAGAGTATTTTTGGTAAAATATATTAATTTGAATGTCAAGGGTTTTAATAAAAATACTTTAGATTTTATGGTATTTTAGTGTTAAAACCTTTTAAAAGTTTATGGAATTTTTATGAAAAATCTATCATTTTGGAAAACTTAAGGTTTTTTCTAAAAATTTTCTTTAATTATTTAGAAAATAGTGATTACTCAATTCAACGTATATTGTTATTTTTTCTTTTATATTAAATTTTATAGAAATTGTTTATTTTTCTTTAAAACCGTACTTCCTTTCGAGACCGTGTTTTCTGTGAGGAGTTCTGCATCTTACTCCACTAAACCCAGGATATGCGATAATCCATATCAACCATAAAAGGGTCCCCTAAAAAGAATTGTAGAGGCGTATTTGCAAAGGAAATAGTTATACTTAAAAGTTATTTGTTATAAAAAAGTATTTTGAAATTTGAGGGTACATTAATAAAATTTTGTTCATTAAAAAAAGTGGCCATATAATCGTGCTATCTTTTCATGTGTGCATGTATGGGGTAGGTCATTATCTCGTGCGATGTTATCATGTCACAAGAAAGAATGATATCGAACTAGAATAAAGATTATGGTACTAAAATGTTAATTGGTATATATCGATTAAATAGGTTTTGTTAACATGCCATGAAATTCTATTTAACATTATCTAGCAATGTCATGGAATTGAGAGTCATGAGGTACAAAATATATAGCATGATAATTTAGGTACGGAGTTATAATGATAATATTAAATTTTGATTCCCTTCGACGATGAGAGAAAGGGAAAAAATAGAATTTATTTAGGCAGTTTGATTTTGAGACATGACAAGAGTTGGATTCAAGGTGAGAAGAAAGAGAGGGGAGGGAGACTTACCCATTTCGCTCATACTCGTATGAGCAAGGAATTGAAGAAGTAGCATTGGTTTGAAGAACCAAGACCGATATTCGAAATGATGTTGAGCTTGCTCTTTTGACGTCCTAATCATTGTAGGGTGTTTTTCGTCACCCCATTGAGATGGGAATAAGCGCTTGTCAGGTGTACTACAGATTTCCCCTGCCTAGGGTAGGTCGGGTTTAATGATTGTAGGGATCCGAATCTCCGGCAGCCGCGAACTAAGCTGCCGTTAATTATCCCTCGCCTTTGGAGCGAGGGAACCTCCGATTGACGGGTTAAACTGGTCATGCGAACTCAATGTGCAGTGTACGTGTGTTGTGTTTTGGAAGGGGGGTTTGGATATATCGGGAGCCACACAGAGTTTTTTACGGGGGTCCCACTACCCGGATAGCGGGCTGGGGGTCAAGGGGGCTAACAGCCCCCTTGCGGGGTGCGGTGCAGCGCCCCGTTAGAAATTTTTTTCTAACAGGGACAGTGTCGTGGAGTATGTGTATGTGTACGTATGTATATATATGTATATATACATGTATATATAAATAAAGGGGAAAAAGACATCCAAAGGATGCGAGGGGCCAGCGCCTAGGCGCTTGAGCGCAAGCGCGCCACGTGTCGGCACGTGGGCGCTTTACGCTCGAGCGCAGAGTGCTGGAGCGCAACGCGCCACGTGTCGTCACGTGGGCGCTTTATGCTCGGACGCTGGGCGCTTGAGCGCAAGAGGGCCACGTGTCGGCACGTGGGCGCTTTGCGCTCGAGCGCAGAGTGCTGGAGCGCAACGCGCCACGTGTCGGCACGTGGGCGCTTTGCGCTCGGACGCTGAGCGCTTGGGCGCAAGCGCGCCACGTGTCGGCACGTGGGCGACTTGCGCTCGAGCGCTTGCGCTTGAGCGCAAGCGCGCCACGTATCGGTACGGGGGTGACTTGCGCTCGTGCGCTTGCGCTTGAGTGCAAGAGCGCCACGTGTTGGCATGGGGGCGACTTGCGCTCGAGCGCAGGCGCGCCACGTGTCGGCACGCGGACGCTCTGCGCTTGAGCGCCGGCGAAGAAAAAAGGCTTTTAGCCTTAAAAAAAAATTCTCGGAAGAGAAATCAGAGAGGAGTTGGACTCCTGAGTGTTTTTTTTTGGGTTTAGTGAACAATGTTTTTCTTCTTCTTCCTCTGTTAGCTGGATCTTGAAGATCAAGAGATATGGGATTTCTAAAAATCTATTCTTTTTGAGATCTAATGGAAGATCTGAGTTCCCCTTTATGGGTTTTGTGGTGAAAAACTAATTTGTTTTATAAAAAGAAGAGTAAAACTCTTGATTTAATTCAAGAGAAAAAGGAAGGTTTTGGAACCTTGAAGAAGGAGAAAAGATCTCAGATCTGAAAAATTTTGAGAGAGAAAAGTTGTGAGATATTTCATTATCTTTGCCTTTATAGGCCATACACTTTACACATAGCCCCTTGGGCTTCACAAAATGGCATTTTGCCTATCCCATGGCTCATGTGCCATTTCTTTTTGCACATAAGCCATGGGCTTTACAAAAAATTGGCTTTATGCCTATTTTTTTTACATTTATCCATAAAATAAAATGAAATAAATACAACAAGACTATTTATTACAAAATTTTTATCTTGGCATGGGGGGAGGCCAGCCGCTTCATGTTCGGGCTCGACCCGAGCATGGGCCTACTGGATCTGGGCTTGGGCCTACTTGGCTTGGGGTTGACTTTGATTTTGATTTGGTCAACCGGGGTGTAAATTTTTACCCCCAACAAATTGCCCCCATCAATAAATGCACACCACATATGTGGTTCGTGTGCATGAAATTGATGGATCTTTTTTTTCACGTAGAGGCGACTTGATTCGATTCCCACCTTTTGGGAAGCTGGCACTGCCCTTTTTAACACATGGACGGTTGATGCTGCCCTTTTTGCGACTTGGACGGTTGGTTCTGCCCTTTTTGCGACGTGGACAGTCGGTTCTGCCCTTTTTGCGACTTGGACGGTCGTTGCTGCCCTTTTAGTGACGTGGACGGTCGATGCTGCCCTTTTTGCGACTTGGACGGTCGGTTCTGCCCCTTTTGCGACTTGGACGGTCGGTGCTTCCATTTTAGCGACTTGGACGGTCGGTTCTGCCCTTTTTGCGACTTGGACGGTCGGTGCTGCCCTTTTTGCGACTTGGACGGTCGGTGCTGCCATTTTAGCGACTTGGACTATCGGTTCTGCCCTTTTTGCGACGTGGACGGTCGGTGCTGCCATTTTATTGACTTAGACGGTCGATGCTGCCCTTTTTGCGACTTGGACGGTCGGTTTTGCCCTTTTGCGACGTGGACGGTCGGTGCTGCTATTTTAGCGACTTGGACGGTCGGTGCTGCCCTTTTTGCGACTTGGGCGGTCGGTGCTGCCATTTTAGTGACTTGGACGGTTGGTGCTGCCCTTTTTGCGACTTGGACGGTCGATGCTGCCCTTTTAGCGACGTGGACGGTCGATACTGGATTTGACTTGCCCCGCTTCTTGCGGCGTCAGGGAGGTCATTGGTTGTTTTGCTGGCTTGATGTGATTTGGGTTGACCTCAGCATTGCTACGCTGGAATATGGTACCAGGAGCGAATCATCATTTGTCATGACAAGGTTTGGGGATTTTGGTTTTGGTTTAGCATCAGCATCGCTGCACTGAAATATGGTACCAGGAGCGAATCATCATCTGCCATGAGGAGATTTCCCTCGTTCTCAGTTTAACGACTTAGGGGTCATCTGTTCCCAGTTTAATGACTTAGGGGTCATCCGTTCCCAGTTTAAAGACTTAGGGGTCTATTGGATTGGAGTTTGGGATTTTGGGGTTAGGGTAGGCATCAGCGTTGCTAACACTGAAGCACACGTACCAGGAGCAATTCATCATTTGCCAATTCCTTTTGGGGGAACGATGGCTTAGGAGACAGGTTAGGTCCCTATCACCTAAGGCTTTTCAATTTTATAGGCCGTGAGGGTCCCATAAAAGCAATTTCTCCCTATGAGTCGTAAGGATCCCGCAGGTGTATTTCTCCTTAGGAGTCATGAGGACTCCTAAGTGTGTTTTTCCTTTATGAGTCGTAAGGATCCCACAAAGGTTTGTTCTCCTCATGTATCGTGAGGACACATGAGTGGGTCTTCTTAATGGAGCATAATTCCAAAGGCGGAGACCGGCCGCGTAACTGGTGATTGTGGTGGGGCATGGATATGACGAGAATTATTTGAGCCCGTTAATTGTATACGGCAGTCAATTTGGGGACTGGCCGTAGGGCTGGCGACTTTTGAGAAATTGGATTTTGGTTGGCGTCTGCATCGCTACACTGGAATATGGTACCAGGAGCGACCCATCATTCGCCGTTTGGGGACTTGGAATTTGGATCTTGTTTGGCATCAGCATTGCTGCACTGGAATGATGCCAGGAGCAACTCATCATTTGCCTTGGGACGACTTAGGATTTGGGTTTTTGGTCGGCATCAGCACCGCTAACACTGAAGCGAAATGCCAGGAGCGACTCATCATTTTCCGTTGGGGAACGATGGCATAGGAGACAGGTTTGGGTCCCTATTGTAGGGTTCCTAGGCACTCTAATGAGGTCTCACAAGGCATCAACCATGCCAATTTCAAATTTTACGGGTGCCGAGAAACCCTAATACGGATCGTTAACTAGAAATTTAGGAGAAAAAGAAACTAGTTAACTACTTTAACTATAAGAACGGAAATACAACCTTTGTAGATCCGGTTCTCCACCTCCATAGCTCCGCAATGAAGTCACCTCGCTGTCCAAATCGAATCCCGGGCTCTAGTGTCGGCTTCATCGGAGAAATGGGCGGGCAAGGTCGTCGGCTTCGTGCCGAAGATGATCTACGTCGAGGCATCACTAGATCAAGCTCCCACTTCACCAAGTCATGAAACTTGTAAAGAAAACACACTCTACTACTTGGAAAGAGGTAGAGGATGAAGAAATAGGAAGTGAGTTCACTTTAGAATTGGATTTCTCACTCATTTCATCAAGTCACCATTGATGAAGTCTAGGTTTTCTTCTTGAAGAAAAAGAAGAAGAAGATGATAATATTATGATAAGTTATTAAAATGAAAAGAAAAATGAATACTTATCATAATACTAACCTTAGTTTAGTGTAGAGAATAGACCATGGTTATATATGATGGTTAGGGTTAAGCAAGAGACAAGAATGGTGGACTAGGTCAAAGTTTCATGAAGTTTCAACTAAACTACAAATAAAGCCACCATTCTTTTCTTATCATTTCCAAAATGAATAAACAAATAAATAAATGAATAAGCAAAACCCTAATCATCAACTTAACCATGGTTTAATTCTTTACACTTAACCATATAAACATGTATCATCAAACATGATACAATCATGTGCACAAAAGTATATCACATATACAATTTGCACAAATCAAGTGAGAAAATCCATTTAAAGTGAACCAATACTAGTTAATGCAAAGTAATATATCAAATATATAATAATACATTAAATCATTAAATCAACACTTGACTTAATGATCCGGTCATATCATATATAACCGACTAATATCAATAGTAACAACTTATCGAATCAACACTTGATCCGATAACCCGGCTATACCGCATATAACCGATCAATGTCACAAATCGCGAGAATCGAATACAGTATCACATACTGGTATCATTCTCGGTCCCGCACATATCTCATATGCGCTCTTATTTCGTTTCGCTTGAGCCAGGAAACCTCTGTGTAGGACTCTAAAGACTCGTCAATACGCCGGCAGCAGATGATGATCATATCAATCACCCACAAGCCGCAAGCGGTCTGCTAAACGTAACGGTCACCCGGGTATTGAGCGATCAGAAGATCGACGAGCAAGCCCGCTCACACTCCTATGAATCCAACCAGTAACACTTATCGTACAGTCCGGTCTCGTCGTCTGATATGTCGCATATCTCGCCTAGGGGTGGTAAACGTCAGACCCCAATAGCTCGATAATTCGTGTCGATACGAGGTCTATAACAATTCGAGAAACTATTGGTAACACTTACCAGTAAATCTCAGCAACCCTGACCAGGGATTTCCGGTTATAGCCAATCGAACACAGCGCAACATCAACTCCCTATACCGGGAGAGACGAATCCCCTCCTATCGCTCATTGCCTCCATGTGACTCGGGACTGTACCCAAAAACCACCATTTTGCACGCCCTCTTGGATGTGGTAAGATGGAAATCAAAGCACAGTGGGAACCACACAAGACTCTATGATGATCTCGGGTCAACAGACTACTCTGTACCAGTGTCACCAGAGAACTGCCATCTGACGTAAGGTATAATACCATCTGGGAGTTCTCGGCGAGTCCGTCCAGTGTACCCAGTCTCTACTGAGCACCCGTATATCTCCTCTGATGTTAAACACCGATGGATATGGGATCATCCATCGCCCATCTGTATGGGTCGAGAAGGTACACGCTAGTCTACTATGGTATATCGATGCCCCGTCTCGATACACCCTCGACTAGGGACCTTGAAGGATGTACTTATGGACTACCATGTCCCCACTAGTATGATCCGCATCATAGTCCAGATAGTCAAGTACACATCCTAAGGGCTTTACCAACATGTAACAGAGAGACAATTAGTGTACACGTTAAGGTAAAGTGTAACCAGATAGCATACTATCATGTCGAGCAAGAAAGTCCTCCCTATATATGTCCCAGCATCCACTACAATATACATCCAATGTACAGTAATGGCCTCTAGGGCATACATATAACTAACAATCTCCCACTTGCACTAGGGCCATCTGATAGCAGTGGTTGTAGTATCTCATACTCAACCATCCCATAAAAGTCTCTCTCTAGGAATAGGCCTTCGTGGGTGGATCCGCCGTGTTATCCTCTAAGTCTGCTCTCCTAACCTTGATCACCCTGGAGATCAACTATCTCCAAGATCAGGCGATACTGCCATAGAATATGTCTTGATCACTAATGGGACCGGCGTTCCTTGGCATAAGCCACAACTCCATTGTCTCACAATGGTAGGAACGTAGTTCATCTCATGAACTAATATACACCCAAACATCCTCTTTGGTAGCATCTTAAGTAGCGATGTATCCTGCCTTTATCGTCTAGTATGCCACGGTATTTAGCTTGGAACTCTTCCAACATACCATCCCTTTACCGAGGGTATAGACAATGCCTGTGACTGACATTCAGTCTCTTTATCACCCTGGAACCTTTCCAGTGATTTTCCCCAGGATCGATTGATACCATCTCACTACAACTAGTGAGTATCCTAACACCCAAATAACATCTATCTCATAGATGAAAACTCAGGATTTAGGAGGTATCACTTTGATCCTATATGGAGAATAATTGTGATAAGCGGAGATTGATCGAGCGTAGCATAGGAAACTCCTTCCCTATCAAGAGTATGTCATCCACGTACTCTACAAGGATCGTCACCATACTCCCTACTACCTTTTTGTTTATACAAGGTTCATCTACCATTTTGATGATGTCAACTTCTTTGACTAATTCATCAAAACCGACGTTCCAACTCCGCGATGCCTGCTTTATCCTATAAAGCATCTTGTACACGTTTCCGCTGCTCCCACTGTCTATGAGGCCCTCTGGCTGTGTACTTATAGACGCACTCTTCTAAAACATCATTTAGAAAAGCAGTCATGACACCCAACCGCCAGATATCGTAGTCATGGTATGTAGCCGTGGCAAGTAGTATCTGGATGGACTTAAGCATAGGTACTGGAAAAGGTTTCATCATTATCCACGCCTGGTCGATGACGAAAACCTTTAACAAGTCTAGCTTTGAAAGTCTCAACTTTTCCATCTACACCAAGTAATCTTCTCAAGATATACTTGCTCCTGATGGGGATTTAACCCTTCAGATATAGCAACCAAAGTCCATACTTTGTTGGTGTACATGGATTCCATCTCAGATCACTAAGCATCCAGCTATTCTTATAGAGTCTTACTCCTGATAGCCAGCTCGAAGCTAGTTGGGTCATCATCTCATGATGCAATCCTCGCTCCCACTGTCATAGAGAAACCGAAGTATCTCTCAGGTGGGTGAGGAACCCTACTAGATCGGCGGAGAGGCTGAGGTTCGTTGGAATCTACTGAATCCTTTGGTTCTATCAAATCATCAGCTGCAGTTTGTATGGCTGGAACATTTCCAGTTCTACATAACAGACCTTGCCTCGAGTTTGTCCGGATTTTGCTTTTAGACATAGGCCGGACAACCCTAAATCTTAACTAACTTAATAAATGGGCTCTTCCCTTTCCATATCACATATGAAGTGGTAGGTATTGATTTGATTCGAACCCGATTCAATAGGTATGCAGCTTCTCAAGCGCATAACTCCCAAAAGGAAATAGGTAACTCAGTAGTACTCATCATAGAGCATACCTTATCATATAGGGTGTGATTGCTCCGCCCCGATATACCATCGTGCTATGGTGTATACGGAGGAGTAATGCTGAGAGAGAATCTCATTCTCCTTTAGAATAGACCAGGATTTCCGTGCTCAAGTATTCTCCTCCTCGATCACATCAAAGGACATAATACTTATACCCGTATTTTGGTTCTCTACTTCTAACTTATATTCTGTGAATACCTCAAAAGTTTCGGACTCATGTTTCAACAGGAACATATGACTGAATCTTGAGAGATTATCAGAGAATGTAATGAAGTATAAAGAACCGGTCCTGGTATATGTAGAAAGGGGACCTTACATACATCATCATGTATCAGTCCCAAGAGTTCACTAACTCTTTCTCTGTTTCCAATAAACAAAGCTGGTGTTATTATATCTTTGTGACATGACTGGAAAGTTTCACAAGATGTAAATTCAAACTGATTTAAATATGAATCTAAATGTAACTTCAGCTAGTCGGGTCGCATTGATATGACCTAGTCTACAATACCTCAAGAAGGATTCGTTCATTTCTGAACTCTTCCTCTTGTGTGTGTTCCATATACTAAGAACTGTAGTTTGATTTAGAACATCAATGCTTTTAGATAACGTGCATGAACCGATCAACTTTTGATATAGGAAATGTTCAAAACATTATCCAACAATACAGAATTTTATCATTTCTTTACTATTAAAGAGACTGATATGATTTTGTATATCAGGTTCGGTATCTAATAGCATTTGTTCAGAATCAATGTATTGGTAATAAAGGGTGACAGTGACCAACAGACTTGGCTGCAACACTTGCCCCGTTTTCTGTCTCATGAAACTTATCACCCGTTCTCAGTTTTTCTACCCTTTTGTAGCCCTATGTAACATATTACATATCTGGGATCCTGATCCGGTATCATATACCAAGGATGCGGAGGATACTGAGAAACAGTTCTGTATAATGAACACACCCGAAGATGATGCATCAGCATGCACTCTCTTCGTTTGGGCGGCACGGGAATTCTGGTAATCTTCAATTTCCTGCTCTGTCTTATAACAATTATAAGTTGGAGCGGGACCAACGTTCCCCAGCTCAGTATAACAAGCGGGTTCGGTCAATAATCCGTATTATTATCTTGATTAAGGCGTGATATGGTCGCTACCTGGAGAGAGAGAGAAGAAAACACTCAGCGTGCGCTCTGGCAAGAATAGATTGGTTATTATTTTATCTAATCAGGATGGCTTCCACTGCTTTTTATCAAATCTTCCTTCAAACCCTAAAAGGAAAGACTAGCCGGGATTAATTACACACTACAAGTTCGCCAATCTTTCAGCCAGGCCAGTGTCGGTACTTTGAGGGAGGTCCCCCGTGCTTTCGCACGAACCTAATTAATGTAAACTTCGTTTTCCCAGAGGCGTAACCTCGTTAACACCTTTCTAGACACCTACTTGATCGGCTAATTGTAATGTATAAAACTCTCCCAGGAGTAACTCTTACTCGCAGCGGGTATCGGGATCCAACTATCTCATAGAAGGTATGCAATCACATTGCAAATTTCAACACTTGAAATTCCCGATAATTTTGCCCCATGCGATCTATGACCTTGACTGAGTCAACAAACTATAGACCGCAAGTAAAGTTCGACCCGTCATTTCTCGATTGAATTATACCCACCCGCACGACCCTTGACTGAGTCAACAAGGCCGCATGACTACCCTAATCCAATCGCATCATATGCTTTGCAGATAAGCAGTAATCAGCTACCGCACACTACGCCTTGACTGAGTCAACAAACGCAGCACGAATACTAACTATTACCTATCTGAAATGACGGAGGGCTACGACAGGTTTTTAAGAAAACCTTTTGCGTAATGAACTTTATATCGTTGTAGAATCAAATGATTTTAAAATGGAGTGCTTTTGAGGCTTTTCTAGTTTTGCTAAAGGAGTCACTCCCTGTGAAGGGATTGTCGGTCCTTTCCTCGTCGAATGAGGTGCGGGATATATCATATATACCACTGTGCAAAGCAGAAACACTTAAAAGCAATCAAAAGACAAACCGAGTGTGTAGCATCTGCCAGTTATTGCTAAAGGAGTCACTCCCGGTGAAGGGATCTCGGTCCTTTCCTCATCGAATAAGGTGCAGGATATATCATATATACCTCTGTGCACAGCAAGAACTGTAGCTACCTGTTTTAATTTTGAAATTCGATTCTACAACATCTTAGGTTTCTTTTATTTCATTAATCTCATTAATGAAGTCCCATCTTTTAAGTACCTAAACATCACAGATAAATACGACGTACACTTATGCCAACCGCATTCGCCTCGATGTCCCCTCGTGCACCGTTAGGTTAGGTAACTAACGGCAGAGCGGGGCAGGGCTAGCGTGGGTATAAAACATAAGTAACGCCTATATAATATATCATATATACTATATACAGTATCTATCATAGAACATCACATGATCACATCACAGATATCGCAGCAGAAGAATCATATGAAATATTGGATATACTAGGACGTCCGTGTTTTCAATACGAGCCAGTATAAAACACGGATTCCACGGTCGCGATGAATAGCCAAACCCACACCCCTAGACCCCTACGAGAGCGGTAAGCAACCCTACCAATTCTAGAGTTAGGAGACCCGGACTCGACTCCTCGAGTTGGTCTCCCACTGGACTCCAGAACCCGGTTACTTGTGCTCCCCTCCTTGGGTCTATCCTAGTGCGGAAAAGTAAATAATATACAAACGGTGACAACTTCCGCAACCTGGAAGTGCCCCAATAAAAGAATATTACATACAAGTTTTTACATGAATGAAAATGAAAAACACCCATCTCACATAAAAACCCCCCGGCTATTCAAACACGACGATCCAATATAACATATCCAGCAACACATAACATCACATGTCATCAACGTAAGTAAATATGCGCATCCCAATTGTCGTTGACATATAGCAACGAAACCGGCGATATCACATATTACACTTACGGTCACAGAAAAGAAAGTGTAAAACTACAACAGTTGGAATCCGCAACCACCTCAAACATCGCATGCCTGACCAAATGAATTCCTTAGACATCGCATGCCTAATAATTATAAACCCCGCATTTTAGTCTCAAAATCGAAAACTCTTTTCAATATTAAGTCGGGCAATTCAACAAGATTCTCGACATTTTGATCGAATGCTCGTCGCAAACTTCAGTAGACGGCCACACCCCCGATACCATCGACGAAGTGCACCAAGGAGGAACACCGCTACCGCGAGCACCCGAACGGATGCTTTCGGCGACGGGGCTCTCCTACAGTCACTTGGTCGGGGCTATGGAGTGAGGTTGTCTATTAAGTTTATCCGGCGAGTATCCGCGTACGCTACGTGATTGCGACGGACTTTTGATCGCATCAAAATTCCGTGGCAACCGATTAAGTGAGACTAAAGTGCTATGTTTATAACATTCATTCAGTTATCTCATAACTAGCTGTGGATTCCAAGTATTGTATCACATTCGGATAAAATAGAAAATGTTAAACTTTCCGATCGAACATCCAAACACCCAAGTTTTTCCGATACAGATCAACACATGAAACAAGTCTAAAAACATTCAGTTCGTGCCTCAGTACCAACGGTCCAGCCGTAGAAGGGTCAAGCCAACGCCTCACATGTGGCACGCCGTACAGCCCCAAACCCGAAGGTTCAAAGGGCAGTTCAAGACGGTCACATAATCGAGTTAAGGTTTGTTGTCTTCTAGAGGGTCCATCGCGTTACTTGCACTACTTAGAATGTCGTTAAACTACGGAAAAATCCAACACTTGGAAATTTCCCGACAGGGGAAAAATTGGGTATTTATATCCGGTCGAACTTTTTAACATATTCAAAAAATTATCCGGAAAGACACATAGAAAAAATCTGATACTCCGATCGAATCATCGAACCCCCAAAACAACCCCAAAATACTCAACTCCTGAGTACAGATTAAAAATTCCCATAAAACTCAGCACCTGAAACCATGAGTTACTGTGCAAAATTGAAAGGCAACTTCTATCATTTGGCCGCGGAACCGCCGCAGAAGCCAGGCTTCTGCCGCGGTTCCGCCGCACTATGAACAGTTCATGGAAAAAGTTTTGCACCGTAATTCTTAAATTTCCCTGCTGAATTTTTTAACCATTTTTAATCTGGAAAAAACCCAGTTTTTAGAAAAAGTCCAGAGTGCAATTTGTTTTAGGGTTTCGATGTTCATTCGGGTTTCAAACGTCGTCTACACTTCGCCTAAGGCTCTAGCTAGGCTCTGATACCAATGTAGGGTTGCTAGGCACTCTAATGAGGTCTCACAAGGCATCAACCATGCCAATTTCAAATTTTACGGGTGCCGAGAAGCCCTAATACGGATCGTTAACTAGAAATTTAGGCGAAAAAGAAACTAGTTAACTACTTTAACTACAAGAACGGAAATACAACCTTTGTAGATCCGGTTCTCCACCTCCATAGCTCCGCAATGAAGTCACCTCGCTGTCCAAATCGAATCCCGGGCTCTAGTGTCGGCTTCATCGGAGAAATGGGCGGGCAAGGTCGTCGGCTTCGTGCCGAAGATGATCTACGTCGAGGCATCACTAGATCAAGCTCCCACTTCACCAAGTCATGAAACTTGTGAAGAAAACACACTCTACTACTTGGCAAGAGGTAGAGGATGAAGAAATAGGAAGTGAGTTCACTTTAGAATTGGATTTCTCACTCATTTCATCAAGTCACCATTGATGAAGTCTAGGTTTTCTTCTTGAAGAAGAAGAAGAAGATGATAATATTATGATAAGTTATTAAAATGAAAAGGAAAATGAATACTTATCATAATACTAACCTTAGTTTAGTGTAGAGAATAGACCATGGTTAGATATGATGGTTAGGGTTAAGCAAGAGACAAGAATGGTGGACTAGGTCAAAGTTTCATGAAGTTTCAACTAAACTACAAATAAAGCCACCATTCTTTTCTTATCATTTCCAAAATGAATAAACAAATAAATAAATGAATAAGCAAAACCCTAATCATCAACTTAACCATGGTTTAATTCTTTACACTTAACCATATAAACATGTATCATCAAACATGATACAATCATGTGCACAAAAGTATATACATATACAATTTGCACAAATCAAGTGAGAAAATCCATTTAAAGTGAACCAATACTAGTTAATGCAAAGTAATATATCAAATATATAATAATACATTAAATCATTAAATCAACACTTGACTTAATGATCCGGTCATATCATATATAACCGACTAATATCAATAGTAACAACTTATCGAATCAACACTTGATCCGATAACCCGACTATACCGCATATAACCGATCAATGTCACAAATCACGAGAATCGAATACAGTATCACATACTGGTATCTTTCTCGGTTCCGCACATATCTCATATGCGCTCCTATTTCGTTTCGCTTGAGCCAGGAAACCTCTGTGTAGGACTCTAAAGACTCGTCAATACGCCGGCAGCAGATGATGATCATATCAATCACCCACAAGCCGCAAGCGGTCTGCTAAACGTAACGGCCACCCGGGTATTGAGCGATCAGAAGATCGACGAGCAAGCCCGCTCACACTCCTGTGAATCCAACCAGTAACACTTACCGTACAGTCCGGTCTCGTCGTCTGATATGTCGCATATCTCTCCTAGGGGTGGTAAACGTCAGACCCCAATAGCTCGATAAGTCGTGTCGATATGAGGTCTATAACAATTTGAGAAACTATTGGTAACACTTACCAGTAAATCTCAGCAACCCTGGCCAGGGATTTCCGGTTATAGCCAATCGAACACAGCGCAACATCAGCTCCCTATACCGGGAGAGACGAATCCCCTCCTATCGCTCATTGCCTCCATGTGACTCGGGACTGTACCCAAAAACCACCGTTTTGCACGCCCTCTTGGACGTGGTAAGATGGAAATCAAAGCACAGTGGGAACCACACAAGACTCTATGACGATCTCGGGTCAACAGACTACTCTGTACCAGTGTCACCAGAGAACTGCCATCTGACGTAAGGTATAATACCATCTGGGAGTTCTCGGCGAGTCCGTCCAGTGTACCCAGTCTCTACTGAGCACCCGTATATCTCCTCTGATGTCAAACACCGATGGATATGGGATCATCCATCGCCCATCTGTATGGGTCGAGAAGGTACACGCTAGTCTACTCTGGTATATCGATGCCCCGTCTCGATACACCCTCGACTAGGGACCTTGAAGGATGTACTTATGGACAACCATGTCCCCACTAGTATGATCCACATCATAGTCCAGATAGTCAAGTACACATCCTAAGGGCTTTACCAACATGTAACAGAGAGACAATTAGTGTACACGTTAAGGTAAAGTGTAACCAGATAGCATACTATCATGTCGAGCAAGAAAGTCCTCCCTATATATGTCCCAGCATCCACTACAATATACATCCAATGTACAGTAATGGCCTCTAGGGCATACATATAACTAACACCTATATCCTAAGGCTTTTCAATTTTATGAGCCGTGAGGATCTCATAAAAGCAATTTCTCCACACGAGTCGAGAGGATCTCGCAGGTGTATGTTCTCCTTAGGAATCGTGAGGATTCCTAAGTCTGTTGCTCCTTTGTGAGTCGTAAGGATCTCACGCAGGGGTTTTCTCCTCACAAGGTCGAGAGGACTTTGCGAGTGTATCTCTTTTCACGAGTTTGCGCCCTTTCGGGTTTTCACAAACTCGCCGGTAGTCCTGCTGTTTTTACTCACGGAGCCCTTTCAGGTTTTCATCCGTGCCCGTTTTGCTTGTGGACATACCGTTTATTTTTTTTTTCTTTTAATTTTTTTTCTTTTTCTCTTTTTTTTGCTGCTGGTGGGACTTTAAAAGTAGTCTCACCGGCAGGATTTGGGAGAGATAGGGGTCGTTTACGCCCATGGATTGTATACGGTTTTGCAGGATGTATGATCCAGACCATAGGGCTGATGTGCTCAATTCGCCTGCGACTTGGAGCATTCATGTGTAGTATTTCTTGAGATATCGGCTATTGATGGGTGGCATGGGCCTTTCTCCCTCGGCACTTATCAGTTGGTAGGATTCTCCGTCGAACACTTTCTCGATGACGTATGGTCCTTCCCAGTTTGGCTCGAATTTTCCCTTGGCATGTCGATTGGGGATGATCGGTCTTTTGAGGACCAACACCAATTCACCTTTCTTGAAAGCGCGGAGACGGGTTATCTTGTCATAGGCCCGTGACATTTGGGCTCGGTATAACTCTAGGTTTTGCTACACCGCGAGCCTCTTTTCTTCGAGCGCGTCGGGCTCTTCAAGTCGAAGGAGCATGTTTTCCTCCTCCGTCAACTCATCCTGAACGACCATTCTTAAGCTTGGAACTTCAACTTCGAGGGGGAGGACCGCCACCACTCCGAAGAGCAATGAGTATGGAGTGGACTGAGTTGGAGTACGGTGCGTGGTACGATATGCCCACAACGCCTCGTGAAGCTTGAGATTCCAGTCTTTCTTGTTGGCTGAAGCATTTTTCCTCAGGAGCTTGCATAGAGTCTTATTGAAGGTTTCGGCGAGCCCATTGGCTCTTAGATTATAGTTGGAGGAATATCTCCAGTCTATCTTGTGCTGAGTAGCGAACCTTGAGACATTGAAGCTCTTGAAAGAAGGCCCGTTGTCAGAAATGATTCTTCTTGGTGTACCGAAGCGGTATAGAATATTATGCTGGAAGAATGTCAGAATATCTTTTGTCTTGACTTCTTTTAGTGGGACAGCTTCAGCCCATCTGGAGAAGTAATCAGTTGCGGCCAGTATGAACCGGTGGCCTTTGGATGACGGAGGATCAATTGGGCCAACGATGTCGGTGCCCCAGACTTCGAAGGGCCACGACGCCACCGTAGGATGCAACGGATTGGGATGCTTGTGAATGAAATTACCATGGATTTGGCAGATCTGACATTTCTTTGCATGCTCTCCGCAATCCCATATCATGGTGGGCCAGTAATACCCAAGCCGTTTGATTTGAAGTCGCATCTTGGGGCCAGATTGGTGAGCACCGCAAACGCCCGAGTGAACATCTTTCATGACCTTTTGGGCTTCGGCCAATGACAGACACCTGAGCCAGAGTTGGTCATATGACCTACGGTATAACGTGTCATTTACAAACACGTATCGGAAAGCTCTTTTCTTCAGCTGAATCCTTGCAGATTTTTCTTCGGGCAGCTTGTCGTATCGAAGGTACTCTATGAAGGGTTCTCTCCAATCGGGCTCGTCTTGGATGATCAAAGCTTCTTCGGCAGGACTGCTCTTCTGTTCCGCGCTTTCCTCTTCTCGTAGAGAGACTGGGGATAGAATTTGTCGGCTCCTGACCGTGATCAGAATTTCGTCTATGTCAGGATCAGCCAGCTCCTTGGCTAAGCGAGTGAGTATGTCAGCCTTTCCATTCAACTCTCTAGGGACTCTCATTAGTTCAATGTGGCTGAACCGTTTCATGAGTTCCACCACTCGGCCTCTGTACCGAGCTAATTCGGGTTTGTATATCTTATAATTGCCGCTTACTTGGTTGATGACAAATTGGGAGTCACCGTAAACCCGTAGCCGAAGGATTTCCATTTCTATGGCGAGCTCCAAACCAGCTATCAGAGCTTCATACTCAGCTTCGTTGTTAACACCGTAGGGTTTCCATTGATGGCGTGATGAACACCAATCCTATCCCCGCTTTTACCTCCGGGATGCTTGATCTGCCGGAGTTCCTTATTGATGAGGCTCCATCGAAGTAGAGCTCCCAACATGGCCCATCTTCCTCGAGGTGCAGCACTTGTTCGTCGGGTAACTCATAATTTAGCGGCGACCCTTCTGGTATGGGATGAGCAGCGAGAAAGTCTGCAAGAGCTTTCCCTTTTACTGCTTTCTGAGGAGTATAAACTATGTCAAACTCAAGTAGCATGACAGCCCATCTTGCCATTCTGCCGGCTAGGCTTGCTTTGGTCATCAAGTGTTTGAGCGGGTCGACCTTGGAGATCAGCATAACCCGATGAGCCAGCAGATAGTGCCTTAGCTTCTTCACAGCAAATATCAGAGCCAGGCATTGCTTTTCAATTGGGGAATAGTTGTGTTCCGCCCCGACTAGAGTTCGACTGAGGTAGTAGAGGGCATTTTCCTTTCCCTCCTCGTTATTCTGGGCGAGGAGCGTACCGAGTGACTCATCTAGCGCGGCAGTGTAGAGAATCAACGGTTTATTTGGAATGGGAGCGGCCAGCACTGGAGGGTGCAACAAGTATTGTTTGATGCTTTCGAATGCTGCTTGACATTCGGCATCCCAGATAAAAAGAGCTCCTTTCTTCATAAGCTTTGAGAAGGGCCTACATCTCCTCGATAAATTTGAGATAAACCTCCGTATATAAGCAAGCTTGCCTTGAAAAGATCTTAGCTGCGTCAGACTCTTCGGAGGGGGCATCTCTATGATGGCCTTTATCTTTGATGGGTCAACTTCGATCCCTCGATGTCGGACTATGAAGCCCAGGAGTTTTCCCGATGACACCCCGAAAGCGAATTTCAGAGGATTCATCTTCAGGTCAAATTCCCTCAGTCTGGTGAGAACGGTCCTAAGATCCTGGATATGATCGGTCTTGGTTTTAGTCTTAACGACCAGATCATCAACATAACATTCGACGACTTTATGAATTAGGTCATCGAAGATATTGGTCATTGCCCTTTGATATGTAGCACCTGCGTTCTTCAATCCGAACGGCATCACCTTGTAGCAATATATTCCGATCGGGGTTCGAAATACTGTGTGCTTCTCATCCTCAGGCGACATCTTGATCTGATTGTATCCAGACGAGCCATCCATAAAGGTGAACAGCTCGTAATTTGAGGTGTCATCGACCATCATTTCCATGACCGGTAGCAGGATGTCGTCTTTAGGACATGCCTTGTTGAGGTCCCTGAAATCGACACAAACTCGGATCTGCCCATTTTTCTTTTTCACTGGGACTATGCATGCGATCCAGTCCGCATATTTCTCTTCCCTGATGAAGCCGGCATCGATGAGCTTCTTAGTTTCCTCGATGACCTTTTCTTCTAGTTCCCTTCTCATTCTTCGAGGAGCTTGTTTGACTGGCTTAGCATCAGGAGATATAGCCAACTTATGTACGGCCACTTCAGGGGAAAGGCCAGGCATTTCTTTGTATGTCCACGCGAAGCAGTCGACGAACTCATGTAGCAAGGCAATTATCCGCGCTTTCATTTCCTCTGACAAGAGCGAGCTGATGTAGGTCGGCCTTGGATTATCGAGCGTTCCTAAGTCAATCTCGGTTAGCTCGTCAAAGGTTGCTTGTCCGCCATCTTTGAGCTCTTGAGGAGCTTCTTCTGGCTCGGCTATCTCGTCATCATCATTTGATCTTTCGCTGGCCTCACCAACACGGATCATGTAGCACGCTTTGGAATCAGGTTGAATGTAGCCTATGCCCCGTCTATCTGGAATTCGTCCATCGATGAGTGCTCTGACCTGGGGTGGGTACCATAGCCCTTCGTAAAACTTTGCTTCGGACTCCGTTTGATATAACCGGCATCCGCACTTCTTAAAGTATTCCCGCATCTCGGGCGCATAGTATCTGGGATTGAGGACGGCTCTTATGCCTCTCTATGGGAAGGCACGCGACAGAAAGATCGTCCAGGTGCACAACGGGGTTTGACCTGTAAAACAGGATGCCCTTCTGTCCATTTTTCCTCCCGGGCACGTAGAAAGTTTTCAGTTGGTCCACGGTAGAGACTGACAATGCGTCAAGCTCTTTGCACATCCGTTCCGGCACCCTTGTGATGGCCAGGGACTCTTCTGCGACTTCGAAGGTCTCTCGTAGTTTCGCTTGCTGCATGGGGGGCCAATCTGCACAGCTGTTGCACGGCATGTCCTCTTCTTCTGACTCTTTAGTGTCACTGCCAAGATGAGGGCGGACTTTGCTGCTAGATGGGCCTTTAGTAACAGATTCGTCCGTATCGCTGCCGAAATGAGGGCGAGTTTTATGGAAGGATGGGCTTCCATCGTCGGACTCATTAGTGTCGCTGCCGAAATGCGGGCGCACTTGGGTATTTTTGCGTTTGAATGTGACAGCCGGCGCAGATTTGCTTTTGAGTCTTAGGGCCGGTCTATCCTCAGTCAGTTGTGGCTTAGCATTTTGGTGGTTCATAAAGTACCGAGAATCTTCATAGCGGACTTCATGCACACCGAACGGCTGGATGTCTCCGTTGATGCGTTTTTCTTCGCCATTTTTAGTATACTTCATGCATTGATGGAGAGTTGACGGGATGATGCCGTAATCGTGGAGCCACGGCCGTCCCAAGAGAATCTTATAAGATGTGTCGGCGTCGGTCACGTATATCTTAGCTTCAGTTTGCAGATCCCCGAATTTGATTGGCAAAGCTATAGACCCCAGAACTTGCTGGCAATTTTGGTTGAAGCCTTGAATGACAATCCTTTCCCTTGACAGGTGTCGGATGTCCATTAACAAACTCTTCAGAGTTCGCATGTTCATGATGTTCACTGAGGACCCCGGATCAATCAATATGCGATTAATTCGATCTCCGTCACTGTATCCGGTCACGTAAAGCGGCCGATTATGCTCAGCCGTTCCCAGTAGCAAGTCTTCATCCTTAAATGTGACTGCGGTGGCATACAAAACGTTCTGGGCTTCTTTCATATTAATTTCCGCAAAGTGAGCCTGATACCGCTCGGGGTTTTGTAGAGCGTGAATGAGAACATCTCTAAGCTCCTTAGATAGGACCAAGGCGTCGTAGATGCTCAGGAGAGACGGAAGCTTCCGGAGATGTGCCAAGACATTATAGTCCACCGAGGAAGGACTTATGTTTTCATCAGCCGGTTCTCTGCCGTCTTCTTTATTAGCGACTTGTTTTTCCTTCCCTTTTGGGGCGTTGCCCTGATTTGGCGGTAGAGCCCTGCCACTTCTGAGCTAGATTTGATTGGCCGTTGTGGCGAGCTCCTCATCCTTTTCGGGAAAACAGAGCTCATCCTCGGAGTCACTGCCAAGATGGATGGCGTAGCAGGTCACTACTTGGATCTCTTCATTGGAGTCTTATTCTAACTCCTCCAGAATTTCAGCCGCTTGTACATGGAAGAACTCCTTCAATTGAATCAATGTTCTTTCCCTTTGTTCATATTCTTCTAGGGAATCAATATATTTTTGAATGGTCGATCTCCCTGCAGACTCTTTTTCGCGCCGAGCTGCACTTTTCTTCTTCTTGAGCTTCTTGGATTTTGAGCCTGATGGAGCCGCATTGGCAGCTGGACTGGTAGGCTTCTCCTGCCCTTCCCATTCCGTCCTGGGTTCTTTCCGAAGTAGCTTTATCATCTTCTTCGTCTTATTAGATATGTGCGTACTCCATGGAGGCCGCGATGAGTCCGTTTCATTTCTCAGGGCAGCGGGTTTGGCTGTCTGCTCCCAGAAGGCTTCAGTTTCTGTCTGTATAAAGTTGGTGGTTGCAACTTGATTGTTCACCAACACACTTTTGGACAGCTCGATCTCTCCAGCCTTGTACTGCTTCTCGACCCAATCTTTGAAGATGTAGCAATCCTTGATCGCATGGCTCACTACTCGGTGGTACGGGCAATACAGAAGATTGTCGGTCATTTTTGCTTCTTGGGGTCTTTTCGACTCCGGCAATTGTAGGCCGTTGTTCAAGGCATCTTTAAATATCTTGCGGATCTTGTCCCTTCTGAAAGAGTAAACCTTGTTCTTTTTCTCCTCTAGGGAAGGCCCATCTCCTCCCAGCAATGGCTTTCGAGACCGGTTGGTTTTGGATTCGCCCGCCCTTCGCTTTTTTCACCGTCGGACGCATTGAAGACATTGGTACTGCTGGAACTCCCGCTTCTACGGTTGTCGTCCCGCTTGCTTTTCCAAGTTTTTTCTCTCTGAGAATCCGGCGGGGACTCTTGCTTTGAGCGTTCCAGCATTTGGACTTTCTTGGTTAGCTCCTGAAATGTCTTGAGGCCCACCGTACACAAGAATGGGACCATCCAATTGCTGAGGTTCCCAATCAGAAGGCTGACGGACTGGTCCTGCTCCAGTGGCGGTTCACACTTGACTGTGAGATTACTCCATCGAGCGATAAAGTCGGTGTTGCTTTCATTCTTCCCCGGCTTGGTCCTCATTAGGTCGGCAATGGAGATTTTATCACTGACACTCATGAACCTTTGCCGAAACAGGGACTCCATTTGGGCAAAGGTAATGACGGACCCGTCCGGTATACTCGCATACCAGTCGAAGGCGACGCCGGTCAGGCTGTTGACAAACTGACGAAGAAGGAGCGCGTCATTGCCCCCTGTATTTCCGCACGATGCTTTGAAGTGGGCGACGTGCTGATTTGCATTCCCCGTTCCATCAAATCTTCCGAACTTAGGAATGACGTAGCCGCTTGGGAACTCAATCAGATCGTATTGCGCGGGATATGGCCGCCCATTACTGCCGATTTCTTTCTGAGCTTCAGCTTCGGCCACCAATGTTTTAACCTTGCTGGTGACTAAATCCATTATCCGATCCCGTGTTAGTGGGATAGTGCTATCTGGGGCCAAGGCGTCCCCAGAAGCGGAATGTGGCCGGCTTTCATGCGGCTCGATCAGTCTTGGTCCCAAAGGAACATGCATTGGCTGCCTCGGATTTTCATCACCCGGATGATTAGTAGCGGCTTGTGTCTGATTGGGAGGCGCTCGAGCAATTTGAGCCGTAAGCTGCATCACCACGTTCGTTAAGTCGTCAATCTTCGAATAGAGCTTGGCCATCTCTTTATCTTTGCTCCTGAGCTATTTTCGAAGCTCTTGAAGCAGCTCTTGCTCCGCAGTCCTAGGGCGGAAAGTTGGCTCTTCCTCGCTGTCCGAGCTTGACTCTGCATAGACTGAGGGGTCTTTCTGCCTATCATCCTCATCGAGAGGGTTTTCTTCATCCAGCGGGGGCGGCTGTTCTTGGGCAGCGGCAACCACATTCAGGCTAGATTGGGCTTGGGATGTGGTGGCCCCATCCTTGCTTTTGCTGTGAAGGTTGTCGCTGGGGCGCCCGCCCGCCATATAGACCGTATGGATGATATATCTGGCCGTCTTTCTATTATTGGCAGCTGATTTCACGGATCGCTGTCTTGACCCCTTGTTTCGGTAGCTGGTAGTCGATTGAAGGCGGCTGGCCTAACCAGGTTCTTGAATGGTGCTGGCACTTCTTTTCTGGGTTTGCCCCGCTGCTTTCGTGCGGCACAGAGTGCTTGATAGACTCTTGAAGAGACAGTGTCATACTTTTTCTGTTGGGGCTGGGGCACGTCTCTTTGTGGCACTGTTCGGACCGCTGTCTTCTTGATTCTGGCGGTCATGGCATTTTTCTGAACCCACTTCAGAGGCTCGAAGGAATTGCTGATTCTTACGTCCGACTCAGCCGTCGTCGCGGGGCAACCCTGCACTTAAAACTTCACACGATTCCATTTGGCCGAAGCCTTAGCCCTCTTGTTGGCTCGATACCTGAGCCGCTTCTGCCTTAACTTTTCTGTTCTAAGCACCTGGCAGACTTCGGCTATTTGGGAAGACGCCGCAGACCGGGCGATGGAGGGCCTTAGAGATACGCTCGATTGTGCATTTGTTGGAGTCCTCGCCTGAGCTCGTCTGCGACATTTGATGTTGCCCTTCGCACCGGAAGTCTTGCCCCCAGCTAGAGCGCCAGGGACTCGTTCAAACACCATCTTAAGTTTCGGTTGTGGTGCCTTAGCAATCACAACATTCGGCTTCTTGCCCCTTGGGACCGGCTTGACCACCTGTTCCGTCGGGATTTCTGCCTGATGAGCGCTTCCGGCAGGGTAGATGATGACGGAGCCAAACTGGCGGGGCGGTTCCTCCCACTGTCGACTGAGGCTTGCGGGGAGAACCATACGAGCGTTGATCTTGACCACGTACGGAATCGGGGTCACGTTGGAAGCTGAATTCGTCTGGGAAGACATTGTCGTCGAAGGTTGATTGCTGCACGGAGAAAAAAAACATCATTTCAGTATAAGCAATCGATATGTATATTGATTGAGTTCGCATGAACGTTTAACCCGAAATATGGGAGGAGAGAAGGGTCCCACCAGGCCGCCAGAATCTGTAGGGTGTTTTTCGTCACCCCATTGAGATGGGAATACGCGCGCTTGTCAGGCGTACTACAGATTCCCCCTGCCTAGGGTAGGCCGGGGTTTAATGATTGTGGGGATCCGAATCTCCGGCAGCCGCGAACTAAGCTGCCGTTAATTATCCCTCGCCTTTGGAGCGAGGGAACCTCCGATTGACGGGTTAAACTGGTCATGCGAACTCAATATGCAGTGTACGTGTATTGTGTTTTGGAAGGGGGGTTTGGATATATCGGGAGCTACACAGAGTTTTTTACGGGGGTCCCGCTACCCGGATAGCGGGTTGGGGGTCAAGGGGGCTAGCAGCTCCCTTGCGGGGTGCGGGACAGCGCCCCGTTAGAAATTTTTTTCTAATAGGGACAGTGTCGTGGAGTATGTGTATGTGTACGTATGTATACATATGTATATATATACATGTATATATAAATAAAGGGGAAAAAGACATCCAAAGGACGCGTAGGGCCAGCGCCTAGGCGCTTGAGCTCAAGCGCGCCACGTGTCGGCGCGTGGGCGCTTTGCGCTCGAGCGCATAGTGCTGGAGCGCAACGTGCCACGTGTCGGCACGTGGGCGCTTTGCGCTCGGACGCTGGGTGCTTGAGTGTAAGCGGGCCACGTGTCGGCACGTGGGCACTTTGCGCTCGAGCGCAGAGTGCTGGAGCGCAACGCGCCACATGTCGGCACGTGGGCGCTTTGTGCTCGGACGCTGAGCGCTTGGGCGCAAGCGGCCACGTGTCGGCACGTGGGCGACTTGCGCTCGAGCGCTTGCGCTTGAGCGCAAGCGCGCCACGTGTCGGCACGGGGGCGACTTGCGCTCGAGCGCTTGCGCTTGAGCGCAAGAGCGCCACGTGTCGGCATGGGGGCGACCTGCGCTCGAGCGCTTGCGCTTGAGCGCAGGCACGCCACGTGTCGGCACGTGGGCGCTCTGCGCTTGAGCGCAAGCGCGCCACGTGTCGGCACGCGGGCGCTCTGCGCTTGAGCGCCGGCGAAGAAAAAAGGCTTTTAGCCTTAAAAAAAAATTCTCAGAAGAGAAATCAGAGAGGAGTAGGACTCCTGAGTGTTTTTTTTTGGGTTTAGTGAACGATGTTCTTCTTCTTCCTCCTCTGTTAGCTGGATCTTGAAGATCAAGAGATATGGGATTTCTAAAAATCTCTTCTTTTTGAGATCTAATGGAAGATTTGAGTTCCCCTTTATGGGTTTTGTGGTGAAAAACTAATTTATTTTATAAAAAGAAGAGTAAAACTCTTGATTTAATTCAAGAGAAAGAGGAAGGTTTTGGAACCTTGAAGAAGGAGAAAAGATCTCAGATCTGAAAAATTTTGAGAGAGAAAAGTTGTGAGATATTTCATTATCTTTGCCTTTATAGGCCATACACTTTACACATAGCCCCTTGGGCTTCACAAAATGGCATTTTGCCTATCCCATGGCTCATGTGCCATTTCTTTTTGCACATAAGCCATGGGCTTTACAAAAAATTGGCTTTATGCCTATTTTTCTTACATTTATCCATAAAATAAAATAAAATAAATACAACAAGACTATTTATTACAAAATTTTTATCTTGGCATGGGGGGGAGGGCGGCCGCTTCATGTTCGGGCTCGACCCAAGCATGGGCCCACTGGATCTAGGCTTGGGCCCATTTTGGCTTGGGGTTGACTTTGATTTTGACTTGGTCAACCGGGGTGTAAATTTTTACCCCAACAATCATGACTTATGAAACAGCGGTGAGGGCCTACTGGTTATTCTTGTGCTAATGACGGGTGCTAAGTTGGTAGAACTGAAATTGAACGTCATAAGAGGAAAACGCTTGAGAGCTTTTTGGCTTCGAATAAGACTTAAGCTTGAGAGAACTTGAGTTGTAGACTTTGAGAGAGAGTATAGATTTGAGAGAGTATATACCTATGAGAAAAATTAGGACTGGTCTAGGTATTTATAGGAGAGATATGAGGTGTAGTGGATTAAAAGGGTGTAAATTGGGTAATAAAAATTAGTTTTAATGAGTAAAAATTTAGTGAGCAGTTCTCTGGATGAATGCAACAATTTTGGAGTATGGAAATGAAGAGGCGGGAGGGAAAAGGATGCAAGTGCAAAAGATGGAGGCCATCGGGACCAGTGTGGCCGCCGATTTCGGCCAGGGCTCGACCATGGTGTGGGAATTTTCCCTGGGGTTCATGACATGTGCTCATTTGGGTTTAAAGATCATGGTTACATACTTCTTTTCTGTTTCAACCTTTTGTATCTCCATGTAATGCCCGTGCAAACTCTTGGGCTTCCAAAACGTTAAAAAGAAAAATACAAAAAATGTTGTTACTGTTGGGATTTGAACACGTAGGCTATGGGGCAACAACGGAGAGTATTAACCATTGAGTTACAAGGAGTTTCCTTTACATAAGTTATCAAGAATAACTTATGACTCGATACAAGAATTAAATACATCCTCTTTTATGAGCTAAAGCAAAAGGGATGGTACACGAAATTTAGGGTCGTTACAATCAGTTTGAAACTCTATGAAAATCTTGAATGTAATATATAGTAGTTGAATTTCATTCTCTTGTTTATTCTTGTCATACTTTATATTGCTTATATACGCTTAACGTATTTGTTGTGAGAAATGACCTTCTCGGAATAAATACGTCGCGGGCCTCGTCACGTATCCATTACCGTTCTTTTGAGAAGCGAGGTGTGATAGAAGAGAGCAGGTTACCAATTTTTCTAATGTTGCCTCGCTTCAGTTCACCTCGCCTAAATCACCCCTCGCCTCGCCAAGTCGCCAGTGACCTGTCTCGCCAACTTGCCATCGACTCGACTCTAACTTAAGTTTTACCTGAAAATTTTATTCACCAGACGTCTGGTACAAACATCTGTAGTTCAAAAAATTCTCAAGAAGACATCTGTACTAGACGTTTATAGTTCAAAAAAAATCTTTCAGCAGACGTATATGCTAGATGTCTGTATTTTAAAAAATTCTAAAGGAGACGTCCGGAACAGACATCTACTGAAGGAATTTTCTAATCCAACGACTGAATTAGTTGCAATCTGTGAAAAATCGCCTCGCCTCGCCTTGAAATCCAAATTCAACGGTCGGATTTGGTAATGAATCGACCCATCCCGCTCCGCTTCATGATGGCTGAAAAATCTAAAAAAATTTTGAAAATCCTATATATACAACCCTACACCCATTTTATCTCATTCCAAATCCATTTCTCTCTCAAATTATAAAAAAACCTTCTCTCAACTTTCAATTTTGAAGAATTGAAGCTCCGAGCCTCCGACTCTGAGTTTTCGACATTCCGACCGACTTATTCTACTCTACTTCCCTTCTGCTCAATTTCTCTACTACAGCGTTTTAGCTATTTTTACTTCTTGATTTTATTTTATTATCTCTCTTCTTGCGGTTAAATTGGTATTGGTAATATTTAGTAAAGGGTTCATCCGATACACATCATACCCAAGTTCCTAATCATGAAATGCATGTAGAAGCAGAAGAACCCACACAGACATCTACCAGAGAAGCTAGAAAACATGCACTTAGTAGTAATGTTTAGGGACACTATACAATTGAACAAAGGGAAGATGTTAGATACGCAATATGCAAATATTTTGCCACTGTATATAAACATAAGGAAGGTACCGGCACCGGTAGTTTACATAAACATATAAAAAACATTTAGAAAGCACGGCCGGTTCCTCCTCCACACAATCAAAAATTAATTTATCTGATGAAGGTCTTTTTCAATATAATCATGATCTAAATGTTGAAGAAATGGCAAGATTTGTCATAGCATGTGAACACGTTCTTAGATTCGGAGAAAGCCAACCTTTCGAGCGGTACATTCAAAGGGCATTACAGCCGGGATACAAAAAGGTTCCGAGATGTACGCTTAAAAATCACTATTTTAGCCTCTATAAGGATGATAAACATGTATTAATTGATACTCTTATTTCTTTAGATACTAGTATTTCATTAATTTCTGATGTTTGGATTGATAGAAGGGAACATATCTGAATCTGTGTTAAAAAACATTATATAGATTCTGACTGGCATTTGCAAAAAAGAATTATTGCTTTTAGACAGTTTCAATTCTAGCATAATGCTTTTAATATATCTTCTGAAATTAGATCTGTTTTAGAAGAATATTATTGTGTAAATAAAATCTTTTCTATTTCTTTCAATAATGCTGGCAACAATAATTCTGCTGTTACTGAACTTATTAGGCTGTGCAAACCAATTTGCAATGGTCACTTTTCATATTCGATGTGCCTGTCATATGCTTAATCTTGCTGTACAGGATGCATATCAAGTATGTTCTTCAAATATTCAAATAATTAAAGATGCATGTATATTTATTAAAAGTTCTGGAAAAAGAAAATCTGAATATAAAGCTAGATGCCAGACTGCAGGAATAAGGTCGTCCTTTAGAAAAGATGTTTGTAGTAGGTGGAATAGTATATATGACATACTTCGTACTGCATCAAAGACTAGCGGGATTAATAGTAGCATATGGAATGAGCAAATACTTGTAGAAAACCACTTAACATATAATCATTGGGAGGTTGCAGAACCTTTCAAAGATTTTCTTACGACTTTTAAAATAGCAATCGAACGTTTTTTACTACTTATAACCCACTTCTCATATTATTATCTCTGAATTGTATAATATAACTCAATGTTTTGCTAGTCATTGTAATAATGAGACACTTCAGCACATTATACTTGCTATGCGAGCTAAAAATTTCTAAATTAATTTAAAATTCCAATTGTTTACAGTTTGTGTTCGACAATGGACCCTAGAATTAAATTAGAAGGTTTGGAGGCTCTTTTAAATGGGTTACATGGATGTATGGGGCATACTATAGATATTGATACTTATATTAATACCGTTAAATATACTTTAAATAAAGTGTTTGATTTATGTTGCACGATCTTCTACTGGTAGAAGTGCTAGAGCACCGTCCGTAACCAGTTCACATACTTCGACTCCAGCTTTTGCATTTATTTAATAGTCGAAAAGGGCATGAGGCCTCATCATCTTCATCTTTAAATGAATTAACAATATATTTACAGACTGAGTTAAATATAGATTATACTATAGATGAAATTGATGTTTTAGTCTGGTAGAAAAGCCACGGACATTTGTATCCGGTGCTTTCTACCATGGCTCATGATTTACTAACTATTTCAATGTCCACAATAGCGTCGAAAAGTCCTTTTAATACAGGTGGAAAGATATTAAGCGAGAAGAGATGCAATTTGGAGTACGACACTATGGAGTGCATGATTTGCTCACAACATTGAGAAGCAGCAGCTGTCAGGAAATAAAATGCAACCAGTTTGAACTCGGATTATCTACCTGAGGAGCGTACATGATCGGATGAGACCAACACTGAAGGAGAAACCACAACCGGCGGTAGGCCTGGCTAATGAGATGGATGAACCATGAGTCGGCTCGTCACTGACTTAGACGAGTCAACGAATTTACTCATCTTTGTTAGGAATATGTATGCCCTAGAGACCATTATTGTATGATATAGTAGATTCTTAGACATATATATAGAGGACTTTCTTGCTCGACATGATAGTATGCTATCTGGTTGCCTTTATCTTAACATGATCACTGGTATTCTTATACTGTCTCTCATATACATGTTGATAAAGCTCTTAGGATGTTGGTTTGACAACCAGGACTATGATGCGGATCATACTACCGGGACCTGGGTAGTCCACAAGCACATCCTTCAATTGTTCCTAATCGAGAGAATAGCGAGACATGGCATCGATATTCCAGAGTAGACTAGTTTGTACGTTTCTTGATCCTGTCTGGGGCGATGGTTGATCCCATAACCATTGGTATTTGACATCAAAAATTGTACATAGGTGCTCATTAGAGAATGGGTACACTGAACAGGACTAGCCGTGAACTCCTAGATGCTACTATACCTATCATCAGATAGCAGTTCTCTAGTGACACTGGTACAGGTTAGTCTGTAGATCCGAGATTGTCATAGAGTCTTGTGTGGTTTCCACTGTGCTTTGATTTCCTCCCTACCACGGCTCAAAGGAGTCATGCAAACAGGTGGATTTTGGGTACAGTACCGAGTCACATGGAGGCAATGAGCGATAAGAGGGGTTTCGTCTCTCCCGGTATAGGGAGTTGATGTTGCGCTATGCTCGATTGGCTATAACAGGAAGTTCCTAGCCAGAGCTGTTGATGAGATTTACTAGTAAGTGTTATTAGTAGTTTCTCGTACCGCTATAGACCACACATCGGCATGAATTATCAAGTTATTGGGGTCTGACGATTACGCCCCCAGACTCGATATGCGACATATCAGACGAAGTGACCGGACTGTACGGTAAGTGTTACTTATAGGCTTCATGGGAGTTTGAACAAGCTTGCTTGTTGATCTTCTAATCGTTCAATACCTGGGTAGCCGTTACGTCCAGCGAGTACAGCTGATGGCTTATGGATAACTGATGTGATCATTACCTACTGCTGGCGTATTGACGAGTCTTTAGAGTCCCATACAGAAGTTTCCTAGTTCAAGCGAAACAAAGTAGGGTGCATATGCTGATATGTGCGGGGGCCTGATTAAATACGAGTTTGTGATACCGTATTCTAATCTGACGGTTATTTGATATCAGTTAGGTTATATGTGATATAACCGGATTATTGAATCAAGTGTTGATTTGATAATGTGATATAGAGATAAATGATATTAGTCCATTATATGTGATATAACCGGATTATTAAATCAAGTGTTAATTTAATAATATGATATATATTTATATTTGATATAATTATATATTAACTAATATTATTGCTCACTAATTATTTGTTGGATATATGTATGCCCTAGAGGCCATTATGTGATAGTGGATGTATCTATACATGTATATATATTCAGTTTGCATTCTTGCTCGACATGATAGTATGCTATCTGGTTCTTCTTTATCTGACATGTTTATTTGATCATGCTTCTATTCATTCATACATGCTGATAAAGCCCTGAGGATATCGGCTTGACTACTCTGATTATGATGGAGATCATACTAGTGGGACATCTGTAGTCTATAAGCATATCCTGGAACGTCCCTAGTCGTAGGTATATCGAGACGGGGCATTGATATACCAGAGTAGACTAGCGTATATGATACTAGACCCATACGATGGGCGATGAATGTTCTCACATTCATCGATGTTTGACATCAAGATCATATACGGGTGCTCAGTGGTGACTGGGTACACTGGACGGACTCACCGAGAACTCCTATATGGAATTATATCTATCGTCGGATAGCAGTTCTCAGGTGACACTGGTACAGGTTAGTCTGTAGATCCGAGATCGTCATAGAGCCTTGTGTGTTCTCCCACTGTACTTTGATTACCACCCTACCACGGCTCTACTGAGTCGTGCAAGCAGGTGGCCGTTGGGTACAGTCCCGAGGCACACGAAGGCAATGAGCGATAGGAGGGGTTTCGTCTCTCCCGATATTGGGAGTTGATGCTGTACTGTGCCCGACTGGTTATATCAGTAAGTCCCTGGCCAGGGCTGCTGAGATTTGCTGATAAGTGTTATCAGTAGTTTCTCGATCTGCTATAGACCATTCACCGGCACGACTTATTGAGTTATTGGGGTTGACGTGACCATCCCTAGGCTCGATATGCAGCATATCCGACGAAGAGACCGGACTGTACGGTAGTGTTGCCGGATGGCTCGACGGGAGTTGTAGCAGGTTCGCTTGTTGTCTTCTGATCGCTCAATACCCGGGTGGCCGTTACGTTTAGCTGACCGCTTGCGGCTTGAGGGTACTTGATATGATCATTACCCTCTGCCGGCGTATTGACGAGTCTTAGAGTCCCACAAAGGAGTTACCCAGTCCAGGCGAAACGTTGTGGTGCGCATATGCGATATGCGCATGCACCCGATTGAAATATGCGTATATGATACCGAACATTGATCGGGTGCCCTGCTTTTGGTGGGGTCATATGAGATATGACCGGATTGATAAATTAAGTGTTGATTTATCATCTAACCATTAGTTTTCTCACTTGAAACCTTTCTAGGGTTTTGATGGATGTATGCATGCATGCATGTGTTTCTTTCTTCCTTTTTAGTTTCATGCACATGTAGATGTGCATACATGCATACATACATACACCCATTCATCATGGTTGTTAGCATATGAAAATGGTGGCAATATAAGACTCACACCATGGATTATATTATGGATTATTATTTAATTTTGGATTTAAAAGAAAATGAAAAAGGGAAGGATAATCATTCTTGCTTCTACATTCTTCCTTTGACCTAACCATGCTCAACTACCACTAACCTAAGGTTATCCTTCTCTTTATCATTCCAAACTAAAGTTAAATAATGTCTCCATCACTTTAACCATGGTTCATAGCATGAAGGAATAAAATATATATGGATATATTTCTTTTTCTTCACTTGAGTTATCTTTTACCTCTTGTTAAAATTGCCACCATCTTCTTCCTCTAGCTCCTTTGCTCTCTTGATTTTCCTAGTGAGAAAATACCACATAAAGATAGGTTTTTGAAGTGAGATTCCAAACCACAACATCATTCTACTCAAATCTAGCCGACTTGATTAGAGTGTTTCCTTCGGTTTTCCAAAGAAGCGAGCTTGGACGGAGTACTCCGTGGTGGATCGTCGTGGACGCAAGGGAACTTCGAGAGGACCTCGACTCAACACCCAAGACACCAAGGAGTCTAGCAAAGGGGAGCTACAAAGGTTGTAGCCTTCAAACCCTAATCTTTTCTAGCTTAATGTTTAATAACCCTAATTTTCTAGGATCGATCCCTTTGCATGTTAGTTTAGCACCTTAAAAATTATAAATTTGGGTCATGTGATGCTTCAAAACTCTTCATAGGGTGCTATACTAACCTTTCATTGGTATCAGAGCCGACCTAGAACGTTAGGCGACGTTATTACGAAGTGAAAACCCCGATCGGACAAAAATACGATTTTTTGGGATGCTCTCTGGAAATTTCCTAAAATTTGATAATTTGCAGAATTAAAAATATGTGAAAAATACAGCAGGAAAAAATAAGGATTACGGTACAAAAATTTTCAGGTGAACAGTGATTCTCGCCGCGGAAACGCGGCCTAAGCTTGCTTAGGCCGCTGTTCCGCGGCCGTACATATGAATTGATGGATATATTTTGCACAGTAATTCATGAATCTGCTTGTATAATTTTTTGGATATTTTTAATCTGTATTTGGTTTTGAAATATTCTGGAGGTGGTTTTGGACTCGTCAATTCAATCGGGATTTTCATTTCGCAGCTTTTCCGGGTAAATTAGAAAGTATTGAAGTGTTTGAACGAGTGTCATTTACTCACTATTCACGGGGTTTAAATAGTTTGGTGATACGTGCAAGTCTTTTTGCGGTGGTCCCTCTAGAAGACAACAAACCTTAACTCGATTATGTGACCGTCTCGAACTGCCCTTTGAACCTTAGGGTTTGGGGCAGTACGGCGTGCCACATGTGAGGCGTTGGCTTGACCTTTCTACGGCTGGACCGCTACTACTGTGTCACACTCCGGATTTTTTGAACCCTGCTCTAGTGTTGAGTTTTAGTGAATCTTGGGTGCTTGATCGTTCGTTCGAAAACTTTAATACTGTCTGTTTGTCTGGAATGTGATACAATATGTGGAATTCATGTAGTTTAGGCATGAAATACGAAATATGTGATATTTCGCATTTATGATGTCTAAAGAGAATCTGGATTCCAAATATTGTAGTTTTACACTTTCTTTTCTGTGACCGTAAGTGTAGTATGTACGATATCGCCAGTTTCGTTGCTATACATCAATGACAATCGGGGTAGCATGCTTACTTACGTTGATGATATGTGATATTATGTGTTGCTGAGGTATGATGTGTAGGATTGTCGCGATCGAATAGCCGGGGGTTTTTGTGAGATGAGAGTTTTATATTTTCATTCATGTAAATTCAAATGTAATATTCTTTTATTTGGGGCACTTCCAGGTTGCGGTTGTGTCACCAGTGTTGTATATTATTTACTTTTCCGCATTAGGATGGACCCAAGGAGGGGAGCACAGGTGACCGGGTTCTGGGGTTCAGTGGGAGGCCATCTCGAGGAGTCGAGACCGGGTCTCCTAAACTCCAGGATTGGTAGGGTCACTTGCCGCTCTCGTAGGGGTCCAGGGTGTGGGCTTGGCTATTCATCGCGACTGTGGAATCCGTATTTTCTATTCTGGCTAAATCTAAATACGGACGTCCTAGTATATCCCACGTTATATCTATGTTTCTGCTGCCTGTGTTCTGTGATATCTGAGACGAATGACATATTATATATATGATATATAGTAGACATTGCTTATGTTTTACACCCGCGCTAGTCCCGTCCCGGTATGCCGTTAGTTAAGTAACCTAACGGTGCATAACGGAACATTGCGGCGAATGCGGATGGCATAAGCGTACGTGTTATTTTCGTTTCTTTTCTGTGATTGGCTTAAGGACTTAAATGATGGGATTACATTAATGTGATTAATGTAAAGAAAATAAACCTAAAAAGATATTGTAGAATCGGATTTAAAAACTACTCGGCTTTTTATGAAAAAGCTACATTTCAAAACTGCGGAGCTTAAGCCACTCCTTTTGAAAAACTGTTTGATTCTACAACGATATCAAGTTCAAAGCGTTAAAGATTTTCTTAAAAATCATTCGCAACCCTCCGTCATTTTAGGAAGTAGAGTACTTAGTATTCGTGCTACGTTTGTTGACTTTAGTTAAGGCATAGTGTATGGTAGCTAAGTGATGTCTTCCTACACTGCATATGATGCAGATTAATTAGGACATTCATGCGACTTTGTTGACCATAGTTAAGGGTCATATGGGTGGGTCTAATTGATCAAGAAATGATGGGTAGAACTTGACTGGTACTTATGATTTGTTGACCATAGTTAAGGTCATAAGTACTAGGGGTAAAAAAAAAATTACATCGGGAATTTCAAGTGTTGAAATTTGCAATGAGATTGCATACCTTCCATGTGATGGTTGGATCCCGATCCCACTGTGGGCAATAGTTGCTCCTAGGAGAGTTTTACAGTTTACAATTAGCTAACTCATTAGGTGTCTAGAAAGGTGTTAACGGGGCTCCGCCTCTGGGAAAACGAGGTTTACTCTAATTAGGTCCGTGCGAAAGCACGGGGAACCTCCCTCAAAGTACCGACACTGGCCTGGCTGAACGGTTAGCGAAGTTGTAGACTGTAATTAATCCTGGCTAGTTTTTCTTTTTAAGGTTTGAAAGAAAACTTGATAAAAAGCAGTGGGAAACATCGATTAGACAAGATAATAAACCAATCTAATCTGTGCAAGAGCTTTCGCTGAGTGTATTCTTTTCTCTCTCTTAATGGCAGATACCAATGACTGGACTTAAGCTTCTACTAGATAAGAACAAACTGAATGGGACCAACTATAAAGACTGGCTGAGGAATCTAAAAATCGCCTTGACTTATGATAAAGTATCATATGTCCTCACGGCTTCAGCCCCGCCCGTCCCAGGCCCAAAGTCCTCAGTTGCGGACATTGAAGTCCGCAAGACATGGGACGCTGACTGTGCCACGGCAAAATGCCCCGCGCTTGCATCGATGGACAACACACATCAAAAGTAGCACGAGGACATGGACATTCACGGAATACTGCTCCATACAAAGGAGTTGTATGGGGAGCAATCCCGCGTATTACGATACGAAGCATCAAAGAAACTGTTTCAGATGCGAATGGCCCCTGGCACACCAGTATGAGACCATGTTTTGAAGATGATAGCTCTTATAGAAGAGCTTGAGGACCTTGGATGGACAATGGACAATGAACAATATATAGATATTATTCTGCAGTCCCTCCCCTCCACCTTTGCTCAGTTCATAGTGAACTTTAACATGCATGGCATGGAGAAGGAACTCCCTGAACTCCTTAATATGTTAAGGAGTGCAGAGAGCACTATGAAATCAGCAAAGACTCCCGTTATGACCATTGGACAGTCTTCTTCTTCTCGCCCAAAAACTAAGGCCAAGAGAAAGAAAAAGAAGAAACCGACTAATCCTAAGGGCGGAGTCAAAAAGGTGAAGGGAAAGGGAAAGTCCACGGCTGGAGACCCGGGGAAAGGCGAGTGTTTTCATTGCCACAAGACAGGACATTGGAAGCGCAATTGCACAGAGTACTTAAGTCTCAAGAAGAAGCATGGTGATGCTTCTGCTTCAGGTGCGTTTGTGACTGAAAACTGTTTTTCTATAAACTCTGCTTCCTGGGTATTGGATACCGGTTCAGGTTCTCACATTTGCAATTCTATGCAGGGGCTGAGAAATAGCAAGGTTTTGAAGACAGGTGACCATACTCTCCGCGTTGGAAATGGTTCCAATGTATATACAGTCGCAGTGGGAGAGTATCACTTGGGGTTGCCATCTGGATGTATTTTGATTTTGAATCCATGTTATTTTGTACCAAGTATGCTATGTAATATAATATCCGTTTCTTTGTTGGACAATGAAGGGTATAATTTTGTGTTGCAGAATAATGTTATGAACATTCACCTAAATCAAATGTTGGTTGGGTATGGTACACTTAATAACGGAATATATGTCCTAAATCAACACACAGTTTTCAGTATACAACACACTAATAAAAGAAAACTTTCAGAATTAAATGAAGCGTTTCTTTGGCACTGTAGACTTGGTCATATTAACGATACAAGACTAAACAAGTTACACAAAGATGGATATTTAAACTCTTTTGAATATAAATCTTATGCGACTTGCCAGTCTTGTATCAAGGGTAAAATGACCAAAACTCCGTTTACCGGACACGGAGAAAGAGCTACTCAGCTCCTGGGCCTCATACATAGTGATGTATGTGGGCCTATGTCTACACAGGCTAGAGGCGGTTTTTCATACTTCATTACATTCACTGACGATTTCTCAAGATTCGGTCATGTATTTTTATTAAAGCACAAGTCCGACGCTTTCGAGAAATTCATTGAATATAAACAAGAAGTAGAAAAACAAACCGGCTTGAGTATTAAGATGCTTCGATCAGATCGAGGTGGAGAGTATCTCAGTACAGAATTTGCAAACTTCCTAAAAGAGAATGGGATTCTCTCTCAGCTCACTCTTCCTTACACACCACAGCACAACGGTGTGTCAGAACGACGGAATAGGACCCTATTAGATATGGTCTGGTCCATGATGAGTGATGCTGAGTTACCAGTCTCGTTTTGGGGACATGCATTGGAGACTGCAGTGTTTCTGCTAAACAGGGTTCCAACCAAAACCGTGTCTACCACGCCATATGAAATATGGAATGGGAAGAGACCATCTCTTAAAAGAATTAAGATTTGGGGTTGCCCGGCCTATGTTAAAAAGCAGAATCCGGACAAACTCGAGACACGGTCAGTCATGTGTAACTTTGTGGGATATCCAAAGAATTCTTATGGATATCTGTTCTACCACAAAGAGGAACAAAAGGTGTTTGTTTCTCAGTATGCCACATTCTTGGAAAAAGAGTTTTTCACAGATAAAGATGATGGCAAGGTAGTAGATCTAGAAGAGGTTCTGGAGACACAAACTACAAATGACGATTTGGTTGAACCGGCTGTAGCAACAGAAACTGAAGAACCTCGGCCACTCCGTAGATCTGGTAGGACTTCTCGCCCACCGGAGAGGTACTACGGTTTCCTCATTGATGGTAACGGAGAAGATTGCATCATGGATGATGATGATCCTACCAGTTTTCAGCAAGCTATCACGAGTGGTGACTCTGTGAAGTGGCTGGATGCCATGAGATCCGAAATGGAGTCTATGTACACCAACAAAGTATGGACTTTGGACGTTGTACCCCCTGGGGTAAAATCTGTAGGGTGCAAATGGATCTTTAAAAGAAAGATTGGTGTGGATGGGCAGGTAGAGACCTATAAGGCAAGACTTGTGGCGAAAGGTTTTCGTCAAAGACCAGGTTTGGACTATGACGAAACTTTTTCGCCCGTAGCCATGCTTAAATCCATTCGGATCCTACTTGCTATTGCTGCTCACTACGACTATGAAATCTGGCAGATGGACGTTAAAACAATATTTCTAAATGGAGATTTAGAAGAATGCGTTTATATGGATCAGCCAGAGGGCTTCATTGACAGTGGGAGCAGCGGGAAAGCATGTAGATTACTTAAATCCATATATGGGTTAAAGCAGGCATCTCGGAGTTGGAACATCTGTTTCGATGATGTCATCAAAGAGTTTGATTTCATCAAAAATCCAGATGAACCTTGTGTTTATAAGAAGGCTGTAGGAAGAGCTGTCACATTCCTCGTATTGTACGTGGATGACATTCTTCTGATAGGAAATGATATTCCTATGCTACAGTCGGTCAAATCATTCTTATCACTAAGGTTCTCCATGAAGGACCTGGGTGATGCCACATACATCCTGGGCATAAGGATCTATAGGGATAGATCCAAAAAGTTATTGGGATTGTCCCAAACCAGGTACATTAACACCATCCTAAAGAGGTTTAGTATGGAAGACTCCAAGCGGGGTGCCTTACCCGCTTGCCATGGAGTCACTCTCTCCAAGGATTCTTGTCCAAAGACCGATGAAGAGAGAGCTCGCATGAGCATTATACCTTATGCTTCGGCAGTAGGATCTATAATGTATGCGATGTTATGTACACGCCCAGATGTAGCTTATGCACTTAGTGTTGTAAGCAGGTATCAATCCAACCCAGGGGAGAACCACTGGACAGCTGTGAAGAACATTCTTAAGTACTTACGAAGGACTAAAGAATTTTTCTTGGTGTATGGTAATACAGATCTCCAAATGGAGGCCTTTACCGATTCGAGCTTCCAGAGCGATAAGGATGACAGCAAATCTATCTCAGGGTTTGTATTTACCCTCAATGGAGGGGCGGTAAGTTGGAAGAGTTCCAAACAAGATACCGTTGTAGACTCTACGATGGAAGCTGAGTACATTACTGCAAATGATGCCGCCAAGGAAGCCGTCTGGATGAAGAAGTTCATCTCGGAGCTAGGAGTAGTTCCAACCATTATTGATCCAATACCTATGTATTGTGACAATAATGGGGCAATGGCGTTAGCCAAGGAGCCCAGATCCCATCAACGGTCCAGACATATCCTGAGGCGCTTTCATTTGATCCGGGAGATTGTAGATCGCCGCGAGATCGAGATTAAGAAAGTTGACACAAAGAACAACGCCGCGGATCCACTCACCAAGGCCCTCCCTCAGCCACAGCATGAGCGACTTTTTGAGACGTTGGGTATGAGATACGCCAATAACTGGCCTTAGTGCAAGTGGGAGATTGTTGGATATATGTATGCCCTAGAGGCCATTATGTGATAGTGGATGTATCTATACATGTATATATATTCAGTTTGCATTCTTGCTCGACATGATAGTATGCTATCTGGTTCTTCTTTATCTGACATGTTTATTTGATCATGCTTCTATTCATTCATACATGCTGATAAAGCCCTGAGGATATCGGCTTGACTACTCTGATTATGATGGAGATCATACTAGTGGGACATCTGTAGTCTATAAGCATATCCTGGAACGTCCCTAGTCGTAGGTATATCGAGACGGGGCATTGATATACCAGAGTAGACTAGCGTATATGATACTAGACCCATACGATGGGCGATGAATGTTCTCACATTCATCGATGTTTGACATCAAGATCATATAAGGGTGCTCAGTGGTGACTAGGTACACTGGACGGACTCACCGAGAACTCCTATATGGAATTATATCTATCGTCGGATAGCAGTTCTCAGGTGACACTGGTACAGGTTAGTCTGTAGACCCGAGATCGTCATAGAGCCTTGTGTGTTCTCCCACTGTACTTTGATTACCACCCTACCATGGCTCTACTGAGTCGTGCAAGCAGGTGGCCGTTGGGTACAGTCCCGAGACACACGAAGGCAATGAGCGATAGGAGGGGTTTCGTCTCTCCCGATATTGGGAGTTGATGCTGTACTGTGCCCGACTGGTTATATCAGTAAGTCCCTGGCCAGGGCTGCTGAGATTTGCTGATAAGTGTTATCAGTAGTTTCTCGATCTGCTATAGACCATTCACCGGCACGACTTATTGAGTTATTGGGGTCGACGTGACCATCCCTAGGCTCGATATGCAGCATATCCGACGAAGAGACCGGACTGTACGGTAGTGTTGCCGGATGGCTCGATGGGAGTTGTAGCAGGTTCGCTTGTTGTCTTCTGATCGCTCAATACCCGGGTGGCCGTTACGTTTAGCTGACCGCTTGCGGCTTGAGGGTACTTGATATGATCATTACCCTCTGCCGGCATATTGACGAGTCTTAGAGTCCCACAAAGGAGTTACCCAGTCCAGGCGAAACGTTGTGGTGCGCATATGCGATATGCGCATGCACCCGATTGAAATGTGCGTATATGATACCGAACATTGATCGGGTGGCCTGCTTTTGGTGGGGTCATATGAGATATGACCGGATTGATAAATTAAGTGTTGATTTATCATCTAACCATTAGTTTTCTCACTTGAAACCTTTCTAGGGTTTTGATGGATGTATGCATGGATGCATGTGTTTCTTTCTTCCTTTTTAGTTTCATGCACATGTAGATGTGCATACATGCATACATACATACACCCATTCATCATGGTTGTTAGCATATGAAAATGGTGGCAATATAAGACTCACACCATGGATTATATTATGGATTATTATTTAATTTTGGATTTAAAAGAAAAGGAAAAAGGGAAGGATAATCATTCTTGCTTCTACATTCTTCCTTTGACCTAACCATGCTCAACTACCACTAACCTAAGGTTATCCTTCTCTTTATCAATCCAAACTAAAGTTAAATAATGTCTCCATCACTTTAACCATGGTTCATAGCATGAAGGAATAAAATATATATGGATATATTTCTTTTTCTTCACTTGAGTTATCTTTTACCTCTTGTTAAAATTGCCACCATCTTCTTCCTCTAGCTCCTTTGCTCTCTTGATTTTCCTAGTGAGCAAATACCACATAAAGATAGGTTTTTGAAGTGAGATTCCAAACCACAACATCATTCTACTCAAATCTAGTCGACTTGATTAGAGTGTTTCCTTCGGTTTTCCAAAGAAGCGAGCTTGGACGGAGTACTCCGTGGTGGATCGTCGTGGACGCAAGGGAACTTCGAGAGGACCTCGACTCAACACCCAAGACACCAAGGAGTCTAGCAAAGGGGAGCTACAAAGGTTGTAGCCTTCAAACCCTAATCTTTTCTAGCTTAATGTTTAATAACCCTAATTTTCTAGGATCGATCCCTTTGCATGTTAGTTTAGCACCTTAAAAATTATAACTTTGGGTCATGTGATGCTTCAAAACTCTTCATAGGGTGCTATACTAACCTTTCATTATTTGCTTATCTTGATATATATATTAATATATATGTGATATATATATATATATATATATATATATATATATATATATATATGTGTGTGTGTGTGTGTGTGTGTGATATATATATATATTATATGAAGTATGGTTGATTTTCTATTTTGTGAAAATAGAAAATGAGGTAGAAAAATTGGGAGGCTTTTGTGGCATGGTGTAAAGCATGGCTTGATGAATTTTTTATTCATCATCCTATACTATTGAAGCATGATTAGAATTCTATATTGATGGATATCGGTTGCTTCAATAATGTGGGGTTTTAAGCCATTCTTTACTTGGTTCATTTTTCACCTTAGTCACTCACTTGAGCTCATGTGATGAGTTCTCCTCTCTAGCTCTTTCTATCTTCTTCCCCACCTCCTCCAAGCTCAATCGCTCACATGAGTTGTGAACCCTTGAGCTTGTGAGAATCTTAGTGAGCAAATAAAACCCCTACTTCACCATCATACACTAGATTAGCACTATGGTATAGCGTGTTTCCTTCACTAAAGAGTTTAGTGAAGATGTAGCTTGGATTAGCGGAACTTCGGGTGGATCATATTCGGCACGAACATAGCAAAGGAAGCTCGATCCAACTTTAAGTGGAGCTTAGTGAGTCGCGTGGAATATACACGGAGCTTGAGAAGAGAAGGACACGATCTATAAAGGTTGTAGCATCCTTCACTTAGTTAAAGTTTATTTTATATCTTAGTTAAACTCTAATCATCTAGTTTCGATTCTTGTTTAGTGTTAATTAGCATCCTAAAAATTGTAAATTGGTATGCTTGATGCTAGTAAAACCCAGTTGTGGTGGTAACAAACACTTTCATGGTATCAGAGCCAAAGATAGAAGATTAGACGATGTATATAAATCACGAAACCGAAACAACTCCGAAACTGCAACCCGAAACCTCAAGTTTCTGTCAAATTTTTAAAGGACTCTGAAAATTTTTTAAACAACTGCAGAAGCTTACATTTGATATAACTTGAACACCAGAGGAATTTGAGACACTAACTCTAAACTTTGGCCGGTGAGGTGAGGAAAATGACCGGCCTTGCCAACCCCCTTGCTTCTTTCTATCTTGAATTTGTTTGGTGTTTTGTAGTCTTGGTTTTGTAATTTCAGGTTATGTTTGATTAGCCCAAAATTGCATGTGATGTTAATTTTGTTAAGGGGATAATACGGAGTGTTTCGTAGTCGTAATTTTTATATTGTTTCGGGTTTAAGTTTGATATGTGATATAGTAGTTGGAATCCACATTAAATTAGTTTTGTGAAAACTAGTTTGTTTGTAAATCTAGCATGTTTGTCTCTATTGATCGATTGCCATGAAGTTTCAATTCGGATCGAAACTCCGTCGCAATCGCGTATCGTACGCGAATACTCGTCAGATAACTTTACTAGGTAGCCACGCCCTATAGCCCCGACCAAGTGACTTTAGGAGAAACCCGTTGCCAAAAGCATTCACTCGGGTGCTCGCGGTCACGGTGTTCCACCTAAGTGCACTTGGTCGACGGTATCGGGGGTGCGACCATCTACTAAAGTTCCCGACGAGTATTCGATCGGGTAGTCGGGAATCTTGTTAAATTACCCGACTAAGTTATTGAAAATTGTTTTCGATATGAGACTAAAATGCAAGGTTTATAAGGTTGGGCATGAAAATTGGGAATATGAGATATTCCGGGTTTATGATGTCTATGGAATGCCGATTCTAATTATTGTAGTTTTTTATTTCTTTTTTGCGACCGTAAGTGTAATATGTAGGGTATTCCAAATCTCGTTGGTATATGTCAACGACATTCGGGATACACATATTTACTTACATTGATAACATGTGATGTTATGTGTTGCTGTGATATATTATATTGGATCGTCGTGAATGAATAGCTGGGGGGTTTTGCGTGAGATGAGAATTTTTCAATTTTCATTCATATAAAAATTGTATGTAATATTCTTTTATTAGGGCACTTCCGGGTTGAGGATAATGTCACCATTGATGTATATTATTTACTTTTCTACATTAGGATAGGCCCAAGGCAAGGAGCATAAGTAACCGAGTTCTAGAGTCCAGTGGGTGACCATCTCGAGGAGTCGAGACCAGGTCTCCTAACTCTAAAATTAGCAGGGTTTTGTGCCGCTCTCGTAGGGGTCTAGGGATGTGGGTTTGGCTATTCATCATGACCGTGGAATCCGTGTTTTTTATTACTGGCTGAATTTAAAATATGGACCTCATAGTATATCCAATATTTCATATGTTGAATTCTACTGTTGTGTACTGTGATGTTGACCATATAACTGCGTGAGACGAATGCTATATATATATATATATATTGCTTATGTTTTGCACCCGCGCTAGTCTAGCCCCCGCTCTACCGTTAGTTAAGTAACCTAACGGTGCATGATGGGCCCCGTGGCGAATGCGGATGTCATAAGCGTATGTTCTATTTTCATTTCTTTTTTTGTGATGTTTAGGGAAACATAAATGATGGGACTTCATTAATGAGATTAATGAAAAGAAAAGAAACCTAAAGATATTGTAGAATCAAAAGTTTTTAAAAAGATAGCTCTAGTTCTTACTTTGCATAGTGGTATTCCTTGATGAATATCCAGCATCTCATTCGATGAGGAAAGAGCCGAGATCCCTTCACCCGGAGTGACCTTTTTAGCAAAACTAGCAAATGCTACAACCCACTTAGTTTTGTTTTTATAGCTTCTCTAGTTCTTGCTTTGCATAGTGGTATTCCTTGATGAATATCCACCACCTCATTCGATAAGGAAAAAGCCGAGATCTCTTCACCGGGAGTGACCTTTTTAGTGAAACAAGCAAAAGCTACAAAAAACACTTCTTTTCAAATCACTAGATTTTACAACGATATCAAGTTCATTACGTTAAAGGTTTTCTTAAAAACCAGCCGTAGCCCTCCGTCATTTCAGATAAGTACTATTTAGTATTCGTGCTGCGTTTGCTGGTCTCCATCAAGGCGTAGTGTACGGTTGTTGATTAGTTCTTATCTGCCGCAAGTGATGGAATTGGATTAGGGTAGTCGTACGGCTTTGTTGACCATAGTTAAGGGTCGTACGGGTGGGTTTAATTCAATCACGAAATGACGGGTTGAACTTAGCTAGCGCTTATGATTTGTTGACCATAGTTAAGGTCACAAGTTGCTATGGGTAAAAACAGATATTGGGAATTTCAAGTGTTGAAATTTGCAATGAGATTGCATACCTTATATATGATAGTTGGATCACGATACCCACTGTGAGTAAGAGTTACTCCTGGAAGAGTTTTCCACTTTACAATTAGCCGATCCATTAGGTGTCTTAGAAAGGTGTTAACAGGGTGATGCCCCTGCGGAAACGAAGTTATTTAATTAGTTCCATACGAAAGTATGGGGAGATTCCCTCGGAGTACCAATACCTATCTGGCCGAACGATTGGCGAACTTGTAGGATGTAATTAATCCCAGCTAATCTTACCTTTTAGGGTTTGAAAGAATATTTGATAAAAACGGTGGGAGACATTCTGATTAGATAAGATAATAACCAATCTAATCTTGCAAAGAGCGCACGCAAAAGTGATTATCCTTCTCTCTCTCCTGATAGTGACCAATGACACGCCTTAATCAAGATAATAATATGGATGTATTGACCGAACCCACTTATTATACAGGGCTAGGTTCCACTCTATCTTATGACCGTCATAAATCTGAGCAAGGAATAGTAGAATACCCGGATTCCCACGCCACCTAAAACGAAGAACGAGCATGCTGATGCATCTTCTTCGGGTGTGTTCGTTACCGAGAACCGTTTCTCAGTTTGCTCTACATCCTGGGTATTGAATACCGAATCAGGATCCCACATTTGTAATTTGTTACATGGGTTAAGTATAGGTAGAGAATTGGGAAAATGTGATATGTCCCTCAGAGAAAGGAATGGTGCATTTGTTGCAGCCAAAGCAGTTGGTGAATATCAGCTTATATTACCAAGTGGTAACACAATGATTCTGAGCGACTGTTATTTTGTACCAAAAATATTGTGAATGTTTTCCTAAATCAAGTGTTGATTGGGTATGGTATAATGTATAATTGTATATACGTTCTAAATCACAAAACGGTTCTAAGTATACAGAACACACAGAAGAGGAACGGTTCAGAAATGAACGAAGCATTCTTTTGGTATTGTAGACTGGGTCATATCGATGCAACAAGACTGGCTAAGTTACATAAGGATGGATATTTGAATCCGTTCGAATTTACATCTTATGAAACTTGTCAGTCATGTCTCAAAGGTAAGATAACCAAAACTCCATTTACTGGACACGGAGAAAGAGCTACTGAACTCTTGGGACTGATACATGGTGATGTATGCGGTCCTATGTCTACACATACCAGGAATGGTTCCTCATACTTTATTACATTCACCGATGATCTCTCAAGATAAGGACATGTGTTCCTGATGAAACACAAATATGAATCTTTTGAGAAATTTAAGGAATATAAGTACGAAGTTGAGAACCAGACATGTAAAAATATTAAAATCCTTCGATCTAATCGGGGAGCTGAATACTTAAGCATGGAATTCAGAGACAAATTAAAAGAGAATGGGATTATTTCTAAGCTTACTCCTCCGTATACACCATAACACAATGGAGTTTTGGAGCGAAGGAATCACACCCTATTAGATATGGTGCACTCTACGATGAGTAATGATGAGTTGCCTATTTCGTTTTGGGGGTACGCACTTGAGATAGCTGCATACTTATTGAATAGAGTTCCGACCAAATCCGTGCCTGCCACTCTATATGAGATATGGAATGGGAAGAGACTATCTCTTAAACGAGTTAAGATATGGGGTTGTCTGGCCTATGTTAAAAAGCAGAATCCGGACAAGCTCAAGGTAAGGTCAGTTCTATGCAAGTTTGTAGGATATCCCAAACATTCGCGAAGGTATATCTTCCACCACACCGAGGAACAAAAGGTGTTTGTTTTTCGACATGCAACCTTTTTAGAAAAGGAATTTCTTATGAAAGAAATTAGTGGTTATGAGGTAGAGCTGGAAGAAATTCCAGCTACACAAACTATAACCGACAATTTGGTACAACCGGAGGATTCAATAGTCTCCGACGAACCACGGCCACTCCGCAGATCTAGTAGAGTTCCTCATCTACTTGAGAGATACTATGGTTTTCTCATAGACGGTGGGAGCGAGGATTGGATCATGAAAGATGATGACCCAACTAGTTTCGAGCAGGTCATCACAAGTGGAGACTCTGTGAACTGGCTGAATGCTATGCGATTTGAGATGAAATCCATGTGTATAGAGTATGGACTTTGGAAGTTGCTCCTGAAGGGGTAAAACCCATCAGGAGCAAGTGGATCTTTAAGAAGAAATTTGGTGTAGATGGAAAAGTTGAGACCTTCAAAGCTAGACTTGTAGTAAAAGGTTTTCATCAACGATTAGGTATCAACTATGATGAAACCTTTTCTCCTGTCGCTATGCTTAAGTCCATCAGGATCCTACTTGCCATTGCTGCATACCATGACTATGAAATCTGGCAGATGGACATCAAGACCACTTTTCTAAATGGTGATTTAGAAGAGAGCGTGTACATGACACAGCCAGAAGGCTTCGTAGACAGTAGGAGTAGCGGAAGCATATGCAAGCTGCATAAATCAATCTACGGATTAAAGTAGGAATCACGGAGCTGGAACATCTGTTTTGATGAAGCTATCAAGGAGTTTGACTTCATAAAAAATGTAGATGAACCATGTATATACAAGAAGGTTGTAGAGTGTAAGGTTGTCTTCCTTGTATTGTACGTGGATGACATACTCTTAATAGGAAACGATATTCCTATACTACATTCGGTCAAGATCTTCTTATCACACAAGTTCTCCATGAAAGATCTAGGTGATGCCTCCTACATCTTGGGGATAAAGATCTATAGAGATAGATGTAAAAGGATGTTGGGATTGTCCCAATCTAGATACATAAACACCATACTAAAGAAGATTAGTACGGAAGCTTCTAAGCGTGGTAATTTACCCGCTTTTTCAGGAATCATTCTCTTCAAAGAGATGTCTTCCAAGACTGATTTGGAGAGGGCTCGCATGCAAGGGATACCCTATGCTTCGACAGTTGGGTCTATCATGTATCCGATATTATGTACCAGACTAGATGTAGCCTACTCACTAGGTGTAGTGAGTAGGTATCAATCAGATCTAGGGGAGAAACACTGGACAGCTGTGAAGAACATTCTTCAGTACTTGAGAAGGAATAAAGAAATGTTCTCGGTGTATGGTAACGGTGAACTACAGGTGGAGTCCTTTACCGATTCGAGCTTCCAGAGTGATAAGGACGACAGTCAGTCGGTCTCGGGTTTTTTCTTCACCCTCAATGGAGGAGCAGTATGTTGGAAGAGTTCCAAGAAAGATACCATAATAGACTCAACGATGGAGGTTGAATACATCGCTGCCAACGATGCTGCCAAAGAGGCTGTCTGGATGAACAAGTTCATAGCTGGACTTTGTGTGGTTCCATCCATTGAGCATCCAATACCTGTGTATTATGATAACAATGGAGTTGTGGCTTTGGCCAAGAAACCCCGGTCCCATCAGAAATCCAGACATATTCTTAGGCGGTATCACCTGATCAGGGAGATAATAGATCGCTGGGAGATCGAGGTCAGGAGAGTTGTCACAAAGGATAACACAGCGGATCCACTCACGAAGGCCCTCCCCCAGATGCTGTTCGAGAGACTTTTTGGGATGTTGGGTATGAAATACCACAACAACTGGCCTTAGTGTAAGTGGGAGATTGTTAGAAATATGTATGCCCTAGAGACCATTATTGTATGATATAATGGATGCTTGGACATATATATAGAGGACTTTCTTGCTCGACATGATAGTATACTATCTGGTTTCCTTTATCTTAACATGTTCACTGGTATTATTATACTGTCTCTCATATACATGTTGATAAATCCCTTAGGATATTGGCTTGACTACCAGGACTATGATGCAGATTATACTGCTGGGACCTGGGTAGTCCACAAGCACATCCTTTAATTGTTCCTAGTCGAGGGAATATCGAGACAGGGCATCAATATTCCAGAGTAGACTAGTGTGTAGGTTTCTTGACCGTGTATGGGGTGATGGTTGATCCTATAACCATTGGTGTTTGACATCAAAGATTGTACACAGGTGCTCATTAGAGAATGGGTACATTGAACTGGTCGAGAACTCCTAGATGGTACTATACCTATTGTCGGATAGCAGTTCTATGGTGACACTGGTACAGGTTAGTCTGTAGACCCGAGATCGTCAAAGAGTCTTGTGTGGTTCCCACTGTGCTTTGATTTCCTCCCTACCACGGCTCAAAGGAGTCGTGCAAACAGGTGGATTTTGGGTACAGTCCCGAGCCACATGAAGGCAATGAGCGATATGAGGGATTTCGTCTCTCCCGGTATAGGGAGTTGATGTTGCGCTATGCTCGATTGGCTAAAACAGGAAGTCCCGGGCTAAGGCTGTTGATGAGATTTACTAGTAAGTGTTATCAGTAGTTTCTTGTACCGTTATAGACCACACATCGGCATGACTTATCAAGTTATTGGGGTCTGACGATTCCACCCCGAGACTCGATATGCGATATATCAGACGAAGAGACCGGACAGTACGGTAAGTGTTACTTATTGGCTTCATGGGAGTTTGGAAATGCTTGCTTGTTGATCTTCTAATCGCTCAATACCTGGGTAGCCATTACGTCCAGCCAGTACCGCTAACGGCTTGTGGGTAACTGATGTAATCATTACCTACTGCTGGCGTATTAATGAGTCTTTAGAGTCCTACACAGAAGTTTTCTAGTTCAAGCGAAACGAAGTTGGGCGCATATGCTGATATGTGCGGGGGCCTGATTAAATACGAGTATGTGATACCGTATTCTAATCTGACGGTTATTTGGTATCAGTTAGCTTATATGTGATATAACCGGATTATTGAATCAAGTGTTGATTTGATAATGTGATATACAGATAAATGATATTAGTCGGTTATATGTGATATAACCGGATTATTAAATCAAGTATTGATTTAATAATATGATATATATTTATATTTGATATAATTATATATTAACTAATATTAATGCCCACTAATTATTTTCTTATCTTTATATATATATATAATATTATATGAAGCATGGTTGATTTTCTATTTTGTGAAAATAGAAAATGAGGTGGAAAAATAGGGAGACTTTTGTGGCATGGTCAAAACATGGCTTGATGAATTTTTTATTCATCATCCTACACTATTGAAGCATGGTTAAAATTCTATATTGATGGATATTGGTTGCTTCAATAATGTGGGGTTTTAAGCCATTCTTTACTTGGTTCATTTTTCACCTTAGCCACTCACTTGAGCTCATGTGATGAGTTCTCCTCTCTAGCTCTTTCCATCTTCTTCCTCACCTCCTCCAAGCTCAATCCCTCACATGAGTTATGAACCCTTGAGCTTGTGAGAATCCTAGTGAACGAACAAAACCCTTACTTCACCATCATACAGTAGATTAGCACTATGGTGTAGTGTGTTTCCTTCACTAAAGAGTTTAGTGAAGATGTAGCTTGGATTAGCGGAACTTCAGGTGGATCATATTCGGCACGAAGATCGCAAAGGAAGCTCGATCCAACTTTAAGTGGAGCCTAGTGAGTCGCGTGGAATACTACACGGAGCTTGAGAAGAGAAGGACACGGTCTATAAGGTTGTAGCATCCTTCACTTAGTTAAAATTTATGTTATATCATAGTTAAACCCTAATCATCTAGTTTCAATTCTTATTTAGTGTTAATTGGCACCCCAAAATTCTTAAATTGGCATGCTTGATGCTAGTAAAACCCAGTGGTGGTGCTAACAAACGCTTTCAATCTTGTCGCGAAGAATTAGTCGAGGAGAGCGGGCTCATAAAATCACCGCATTTGCCTCGTCGAAATCATCGAATTGCCTCGCTTCACCTCATAAATCATTCGAAATCATCACGAATTGCCGTGTCGACTCGCCTCACCTCAACTCCTCAGCTGACCCGCCTTGAGATCCGCGTCCAACGGTCCAAAACGGCTAGGAGCTCAATGATCCGCCTTTCCTCGGATTCGCCGCCCAACGGTCGAAACTCACCTCATATTCGCCTCGCCTTGCCTTGGGAACCGAAACAAATGGTAATGAACGGGAAGATCGAGGCGAGGAGAATTGCCTCGCCTCGTAACGGTCATAAACGGCCAGACTATTTAAATTTTTTTAAAACCTTATAAATACCCTGCCAATCCCCATTTCTTCTCATTTCAAATCAATTTCTCTCCTAAATTAAAAAAAAAATTACCCTCTCTCACAAAAAAATATCATCTCTCCAAAAATACCATCTCTAAAAAAAACACTCTCTCTAACTTCCAAGTTTTAAAGAATAGAAGCTCCGATCCTCCGACAGCCTGACTCCGAGTTTTCGAATGTCCGAGCCTCCGACCAACTCATTTCTACTCTACTTCTATACTGGAATTATTTTATTAGCCCTGGACGGTTCCTCCTCTTCACAATCACAAATTGGTTTTGCCGGTCAAGGTCTTTTTCAATATAATCATGATTTAAATATTTCAGAAATGGCAAGATTTGTTATGGAAGGTGAACAGGTTCTCAGATTCGGAGAAAGCCAAGGTTTTGAGCGGTATGTTCAAACGGTATTGCAACCGGTATACAAAAGGTTCCGAGGACTACACTTAAAATTCGTTGTTTTAGCCTCTACAACGATGGTAAATAGGTATTAATTGCCACTCTTGCTTCTTTAGATACCGGTATTTCATTAAATTCTGATGTTTGGAATGATAGAAGGGAACTTTCTTGAATTTGTGTTATCGCACATTGGATAGATTCTGACTGGTATTTGCAAAAAAGAATTATTACTTTTAGAAAAATTCAATTCCCGCATAGTGCTTTTGATATAACTTCTGAAACTTGATCTATTTTAGAAGAATATCATTGTGTAAATAATTTTTTTCTATTTCTTTCGATAGCGCTAGCAAAAACAATAGTGCTGTTGCAGAACTTATTAGGATATGCAAACCAATTTGCAGTGGTTGCTTTTTTCATATTCGTTGTGCATGTCATATACTTAATCTTACTGTACAGGATGCATATACCGTATGTAATTCAAATATTCAAACAATTAAAGATGCATGTAGGTTTATTAAAAGTTCAAATATTTTGTATATCAATATCTCTTGGTTTGTACTTGATTTATTTCTTATTATTGATATACTATTCATGTTCATGATATCGAAACAATGGATATTTCATATACTTGTGTTTAATATCTTGTTTATTTTATACCACTGTATATGATATGCATGGTTATTTTAAGGTTGAATTTCAGGATATCGGATATCTCATGACACAAGCGTTTAAAGAAGGATGGAAGAAAACAAGCTTAAACGTCGTATCTAATGGAGATTTTGGAGGATATGGACGAGTGCTTCTCATACTGCCAATTCAAGCTTCATGAAGCTAAGTAGCCGAGGAATAAGAATTCAAGAGTTCAAGCTACGAATAGCTAAGAATCTAGAAGCCAAGTCTAAGTTGATGCGTCAAATTCAAGTCCAAGATTTGAAGATCAAATATCGACTTCAAGACGCTAGTGAGTGAAGCGGCATATTCGAAGTTCAAGTGAAGCGAAACACAAAATGTTCAAGAGCTCGAAACTTCAAGATTCAAGAATCGAAGATTTGCGATAACCGACATAGGAATCTTGTAAGTACTCTTTGAATTATGGTTAATATTAATTAGAGCTCTTGAATACTCACACATGCATACACAAACTTTTTACATTACATAAATATCGGGATTTTCGAGTTTAAAGTTTTCGTTTTCATAAAATCCTCAATATCTGATTTTTGTTTATACCAGACATCTGCCCAAAACAACTACAGACATCTGGGCACTGTAGATTTTCACATATCAGAAATATCTGAAAAACTGGGTTTTTGAACTTCAAACATTTGTCCGTTTGTTTTTCAAACGTTTGTCCGATTATTGGTAACATGATCAACCTTAGTTTCTTTAAGTAAAGATATTTCTGCATTTTTTTAACTTTAGAAGTTTGTCAAAATGTACTTCAGATGTCTGTCGACAAAACTGACGTCTGTTGCTTTGACAAATGTCTCACTGGCAGTCTCGGGTTGCTATTTTTTTTGTTCTTCAGACGTCTGATGGTTTGTATTTAAGACGCTTGTTGTATATAGGCATATGACAACCCGATCTTTAAGTAAGGACATTTTTATGAACTTTGGTAGTAGTACAGACGTCTTAAGAAGGGCATGACAGACGTCTGAAGAAGAAAAGTTTTTGAAAATATAGCCGTTAGGATTTATTTTATTAAAACCTCAGACCTCTGTCTTGTATAACTTTAGACGTCTGTCGATATTGAAAAATGGAATATTTGACCGATAACAGTTAGTTTTTCATTGGGTTTATAAAAAGGGTTTTGCTTTGGTTTTTTGAGAACCGGTCATTAGAGATTTTAGTTGCTATTATTCTAAATTGATCTTTGGAAGAAAAATCACACATCTTGTAAGAATTTGATTGTGCTTTCACTTGCTTATCCAAATTAATCTCACACACACTCAAGGGATCTATTTGCTATCCATTCTTTTTTAGTATTAGTACTTCAATTGTAAAAATCTTTTGAGAGTAATTGTACTTATTGTAACCCTCTTCTTCCTTTGTGTGAGAACTCTAGAGTGCTAAAGTGTCTTTGTAAGAGAGAAGAGTGGGAGAAGTTTTTCTTTCTTTGTGCAAGCATTCTTGAGTTCAGGGGTGCCTTTGTAAGAGAGAGAAGCTTGTAAGAGAAAAGATTCACCCGTGTATCGAGTGACGTGTTTGATTGCGCATGCGCAACGAGATTGTCTCGGTGGAAACGGGTTTAGTGGAACGAGCTCGTACGCCTAAAGAAAAAGGACCAGAGGATCTCCCGAACCCCTCTCTAAGAACTTGCATGTTTGTGTTTGCAATTTCTTACTATTTAATTGCTTATTTACCTTAGATTATAAATTACATGCTAGGTTTATTGCTTCCACTCTATATGCTATATGCTCATTGCTTAGACTTGATTGCTATCTCTGTTCTTGCTTGCTATATATTTATGTTTTCACAATTACAATTAGCTTAGCCACTTATTTATATCGGTATATCCATTGTTTAGCTATTCAATTGTGATATTTATATTTGAAAGTGTTTAGAATTTTTAATTTGGTCATACTGGTAGTTTAGTCTCATTCACCCCCTTCTAAGACCTATTTTCAGTTGGCATCAGAGCTTGGTACTCTTCTAGTTAGGATTAACATCCTAGAGTGATCTATGGTATCTTCTTTACCATCTTTTACCTTGATGAATCATCTAATAACAATCCTCCATATTTTAATGGTTCTAAATTTTTAGTGTGGAAAATTATGATGCAATGCTTCTTTGAATCGCTTGGTAGGAGTATGTGGTTAATTGTTGATCATGAGTATTCTATTCCTACCATTGCTAAATCTAAATAGAGTACATATAAAAAAGATTTATTTTTTTGGAACATTAAAATTATTAAAGTTTTGCATTATGCTTTAAATATCGATGTTCTTAACAATGTCTTTTTTTGCAAGACGGCTTATGGTATGTGTTGCTCCTTGGAGAATATCTATGAAGAGCAAGCCGTTTGCAAGGAAGTGGAGAAAACTAAGGAATCGATGTCTATATCGAGTTTGGATGCGTCTCAACCAAACGTGAATCGAAAGAGACGGTCAAACTCTATGGAGTCGACTAAGGGGTGCTTTGATCTTGGGGTTGTAAGTAATCCATATTTTGATTATTATAATCTTACCCATGATCAATTGCTAGTTGCTTTCCATATTCTTCATCATAGTTTCAATTTGATGGTATCTAATGTTAGGAATATGTATGTCCTAGAGGCCATTATTGTATGATATAGTGGATACTTGGACATATATATGGAGGACTTTCTCGCACGACATGATAGTATGCTATCTGGTTGCTCTTTATCTTAACATGTACACTATTATTATTATTCTGTCTCTTTGATACATGTTGATAAAGCCCTTAGGATGTTGGCTTGATTACCAGGACTATGATGCAGATCATACTAGTGGGGCTTGTGTAGTCCGCAAGCACATCCTTTAACCATTCCTAATCGAGGGAGTATCGAGACAGTGCATCGATATTCCAGTGTAGACTAGTGTGCGTTTCTTGACCCTGTATGGGGCGATGGTTGATCCCACAACCATTAGTGTTTGACATCAAAGATTGTACACATGTGCTCATTAGAGAATGGGTACACTGAACAGGAGTTGCCGAGAACTCCTAGATGGTACCATACCTATCGTCAGATAGCAGTTCTCTGGTGACACTTATGCAGGTTAGTCTGTCGACCCGAGATCATCATAGTATCTTGTGTGGTTCCCACTATGCTTTGATTTCCTCCCTATCGCGGCTCAAAGGAGTCGTGCAAACAGGTGGATTTTTGGTACAGTCCCGAGTCACATAGAGGCGGTGAGCAATATGAGGGGTTTTTTCTCTCCCGGTATAGGGAGTTGATGTTGCGCTATACTCGATTGGCTATAACAGCAAGTCCCTGACCAGGGTTGATGAGATTTATTGGTAAGTGTTATCAATAGATTCTCAAACGGTTATAGGCCACACATCGGCATGACTTATCAAGTTACCGAGGTCTGACGATTCTACCCCTAGACTCGATATGCGACATATCATACGAAAAGATCGGACTGTACGGTAAATATTGCTTATAGGCTTCACGGGAGTTTAGACAAGTTTGATTGTTGATCTTCTATTCCCTCAATACCTGGATAGCCGTTACGTCCAGCTAGTACCGCTGATGGCTTATGGGTAACTGGTGTGATCATTACTTACTACCGGCGTATTGACGAGTCTTTAGAGTCCCATACAGAGGTTTCCTAGCTCAAGCGAAACGAAGTAGGGCACATATTGTTATATGTGCGGGAGCTTGATTAAGTACGAGTATGTGATACTGTATTCTAATCTCGCGATATATGATATCGGTTAGGTTATATGTGATATAACTGGATTATTGAATCAAGTGTTGATTCAATGATTTGTTATATGTATATATATTTGATATTGGCCGGTTATATATGATATGACCGGATTATTGAATCAAGTGTTGATTTGATAATATGATTTACATATAAATGATATTAGTCGGTTATATATTATATAACCGAATTATTGAATCAAGCGTTGATTTAATAATTTGATATATATTAATATATTAATATATTTGATATATACATATTTATTAACTAATATTAGCTCACAAAGATTTTTCTTCTCTTTATATATAATTGTGTGTGTGTATATATATATATTTGATATATATATATATTTGTTTATATATAAATTGTATTTGTATCATGGTTGATGATACATGAACATGGGTGTATGAGATTCACACCTAGGGCTAAAGATATATGTGATGATTTATTTTAAAAGGAAATTTATATTGAAGGGAAAATGAGTCATGGCTTGGATGCTTGTAGAAGCATTGAGAAGCCATGACTCATTCTCTCTCTTTATCTTACTCTAGATATTTTATCATCACAACATTATCTTGAGCTCAAGGTCATTCTTTTATTTATTCATTCGCTTATTCACCCAAGTTCATATTCTTCTTCTCGAGTTCTAAGCTCAAAGGTTTTTCTTGAGTTGAAGAAAAAGAGAGGAAAATATTTCTAAAGTGAGCAAAATTCCTACTTCATCAACCTACACTATCTTAGCCCTTTAGTATATCCTGTTTGCTTCACTAATATCTTGATTAGTGAAGAGATGGCTTGAGTTAGTGAGACTTCAAGGTGGATTATCTTCGACTTCGAAGACAGCATAGCAAGCTCGATCCTTTCTTCAAGTGGAGCCAAGAAGAGTTCTAGGGATTACTTGGAGCTAAAGAAGTGAAGGACTTAGTCTACAAAGGTTGTAACCCTCTTCACTTAGTTATAAAACTTGTTAGCTTGCTAAAAACCCTAATTCTCTTGTTCGATTCTAGGTTAGTGTACCTAGACCTCTAGATTTTTTAAAATTTCATACTTGATGCGTGTGGAAACCTAGTAGAGGTGTTAAGACACACTTTCATCTAAAAATGATTTGTTAGATGACCAAAACTCTTATCTCATTGATGGGAAAAATGAGTTGATTTCCTATTGTGATTCTTTTGAGATTTTGAATAAGGAAATGATTTCCAAATATAATGTTTTATCTCATGCTCATGATTCTCGTGTTTGTTTGATTAATGATTTGGATTTGGAGAAAAACGAACTTCTTTCAAAGCTTGCTTCTCATTGTAGTTCTTTTGATACTTTGAAAATGGAAAATGAAAGTTTAGTTTTATCTATGGATTCTTTGAGAAAGAAAAATGATGTTTTGATTTCAAATTTAAAAAGTGTGATTGATATTTTGAAATCTTCCATTTTATCTCAAGAATCCTTGATTGTTGATTTTGCTTATTTGAAAAAGGAAAACGAGAAATTGGTTTTAACTTGCGAAGTTTCAAGAAAATAAAACGTTGATATGATTTCAAGTTTACAAAACAAAATTGATTTGTTAAAATCTTCAATTACTTCTCAAGACTCTTTGATTTCTCAAAATACTTCTCTCAAAGAGAAAAATGAGATTTTGGTTGCTTCCCTTGCTAAGTTTTTGAATGATGATTCTTTAGTTAGAAAGGAAAAGATTGTTTCAAATCGAAGAGGCGTTGATTTTAAAAATTCGAATTTACAAAAACTCTCTTCTTCTGGATGTGTCAAATATGCTTTAGACTTAGCTAAATCTCATGCACACTCTCATGCATATCTTTATAAATTTAGTTCAAAACGAACTTTCAAGAAGCATGCGCATCATGTTAGGGTTCCCTGGCGCTCGCGCATAAGCATAGTGAAAGTAAGAATCGCGAACAAAATTTTCAGGAGAGCATGAGGAAACTGTGACCTTAGAATCGTCCAGCCACTAAACTAGAATCTAGAGCAAGCTAAGCTACATGGTTATAGGGACTACTACCTTTGTAGCATGTACATCCAATCTTGAAAGACCCTTCCAAGCCCCGTAGGCCATCAGGAATGTGATTGAGAGGCAATGGCCCTTGCCGAAGAAGATCCACCCGAGAAAAACCAATCCATGCTCTAGCTTCACCTAGTGAAGTAACCTAATGATCACAATTCTCTAGGTTGTGATGCTCAGGGATGTAGGAATATATCCACTAACATTTTTCTCTCTAAATCAAAGCTCAAGAGAGCTAGCATGAAGGAGGAAGATGACGATGAAGTGAGGAAGGAGAGAGAATGAAACCATGAGAATGAGAGCATATTTTCCAACCATGGAAAATAATGTCGTACCGATTTCCAAATAAACAATGAAGCCCATCCATATCTCACATCCCTCCTTTACACCTCACCCCTCTACCTCATTTCTCTTTTTCTAAAAAGAAAATGACCACAAATGAGGTGTCCTCTATCTATAAGTATTCCATATAAATACGGAATACAACCCCGGTATGTATATTGAATACATATACATGTATCCATGAAAAAATACGGATAGCCAAGAAAGAGAAAATGAATAGTGAACATAATACTAGAATATATATATATATATATATATATATATATATATCAAAATATATATGTAAATTATTAAATCAATCCTTGATTTAATAATCCGGCTTAATCCTAAGCCGGCTAGTATTATCAACCGTCCAATTAAAATCCGTGTAGCCAGTACACGTATTTAATCAGACCCCTGCACGTATCAATATACGTCCTCAACATTATATCGCCTGAACCGGGAAAACCCTTTGTGTGGGACTCTAAAGACTCGACAATACGTTGGCAGTAAGTTATTGGATAAATCCATAATCAAAAGCACATCAACGACACTAACTGTACGTAATGGATACCCAGGTATATGCCGAATGGGAGGTCGACAATCAAGTTCGTCCATACCCTACTGAGCCTGTAAGTGACAATCTCTATACAGTCTGGTCTCTTCGTCTGAGAGTGTCGCATATTGGGTCTAGGGGATGGATAACGTCAGACCCCTAATAACCCGATAAGTCGTGCCGTTGTCAAGCCCATTGTTCCCCTCCGAAAGACGGCGACGACGTGAGGGCGTCTTGTCTGTGATTCGGGGCAGATGCTATTTGGTTTTATCCGTCCACCTCTCCGAAGATGCCAAGTTGATTTATGACACCGTGTATCAGAGGTTTAGACGAATGCGGCCGATGTAGCAGACTTTGTCAGATTCTCCCTCGCTTGAGGGGTTTTTGATTATGGGGACGCTCTTCCCTGCAGGCGCAAGCCCCTGCAGTTAATTACGCTACAGCATCGCGGTAGCCACTTTCTCCTTCTCCAGAAGTTCACTTCGTGTCGTGTGTGTTTGTTTTGTTTGTGGTTGCCCGTGGATTATATACGGAGACTATTTATTTCGTCGCCCGTAGGATGTTGATTAGTCCAAATCCGTATTTTCTTAGATTTGGGTTTTGGGTTTTGGTTTAAGGATACGTTAGCCATATTTAAGGCTAAGATCAACTTAAACGTTTGTTAAGGACACGTTAGTCTAATTTCCAGACTAAGATCAACTTAACGGGATCGTCTAGATCCATTTCCAGTTTAGGGACATGGTGGTCCATTACATGTATGGCCGTCGAGACCCATCACCTCTCTGACAACGTTGAAGGATTACAACGACAAATGTCAAAGGAGTTCAAAGATGTACCCTTGAACCAAAGTTGATTGGGGGATCTATAGTCCAATTTGGGACTAAAGTCTGTTTGAAGGATGCATTAGTCCATTAGTTTAAGGACGTATAAGTCCGTGGGTTTAAGGACCCCACAGTCCGTGTCGATGTGTGGTTGTCGGGACCCGTCATCTTCCTGACGTCGTTGAAGGATTACAACGATATGTGTCAGAGGAGTTCGGAGATGTACCCTTGAACCGGATGTAAATTTATTTAAGAGAGCAGTCTTACTCATTCAATTTAATTTGAGGACTTACGGCCATGATTGGGCTAAGTCCAGTTGAGAATATTCAACGTTTTTATCTTTGGCCTATTAGGCCTGTGCTAGGGCTTTGCCCCTGTTTAATAATGCACTGCATTTTATTCTGGCCTGCTAGGCCTTTTTGATTTGGGCTCTGTCCCTTTATAAATGATGCAGAGCATCTGTTTTGGTCTGACAGACCTTTGTTTGGGCTCTGCCCTTTTTAAAATAATGCATGGCATTTTATTAGGCCTGTTAGGCCTTTTTAATTGGGCTCGGCCCTTCTTTTCAATAATGCAGTGCATTAATTATCTGACAGTGGTCATGTGGCCTGTCAGGCGCTTTGCGCTAATTAATGAGCGCAAGCACATGTGGAGGTGACACGTGTCACGCTCTGGTGAGCGCAAGCGCAACAGCGCAGTGCGCAACAGCGCAGTGCGCTGTGTCAGTGCGCTGTGCTGTTGCGCTGCTGACATATGGCGCTATCTGGTGACTTGCGCCAACCCAGGAGCGCAACAGTGCAGTTTTTGCAAGTGCAAGGCACTGTTTCAATAACTTGATCCAATTTTAGATTCAAGAAAAGAATTTTTAAGATTCCAGAACCAATGGTTCATAAAAAAGTGCAAGGCACTGTTATTATTTATTTTTTATTGAAGATCATTGATCTTGTTCTTAGATCAATGATCTATTTCAGAAGAAACTCTTCTTCTTTTTTATAAAGGTTTTTACCTTTTTCTTGAGTTCTTTTCAAAATTCTTCAGAGTTCTCTCTCTTTTTAAGTTCTTGATGTCGATGTCTATGATCTTTTGAGTTGGGGTCTAGGGGTCTTTATATAGTGTCCATATATTTATTAAGTTTGTTAAAGAGATCATTCTCTGAGTGATTTGGCGAATTTTCCCCACCGTTGGATCTTTGATCCAAGGGCTTCTGTTTTACAGAAGACAATCTTCTTGTTTTAACAAGAACGGAAGGATCTTACTATAATTTTAATTCTATTTGGCGCAAACGTCCCAGCGCTTGACACGTGTCACGCAGCGCACAGCGCAGCGCAACTGCGCTTGTGCAACTGCGCTGACACGTGTCGCGCAGCGCAACTGCGTTTGCGCTGACACGTGTCGTGCAGCGCAGTGCTTGCGCAACTGAAGCGTTGTTTCCTTTAATTTTTGTTTTAAATAGAGCCTTGCTCTGATTGGGCGCGCTGCCTTGGGTGCTGCGTTGACATATCAACTTCCGACACGTGGCGCGTTGCGCGCAGCGAACGGGATTTGAAGCGTTCTTCAATTTTTGAATTTTTGAAATTCAAACAGAGCTTTGCTCTGATTGGGGGAAACAAATGCCCCCCCACCGTTGCGCTCACGTGGCGCACACGTGAGTGCAGCGGTGGCAAGATCCTAGCCATTGGATCAACCGGTGAGGTGAAAGGGTGCAGGCGCCTATAAATAGGACCCCTGGTCCTTAGAAAATTTTTACCATTTTTCAAGAACTTGATTTTCAGAGCCTTGCTCTTGCTTAAGAATTTTAGAGCCTTGCTCTTGTTTCTTCCCAAGAACTTCAGAGTTCAGAACTTAGGATCATCTTAGGTAAAATTAAATTAAATTAAATTTAATTAAATTTAATTAACAGAGCCTTGCTCTTATAGATCTTTGATCTAAAGAAAGCCTCTTTGGGGTTTCATCAACAGAGCCTTGCTCTCAAAAATCTATAGATCTACAGAGATCTTGTTCATGGGTTTTAACCCATGAACAGAGCTTTGCTTACAGATCAAATGTAGATCTTTTTTTTATCCAAAAATGGAGAACTTTTTTTATAAGTCTTCATGTATTTTTTTAAGACGCCAATTTTTTAATATTTAGGAGTTAAAATTTTCTTTTGATGGATCTCTCCATCATTTTTATAGAGCTAGGCTCTATTTTAGGAAATCTTATTTTCTTGAGATCAGAATTTGACAAATGTCACTCTGTGACAGAGCTTTGCTCTGAAAGAGGAGATTTTCTCATTGTCTCTAGGAATTTCCCTATTAATGAGAATATTCTCTTGGGGATCTCTTTATTAATTGACAGTCTCATCCAATGATGGGGTCGTCTTATTAACTGATGCATTGTCATCCAGATTTTGTGGGTCCCCCTTTGGTCCCCTACCCACTGCATTGCAGTGTGGTGTAATTAATTTTAATTTAATTTTAATTAATTTTTAATTTAATTTAATTAATTAATTAATTTTTTTTAATTAAATTTTTTTAAAAAAAAAACGCCAAGCGTTGGAATTACAACACTAACGGCTAATTTTGTCCCCTTGCAGTGAATATGTCTTTCGATACCTCATTTCCGTTTGTTCGTTCGGAGGAAGGATTCCTCGAAACACCCGTAGACCGTGAGGTCCTAGCTATGATCAGGGACCACGACCCGGAATATAAGAATCTTCACCTTTGGGGGTCGTGGTACAACCAAATTATCATAGGTCGACAGAGCTTTTCGTGCGCAGTACCATCAGAGCCTATTACGGCGATCCACTATGCCAGCCCACCCCCGGTGCAGTATGCCGTGGAGATGGTCGATTGGACTTCAAAGGGCTTTCTTCATCCAGCTATAGATGCAATTCCGGTTCAGCGTCCTATGGTTTTGGATATCCTGGGACGCCGTATTTGTCAAGACGAGGCGCGACCTTGGGGGCAATCATATAACATAGGTCTGATCCCCCACCATCCGATCGGCTATCTGCCATGGGCTCGCTACATTCTGTCAGCGAAGATGTCGCAGTTGATAAGGCTAGGGTTGTATACTGCAGTTTATGTTTCCCTCTTCCAATATCCCACGCTTCCCACCTGGTGGTTTAAGGCCTTTTTGGAGCAGTGGAACATCCCTACTCACACTTTCCTCGCAATGGACCGGGAAGTGTCGATTTCTTTGGAGGAATTCACGGAGGTCTCCGGCTTACCGGTTACAGGGGAGCACTATGAGGAGTTGCTTCCTACAGACGAATATGTCTTCGGTGCTAAGCCGGCAATAAGGGGCCTCACTCCGGAGAATGCTGTTCAACATCAATTTCCAAGTTTGATCAAAGTATTGAGCATCTATGAGGCCCTTTTTATCGAACGTGGGAGCCGCGGAGTTAGCTTCGAGGATTTCATCGCTCGATTCCTTCACCCAAACGTCCTCTCGGCAGAAGCTGCTAAGTTTGCCACACTTGATGACCCTTTCGGTCTAGGTTTGGACAACCTGCCGGCGAAGGAAATAGACCAAAAGGGTTTTTTCCTTCCTAACTCCGCAATTGTGTCTTTTGCGGAAGTTGCAGCCCCCGGGATGGACGAGGAAGCCTTCTTCTTAGGATTTCTTGGGCTATGGCTGAGTTGGTTTGCGCTCCCGATGCATTCTCGCCATATGCGGCCCTCTGTCTTTTACCCAGCTCACCGGATGACCATTAGGGTAAAAGTGGCTGTTGGGATCGCCGGCTTGGCATACCTGTATCACGGCCTCAGTCAAGCGGCGGATGCTAATGAGCCTGGGGTACTGCACGTGATCTTCCCGATGCACTACTTCGTATCATGGCTCGAGCTACATACATTGGGCGTCTTCGGTATGCACAAAAGGCCCTCGTTCTATGACAGGTGCAGCTTCCCTCGAATTATACGACTGATTGGCGCCTCAATTGTGACTCCATCGCCACGGAATGCCAGGGGTTTGCTCCTTCTCCCCCACACCATTGGAGATGGGATGTCTTTCATTGACAAAGTGCTGACTATTGGAAAGGCATCTACCACCACAGTGCGGCCATTGCAAGACACCTTCAAAGATGGGGTCTCAGTTTTGACTGCCCGGGAGACCCTCCATCTATATTCTATCAGACCGGGTTTTCTGGTGTTTAGGCACAACGGTGCGGCGATTTTCATGAGATACAACCCGCATCGTTTCGTCCAACAATTGAGCTACAATCAAGGGGTACCATTGTAGACTTTCTTACTGGAACCTGCTGCTCATGAAGAAGGGATGGAGAGAGCGTTGCATCACTTCATGCATCTGAATACGGGTTCTCATATTTTTATCAGCGAGCCGGCTTGCGCCCCCCGACTCCTCAACGTATATACAGAGTGGTACAATCATTCGACATGCGCCGTTATAAAGGAAGAAAAGCGATTGCTGGTCGACCGTAAGGGTGTGCCTCCCGGCAGCGACCGCAAAGCTCCTCTGGTGCCAAGGACCCCGGTAGTTCCTCCGCTGAAAGATGCTAGAGCCAGACCACCGCATGTGCAGAGTTCTCCACGCGGATTGCCACTCCCTGATACTGCGGATGCGCCACTAGCGCCCTGTGCTTCAGTGGAGACAGTAGTTGTGGCTTCGCCGGAGTCTGGTGTGGGCGCGGACATCGGGACCCGCCGCCCCAAGGTGCCTGCAAAGCGCAAGTCGATCCCGGGTGCACCCAGGGCCGGTGGGCAGAAGAGGAAGAAGTCGCTCTTCTCCGCTGACGTTGCGCTCGGTCAGGAACCTCACGCTCCCTATAGCGAGGGCTTGGGCGAGTACGGGACCAATATAGGATTGGTTATGCCACCAGATGACACTGATCTGGCGGCCGCCATCACAGCCTCAGAGCGATTGGCAAGGCGCGACGCATGGCTAGCCAAGCTTGCACAATCGGGTAATTACTAGTAGCCTTTTTTTTATTGCATTCTACTTTTATCTTTGTCTTTGACTAATGCTTTTCTTTTCTTTTTCTTCAAACAGGCATCACCACTGAAGAAGCCATTGCTGCTTCCCTCAAGACTTTTCAAGAGGAAGAACGACTCAGGGCATCCTTAGGCCTCAGTACGTTTCGATTCATTAAGTCTTTATTCTCTTTTCGTTATGGTCGATCTGACCCTTTCTTTTTTTCATCATAGGAACCACAATGCCGGTCCCTCACAGTGATGTAGAGACTCTTGCCGGGCCAGCCATTGATGTTTCGGTCTCTTCGGGGCTACCGCGAGAGACCCGATTTGAAGAGCTGATGAGAGATGCCTTGAAGGCTCTGGAGGCAACTCTAAACGAGGACAACGACACCTTGATGAAGGAAGCGTCGAAGAGGTCCGTCGTGACGGCCCGGGAGGAGAGGAAGCGGCTGAGGCGTGAGGCGAAGGCACACAGGGCTGCTTTGGCCGTGGGAGCGGGCCCAAGCACTGCCCTCGTGCTGATACTCCCTCGGAAGAGCCCCCGGTCGCTTTGTCTACAGCTCACAGACAGACGGTGCGCGCAAATAGGGAGGCTAACGATAAGTCCACCTCAGGTAATATATCTTTCAAAATTTTGTTGTAAGAATTAGAAATCTGTCGGTTCTTATATATTTTGTCCCGCAGGGCCAAGTCCAACCGAGGGGGAGGCGGAAACCGTCGAACCTGAGGGGCCAGAGGAAGAGGTATTGGTCGAACCCGAGCCGATGGCGGACGACACAACCGGGATTGCCGGGCCCGAGCTAGTGGCTGACGAAATGGTCACGTCCATTATGCCTGAGAAGGTGGCCGATATCGAGCCCGAGGCAGCAGCGGATGGAGCGCCTGAGACCGATGACCCCGTGGTAACGGTGGACGAGATGGCCGCGACTGCTGAGCCCGAGGGAGTAGCGGGTGAGGTGGGAATGATTCCTGAGGACGAGCCGACCGCTCTTTCTCAAGAGTCTGGCAATGCTCCGATCATTGCTCTTCCCGCCTAGGCCCCCCGCCGTCTCCTGGCCTCGCGAGCATGACGACGGCCCCCGTAGAGTCTGGGGATGAGGCCACGGGTGGTGGACTTATGTCGATGGAGAAGGGAGACGCCTCCGTCTCGGCTGGAGGCTCATCAGGTAAATTTCGGATTACTATCCTTTTTCTTTATCTTGCAATCTTTCCTGACTGGTTTATCCTTGTTTTTAATGCAGGTGCGGCCAGTGCCGATACTCCATTGCTCGAGGGAGCGCCGTCAACTACTGCCTTGGCGGTGGTCACCTCTCAGCCCTCCCTTGTACCATCAAAGATGTTGGAAGATATGTATTTGCAACTTATTAGTTTTATCTTTCAGACGCATAATTTATGTACTAAAGTCGTACTGTTGTGTCTTTTTAGGAGTGCTTTTTGACCATCTCTATCAGGTGTTGCTCCCACACTTCTCCTTCCCATCTGAACTCGCTTCTTCCTCTAGTGGTGTTGGTAAGTATAGTTTCCGACTGATATCTTTCTTTTTCAGTGATGGAATTATTTCTAACTTTCTCTCGTCCCGATTGCAGTGCTACAAATCGAAGGACGGGATGAAAGATCGGCCGCGCCACTGGCCCGTCAGGCCTTACTACCTGCTGCAGCTGGTATAGCAAACTATCGCATTGATGACCCTTTTTTCTGTCTTTATTAAACTGTCATCTAATCGTATCTTGTTTTTTCAGCTGTCGTTCCGATCTCGGCGCCTTTCGAGTCTCATGTCATAATGCCGGCTGGCCCTTTCCTGAGACGTCCGTCCTCGAAAGGCGCCGCGAATAGTCTGCGCATATTGAGCGACTACATTGAGGAACTTGACGTCGAGACTCCTACGTCTGCCACAGATTTTGCTAAGGAGGTTAACCCAATGCTGGTGATACTCGTAAACTTCCATAACGAGGGCATCGTCGTGTCTTGGGTTAATCACTGCAGGGAGATCGAGGCTCGCCTGCATCAACTGGAGTTCATGCGCCCTGCTCCCAAGACCTTAGCCGCAAGCCATCAAAGAGCAGCGTGGATTGAGCAAAGCGCTTCTTACGTCCACCACTTGGAACAAGAAGCGGCTTTAAGGCCGAGAGAATGTCAAGAGTCTTCAAGCGAGACTGCTCGCCTACGTGCTGAAGTTGAGGCGAATGCTGCCCAGGTGAAGGCTATCTTCGAGGGTCTCCTGGAACGCATCTCAAATGGGCTGAACTTGAAGCAGAAACTCGACGCTGGCGAGCGTAATGCCCAAGGCCGCGAAGCAGCTCAGCAGGCCATTGGGGAGCATCTTGCATCCCTCTTGCAGCAACGGGCTCAAGTGGAGGCAGAACTGGCGGTGGTGGCCGATCAGGAAAATGCATGGAAGGAAGTGTGCGAACAACTGATAAGGCTATTTAAGATGCTTCCTTCCCAGTAACTGCCTTTGTATCAATATACTTGTAAAATTTTTCTTTTTCGAATAATATGTATCCATTCTTTATTCTTTTGTATAATTCACCTTGTACTTGATTGAATTAATAAATAAAGATACACACTTTTTCTTTGCAATGTCTTGTATGCTCTTTTGCTTTCTCCCTTTCTCTTATTATTAGCGTGCTGTCTTAATAAACACGGTTGACAGATAATAGAGTAAACATCTTAGTTTTTTTTTCTTTTCAAGAAATAGCGATGGCTTAGACCGCAGGTTCAGATCTGTTGTCTAAGACTTTTCAACTCTATGAGCCGTGAAGGTCTCATAGAGACTTTTCTCCCTACGGATCGAAAGGATTTTGTAGGTGGATTTTCTCCTTAGGAATCGTGAGGATTCCTAAGTGCGTTTTCTCTTATAAGTCGTAAGGATATAAGAGAATTTTCCCTCTTACGAGTCGAGAGGACCCGTAAGAGGTTGTTTCCCTCCTTGTCGAAATTCGACTTTGAAGAGTGAGACCCGTGAATAGTATGCAAGAGACCGTTTTAGACCGACTTGCAGGGTCCCAGTGCTCAGGAAACAAGTTTTTTAATCCCTGCTGCCTGAGACTTTATCTTGCAAGTTGAAACGAACCGGGAATTTCTCGCGGAGACAATGGTTTCTCTGCGAGCCAAAGCGAATCAGGAGGCTCTCATCAAGGACGCTAGTTTCCCTGAGTTGAGGTATTTGCCAAGGACACTTGTTTCCCTGGGGTTGAAACGAATCGATGCATTCCCGCGGAGACGCTAGTTTCTCTGCGGTTCGACGCGAATCAGGATTTTCTCGTCAAGGACACTGGTTTCCCTGAGTCGAAGGATTTTGCCGAAGACACTGGTTTCTTCGGGGTCGAAACGAATCGGGAATTTCTCGCGGAGACACTGGTTTCTCTACGAGCCGACGCGAATCAGGAGCCTCTCATCAAGGACGCTAGTTTCCCTGAGTTGAGGAGTTTGCCAAGGACACTTGTTTCCATAAGGTTGAAATTAATCGATGTATTCCTGCGGAGATGCTAGTCTCTCTGCGGGTCGACGCGAATCAGGATTTTCTCGTCAAGGACACTGGTTTCCCTGAGTCGAAGGATTTTGCCGAAGACACTTGTTTCTTCGGGGTTGAAACGAATCGGGAATTTCTCGCGGAGACACTGGTTTCTCTGCGGGTCGACACGAATCAGGAGTCTCTCATCAAGGATGCTAGTTTCCCTGAGTTGAGGAGTTTGCCAAGGACACTTGTTTCCCTGGGGTTGAAACGAATCGATGTATTCCTGCGGAGACACTAGTTTCTCTGCGGGTCGACGCGAATCAGGATTTTCTCGTCAAGGACACTGGTTTTCCTGAGTCGAAGGATTTTGCCGAAGACACTGGTTTCTTCGGGGTTGAAACAAATCGGGAATTTCTCGCGAAGACACTGGTTTCTCTGCGGTTGAACTGATCTGTGGTGGTCTTTTAGGTTTTATATAAGTTACTGTCAAAACCGTGAAGCTAGGAATTTGATCTTCGCTTCGTTTGCTGGCACTGCGTCTTCTGTATCGAGACGAATGTCACGATTGTCTCTAGGCTGTTGGTGAACCGTCGAGATTTGGCTTTGCTTTCTGGCGGAGCCTGTTGGGAAAGTATGGTTCCCTCTTTGTTTGCGCCTTTAGATTGTATACAGGGATCGATGTGATCTCAACTGTAGGGCAAGCGTTTCATATATTATATATATATTTTTTATTGTTTTATTTCCGCGATGCTCTATCATTTTACCTTTAGATCGCGAAAGTCGTGATTGCCCAATCATTTCGGCTATTTTTCGCGGTGCCCAATCATTTCGGCTATTTATTTTATTTTTACTCGCTGCTTTTTATTGCGAGTTGCCCAATCATTTCGGCTATTTTGTATGCATACGTTTTCTTTACCCGCTGCTTTTTATTGCAAGCTGCCCCATCATTTCGGCTATTTTGTATGCATGTGCGGCTTGCTGGCTTTTCACCGTAAACCTGAAATTAGACACTGATTTCGGCATCAGCACCGCTACAACTGGGATATTGCCAGGAGCGAATCATCATTTGCCTCTGTCAATGTCGAACAAAGATGGCTTAGCGAATAGGGTTAAGGTCCTGTCGACTAAGGCTTTTAATTTCATGAGCCGTAAGGGTCTCACAAAGGTATTTCTCCCTACAAGTCGTGAGGGTGTATTTTCTCCTTAGGAATCGTGAGGATTCCTAAGTGTTTATTCCTCTGTAAGCCGTAAGGATCCTACAAGAGGGTTTTCTCCTTGTAAGTCGAGAGGACTTATAAGGGTTATTCATCATGCGTACATATCCCCAGTCATGGATGGGACTTGGTTAGGGAAATGTTTATTCACGCCCATGGATTATATACAAGGGTCAGTATTGAGCCACTTGTAGGGCAATATTGAAGGTTGTGGGGGTTGCTTAAGCACAGGTTTAGGTCTTTGTAACTTAAGACTTTCAAATCTTATGAGCCGTGAGGGTCCCATAAGAGAGTTCTCCTTACGAGTCGTGAGGATCTCGCAAGTGTATTTTCTCCTTAGGAATCGTGAGGATCCCGAAGTGGGTTGCTCCCTTGTGAGTCGTAAGGATCTCACGCAGGTGGTTTCTCCTTACGAGGTCAAGAGGACCCTGTAAGTGTCCTTTAACGAGGTTGCGCCCTTTCAGGTTTTCACAAACACTCGCCGGTAGTCCTGCTGTTTTTACTCACGGAGCCCTTTCGGGTTTCATCCGTGCCCATTTTGCTTATGGACATACCGTTTTTTTTTATATTCTTTTTAAACTTTTTTTACGAGGTCACGCCTTTTCGGGTTTTCACGAACACTCGCCGGTAACCCTGCTGTTTTTACTCACGGAGCCCTTTCGGGTTTTCATCCGTGCCCTATTTTGCTTATGGACATACCGTTTATTATATATATATATATATTTATATATATATATTTTTATTCATCTCGTCAGCCTAAGGATGCTGCGGTAGTAGTTTAAACACATTTCAGTCCTTCATTAGTTTAAGGACGTTTCGGTCCGCCATTAGTTTAAGGACGTTTCGGTCCGCCATTAGTTTAAGGACGTTTCGGTCCACCAGGAGAAGGCTGGGTACTGCTTATAAAGTTTGAGCTTAGGAAGAAAGCGAGCGGACATAGTCGTCGTCATCTATCATTGACCTAGGCAGTAACTCGCTAAGCGTAGTATTTCTTTAGGAATCGACCATTTATTAGCCTGTAAGGCCTTTCACGTTGCATATCCATGAGTAGATAGGTTCCACCATGGTAGACCTTGTCTATGATGTACGGGCCTTCATAGTTTTGCTCGAATTTTCCCCGCTTGGCACGATTGGGGATCATAGGCCTTTTGACCACTAGCATGAGTTCGCCTTGGCGGAATGTCCTCGGCCGGGTCAATCTTTCATATAAGCGCGTCATCTTTGCTTTATAGGCCTCCAGATTTTGTTGCGCAATGAGCCGGGTTTCATCAAGAGCATCAAGTTCCTCAAGCCGAAGGTGAGCATTTTCCTCGTCTGTCAGCTCATAGTGGATTGCCACTCGTAGAGAGGGTAACTCTATCTCGAGGGGGAGTACTGCTTTTGTACCGAATACCAACGCATATGGCGTTGTAATCGTGGCTATCTTGCACGTAGTTCGATACGCCCAAAGAGCTTCTTACAGCCTCTCATGCCAGTCTTTCTTATTTCGGGACACCGTTTTCTTCATGATCTTTGTCAAGGTCTTGTTGAAGGCCTTAGCTAGACCGTTAGCTCGCGGATTATAAACCGAGGAATATCTCCAGTCTATATTGTGTTGTTGCGCGAAGCGACTGATCTTGTGGCTTCTGTAAGCTGGCCCGTTATCGGAGATGATCCGTCGCGGAGTTGCAAACCAATATATGACGTGCGTCTTGAAGAAATGTAGGATATTCTCCGTCTTCACTTCCCTCAACGGTACTGCCTCTGCCTATTTGGAGAAGTAATCAGTTGTCGCCAGGATGAAACGATGTCCTCTAGACGATGCTGCTTCAATGGGGGCCGACTATGTCAGTTCCCCACATTTCGAATGGCTAGCTAGCCACCGTTGGATGGAGTGGATTTGGATGCTGGTGGATGAAGTCCCCATGGATTTGACATGAGTGGCATTGCTTCGCATATTCGAGGCAGTCCCGAATCATCGTGGGCCAATAGTAGCCCATCCGTTTAATCTTCAACTTCATCTTCAAGCCTGTTTGGTGAGAACCGCAGAGTCCGTCATGAACTTCTTGAACAACTCTTTTCGCTTCATCAGGTCCTAGACATCTCAACCACAGAGAATCAAATGACCTCTTGTACAAAGTATCATTGACGAAGGCGAAAGACAGAACTCATTTCATAAGCTGATGTCTTGAGGACGCATCTTCGGGCGCTCGACGGTATTTGAAGTAGTCTATAAAGACTTCTCTCCAATCCTCGGTATTTTCCCAAATCTTTTATTTGCAGGGTCGTCCGCTCAGTCTCTCCCTTTTCTTTGGATGATTCCGGAGATATTTCCGCAGGGGCAAGTACCCGACGGCTTTGTACCACGATTCTGACGTCATCGAGGTTCTCGTCAGCTAATTCTTTAGCGAGCTTGGCTAATGCATCCGCTTTGCTGTTTTCCGCGCGCGGTATGTTTTCCAAAGTGTATGAAGGAATTTGGGTCAATAGTTGTTGCACCTTTTCGCCGTACTTCACCAACTCTGGTTTGCATGTCTGGTAGTCGCCATTTACTTGACTAACGACCAGTTGAGAATCTCCATAAATGAGGAGGTTTTCAATTCCCATGTCGATGGCGATCTCGAGGCCTGCTATCAAAGCTTCGTATTCGGATTCATTATTCGTCGTAGGTTCTGTTAAGGAGAATGCAAAGCGTATTATCCCTCCTTGTGGAGTTACGAAGATAAGGCCTACCCCCGATTTGACTATGGGGGTGCTTTGTTTGCGCTTCTTCATGGAAGATGCTCCATCGAAATAAAGCTCCCACCGGGTATCACCGCTGTCGATCGCGTCAAACACATGTTCGTCTGGCAGATCGCAATTCAGAGGAGAATCGGCAGGTACCGGATGCTCAGCAAGAAAGTCGGCAATGGCCTGGCCTTTCACTGCCTTGAGAGGTCGATACGTTATCGAGAACTCCATTAAGAGCAGGGACCATTTAGCGAGTCGACCTGTCAATATGTCCTTCGACATCAAATATTTAAGGGGGTCCACCTTAGAGATGGGACGGACTTCGTGCGCCAATGCATAGTGCCTGAGCTTTGTTATCGCGAAGATCAATGCCAGATAGTGTTTTTCAATGGGAGAGTCGTTGCTTTCTGCCCCCAGAAGAACTCGACTTAAGTAGTAGAGTGCTCTTTCTTTCCCTTGGTCATTCTCTTGCGCCCATAATGCACCTAAGGAACCTTCGAGGGTGGTCGTATAGAGAATGAGGGGCTTTTCCTTGACCGGAGCAGCTAGCACTGGTGGATTTTGCAAGTACTGCTTGATTTCGTCTAGCGCACCTTGGCATTTTTGATCCCAGACGAATGGAGTTCACTTCTTCATCAGGTGGCTGTAAGGAAATATTGGCTATAAATCGCCGAATATATGCGAGCTTTCCTTAGAGAGACCACAGCTGTTTGAGAGTTCTAGGCGAGGGCATTTCCATGATCGCCTTGATCTTCGACGGATCTATCTCGATGCCTCGGTGTCGGACGATGAATCCTAGGAATTTGCCCGAGGAAACTCCGAATGCACACTTGAGAGGGTTCATCTTCAAGTTGTATTATCGAAGGCGTCGAAATACGGTCTTTAGATGCTCGAGATGTTCCTCATACGATTTGCTTTTCATCACGAGGTCGTCGATATAACATTCGACAATTTCATGTATAAGGTCATCGAAGATCTTCGTCGTGGCTCTCTGATAGGTGGCACCGGCGTTCTTTAGACCGAAGGGCATCACCTTGTAGCAAAATATACCTAAAGGAGTCCTGAAGGCGGTGTGCTTCTGGTCTTCGGGATGCATCTTTATCTGATTATACCCTGATGAGCCGTCTATGAAGGAGAAAACCTCATGAGTGGACGTATTGTCTATCATCAGTTCGGTGACTGGCACTGGGAAATCGTCCTTCGGGTAGGCTTTATTGAGATCCCGGAAGTCCACGCATATGCTCACCGTCCCATTTTTCTTCATCACCGGGATGATGTTGGCGATCTATTCAGGATATTGAACCTCTTGGATAAAACCAGAGTCGATTAACTTCTTGACTTCGGCGTTGATTCTCATCTCCAGCTCGAGCCGCATTTTTCTCGGTGCTTGTTTGACCGGCTTGACGTCCGGAAATATTGCCAATTTGTGCACGGAAATTTCTGGATCTAGTCCCGGCATCTCGGAATAGTTCCATGCGAAGCAATCTCTATGCTGTACCAGCACGTCTTTTAACGCAGCCACCCTTTCTTCAGACAGCAGCTCACTAATGAATGTCGGTCGCGGGTCATTCGCCGTCCCCAACTCAATTTTCTTGAGGTTATCCGCGGTGGTATGGATTCCATCTTCCAGCTCTTTTGGCGCTGGTGGAAATTCTGAGATCACCTCATCGTCGCTGTTTTCGAAGCACCATAGAAGGTCATCCATATTCTCGGGCTCTTCTTTTGACATCGTTATCATATGACAAGTACGAATTCGCTTCCAAGCCCAACGTGGAACTGGTTCTGCTCTCGTGGCTTTGGGTTCGTGCTTCTGTGGCGGCGTTACCCTCCAGTTGTCAGATAAAGCGAACTTGCCGAGCTGATACTGATCTTCAACCCAATTCTTAAAGGTGAAGCAGTCATCGAGAGGGTGCCCTATCACTCGGTGATAAGGGCAATAGTCCGGGTGAGAGACTTTGCTTGCTTGTTCGGGGTGTTTAGACTCCGGCAGTGTAAGCATCTGATGTTTTAGAGCGAGGTCAAGTATTTTCTTCTTCTTGTCCTGAGGAAAAGAGTACGCTCGACCCATTTTCCTTATGAGGGATAGATCGGAACCGCTCGATTCCTGCTTGCATGATTTCTTAATCCCGCTTTGCTGCTGTTGAGCACCTTTTTCGCTTTTCGACTTATTTCTGCCTCTGCGTCGAGCCTTTTTTATAACAGGTTGACAGGGAGCGGTATTTTCATCTTTTACAGCCTGTTGGAGGAGGCGTTGTGTTTCGGCTTTCTCGTAGATTGTCATTTTGTGGTCGCGGTCGTCTTGGACTTTTTGACCAGCTTCCCTTATTAGCTTGTCCATTTGTTCTTCGAACGACGGACTGGGCCCTTTTGCATCAGGAACTTTTACTGGTTCAGGATTAGCATCCTCCTATTGAGCATCCGCTTCTTCATCGAAGTCATGTACAACGTTTCAATCATAAAGTAGCTCTCGTTTCTTAGACCGAATGTATCCGAGCCCGATTGTTTCCATTCTACCATTAGGCAATTTGTGCTGAGTTCCGGGGACGTTCCAGACCCTGTCATAGAACATAGCTTTTCGAGCGGTCTGTTTAAAGGGTATCCCCTGGCGCTTCAACAGCCTCTTCAAGCCTTCTGTATAATATCTGGGGAGTCGGATGGGCTGAAACTTGTCAAGCGTAGGATCCGCGTCGTGCCGGATTTCTTTCTCCACTTTGGTTTCTTCAGAGCGGTAGAATAGATTGCTTTTTCGCCTTCTCGTCTGGGAGGGACATAGAATGTTCGCAGTTCTTCTACATTGTAGGTATCGAGCGCATCCAGTTCTTTTTGGTGTTTAAGTGGAACCATAGCGACTTGTAGACTTTGCTCTTCGTTAGCGTACGTTTGTATTGAAGGCCGAGCAGAGAATACAGCATGGAACTCATCTTCCGAGTCGCTACCAAAGATCAACGTAGGAGTAGATGGTCCCGGCTTGTTGTATTGGGGCGGACCCGAATAAACTATCTCCTCTTCCTCCTCGGTATCACTCCCAAAGACAGGGATGGTGGCGTTAGCTTTATTCTCCGGTTTGCGATATTTTTCTGTGTCCTCGAAATCCGGTAAGAAGTATTTTGCATCTTCATATTTGCGGACTTCGTTCACGGAGAACGGGTTCAGTTCTCCCGTCACGGTATACTCGAGACCATCCTTAAAATATTTCATACACTGATGCTGTGTAGAAGGGATGATGTTGTACTCGTGTAACCATGGCCGGCCGAGCAGGGCATTATAGCATGTCTTGGCGTCGATTACATGGAATTTAATGTCCGTGACAAGCAGCCCGAAGCGTAGCGTCAGTATCACAGAACCAAGAGTTCTCGATGATTGGAAGTCGAACCCGGAGATGGTGATCTTGTCCCGAGCAAGGTGCTGGACGCTCATACAGATTTCCTTTAACACCCGCACGTTAAGGAGATTAACAGACGATCCGTTATTGACCAGGATTTTGCCTATCTTTATATCATAGCAGTATCCTGAGACATAGAGAGGGCGATTGTGTTCGCACATCCCAAGGAGAAGGTCTTCATTGCCGAAAGTGACATCGGCCGTATGCACTTCCTCCAATTCATCCTTCATCTTTTCTTTAGCCAGGAAAGCTTGGAATTGCTCCGGCTCCTGTTGTGCCTTAATTAACGAATCTCTCGCCTCTTTTGATAGTAAAAGGGCGTCAAGAATGCTGAGCTGCGAGGGTAGCTTCCTCAGATGCGCTAGAACGTTGTAATCCGCCTTATTTTTCTTTGGCGGGTCCTTGGCGGATAGCTCTTCCATGACTTGGTCATCTAGGGTAATATCCTCAGAGACCTTTTCTTTTCCTTTATCTTTCTTGTTTGAGGGTCCGAGATTCTTTTCAGGTAGCGTCCGATTACGCAGTCGGATATTTTCACAGACCTTCTGCTCTTCTTCTTTTCCCGAGGTGGACTCTTTAAAGAGGGGGCTAAGAGCCAGCTCCTCGTCAGAATCTCTCCCGAATGTGAGCACTTGTGATCCCCCGGCGTTAACCATGCGACAATCGCCTGTAGTTCTTCTAATCTCCTCGGTCGTACTTTTCTGCTCCCGACGAGTTTTGCGCTTCTCTCACTTAAAATGCTGTCGGTGAGCAACATATCCTTGCCACCATCTATCGAAAGCTTTGCACTCTTCAGTGGGGTGCGAAATCTTCCGATAATACAAGCAGTAGGAGGGGTGCATTTCCGCTTCATCAGTAATGAGGATGGTAGCTTCATACCCATTGACATGGCTTTAGCAAACCTTTTTCTCGTCTTGAATTTGCTTTTATCCACAGTGGGTGTATTTTGCTTCAGCGGGAGTGTCTTAGCTCTTTCGTCAAGACGCTGGCGCTTGGCCCTTTCAAATATGACCGCAACGCGTTCCCGATCAGCTTTACTTTTTAAGAGAGCTTCATTGAGGAATGCGTCGATTGTTTCATCCGATGGCCCCAGAATTTCTGGTTTAGTATCTGCCCCCAGCTTTTCAGTGCAAGGAGTTTCCTCATTGTTTGTAAACGAATGGGAAATCATATAGCAGCTCGCCACGTATTTCTCAGATTCATCCGACGAACTGTCTCCCTCATCTTCCTCTTGAAAGGCGTGGTTGAGGAACTCTTGGAGTGTAATGGGAGTCCGCGCTTTCTGGTTGTATTCCTCTAGCGCGTCAATTTGTTTCTGTAAGTCTGTGCGCTTGTCGCCAGGCTTCACTGGCTTCTTGGATTTCTTCTTCTTTTTCTTCGAAGATTTTGACGGCTGGTTGTGAGTGCTTGGGCCACCACCATCGGTCTTTGGAGTTGGACGCGGCTTCAATATCCCTTCAGTGATCTGAGGTTCCAGCGGGTTCTTCCACCTGATCGTTGGGCATGTTCGAAGATTTTTCAGCATCCTTTTTTTCTTGGCTGATAGCACAACCTCCCATGGGGCTTCTTCAACGAGAGAGCACGTTGCCCCCGGCGTATTCATCCTTTTAGAGGTGTGAGGTTGTGGCGGATTTACCTTCCATCTGTCGGACAATACGAACTTGCCCTGTTGGTACTGGTCTTCAATCCAATTTTTGAAGACGTAGCAATCTTCGATCGGATGACCCAGTACTCGGTGATAGGGATAGTAGTTGGGCTCATTGACATCATTTGGTTGTGACGGACGTTTTGGATCCGGCAGACTTATGAGTCGGTTGTGCAACGCCAGCTCGAATAATCTTCTCGTTTTATCTCGGGGAAACGAGTAAGGACATCCTAGCCTTTCCTCAAGGGGTACGTGCGAACGCACATTATTTTGATGGACAACCGACTTCGAGTTGCTCGGCTGTTGTTGAGCATTAGCAACAATGATCGCTTTCCCCTTCCCCTTTTCATTTCTGGAGTCCGGCTTTGGAAGAGGTGGTCTATGGCCCATCTGATCCATTTGCGCTAGCTTGTCGATCAGGGCATGGAAGGTAGTCGGCTTGAAGAACATCATAAATTGCGAGATGGTTTCTTGCGGATCAAGGGTTCCCACAAACATACCCACTGCAGGAGCTTCTTCAATGCGTTGCTCGCATTTTGACCATAAGTTCCGCCACCGTATAGCATATTGGACCCATGTCTCACCTGGCTTCACCCTGGCATTAATCAATGCCGTCATCGGGGTGCATTCGCTGGCGCTTACGAAACGCTGGGTAAACAGCAGCTCCATCTCCGCGAAGGTCTTAATAGAGTCGTTTGGGAGCTCAGAATACCACTCGAATGCTGTATCTGAAAAGCTGCCGATGAACTGGCGAAGCAACAATTTATCATCACCGCCGGTGTTGCCGCAAAGCGCCTTGAGCTGGGCAACATGCTGGTGGGGATTGCCCGTCCCTTTATAGACATGGAATTTGGCAATTGTGTAGCCCGGCGGGTACTTTATCTGATCGTACCAGCTCGGATATGGTCGTCCTGTTTTTACGACCTAACCGGCTGCTTCAGTCGCATGATGAACCTGTATCTGTTGGGCTATATACTCGTCCAAGTCGGCTTTGGAGATTGTCTCCTCCTTGGCTGTTGACAGAGCCGGTGGAGGATTTGAAGTTTCTCCCCTATCATCTTCAAGGACGATCGGGGGATCTACAGCTGGAGGGTCTTGTTGGATCATCATTCCTACCATGTCCTGGAACAGGAGGGCCATTCTCGTTATGTTGGCTGCTTGTTCCGCAGCCTCTTTATCCTTTTTCTCCAGTATCCGACGAAGGAATTCAGCGTCAGTTTCTTGCTCATGGCGTTCATCCGAGGACGCTTCAGGGCTTTCTTTTGGCCCAGTGAGTGCGGCCGTTGCGTTCATCACCTCCTGGAGCTTTTGCTGTTGCTCCTGAGCTTTGGTCACTGACTGTGTAAGCGGTCGATGACCTGTAGATGCACGGCTGTCCTCTTTACCAGACGCCATGTACACGGTATGAACCACCATGCCCCCAGACTTAGGGCGTTTAGGCCCGCTGTCCTTGGCATTTGCCGCGGGCATGGGAATTTTCTCTGGCCTCCTTCTCTTATGGGCCGTTGATGTTGAGGGAGCCGTTGCAGCAGGCACCCTGGTGGTGGTCGTCCTTTGTTGTTTGTCCGGACGGTTCTTTTCTTCTTGTACTTTCACCCTTTTCTGCCGGCGAGAGTGATCTTGGTCAATCACGGAGTCTTGAACCCTCCGCCAGACTTTATAAATTTTGGAGGATAGCCGCTGAGGGGGCTGCTCCAGCTTCGTTTCCGAAACCCTCTCCGCAGGTGGAGGAGATCTTTTCAGTATAGTAGTTGGAGAGTTCTTATGTACCCTCCTAAGTGGTTCAAAGCTGTTCCCAGTTGTAACAGCAGCATTAACTCCCACCACTGGAGCAGGTGGAGTTAGCCCTGAGGGGGAGTTTCCCCCTGCCTTCCATACTCGTCGCCAATGGCGACGTCGAGCATGACGAGCTATTGGGACTGGCTCGGCGATAGAGACAACTTCTTTTTTCCCCCTGTCTGAATAGGGTGCTGCCGGTGCCAGCCTCTTAAAGACTGATGTTGTCTTTTGAGTGGTGTTATTCAATCTGTCAAAGACAGATCCTCGAGCAGGGGCAGGAGCCGGAATAGACAGCCTTGAAAAGACCGACTCTTTGATAGGAGAAGACGCCTTGACGACTTCTGGAGCAGCGGTCGTTGCCTTCCTTGGGACAGTCACTTTAGGGTTCATAGGCTTCTTGGCGGGCCCATCAGAGTTCCGATCCAGCCTGGCAAAGACAGAGGCTGTTGATTTGATATTGGACGACCCGTTGAAAGGGGCCGTTGTAGCAGTGAGCCGATCGAAAACAGACTTCTTGTTCGCTTCTGGTGCGGGCACTGGCATGGTGAAGCTTGCAGGCGGGATCATGGTCCCGAAAAACAGGCCGGTGGTGGCCTGGGTCACCTGTTCTACCGGCAGGGCGAGGATGGAGGCCGCTTGAGGCCCATATGCTACACCTTCAGGTGAGGTGGAGCGTCGGTTGCATTGGCTCTTCAAGCAGTTCGAGCAGTTGGAGGCCATTGATGCTTGATTTCTGTGCCAGGAAAAAGACCAAATCTTAGTAACTTGAAATCCAAAGGCAACCATTAACAAACCGCGATTCGTTCGCGAAGACGACACACGAAGTGTGGAGTGGAAAGAGGAAAAAGTCCTACCGGGCGTGCCAGAATCTGTTACCCTCCGAAAGACGGCGACGACGTGAGGGCGTCTTGCCTGTGATTCGGGGCAGATGCTATTTGGTTTTATCCGTCCACCTCTCCGAAGATGCCAAGTTGATTTATTGCACCGTGTATCGGAGGTTTAGATGGATGCGGCCGATGTAGCAGACTTCGTCAGATTCCCCCTCGCTTGAGGGGTTTTTGATTGTGGAGACGCTCTTCCCTGCAGGCGCAAGCCCCTGCAGTTAATTATGCTACCGCATCGCGGTAGCCACTTTCTCCTGCTCCAGAAGTTCACTTCGTGTCGTGTGTGTTTGTTTTGTTTGTGGTTGCCCGTGGATTGTATACGGAGACTATTTATTTCGTCGCCCGCAGGACGTGGATTAGTCCAAATCCGTATTTTCTTAGATTTGGGTTTTGGGTTTTGGTTTAAGGATGCGTTAGCCATATTTGAGGCTAAGATCAACTTAAACGTTTGTTAAGGATACGTTAGTCTAATTTCCAGACTAAGATCAACTTAACGGGATCGTCTAGATCCATTTCCAGTTTAGGGACATGGTGGTCCATTGCATGTATGGCCGTCGGGACCCATCACCTCTCTGACGACGTTGAAGGATTACAACGACAAATGTCAGAGGAGTTCAGAGATGTACCCTTGAACCAAAGTTGATTGGAGGATCTATAGTCCAATTTGGGACTAAAGTCTGTTTGAAGGTTTAAGGATACATTAGCCATATTTAAGGCTAAGATCAACTTAAACGGGATCGTTTAGATCCGACAAAAGAGCATTTGGAGGCTCTATTGTTCCAGTTTAGGGACGTAGTGGTCCATAGGTAGTTTAAGGACATTGTGGTCCGTTGCCAGTTTAGGGACATGGTGGTCCATGTTCCAGTTTAAGGACTTGGTGGTCCATGTTCCAGTTTAGGGACATGGGGGTCCATCTTTCCCATTTGGGGACGAACATTAGTTTAAGGACATTTCGGTCCAACGTTCCCATTTTGGGACGAATATTAGTTTAAGGACATTTCGGTCCACGAGTTTAAGGACCCCGCAGTCCATATCAATATGTGGTTGTGTTTAAGGACGCATTAGTCCATTAGTTTAAGGACGCATAAGTCCGTGGGTTTAAGGACCCCACAGTCTGTGTCGATGTGTGGTTGTCGGGACCCGTCACCTCCCTGACGTCGTTGAAGGATTACAACGATAGGTGTCAGAGGAGTTCGGAGATGTACCCTTGAACCGGATATAAATTGATTTAAGAGAGCAGTCTTGCTCATTCAATTTAATTTGAGGACTTACGGCCATGGTTGGGCTAAGTCTAGTTGAGAATATTCAACGTTTTTATCTTTGGCCTATTAAGCCTGAGCTAGGGCTTTGCCCCTGTTTAATAATGCACTGCATTTTATTTTGGCCTGCTAGGCCTTTTTGATTTGGGCTCTGTCCATTTATAAATGATGTAGAGCATCTGTTTTGGTCTGACAGACCTTTATTTGGGCTCTGCCCTTTTTAAATAATGCATGGCATTTTATTAGGCCTATTGGGCCTTTTTAATTGGGCTCGGCCCTTCTTTTCAATAATGCAGTGCATTAATTATCTGACAGTGGTCATGTGGCCCGTCAGGCGCTTTGCGCTAATTAATGAGCGCAAGCGCATGTGGAGGTGACACGTGTCACGCTCTGGTGAGCGCTAGCGCAACAGCGCAGTGTGATGTGTCAATGCGCTGCGCTGTTGCGCTGCTGACACGTGGCACTCTCTGGTGACTTGCGCCAACCCAGGAGCGCAACAGTGCATTTTTTGCAAGTGCAAGGCACTGTTTCAATAACTTGATCCAATTTTAGATTCAAGAAAAGAATCTTTAAGATTCCAGAACCAATGGTTCATAAAAAAGTGCAAGGCACTGTTATTATTTATTTTTTATTGAAGATCATTGATCTTGTTCTTAGATCAATGATCTATTTCAGAAGAAACTCTTCTTCTTTTTTATAAAAGTTTTTACCTTTTTCTTGAGTTCTTTTCAAAATTCTTCAGAGTTCTCTCTCTTTTGAAGTTCTTGATGTCGATGTCTATGATCTTTTGAGTTGGGGTCTAGGGGTCTTTATATAGTGTCCATAGATTTGTTAAGTTTGTTAAAGAGATCATTCTCTGAGTGAATTGGGGAATTTTCCCCACCGTTGGATCTTTGATCCAAGGGCTTCTGTTTTACAGAAGACAATCTTCTTGTTTTAACAAGAACGGAAGGATCTTACTAGAATTTTAATTCTGTTTGGCGCAAACGCCCCAGCGCTTGACCCGTCTCACGCAGCGCACAGCGCAGCGTACAGCGCTGCGCAACTGCATTTGCGCTGACACGTGTCGCGCAGCGCAGCGCTTGCGCAACTGCGCTGACACGTGTTGCGCAGCGCAGCGCTTGCGCAACTGAAGCTGTAACACTTTGGATTTCCGTTTGATTGCCTTTCGTGATAATTAGTGATCGTATGTGTTAGTATATATATGTGTTTATTGGATTATTAGTTAGTTAGTAGTGTTAGCATCATTTTCCTTGTGTAGTGTACACTTGCACACTTAGACATTTTTGAGACTTAGGGTTTTGGTAGCATGTAACCATTTTTCTTGTGTTGCATGGTTGTTATTTTCCCCCCACCATTTTAGCCTAAACATAACCCCATTTTTATAATTACAAATTCTATTAAACAATGAGGCATGGGGGGTAGGTAAAAGCTTGACTTTTGACCATTTTTCCCTCTCTTCTCTCTCTCTTTCCCCACTCCAGAATTCTGGAGAATTCCAGCAGCAAACCCTCCCAGTTTCTTCATCTTTTCTTCTCCTCTTCATGTCTCTTTGATCTCTACACTTTTCCTTCACAAAAAACAACACTTTTTCATCATAAAACCTTAAGAAAAGTGAGTTTTTATGGTGTTTAAGGCAAATCTGCACACTAGAGGGGAAAGCTGAAAGTTTTGGTGTTCTACAAGGTTCTTAGAAGGTATTAACTCATATTTGCACTTCTTTTCCTTAGACTTGTTGTATTCCTTAGTAAAAATCTCATTTTTGTGCATTTTTAGTGATATTAAGGAATAATTGTGGTTCACATGTTAGATTAGGGTTTTGTTAGTTGTGTTAGCTCTATTAGGTGTTATTAGAGCTATCTTAGGCCAAGTTTTGTTTCAGTTTGCACAAAAATACCCTAAAGTTTGATTTTAGTGCAAAAGTGTAGATTTTAGCTAGAAATAAGGCTCTGTAGGATCTGCTGTTACCCGAGACTTTTCAGTGTAAATCTAGATGTTAGTGTAGCATGTATGGGGGGTATATAGTGCACACACCAAACCTGGGAGCCCAATTCCCAAGTGAGGCCGCCAAATATTGCATTCTGGCCGCAATTTGCGGCCAGATAGGGGAGATTTGGGTTGGGGTTTGGGGTGTGGGTCTCTGCTTGTATGTGAGTTATTTTGGTATATATAGTTTTACAATATCTTTCCTGTATCCAAATCTGGGGTAGAATACCTATTTTCCCGTATTTTCAACCTTTCGCGACACGCGTGATACGTGTGTGTGGGTTTTGGGTTTCTGCGTATCGCGACGCGTCGGAGTGGTTTCAGGCGCGTAACCACACGTTTTAGCGTATCGCGCACACGCGCGCTTGGTTCGCGACACGAGTTACTAGTTCGGCTTTAATGTCGCGTTTGTGTGACTTCAAGCTTACATATGATATATTGTGTAATTCTAGGTTCGCAGGCGAGTACGGCGGACGCCGCGAAGAAGGGGAAGCAGGTTGTTGGCTACACCTAGCGAGAGACTACGGTGAGTAGATTTCACATCTACGGGGATATCGCCCGCATGGCGTTCTACGTCAGGGCTGATAGGACCTTATAGTGTTCCTTATATATATATTGCATGTTCATGGTTACTATCTAGTGCATTGCATACTACTACACACATCACCTTGGATCATTGCATTGTAGCTCATCTATATGACATGACTTGAAATTCATACTTGATACATATATCACATCGGATCATTGTATTGTAGCTCATCTATATATGACATGACTTGATATTCATACTTGATACCTATATCACATTGGATCATTGCATTGTAGCTCATCTATATGTGACATGACTTGATATTCATACTTGATACCTATATCACATTGGATCATTGCATTGTAGCTCATCTATATGTGACATGACTTGATATTCATACTTGATACATATATCACATTGGATCATTGCATTGTAGCTCATCTATATGTGACATGACTTGATATTCATACTTGATACATATATCACATCGGATCATTGCATTGTAGCTCATCTATATATGACATGACTTGAAATTCATACTTGATACATATATCACATCGGATCATTGTATTGTAGCTCATCTATATATGACATGACTTGATATTCATACTTGATACCTATATCACATTGGATCATTGCATTATAGCTCATCTATATGTGACATGACTTGATATTCATACTTGAAACATATATCACATCGGATCATTTCATTGTAGCTCATCTATATATGACATGACTTGATATTCATACTTGATACCTATATCACATTGGATCATTGCATTGTAGCTCATCTATATGTGACATGACTTGATATTCATACTTGATACATATATCACATCGGATCATTGCATTGTGGCTCATTTTTATGTGACATGACTTGATATACATACTTGGTGCACATATCACATCACAATTACTTGTATTATTGGTTGAGATTTCATGTGATTTCTGGATTTGGAAACCGTGGCCTTTTCAAATAAGTAATCATTTAAAAACCCGGTTCCCTAGATATGATATTTTGGGGCATCACCCCGTGTTTTCTCGGTGCTAGAGGCATGTTTTGAGAGAGGGCTGACCCGGACTGACGGATGCCCGATGTATTGAGAGAGGGCTGACCCGGACTGACGGATGCCCGATGTATTGAGAGAGGGCTGACCCGGACTGACGGATGCCCGATGTATTGAGAGAGGGCTGACCCGGACTGACGGATGCCCGATGTATTGCGAGAGGGCTGACCCGGACTGACGGATGCCCGATATATTGAGAGAGGGATGACCCGGACTGACGGATTCCCGATATATACTTTGAGAGAGGGCTGACCCGGATTGACGGATGCCCGATAAAGGATGTTTTGCGTGTCGATGCTAGACACGAGTATTTATGATATTTGGGTGCCGATGTTGGGCACTCGGGATTCTCAGAGATGTACAGGATTTGAGGGCCGAGGAGAGTGCCGACGCATGAGCTATTTTTGGGAGATCTGGGTGTATTGAGAAACCGATTATATATATTCCACGTTGACATTCCGTGTAGATATTATATTGCCCCTGCTCAGCATTACTTTTGTACCTCTTCCTGTAGATGTATTACCTGATAGAGCATTTGTACCTCATCCTGTAGATGCATTACCTGTTAGAGCATTTGTACCTCATCCGGTAGTACAGTTCCCTATAGAGCACTTGCATGGTTATCGTACATACTGCTTATCACATATTGATATCATCTGTTGGCATATGATAGAGTAGCGTAGTACGTGCATACTCGCGATTACCTTTATATGTTATCTCTATTCACGAGTTGGCAACTCACCCCCGTTGTGCCACAGTGTTTGCAGGTCTCCTTCGGAGTAGTCGCGGCAGGCTGCGGTTGCATCTTTTGACACAGATACCCCCATAGTTGGTGTACTAGCTCTTTTGCTGATAGGTGGGTTTTGCGCGGTATCTGTTTATCTTTCAGAATGTACATTGTTGTATCTAGTATTCTCCATCTACCATGTATGTATTTGACTTAGAGACAGTGTGAGGACGATGATGTATTATTTTGTATTCTGGTGTCGAGTTCGTTGTGAGCCGACTGTACTTGCAGTTTATCCTATCTGTTTTATTCCCACTTGTGGATCTTGATCTTCGCTACGGCGTCGTATATTACTATCTTGGTGATTGTTTACTTAGATTTCTTATCATGTTCGTAAGTGTTTTCATTTAAAACTTATAACACTCTATACTTTCACTGGTTTGATTTCTGGGTTTTCGGTTCACTTAGTCGCGTTACGCCTGTAGACGTTACGTGGTTAAGTGCCGGTCATGGGCCAAACTTCGGGTCGTGACAAAGTTGGTATCAGAGCGTAGGTTTTACCTTTCGGAGTGTAGGATGACCCTGGTATGATGGAGTAGGTAGCTGCGTCAGGGTAGCGTAGCGTGTGTATGTTCCGCGGCATACTCACGACACGGTACTCCGCCTACGCGACCTTATGACTTGTTGATTTAAATTCCTCCTTGAGTATATACATTCTTGCGATTCGATTTCCGTATCCTTATCGAATCTTGTTATTTCTGATAGCCAATATGCCGCCAAGGACTACGAGGGCGCAGAGAGCGGCCGCGAGAGCCGAGGTTCGAGTTGATTCATCTGAGACGAGGACTAATCCGAGTAGTACTCCTGTTGTACCAGGACAGATTGTTTCCCCTACGACAGCTCAGATCGCTAGACTAGTGGTAGAGATGCAGGGCCTACGCCAGGCGATGAGCTCATTGGTAGAGGTCGTTCGAGCGCAGCGACAGATGGTTGCCACCCCTGTTACCCAGTTGTTCCTTGCGATCATCATGCAGTATTCCGTCCCCTACATAGCACCGGTGGAGGCAGCCCCCGTTTACGAGACACGTCTTCCAGAGACCGTGAGAATTCCGGAACAGTTGTGGAATCATACTGGTGTACCAGCCCAGAGCAGAGGCTTAGGACAAGGACAGTCGTTTGGCTTCCATCCCCAGGCAGGACAGCATTCAGTGCGTAGGTGTTTACGATGCGGAAGCCTTCAACACCTCATCAGGCAGTGTTTCTTCACAGCACGTCAGGGTCGTGTTCTGAGACGTCGTGGACGCGGAGGGTTTGCACAGAGGGGTCAGGCTAGTAGAGGAGGAGTTCGGTCAGTCGCAAAGGAAGGACAGGCACAAGTTTTCGCTTCGACTCATCGGGACGCGCGGGTATCCAATGCTGTGGTTTCAGGTACTCTTTCAGTTTGTCCTTTGTTGTACACGTATTGTTTGATCCGGATCCTTGTGCTCATGTGTTTTCACGTACTCGTATGTATCCACACACCTTGTGCCGAGTTTGGGTAGAGAGTCCGGTTTGCTTGGTCAACCGCTAGTTGTGACTACTCCTGCGGGAGAGTCGTTTGTTGCTAGGCACGTGTTCCGATCCTGTACCGTCCGTATCGGAGAGAGAGAGTTGCCGGTCGATTTGATTCTTCTTGAGATGCTGGACTTCGACGTTCTTTTGGGCATGGATTGGTTAGCCACGTGCTATGCTTTTGTTGACTGCCGCGAGAAGACAGTTCGATTTTGTTTTCCCGGCGAGTCGGTTGTTGTTGTGTTGGGGGACCGTGGTGCCACCCCTCACAGTGTAATTTCTTCTTTTCGTGCTGGACAGCTTTTGCGGAAGGGATGTCAGGGATTTCTCGTATATGTTTGCGATACTAGGGCTATAGAGGTTCCTTTGGATCAGGTTCCGGTTGCTAGCGAGTTCCCTGATGTGTTCCCTGACGAGCTTCCTGGGTTACCGCCCGAGCGTGATATTTCCTTCTGTATTGACTTGGTTCCTGGCACGGGGCCTATTTCTGTACCGCCTTATCGGATGGCCCCGGCGGAACTTAGAGAGTTGGAGGGTCAGTTGCAGGACTTGCTGGATAAAGGACTTATTCGACCCAGTGTTTCTCCTTGGGGTGCTCCAGTCCTGTTCGTCAAGAAGAAGGACGGCAGCATGCGTTTGTGTATTGACTACCGCCAGCTGAACAAGGTGACAGTGCGGAATCGATATCCTTTGCCACGCATCGACGATTTGTTCGACCAGCTTCAGGGGGCAGGATACTTTTCGAGGATCGATTTGCGATCGGGCTACCATCAGCTGCGGGTTCGACAAGAGAACATTCCTAGGACAGCTTTCCGCACTCGTTACGGCCATTATGAGTTTTTGGTGATGTCGTTCGGACTCACCAACGCGCCAACAGCATTTATGGACATGATGAACCGTATTCTCCGGCCGTATCTTGATCTGTTCATTATAGTGTTTATTGACGATATCTTGGTATATTCTCGGAGTAGAGAGGAGCACGAGCAGCACCTGCGGATTTCACTGCAGACCTTGAGGGAGCATCAGCTTTTCGCCAAATTCTCCAAGTGTGCCTTCTGGCTAGACAGCGTAGACTTCTTGGGGCACGTGATTACACGAGATGGTATATGTGTCGACCCGAGGAAGATAGAGGCAGTTCGGAGTTGGCCTAGACCCACGTCAGTGACGGAGGTTCGCAGCTTTCTAGGGCTGGCAGGTTATTACAGGCGATTTGTGCAGGACTTCTCTCGCATTGCTACACCTTTGACCGGGTTGACCCGGAAGGGAGTTCGCTTCGATTGGATAGAGGAGTGTGAGCACAGTTTCCAGCAGCTACGGGCTCTACTGACTACGACACCAGTGCTATCATTGCCTTCAGGATCAGGCGGATTTGTGGTCTACTGCGATGCTTCACGAGTGGGGCTGGGATGCGGTTTGATGCATCATGATAGGGTGATTGCGTATGCTTCACGGCAATTAAAGAGACATGAACAGAATTACCCTACTCATGATCTGGAGATGGCTGCAGTGGTCTTTGCACTCAAGATCTGGCGACATTATCTGTATGGGGAGTCGTGCCAGATATTCACCGACCACAAGAGCTTAAAGTATATATTTCAGCAGCGAGACCTGAACCTTAGATAGCGCCGATGGATGGAGTTAGACTACGATTGTGAGATCTTGTATCACCCGGGCAGGGCGAAAGTAGTGGCGGATGCTTTGAGCAGGAGGCCCGGGGGGGGTAGTCTATCCTGTTTGAGCGCAGTTCAGAGGCAGTCGTCGGCGGATTGGCAGATCTTATGCGACAGCCGGGTACAGTTCGAGTTTACGCCGATCGGAGGATAGATTGCGCATGTTCGTGCACGCCCACAGTTACTCGAGCGTATACATGAGGCACAACACAGTGATGACCGCTGTTCAGAGATCAGGACACAGATGGGACAGGGCAGATTTTCCGAGATCGTGATCGATGATCAAGGGATAGTACGATTTGGAGCTAGATTGTGCGTACCAGATGCTGAGGGATTGCGGCGCGAGATTCTTGAGGAGGCACATCGATCGGTATATAGTGTTCATCCCGGTTCCACCAAGATGTACCATGACTTGAGAGCTGTTTACTGGTGGGACGGTATGAAGAGAGACATTGCAGATTTTGTGTCGAGATGCCTGACTTGTCAGCAAGTCAAGGCTGAGCACCAGAGTCCCGCGGGAGAGCTACAGCCGTTACCCATTCCGGAGTGGAAGTGGGAGCAGATTTCGATGGATTTCGTTGTGGGTCTACCCAGGACTAGTCGAGGGTATGACTCCCTCTGGGTGATCGTGGATCGTTTGACGAAAGTGGCTCACTTCTTACCGGTGAAGACGACTTTCGGATTTACTCAGTATGCCCAGGTTTACACTGATCAGATTATACGACTGCACGGAGTTCCGACATGCATCGTGTCCGATAGAGGCACCCAGTTTACCAGCCGGTTATGGCAGAGGCTTCAGGAGGCTTTGGGCACTCGCTTGAGTTTTAGCACAGCATTCCATCCGCAGACCGACGGACAGTCGGAGCGGACTATTCAGACTCTTGAGGACATGCTCAGAGCATGCGTATTAGACTTCGGAGGTAGCTGGGATCATCATCTGCCCTTAGTAGAGTTCTCCTACAACAACAGCTACCAGGAGACCATTCAGATGGCACCGTTTGAGGCTCTTTATGGGAGGAGATGCAGATCACCCACCTGTTGGACGGAGCTCAGTGAGAGCAGTATCTTAGGGCTACAGATTGTGGAGGAGACGACAGCGAAGATCCAGTTGGTTCGCGATAGGATGAGAGCAGCCAGAGTAGGCAGAGATCGTATGCGGACCATCGTCGGCGCAGACTTGAGTTTTCTGTTGGTGACCACGTTTTCTTGAGGGTCTCCCCAATGAAGGGCGTAATGAGGTTTGGAAAGAAGGGGAAGTAGTCCCAGATACGTGGGCCCTTTCGAGATCCTAGAGCGTATTGGTGCGGTTGCGTACCGGTTAGCTCTTCCGCCCAGTTTTCCAGACGTGCACCCCGTATTTCACGTTTCGATGCTCCGCAGATATCTTCATGATCCTTCGCATGCGATTCAGCACCCGACGATCCAGCTTGAACGCGACCTTTCCTACGCAGAGCAGCCGGTGATGATCTTAGATCGACAAGTGAAGAAACTGAGGTCGAAAGAGATACCGTCCGTCAAGGTACTTTGGCGTGGACAGAGCGGCGAGGAAGTCACTTGGGAGACCGAGAGCGAGTTGAGGAGGAGGTATCCCCATCTTTTTGAAGGTGCGTATAGTTAGATTTTTAAATTCGGGGACCGAATTTCTTTAAGGGGGGTAGATTGTAACACTTTGGATTTCCGTTTGATTGCCTTTCGTGATAATTAGTGATCGTATGTGTTAGTATATATATGTGTTTATTGGATTATTAGTTATTTAGTAGTGTTAGCATCATTTTCCTTGTGTAGTGTACACTTGCACACTTAGACATTTTTGAGACTTAGGGTTTTGGTAGCATGTAACCATTTTTCTTGTGTTGCATGGTTGTTATTTTCCCCCCACCATTTTAGCCTAAACATAACCCCATTTTTATAATTACAAATTCTATTAAACAATGAGGCATGGGGGGTAGGTAAAAGCTTGACTTTTGACCATTTTTCCCTCTCTTCTCTCTCTCTTTCCCCACTCCAGAATTCTGGAGAATTCCAGCAGCAAACCCTCCCATTTTCTTCATCTTTTCTTCTCCTCTTCATGTCTCTTTGATCTCTACACTTTTCCTTCACAAAAAACAACACTTTTTCATCATAAAACCTTAAGAAAAGTGAGTTTTTTTTGGTGTTTAAGGCAAATCTGCACACTAGAGGGGAAAGCTGAAAGTTTTGGTGTTCTATAAGGTTCTTAGAAGGTATTAACTCATATTTGCACTTCTTTTCCTTAGACTTGTTGTATTCCTTAGTAAAAATCTCATTTTTGTGCATTTTTAGTGATATTAAGGGATAATTGTGGTTCACATGTTAGATTAGGGTTTTGTTAGTTGTGTTAGCTCTATTAGGTGTTATTAGAGCTATCTTAGGCCAAGTTTTGTTTCAGTTTGCACAAAAATACCCTAAAGTTTGATTTTAGTGCAAAAGTGTGGATTTTAGCTAGAAATAAGGCTCTGTAGGATCTGCTGTTACCCGAGACTTTTCAGTGTAAATCTAGATGTTAGTGTAGCATGTATGGGGGGTATATAGTGCACACACCAAACCTGGGAGCCCAATTCCCAAGTGAGGCCGCTAAATATTGCATTCTGGCCGCAATTTGCGGCCAGATAGGGGAGATTTGGGTTGGGGTTTGGGGTGTGGGTCTCTGCTTGTATGTGAGTTATTTTGGTATATATAGTTTTACAATATCTTTCCTGTATCAAAATCTGTGGTAGAATACCTATTTTCCCGTATTTTCAACCTTTCGCGACACGCGTGATACGTGTGTGTGGGTTTTGGGTTTCTGCGTATCGCGACGCGTCGGAGTGGTTTCAGGCGCGTAACCACACGTTTTAGCGTATCGCGCACACGCGCGCTTGGTTCGCGACACGAGTTACTAGTTCGGCTTTAATGTCGCGTTTGTGTGACTTCAAGCTTACATATGATATATTGTGTAATTCTAGGTTCGCAGGCGAGTATGGCGGACGCCGCGAAGAAGGGGAAGCAGGTTGTTGGCTACACCTAGCGAGAGACTACGGTGAGTAGATTTCACATCTACGGGGATATCGCCCGCATGGCGTTCTACGTCAGGGCTGATAGGACCTTTTAGTGTTCCTTATATATATTGCATGTTCATGGTTACTATCTAGTGCATTGAATACCTACTACACACATCACCTTGGATCATTGCATTGTAGCTCATCTATATGACATGACTTGAAATTCATACTTGATACATATATCACATCGGATCATTGTATTGTAGCTCATCTATATATGACATGACTTGATATTCATACTTGATACCTATATCACATTGGATCATTGCATTGTAGCTCATCTATATGTGACATGACTTGATATTCATACTTGATACCTATATCACATTGGATCATTGCATTGTAGCTCATCTATATGTGACATGACTTGATATTCATACTTGATACATATATCACATTGGATCATTGCATTGTAGCTCATCTATATGTGACATGACTTGATATTCATACTTGATACATATATCACATCGGATCATTGCATTGTAGCTCATCTATATATGACATGACTTGAAATTCATACTTGATACATATATCACATCGGATCATTGTATTGTAGCTCATCTATATATGACATGACTTGATATTCATACTTGATACCTATATCACATTAGATCATTGCATTGTAGCTCATCTATATGTGACATGACTTGATATTCATACTTGATACATATATCACATCGGATCATTTCATTGTAGCTCATCTATATATGACATGACTTGATATTCATACTTGATACCTATATCACATTGGATCATTGCATTGTAGCTCATCTATATGTGACATGACTTGATATTCATACTTGATACATATATCACATCGGATCATTGCATTGTGGCTCATTTTTATGTGACATGACTTGATATACATACTTGGTGCACATATCACATCACAATTACTTGTATTATTGGTTGAGATTTCATGTGATTTCTGGATTTGGTAACCGTAGCCTTTTCAAATAAGTAATCATTTAAAAACCCGGTTCCCTTGATACGATATTTTGGGGCATCACCCCGTGTTTTCTCGGTGCTAGAGGCATGTTTTGAGAGAGGGCTGACCCGGACTGACGGATGCCCGATGTATTGAGAGAGGGCTAACCCGGACTGACGGATGCCCGATGTATTGAGAGAGGGCTGACCCGGACTGACGATGCCCGATGTATTGAGAGAGGGCTGACCCGGACTGACGGATGTCCGATGTATTGAGAGAGGGCTGACCCGGACTGACGGATGCCCGATGTATTGCGAGAGGGCTGACCCGGACTGACGGATGCCCGATATATTGAGAGAGGGATGACCCGGACTGACGGATTCCCGATATATACTTTGAGAGAGGGCTGACCCGGATTGACGGATGCCCGATAAAGGATGTTTTGCGTGTCGATGCTAGACACGAGTATTTATGATATTTGGGTGCCGATGTTGGGCACTCGGGATTCTCAGAGATGTACAGGATTTGAGGGCCGAGGAGAGTGCCGGCGCATGAGCTATTTTTGGGAGATCTGGGTGCATTGAGAAACCGATTATATATATTCCACGTTGACATTCCGTGTAGATATTATATTGCCCCTGCTCAGCATTACTTTTGTACCTCATCCTGTAGATGTATTACCTGATAGAGCATTTGTACCTCATCCTGTAGATGCATTACCTGTTAGAGCATTTGTACCTCATCCGGTAGTACAGTACCCTATAGAGCACTTGCATGGTTATCGCACATACTGCTTATCACATATTGATATCATCTGTTGGCATATGATAGAGTAGCGTAGTACGTGCATACTCGCGATTACCTTTATATGTTATCTCTATTCACGAGTTGGCAACTCACCCCCGTTGTGCCACAGTGTTTGCAGGTCGCCTTCGGAGTAGTAGCGGCAGGCTGCGGTTGCATCTTTTGACACAGATACCCCCATAGTTGGTGTACTAGCTCTTTTGCTGATAGGTGGGTTTTGCGCGGTATCTGTTTATCTTTCAGAATGTACATTGTTGTATCTAGTATTCTCCATCTACCATGTATGTATTTGACTTAGAGACAGTGTGAGGACGATGATGTATTATTTTGTATTCTGGTGTCGAGTTCGTTGTGAGCCGACTGTACTTGCAGTTTATCCTATCTGTTTTATTCCCACTTGTGGATCTTGATCTTCGCTACGGCATCGTATATTACTATCTTGGTGATTGTTTACTTAGATTTCTTATCATGTTCGTAAGTGTTTTCATTTAAAACTTATAACACTCTATACTTTCACTGGTTTGATTTCTGGGTTTTCGGTTTACTTAGTCGCGTTACGCCTGTAGACGTTACGTGGTTAAGTGCCGGTCACGGGCCAAACTTCGGGTCGTGACAGAAGCGCTGCTTCCTTTAATTTTTGTTTTAAATAGAGCCTTGCTCTGATTGGACGCGCTGCCTTGGGCGCTGCGTTGACGTATCAACTTCCGACACGTGGCGCGTTGCGCGCAGCGCACGGGATTTGAAGCGTTGCTTCAATTTTTGAATTTTTGAAATTCAAACAGAGCTTTGTTCTGATTGGGGGAGACACCCATCACCTACCAAAAAACTAATGATCTCCCATTAGTAAATCTCATCAACCATGACCATGGATTTATGATGATAGCCAACCTAACATAGTGTGATATCGACTGCCTATACTAGGAGAGACGAATCCCTGGTGATCATTCACTGCTTCCATGTGGCTCGGGACTATACCCAACTAAAACCAGTTTGGACGACTCCTTTGAGCCATGGTAGGGTAGTAATCAAAGTACAGTAGGAGCTCACATGAGACAAATGACGATCTCAGGTCTAAAGACTAACATGTACTCATGTCACTAGAGAACTGTTATCTGATGATATATATAATACTATCTAAAAGTTTTCGGCGAATCCGTTCGGTATGCTCACCTCCGGTGAGCACCTGTATACAATTTTAGGTGTCATAACACCAATGGCTTATGAGACTGGCCACAGCCCCTCGTCGGGGTCTAGAAAGTATACACTATTCTACTCTGGAATATCGATGCCCAGTCTCGATACTCCCACGGCTAGGAACATTTAAGGATGTGTTTATGGACTACCCATCTCTCATGTATATGATCGCCATCATAATGCTAGTAGTCAAGCAAGAATCCTATAAGCTTTATCATTATATATTAGCGACACGTAATAGCAAGTAAAACGTATACACATAATGATAAAGGCAAACCAGATAGCATACTATCATCTTGAGCAAGACTGTTCTATCTGTATAGGTACTCGTTCAATTATCATAATCCCTATCTGCAATTACAATAATTGCCTTGAGGGCACTATAGTCAACAATCTCCCACTCGCACTTAAGAATAATTATTATGACATCACATATGCATAGCTCGTGTGCTATCGAATACTGAACTTCTCTACTAATAGTTTCGCAAAGCTCGTTTGAGAAATATCCGTGTTTGAGAAATAGTCTCGGTGAGTGGATTTGCTACAACGCTTTTGACTTTATCTTTCTATATCTCAACTTCATGAAGATCAACTATCTTCTGAACTGAGCGATACCCTGCTTTAGAATTTTTCTATATACCCGATTAGACCAAGTTCATAAACGAACACTTTTATTCAACAAACTTCTTGGGTTGTATACTCCGCTGAATATAATCAGCATCTTGCACCATTCTTACCTCAGCATCTTCTTGGATCCCTTTATAACATACTGCCCTTCATAAGAGGATAAACTTATAACTTTGACAGCCACTCTGCCATCTAGGTCACCTTGGAAGCAAAATCGATAACCGTCTCCTATAGGAGGCAGCCATTACCATACACCAAGAACATCCTCATATGTTCTTTACCGCTTCCCTTTGTTTCTTTAGGATTTGATTAATATCCGCTTACTACAGCAAGTGCAAAAGCAACATCTGGTTTGGTACATGACATCACATGATTGATCTAATTGCCAAAGCAAGTGGAATGTCATTCATACGAGTCCCTCGCCTCATCAGTCTTAAAAACATCACTTGAGAGAGAGTGACTCTATCATATGCAGGTACATTGCTACTAGGAGTCGTCCATTCTAAATCACTTTAGATTGGTGTCTAAGTATCCGGACTGGGACACTTCCCAAATCTAGATCTAACGACATAGATATAGTTACCAGAATTCTTGATATATTATCGAGATCCTATATGGAAAAACACCTGTGACAACCATAGTTTGACCAATTGTAGTATAAGAATCTTGCTTCATATTAAGAGTATTTTATCTAAATACCAGGACTGTACTCCCTACAGCTTTCTTACCGGGTTCATCCATTGTTTTGATGAAGTCAAACACCTTGACTGTCACATCAAAACAGATGATCCGTCTATGCTATAACTACTCTAGTCTATAAATATACATAAGCAACTTGCACACCTTCAGCTGCTCCCACCGACTACGATGACCCTCTGGCACTTATAAATTCTCATTTAGAAAGACGTTATAGTTATCCACTTTCTAGATATCATAGTTATGAATAGAAGCAGTGGTAAGTCATATCCGTATGTCTTCAATATAGATACTGAAGTAAAAGTTTCATCACAACCCACACCGGGTATTATAAAAACCTCTTACTATATTCTATCCTTATTAGATTACTACCTTTCCATCTGAACCGATCTCAAAAGATCCACTTGATCCTAATGGGTTTACCCCTTCATGAGCATCCAACAAAGTCCAAAAAACCATAATTTGCTAGAGTGTGTATAGTACAACTTGGATATAATGCATCAAGCCATCAATCGAAATTCGCCACTTCCTATGGCTTGCTGATAACTAGTAGGGTCATTATTACTATAATGCTGACCTTCATGTTATCGTCTACGAGAAAACCGAAGTATCTCTCGGGTAGCTGAGGTCACCTACTAAATCTGTGGAGTGGCTATGGTTTGTCCTGTCCAATTGAATCTTCGGGTTCTACTAAATTTTCAGTAACCATTTGTGGTTCTGGAATCACTTCCATTTCTACCATACTTTCACTAATTTCTTTTGCAAAGAAGTTCTTTTTATAAAAAGATGGCGAGTCAAGATCAATGCAACTATTGATCTTGAAAATGGTAGAAGTTAAACCCTTGCAAATACTTGGGAAAATTCATAAACTGCCATTATTGAAACATGCCTTGAGTATGTCTAGGTTATGCTTTTAAACAAAAGTTGGATAACTCCGCATCTTAACAACTTTTAGATATGCTACTATTCTATGTTCATATAGAATAAAAGGCACTAATTTAGATGGAAACATATTCAAATGTTATGCAGCTATGTCTAGTGCATATCACATAAATGGAAAAAAGCTATACAACATTACTCATTAAGGTGCGCTCCTACGGATGAGTAATCTAAAAGAGAATTAAATTCTCAATATTAGTATAACGGAATATCTAGCATATGTACCTATATCTTCGATCATTTCGAAGAATCTTGATACTTCTAACATTTGGTGCTCTACTTTATTCTAATACCTTATGAACTTCTCAAAATCTTTAGACCTTACATCTCAACGAATGCGTGTCTAAAAAACCAATGAACTCATAGCTAAAATGGAATGAAGTAAGAGTACCAACCCCTTTTCCTAAAGGACACTAGACAACATACATTACCATGTATAAGTCCCAAGAATATTCTAACTCAAACTTTGTGTGTTGTAAGTTGAAAACTGTATTTTGGTTAAGAACGTCTATACCGTTATTCAATACACCTTACCTTATTCTCAACTGATAAAGGTAAATGTTTTTTTAAAAAAAATATATCTCACTTTATAAAATAAAGAAACAGATCTATTAGTTTTTAGAAATTGGTGCATAAAAACGGTTATTCATGTTGGGTTACGCCAGCGCCCCGGCCATCAATCCGTGGCCAAATGCGGAACAAAAACTTTTAGAAACCGGCGCTGACGGAACCCTAATTTACGGATCGTACCATTAACCCTATACTAGCTATACAAGAAGGAGTGTAGAGAGGTTATACCGAACGATCCGTGTCCTTCGGTTTTCAACCTCTTTCCCAAGCTCATCACGGCTTCCTCGATCAAGTTTGATCTCCGGTCTCCCCACATCGAAGAAGATCCACGTCGAGGGTTAGTAATACGAGCTCCCGCCTCAAAATCGAAGCAACTCGAGTATCTAGTTTGCTAACCTAGATAGCCAAGATGAAGTAGTGAGTGTGTGTGATTACTTTATCTCAATACACCTAAGGATTCTCAACTCATGAGAGGGTTTGGGCGGAGGTTGAAGAAGATGCCATGGGTGAAAGTGTGATCTCAAGAAAAGGCAGTGAAGAAAAATTGGGCTAAGTTCTTATGAGCTATTTAGTTTTGAGCCTTTTTAAGCAACCAAATAAAATCCCACCAAGGAAAAGATCTGCCCCTTCCTCACATGCTCACCACTAAATATCTCATAATACAACAAAAAACCTGAGTCATGCCGCCATGACTCATCTCATGAGTCACCAAGTGTATGCATGAAAAATCAATGCCAAAAACAATTAGTCACACTTTCTACCCAAAATAAACATTTAACCCTAAATGTTTATAACAATAAAGAAATGGCAACCTCTAAAGTAATCTTATAACGAATTACAAGAATGCCCCTCATATGTATATACATGCCCACATCCGTATTCCGACTAAATACGAATACAACGAGATGAAAATAATCCAACATTATAATACTAGGATACGACTTAAACCAAAGCCCACTAGTATTATCCGTCCGAACATCATCCGTGCACAAGTATACGAATGTGATCGAACCCTGCCATAAAACCATACGGCATCTACAACGTTTTGTCCGAAGCAGGGAAACCCTCTGTGTGGGACTCTAAAGACTCATCAATACACTGGCAGTGGGTTTAACCACAAGCACGTCAGTGGCACTAGCTGTACGTAACAGCTACCCAGGTATTGAGCGAAAGGGAGGCCGATGAGCAAACTCATCCTGAAACCCCTACTGAGCCTAACAGTGGCAATATTCATACAGTCCGGTCCGTTCATCTATGAGTATCGCATATCGAGTCTGGGGGGGTGGATAAAGTTAGACCCCTAATAACATGGCATTTAGTGTCGGTATGAAGCCCATCACCACCTGAGAAACTACTGATCCGAATCAGTAATTCTCGACTACCTTGGCTAAGGATTTCTGGTGATGTCCACCCATGCACACCGCGACATCAACCCCCAATACCGGGAGAGACAAATCCCCTAACGATCCGCTCACTGCCTCCATGTGGCTCGGGACTGTACCCAACTGAAACCTGTTTGCATGACTCCTTTGAGCCGTGGTAGGGTAGTAATCAAAGCACAGTGGAAACTCACACGTGACAAAGGACGATCTCAGGTCGATAGACTAACCTGTACACATGTCACCAGGGAACTGCTGTCTGACAATAGGTATAATACCAACTAGCAGGTTCCTGGCGAGTCTGTCTGGTGTACTCATAACCCAATGAGCACATGTATACATCTTAGGTGAACCAACTAACACCAATGGTTTGTGAGACCGGCCACCGCCCCTCATCGGGGGCTATATCCGTATACACTAGTCTACTCTTGGAGTATCGATGTCCAGTCTCAAAACTCCCACGACTAGGGACATTTTAGGGATGCGCTTATAGACTACCAAACTCTCACGTATATGATTGCCATCATAATGCTGGTGTTGGAGATAGTGCCCTCACAGTCAATTATTGGATCGCAGGTACGTGATTGCAATGATTGCGGAGGACCTATCCCGGTATGACAGTCTTACTCGAAATGATAGTATGCTATCTGGTTTGCCTTTATCAGTCGTGTACATGTTCAGGTGACTGATTGCATGTTACACTTTGATAGAGCCCTTAGGATCTTGCTTTACTACCAACTGTATGATGGCGATCATATACGTGAGAGTTGGGTAGTTTATACGCATATCCTTAATTGTGGTCCCTAGTCGTGGGAGTTTCGAGACAGGGTATCGATACTCCGGAGTAGACTAGTGTGTACAGTCGAGACCCCGACGAGGGGCGGTGGCCGGTCTCACAAGCCACTGGTGTCAGTTGGATCACCTAAGATGTATACAGGTGCTCATTCGGTTATGAGTACACCGGACAGGACTCGCCGGGAATCTGCTAGTTAGTATTATATCTACCGTCTGATAGCAGTTCCCTGGTGACATGTGTACAGGTTAGTTCATCGACCTGAGGTCGTCATTTGTCTCGTGTGAGTTCCCACAGTGCTTTGATTTCTACCCTACCACGGCTCAAAGGAGTCGTGCAAACAGGTAGCTTTTGGGTACAGTCCCGAGCCACATGGAGGCACGTGAGCGGATCGGCAGGGGATTCGTCTCTCCCGGTATTGGGGGAAAGGTCGTGCTGTGTCTAGGAGAGCCATTACACAAATCCATGGCCATGGTAGGAGATTTACTGGTAGGTACTCCAGTAGTATCTCAGGGTGTATTTGGGCTTCACTCCGACACGACTTATACTGCTATTGGGGGTCTGACGTTACTAGCCCCCTAGGCGGATATGCGATACTCATTGACGAACGGACCGGACTGTATATACATTGTCACTGTTAGGCTCAGTAGGGTTTTCGGAGGAGTTCGCTCATCGGTCTCCCTTGAGTTCGCTCCTCGGCCACCCTTGAGGTCAGTCCGTGGGCAGCCGTTACGCATAGCTAGTGCCGCTGACGGTTTGTGGTTAAACCCACTGCCAGGGTGCTGACGAGTCATTAGAGTCCCCCACAGACAGTTTCCCAAGTTCGGGCGAAACGTTGTAGAGGCCGTATGGTTTTATGGCAGGGTTCGGAAAATGCACGTGCGTTTACGCACGTGTTATTTTTCGGGCAGATAATACTGGTCGGCTTTGGTTTAAGCCGGATCCGAGTATTATATTGAGTAGGTATAATATCTTTGTCTCAGTTGCATTTGTATTCGGTCGTAATACAAATGCGGGTATATTTATACAGTTTCGGGGTTATCCTGAAAGTCGTTTCAGGATCACTTTTGGAAGTTGCCAGTTTCCAGTTTTCTATCAGCCGTCTTTTAACATTCGGTTAAAGACGGATTTATCTTTTCTTCTGATATGAGTGAGTCATCATTCTAGAAGCTTCTAGAAGTGATGATGAGGCATATGACTCATTAGTGCATTAATGGTTTCATTAAAAGCATGATGAGGTGTATTTGTGAGTCATGCTTTAGGTTTAATGATTCTTGTTTTGGTTAAGATATTTTCTTCTTGATCTTTTGAAGTGAGAAGCTTTCTTAAGGTCACCACTTGCTCCTACACTCACCCTCCTCCTTCATATATGAATGGATGGCCTCCTCTCTCATTCACTCTCTCACTTGATGTTTCATTTTGATTAGAAAAGATTATGATAGTATTCGGGGTGTATGGAATTTTACAGTTCATTTCATTCCATCACCCGATTTCCACGGCAACTTCATTAACCGATCGTCCACGGATTTGGACGAAGTGAGACAAAGTCATCTACTCATTCTCTACATCATTCTTGGTCGTCTCTTTTAGCAAACTTGACGATCGAGTTGCCTCGAGTCAGAGACGGGAGCCCGTTTAAAGAACCGATCATGTGGTGCCACCTCGACGAGGAGATCGGAGATCGACGAGATCGGAGCAGCCGCAACGGAGCGTGGGATGATGGTTGAAGAATGAAGGACTCGGATCGTTCGGTATAACTTTCCTACACTCTTTACAGTTTGTTAGTTTAGCAATAATGGCAGATCCGGGTTAAAGTATATGATAGCGCCAGTTTAAAAGTTTTGTTCCGCAATTTGGCGTCTGTAGACTGCCGGGGCGCTAGCGTAGACTTACAGCTGGTAGTCAAGCATGAATCTTATGGACTCTATCAACATGTAATAGTGATCTGTTATGTCATCTGAAGTATGTACACGATGATAAAGATAAACCAGATAGCGTACTATCATCTCGAGTAAGACCGTCATACCGGTATAGGTCCTCCCTCAATCATCGCAATCGCATGCCTGCAATCCAATAATTGACTTGAGAGCACTATAGCCAACAATTCAAAACTGAATATTTGCCGTTAGGCAAAACCAGGTGATTTAATACAATGTCACCTATTGCTACGAATTCCAATATTGAGGATCAAATCACTCATTTTCCAATATTCTACTCCTTCTCAGTATCTGTAACACATTACAGATGTGGGATTCTAATCCGGTATTCATATACCAAGGAGTCAAAATTAATTGGGAAACATTTTTCAATTGCAACAACACAGAAAAACTGAAATATAAAAAATGTTTCAAGAGGGTGGCCGGGTATTCCTACTAATGCCTCTTCCATTGCCGAGATTCATGACACTAGTTGCAATTTTCTTTTCCCTCATTTCAAACCCTTTATATGTCTCTACATCTTACTTTTTGTACACCATACTTATGCTAGTTGGTTTTCTTCCTTCCCTACTTTTCAGCACCAGCCTAAGCTTTGGAAGAAGACTATCTAACAAGTGTAACAGGTGTACTCTTCTAGTACAAGGAGATCTCAACTTGAGAGAATGTGAAGTAGGAGAGACAACAGAATTGTACAATCAAAATTCTCTAGAACCAGTTACCAACCTCGATTGAAATAATTTTTTTCGAGTTCGCATGTAACAATACGATGGTCATTCCAAGCAATATGGATCATTGTAGTGATATGGATTGTTATGGAGAAGGCACAGGGAAAGTAAGAGTAGCAGGAAAATATGTGACTTTGTCGTGAATCGTGACAATAGGGTGTTTTTTGTCACCCCATTGAGATAGAAATGCGCGCACGTTGTCAGGTATGTACAGATTCCTCCTACCTGGGGCAGGCAGGGGTTTACTGATTGTGGGGATCCGAATCTCTGGCAGCCGTGGATTAAGCTGTTGTTAATTACCCCCCACTTTTGAAGTGAGTGAATCTCCGATTAATGGGTCAAATTGGTCATGCGAACTCAATATGCTGTGTACGTGTGTTGTTTTTTGAAGGCTATTTGGACGTATCGGGGGCCTCGCAGGGTTTACAGAGGTATTGAAAAAAGGGCGAGTAGCATCCTAAGGACGCGTGGGCGCTGGGCCTCATGCACCCGGCATATAGGCACTGGGCGCCCGCGGACCACGTGCAAGGCACATAGGCGCTAGACGCCGGCGCCTCACACGCCCGGCACGTGGGAATTGGGCGCTCGTGGGCCACGTGCAAGACGCATGGGCGCCAGCGCCTCACATGCTCGACATGTGGGTGCTGGGTACTTGCAGAAAAAAGAGGCTTAGCCTCGGAATTTGGAGATAAACCGCCAAAAGGATTTTTATTTTTTTATTGTGAAGTTTAACTCCAAAAGAATTTTTATTATGGTGTTAAACTCCAAAAGATTTTAAATGGAGTTAAACTCCTAAAAGGATTTTATTTTTGGTGTTAGACTCCAAAAGATTTTGACAAATGGAGTTGAACTCCAAAAAATCATCGGAGATGATCGAAGGGGGCCCCTTTCTTCTCCCCTTTAGCCCTGGATCTTCTTTTGAGCCTTGGATCTTCCCAAACTGGGATTTTTGGAGATGGGTCTCCTTCTTCCTCCTCTTTGCTGGCTGGATCTTGGAGAAAAAGGGGATGAGACTTAAAAATCTCTCATTTTAGAGATTTAATGGAAGAACCGAGTTCCCCTTCAAGTGTTTTATAGTGAAAAAATATTTCGTTTTGGAAAAGGAAGAGTTAAACTTTTGATTTAATTCAAAAAAGAGAAGAAGGTTTAGAACCTTGAGGAAAGAGAAGGAGGCACAGAACCCTAACTTTTGGAGAGAATGAAAAGTTGTTGTTGATTTTTTTTATCATGTTTGCCTTTATAGGTTACACACTTTAAATATAGCCCCTTAGGCTTTGCCAAATGGCACTTGTGCCACCCCATGCCTTATATGCTTATTTCTTTTTGCACATAAGCCATGGGGTTTACAAAATTTTGGATTTCTGCCCATATTTCTTACATTTATTTCTAAAAAATTAAATTGAACTAATTTATTGCTTCATTCTTGGAATGGAGCCGGCCCCTTCCTTTCTTCGTCTTGACTTGGACTTGGGCCCACTTCGGTTGAGCTTGGACCCGCTTGGCTGGGGGTTGACTGACTTTGACTTGGTCAACCGGGGTGTAACTTTTGACCCCGACAAAGTGCCCCATCAATAAATGCACACCACATATATGGGCCATGTGCATGAAATTGATGGATCTTCTTCGCGTGGAGGTTGACTTGATTTTGTTCCTGTTTTGACGATGTGGAGGTCGATGCTTCCCTTTTCACGATGTGGACGGTCGGTGTTGCCCTTTTAGCGACACGGACGGTCGGTGCTGCCCTTTTAGCGACACGGACGGTCGGTGCTGCCCTTTTTACGACGTGGATGGTGGGTACTGCCATTTTAGCAACGTGGATGGTCGGTGTTGCCCTTTTTGCGACGTGGGCGGTCGGTGCTGCCCTTTTTGCGACTTGGACAGTCGGTGCTACCCTATTTACGACTTGGACGGTTCACGCTACCATTTTTGCGACGTGGATGGTCAATGTTGCCCTCTTTGCGACGTGGACGGTCGATGCTACAATTTTTCCGACTTGGAAAGTCGATACTTGATTTGACTTGCTCCGCTTCTTGCGGTGTCGGGATTGAATTTTACTTGCTTCGATTTTTGCGGTGTCAGGATTGATTTGTTTCCAAGATGGAGCTTGATTCCACCGATGAGGTAATTGATTGAATTTTTTTATTTGATTTTTTTTGGGAGTTCCTGTAAGTCTACGCTAGCGCCCCGGCAGTCTACAGACGCCAAATGCGGAACAAAAACTTTTTAACTGGCGCTATCGTATACTTTAACCCGGATCTGCCATTATTGCTAAACTAACAAACTGTAAAGAGTGTATAATGGTTATACCGAACGATCCGAGTCCTTCGTTCTTCAACCTTCATCCCACGCTCCGTTGCGGCTGCTCCGATCTCGTCGATCTCCGATTCCTTCGTCTTGGTGGCACCACATCACCGATTCTTTAAACGGGCTCCCGCCTCTGACTTGAGGCAACTCGATCGTCAAGTTTGCTAAAAGAGACGACCAAGAATGATGTAGAGAATGAGTAGATGACTTTGTCTCACTTCGTTCAAGTCCGTGGACGATCGGTTAATGAAGTTTCCGTGGGAATCGGGTGATGGAATGAAATGAGCTGTGAATTCCATACACCCCAAAAATCTATCATATCTTTTAAACAAATGAAATCAACCAACCTTAGAGAGAGAGGAGGGGGCCGGCCTCTTATAAAGAGAGGGGGGGTGACCGTAGGAACCAAGTGGTGACCCTAAGCAAAAGATATTATGAATAAATATCCTAAGGAAAACAAAACCATTAATTATCAAAGCATGAGTCATTAAACACATCATCATAAATCCATTAATGCACTAATGAGTCATGAAGCCTAGTCATCATCTAGAACCTTCTAGAAGCTTCTAGAAGCACTGACTCACCTCTCATCTAAGAAAAAATAAATCCGTCTTTAACCGAATGTTAAAAGACGACTGATAGAAAACTGGAAACTGGCAACTTCCAAAAGTGATCCTGAAACGACTTTCAGGATAACCCCGAAACTGTATAAATATACCCGCATTTGTATTACGACCGAATACAAATGCAACTGAGACAAAGATATTATACCTACTCAATATAATACTCGGATCCGGCTTAAACCAAAGCCGACCAGTATTATCTGCCCGAAAAATAACACGTGCGTAAACGCACGTGCATTTTCTGAACCCTGCCATAAAACCATACGGCCTCTACAACGTTTCGCCCGAAACTTGGGAAACTGTCTGTGGGGGACTCTAATGACTCGTCAGTACCCTGGCAGTGGGTTTAACCACAAACCGTCAGCGGCACTAGCAATGCGTAACGGCTGCCCATGGACTGACCTCAAGGGATGCCGATGAGCGCACTCATCCGGAAAACCCTACTGAGCCTAACAGTGACAATGTATATACAGTCCGGTCCGTTCGTCAATGAGTATCGCATATCTGCCTAAGGGGCTAGTAACGTCAGACCCCCAATAGCAGTATAAGTCGTGTCGGAGTGAAACCCAATAACACCCTGAGATACTACAAGAGTACCTACCAGTAAATCTCCTGCCACGGCCGTGGGCTTTGTGTAATGGCTCTCCTAGACACAGCACGATCTCGCCCCCAATACCGGGAGAGACGAATCCCCTGCCGATCCGCTCACGTGCCTCCATATGGCTCGGGACTGTACCCAAAAACTACCTGTTTGCACGACTCCTTTGAGCCGTGGTAGGGTAGAAATCAAAGCACAGTGGGAACTCACACGAGACAAATGACGACCTCAGGTCGATGAACTAACCTGTACACATGTCACCAGGGAACTGCTATCTGACGATAGATATAATACTAACTAGCAGATTCCCGGCGAGTCCTGTCCGGTGTACTCATAACCCAATGAGCACCTGTATACATCTTAGGTGATCCAACTGACACCAGTGGCTTGTGAGACCGGCCACCGCCCCTCGTCGGGGTCTCGACTGTATACACTAGTCTACTCCGGAGTATCGATGCCCTGTCTCGAAACTCCCACGACTAGGGACCACAATTAAGGATATGCGTATAAACCACCCAACTCTCACGTATATGATCGCCATCATACTGTTGGTGGTAAAGCAAGATCCTAAGGGCTCTATCAAAGTGTAACATGTAATCAGTCACCTGAACATGTACACGACTGATAAAGGCTAACCAGATAGCATACTATCATCTCGAGTAAGATTGTCATACCGGTATAGGTCCTCCGCAATCATTGCAATCACGTACCTGCGATCCAATAATTGACTATGAGGGCACTGTCTCCAACAATCTCCCACTTGCACTCAAGGCTAATTATTGCGATGTTGCATACTCACAGCCCGTGTGAAATCAACACCCAACTCCTCTACTAATCAGATTCACAAAGCCCGTTTGTAAAACTATTGTGTTCGAGAAATAGCCTCGGTGAGTGGATCCGCCTAGAAGTTTCTTTCTGAATCTCTCTTAATCTCAAGTTCGAGGAGAAATCCATCTCCCGAATTGAGTAATACCTGTCTTAGAACATGTCTGGATATCTGATGGGACCTTAGTTCATAAATGAACTCCATATACAAACTTCTTAGACTGTATGGATCACTGAACCTAATCAGTATCCGGCACCATGCCACCCACAGTATCCTCTTGAACCACCTGTCCATAATACTGTCCCTCGTCAGAGGGAAAACTAAAACTCTGACAATCACTCTGTCATCCATGTCACCTTTGAAGCCTGGAATGATAACCGTCTCCCGAAAGAGGCTGCCGTTATCAAATCCGTAGAACCTGTACTTATGTTCTAAAACTGCTTCCTTATGTTTCTCCAGGATTGGATTAATACAAACTTATTGTATCTAGTGCAAAACCAATATTTGGTGTGGTACTTGACATCTCATGATTGACTCAATTGCCTAAGCAAGTGATCTGCCAATCATGCACATCCCTCTCCCCTTTAGTCTGTAAGACACCTTTAGAGAGGGTGACTCCATCACCTGCAGGTACACCACCATGCTAGGAGTCAACTATTGCAAAAACCATTAGAATATCTGTCAAAGTACCCACATTGGGAAACTACCCAAATCCAGATCTAAAACCATAGATCTAGAAACCAGAATGTCAAATATTATATCCATATCCTGTCTGGAGAAACAACTGTGTGACGACCACAGTATAACCGATCGTAGTATAGGAATTTTACTTCCTACTCTGTGTATGTCATCCAAATACCATGACATCACACCCTACTACCTTCTTAACTGATCCATCCCCTATTCTGATTGAAGTCAAACCCATAACTGTCACATCAAAATTGGATGATCTATCTCCGCTATAATTGCTCAAGTCTATAAATAGATATAAGCATCTTGCCCACTATGCTTCCGCTGCTCCCACTGACTATGACAACCCTCCTACCGGGTCTCATATCCTGGAACAACAGTAGTGTCAAGTCTGGGTAGATAAGAACCTCCCTGTCACCGTCTCTGAGGCTACCGAAGTATCTCTCGGGCGTCTGAGGTTACCTACCAAATCTGCGGAGTGGCTATTGGAATGTCAAACCTGATTGAATATATAGGTCCTATTAAATTTTCCGTAATCGTTCGCGGTTCTGGAATCACTTCCAGTTCTACCAAACTCCCACTACTGTTTTCTGAAAAAGATCCATTTTACTAAAACTGTGGCGAGTTAAGAACAATATCACTATTGATCTTCCAAATGGTAAAATATCAACCCTCGTCATAGCCAGGGTCAACCCACAAACAGCCATTACAGAAACGTGCCCTGAGTTATCCAGAGTCTGGTTTTAAGCATAAACTGGACAACTCCCCGTACCTTAATTTCTTTTAAGGTACGAGCCATTCTTTATCCAATACAGAAACTTTGGCACTTATTTAATTGGAACCATATTCAAATCATGCAGCTGTCTCCAGTGCATATCAACTTAATGGAAAGAGGCTAGTCAGCATTACTCAACTTAGGAATCCATCCAATTATGAGTAACCTGAAAGAGAAACACGTTTCTCAAAACCATCACTATCATCTGAATACCAATCACAAGAATCTACATCTTCGATCTCTTTGAAGAATCCCGATACTTGTGATACCTGGTTCTCTACTTTATTCTTATACCCACAACTTCTCAAAACTTAGACCTTGTATTTCTACGAAACACTTGTCTAAATACTAGAGAAGTTATAAGTAAACAGAACATAGTACGAGGACCTACCCCTTTGTCCTGATGGACACTGGACAACATACAATACTCTGTATAAGTCCGCTGAGTTAAACAACTCAAAACCTGTGCGTCGTAGGTAGAAAACTGTACCCTGGCGATTTCCTCAAATATCACCAATTACAACGAATTCCAATATAATGAGGATGATCACCTAATTCCCAATATCTTACTCCCACTCATCATCTGTAAAACCATACAGATATAAGAATGAAACCTGGTAAATACATACCCTTGGAGTAAGTGTCTAATCGGGAAAACAGTTTTTCCTTTAACAATGCACTGAAACATGAAAATGTTTCGTAGGGGTATCCTGGTATTCATAGCAATGCCTCTTCCATAATCTAATTCATGACTTCAACCGTATATTTTATTGCCATCTCTCCAAATCCCTTTATTTGTCTTTAATCGTTACCTTCTGTACACCATCGTTAGGCTAACTGGTTTTCTTCCTTCCCTACCGTTCGGCACCAGCCTATGGTTTGGAAGAAGACTATCCAGTAAGCATAATAGGTGTACCCTCCTAAACCAAGGAGTACTCGCAACTGAGAGAAGGTGATGATAAAAGACAACTGAATAATACCTTATTCTTTTAAAGGTGAAATAGGAGCGGCGATGAAGTACGCGGTTTTGGTCGTGAATGATATCAGTCGCAATTTACTTTGCCCTCTTTCTAATCCCTTTATTTTGTCTTTACATATTACCTTCTGCACACCCTACTTAGGCTAATTGGTTTTCTTCATTCCCTACCTTTCGGCACCAGCCTATGGTTTGGAATAAGACTATCCAATAAGCGTAATAGGTGTACTCTCCTAAACCAAGGAGCTCTCGCAACCTGAGAGAAGGTGATAATAAAAGACAACTGAATAAACCAATTCTATTTCTCCTGAACCTGGATCCATCCTCGAAGAAGTCCCTTCGAGTTCGTATATAACCATACGATGGATCTATCCAATGGAAGTGGATATCCGTAGTAATACGGGTGTTCTGAGAAATGCAAAGGGTAAAAGAAGGAGTGGCAATGACTTATGCAACTCAGACAATCCAAAAGCCAGTATTTTAAGAAGGTTCGGTCAACCTGGTCACTGAGTCATAGTCTAGGGTCGGTCAAAGGTCGCTGCCAAAGAGAGAGAGAAAAGAAACACTCTGCGTGCACTCTAACCTAGATCAGAATGGTCATCACTTTATCTAATCCGGAAACCTCCCACTGTCCTGTCAAATTCTCCTCCAAACCTAAAGAAGAATCAATCGGGATCACCCGAAGAGTAAACCAACTCATCAGTGGGAATCGGGATCCAACTCTCATCGCATGTTAACGTGATGGAATGCATCCACGTTATTCATACTCCAGAAGGTATGCGCATACTTGGCAAGTTTCAGTTTCTTTAGAAACTCCCGATATCAATTTCTTGCCCCATGCTCTTATGACCTTGGCGTATGTCAACAAATCATAAGTCACATGTCAAGTTCTGCCCGTCATTATCTTGTTAATTTGAACCCACCCGTACATACCCTTGACGTATGCCAACAAGGTAATACGACTGTCCCAAACCAACTCATCTATCTATGCAACAAATGAATACCCAGCAGCTACCAAACACTATGCCTTGACGTATGCCAACAAACATAGCTTGAATACTACTGACCATCCATAAGAAACGACGGAGGGCTACGACTGGTTTTTGGCGAAAAACCTTTAGCGTAGTGAACTTGATATCGCTGAAGGAACCTGATAGCTTTTTTTTTAAAATATAGTGGCGAAAACCTTTTGCTAAAGAGGTCACTCCCGGTAAAGGGATCTCGGCTCTTTCCTCGTGGAATGAGGTGCAGGATATTCCACTGAATACCGCTATGCAAAGCAACATGTAACCGACTATAGTGAAGTTATTACCCTGACGCAAACTTCTGCCCAAGGGGTCAGTCCCGGTGAAGGGATATCGGCCCTTGCCCCGTCGAATGAGGTGCAGGATATTCCACTGAATACCGCTATGCATAACAAAAGGAAACATCTTTGTAATAACACTTTTTAAATTGTTCCAACAACTGTAAACAGGTTTGTTTTACTTTGCGTTGATCAGAATCAACGCAGTCCCATCATTTAATCACACCAGAAAAGAACGAAAATAAAATGTACGTATATGCCATCCGCATTCGTCTCTGGGTCCCGTCATCACTCGTTAGGTTACTTAACTAACGACAGAGCGGGGACTGGACTAGCGCGGGTGTAAAACATATACAACATCTAATAGTATATAAACCAATATACATAATCGCTCCAGGCGTGATAATATGCAACATTACAGAAAAGTAATAAGCATCACAGAACAATACAGATACTCTGGGATCCCCGGGTTTCACAGAGCCGCTGCTGAAACCCGACGTTCCCCTGTCGTGTGGATAGCCTGTGCAATGAAACCTAGACCCCTACGGGTGCGGCAAGTTACCCGCCAAAACCTGAAGCGAGGCAGTCCCCCACAGCATAGTGAATGGAACACCCGGAACTTCACGGAATCCGGTAAATTGAGCACCCCTCCTTGGGTCAACCTGTACCCCCTACGAGTGCGGCGAATAGTCTGCCAATTCTGAAGTGGGACCCCTCTGCCTCTCAAAGCCATGAGATGCGGACCCGTTGCCCTCCCGAACCCGGCTATCCGTGCACTCCGTCGCGGGGTAAAACTTAGTACAGTAATGAAAAATAGTACAATAGGTACATCGACCGCAACCTGGTCGTGCCCCAAAAGAATATTATACAACAGGCAGTGACGGCAGTCCACAAGTTGGACGCTCGCCCCGAAATATCAAATGTACATATAAACTCAAACTGTACTACCATTGCACACTGCTATCCACCACGACAAATCCGCAACATTACAGCACAACACAGAACATCAACGCGAATGTCACGTTCGCAAACCCGTCTAAAAGAACTATAGCAATCGGACGCGGTTTACCGATCAAATGACATTCCCGGTCGGAGATATAATGTAAGCACTGTAAACTAACATGTTTAAATTTCGATCGACCAAATATCAAGAAGTGGGCCCCACGCAAATCTGTAGAACAGTAATAAAACCTGGGCCCAAACTATATTTATCAAAAACCCCAAAATCCAAAGAAGAACCCACTGGAAAAATTTGGGAGTACGTGCTCCTCACATGGCCGCGGAAGCGCGGCCAAACCATGGGTTTGGCCGCCCTTCCGCGGCAGCTTGGATGAGTCACGACCCCAAATTTCTTCGTGGTTCTTAGAAAAGCCTGCACGGATTTTTAAGACATCCAGAAATGATTTTTGAGACCATTTAAAATCGACAGAAACTGTCAAGCTAGGATTTTGCAATTTTCGATTTCCGGTCGGATCGATATTTTAAACGAGTTAGCACAAATTAGCAAAGCAAAATGGTGAGGCTCTGATACCACTGTAAGTCTACGCTAGCGCCCCGGCAGTCTACAGACGCCAAATGCGGAACAAAAACTTTTTAACTGGCGCTATCGTATACTTTAACCCGGATCTGCCATTATTGCTAAACTAACAAACTGTAAAGAGTGTATAATGGTTATACCGAACGATCCGAGTCCTTCGTTCTTCAACCATCATCCCACGCTCCGTTGCGGCTGCTCCGATCTCGTCGATCTTCGATTCCTTCGTCGAGGTGGCACCACATCACCGATTCTTTAAACGGGCTCCCGCCTCTGACTTGAGGCAACTCGATCGTCAAGTTTGCTAAAAGAGACGACCAAGAATGATGTAGAGAATGAGTAGATGACTTTGTCTCACTTCGTCCAAGTCCGTGGACGATCGGTTAATGAAGTTGCCGTGGGAATCGGGTGATGGAATGAAATGAGCTGTGAATTCCATACACCCCAAAAATCTATCATATCTTTTAAACAAATGAAATCAACCAACCTTAGAGAGAGAGGAGGGGGCCGGCCTCTTATAAAGAGAGGGGGGGTGACCGTAGGAACCAAGTGGTGACCCTAAGCAAAAGATATTATGAATAAATATCCTAAGGAAAACAAAACCATTAATTATCAAAGCATGAGTCATTAAACACATCATCATAAATCCATTAATGCACTAATGAGTCATGAAGCCTAGTCATCATCTAGAACCTTCTAGAAGCTTCTAGAAGCACTGACTCACCTCTCATCCAAGAAAAGATAAATCCTTCTTTAACCGAATGTTAAAAGACGGCTGATAGAAAACTGGAAACTGGCAACTTCCAAAAGTGATCCTGAAACGACTTTCAGGATAACCCCGAAACTGTATAAATATACCCGCATTTGTATTACGACCGAATACAAATGCAACTGAGACAAAGATATTATACCTACTCAATATAATACTCGGATCCGGCTTAAACCAAAGCCGACCAGTATTATCTGCCCGAAAAATAACACGTGCGTAAACGCACGTGCATTTTCCGAACCCTGCCATAAAACCATACGGCCTCTACAACGTTTCGCCCGAAACTTGGGAAACTGTCTGTGGGGGACTCTAATGACTCGTCAGTACCCTGGCAGTGGGTTTAACCACAAACCGTCAGCGGCACTAGCAATGCGTAACGGCTGCCCATGGACTGACCTCAAGGGATGCCGATGAGCGCACTCATCCGGAAAACCCTACTGAGCCTAACAGTGACAATGTATATACAGTCCGGTCCGTTCGTCAATGAGTATCGCATATCTGCCTAAGGGGCTAGTAACGTCAGACCCCCAATAGCAGTATAAGTCGTGTCGGAGTGAAACCCAATAACACCCTGCGATACTACTGGAGTACCTACCAGTAAATCTCCTGCCACGGCCGTGGGCTTTGTGTAATGGCTCTCCTAGACATAGCACGATCTCGCCCCCAATACCGGGAGAGACGAATCCCCTGCCGATCCGCTCACGTGCCTCCATATGGCTCGGGACTGTACCCAAAAACTACATGTTTGCACGACTCCTTTGAGCCGTGGTAGGGTAGAAATCAAAGCACAGTGGGAACTCACACGAGACAAATGACGACCTCAGGTCGATGAACTAACCTGTACACATGTCACCAGGGAACTGCTATCTGACGATAGATATAATACTAACTAGCAGATTCCCGGCGAGTCCTGTCCGGTGTACTCATAACCCAATGAGCACCTGTATACATCTTAGGTGATCCAACTGACACCAGTGGCTTGTGAGACCGGCCACCGCCCCTCGTCGGGGTCTCGACTGTATACACTAGTCTACTCCGGAGTATCGATGCCCTGTCTCGAAACTCCCACGACTAGGGACCACAATTAAGGATATGCGTATAAACCACCCAACTCTCACGTATATGATCGCCATCATACTGTTGGTGGTAAAGCAAGATCCTAAGGGCTCTATCAAAGTGTAACATGTAATCAGTCATCTGAACATGTACACGACTGATAAAGGCTAACCAGATAGCATACTATCATCTCGAGTAAGATTGTCATACCGGTATAGGTCCTCCGCAATCATTGCAATCACGTACCTGCGATCCAATAATTGACTATGAGGGCACTATCTCCAACAGTTCCCTACCTGCCCGGCGGGACTTTTGAGCTTAGAAGTGCTGCCGGGTGGAATGTTGATTTGAGCTGTTTGATTTCTACCTTATTTGGCGGGACTTTTGACTTTGAGAGGAATTTGGAATTTATTTAGCATCAGCAATGCTGTCTGGAATAATGCCAGGAGCAACTCATCATTTGCCCTGGGAGGACTTAGGATTTGGTTTTGGGTCGGTATCAACACCGCTAACACTGAAGCATAGTGCCAGGAGCGAATCATCATTTGCCGTTGGTAAAACTTGGGATTTGGGATTTGGGTCGGCATCAACACTGCTACCACTGAAGCGTAATGTCAGAAGTGACTCATCTTTTGCTGTTTCCCGTTGGGAAACGATGGCTTAAGAGACAGGTTTAGATCCCTATCACCTAAGGCATTTCAATTTTATGAGCCGTAAGGATCTCATAAAAGCATTTTCTCCCCACAAGTCGAAAGGATCTTGCATGTGTATTTTCTCCTTAGGGATCGTGGGGATTCCTAAGTCTGTTGCTCCTTTGTGAGTCATAAGGATCTCATGCGGGGATTTTCTCCTCACAAGGTCGAGAGGACTTTGTGAGTGTATCTCATGTCTTTTCATGAGTTTGTGCCCTTTCGAGTTTTCATAAACTCGCTGGTAGTCCTGCTGTTTTTTACTCATGGAGCCCTTCCGGGTTTTCATCCGTACCCGTTTTGCTTGTGGACATACTATTTTTTCTCTTTTTTATTTTATTATTTTTTTTACATTGGTGGAGCTTCATCGCCTATAGGACTTTAATTGTAGTCTCGCCGGTAGGACTTGGAAGAGATAGGGGTCGTTTATGCCCATGGATTGTATACGGTTTTACAGGATGTATGATCCGGACCGTAGGGCTGGTGTGCTCAATTCGTCTATGACTTGAAGCATTCATGTGTAGTATTTGTTGAGATATTGACCATTGATGGGTGGCATGAGCCTTTCCCTCTCGGCACTTATTAGTTTGTAGGATCCTCCGTCGAACACTTTCTCGATGACGTATGGCCCTTTCCAATTTGGCTCGAATTTTCCTTTGGCATGTCGATTGGGGATGATCGGTCTTTTGAGGACCAACACCAATTCGCCCTTCTTGAAAGCACGTAGACGGATCGTCTTGTTATAGGCCCGTGACATTTGAGCTTGGTACAACTCTGGATTTTGCTGTACTGCGAGGCTCTTTTTTTCGAGGGCATCAAGTTCTTCGAGCTGAAAGAAAACGTTTTCCTCCTCCGTCAAATTATGCTGGACGGCCATCCTGAGGCTTGGAACTTCGACTTCGAGGGGGAGGATCGCCTCCACTCTGAAGAGTAATGAGTATGGAGTGGACTGAGTTGGTGTGCGGTGTGTGGTACGATATGCCCACAACGCCTCGTGAAGTTTGAGATTTCAGTCTCTTTTGTCTGCTGAAGCATTTTTCCTCATGAGCTTGCATAGAGTTTTATTGATGTCTTCGACTAGCCCATTAGCCCTTGGATTATAGATAGAGGAATATCTCCAATCTATCTTGTGCTAAGTAGCAAACCTTGAGACTTTGAAGCTCTTAAAAGAAGGCCCATTGTCAGAAATGATTCTTCTAGGTGTACCGAAGCGGTATAGAATATTATGTAGGAAGAACATCAGAATATCCTCTGTCTTGACTTCTTTTAGCCGGACAGCTTCAGCCTATTTGGAGAAGTAGTCAGTTGCGTCCAATATGAATCGGTAGCCTTTGGATGACGGAGGATCAATTGGACCAACTATATTGGTGCCCCAAACTTCGAAGGGCCATGACACCACCGTAGGATGCAACGGATTGGGGTGCTTGTGAATGAATTCACCGTGAATTTGGCAGATATGACATTTCTTCGCATGTTCTTCGCAATCCCTTATCATGGTAGGCCAGTAATACCTAAGCTGTTTGATTTGAACCCGCATTTTGGGGCCAGATTGGTGAGTTCGCAGATGCCTAAGTGAACTTCTTTCATGACTTTTTGTGTTTCGGCCGATGACAGATACCTAAGCCAGAGTTGGTCATATGATCTGCAGTATAGCGTGTACAAACACATATCGGAGGGCTCTTTTCTTCAACTTAACCTCGCAGATTTTTCTTCGGGCAGCTTGTTGTATCAGAGGTACTCTATGATGGGTTCTCTCCAATCGGGCTCGTCTTGAATGATCAGAGCTTTTTCGGCAGGATTGCTCTTTTGTTCTGCGCTTTCCTCTTCTCATAAAGAGAACGGGGATAGAATTTTCCGGCTCCTGACTGTAATAAGAATTTCATCCATGCCCGGATCAGCCAGCTCTTTGGCTAGGCGAGTGAGTACATCGAATTTTCCGTTCAACGCCCTAGGGACTCTCATTAGTTCAATGTGAGTGAACTGTTTCGTGAGTTCCATCACCCGGCTTTTGTATGGAGCTAATTCGAGCTTATATATCTTATAGGCACCACTCACCTGGTTGACGACAAGTTGGGAGTCACTGTAAACCCGTAACCGAAGGATTTTCATTTCTATGCCGAGCTCCAGACCAGCTATCAGAGCTTTGTACTCAGACTCGTTGTTTGTGCGAGGCTCGGTAAGAGCAAAGGAACGCCATAAGGTTCCTCCTGATGGTGTGACGAACACCAATCCTATCCGTGCTTTTATCTCCGGGATACTTGATTTGCTGGAGGTCCTTATTGATGAGGCTCCATTGAAATAGAACTCCCGACATAGTTCGTTATCTTCGAGATGCAGCACCTGTTCGTCAGGTAACTCGCAATTGAGTGGCGAACCTTCTTGTATAGGATGAGCAGTGAGGAAGTTGGCAAGAGCTTGCCCTTTTACTGCTTTCTGAGGTGTATAGACTATGTCGAACTCAAGAAATATGACAGCCCATCTTGCCATTCTACCGGTTAGGCTTGCTTTGGTCATTAAGTGTTTGAGCGGGTCGATCTTAGTGCTGGGTTCCATAGCACCCTAACTAGGATTTATGGGGCATCAAGTATGCAATTTTAAAAAACCTAGAGAGCTATGCAACCCATGCCAAGGATTTAACTAGAAAATTAGGAGTTAAACTAGCATGTAATCATACATTACACTAAGTGAATGAGGAATACAACCTTTGTAGACCGGTCCTTCACTTCTAAAGTTCTGTGTAGTAGTCCTTTCGCTCCAAGTAGTGATTTCCCGAACTCTAGTAAAGGTTCACAAGGTGAAAGGAACAAGCTTGCTTGAAGTCTTCAAGGCCGAAGATGATCTACGTCGAGAAAACTCCAACTCAAACTACCTCTTCTCTAATTAGGAGTTAGTGAAGCAAACAACCTAAACTAAATGGCTAATCTAGTATAGGTTGATGAAGTAGGATTTTTGCTCACTTTAGAATAATTTTTCTCACTATATTTCCTCACTTGCCAAAAATCTAGAGCGCAAAATTGGAATGAAGAAGAAGATGAAGGTGGGTATGAAATGAGAGTGAGAGTGGGTGAGAATAGAAACCATGGGTGAGTTAATATCATATACTAACTCATGTTGAGACTAAACCATGGTTAAAGATAATGGTTGGTTTAATAAATATCTTAAGTAAAACAAAATTAGTGGACTAAGTCAATGGGTTCTACAAGCTTCTACTAAGCATCAACCATGACTAATTTCCAACCAATTTTGAATTACTTTAAATAAACAAAACCCTTTAATTATCTAAAAAAATGGTGTATGTCTCATACACCCATATTTCATGTATCAACTAGCATGACACAATAATATATATCACATATATATTAAATGTGCACAAGTGAGAAAAAGAAATACTTAAGTGGGTTAATATTAGTTAATGTAAAATTAATATATCAAATATATATAGTCATATATTAAATTATTAAATCAACACTTTATTTAATAATCCGGCTATAGTACATATAACTGACTAATATTATTTTTATCAACTTATCGAATCAACACTTGATTCGATAACCCGGCTATATCACATACAACCGAACGATATCACATATCGCGAGATAGAAATACGGTATCATATACACGTATTAATCTCGGTCCCGCACATATTACATATGCGCTCCTACATTGTTTCGTTTGAGCCAGGAAACCTCTTTGTAGGACTCTAAAGACTCGTCAATACGCCCGCAGCAGGTGGTGATCATATCAGTCACCTACAGGCCGCAAGTGGTCTGCTAAATGTAACGGTCACCCGATTATTGAGCGATCAGAAGATCACCAAGCAAGCCTGCTCATACTCTTGCGAATCCAATAAGTAACACTACCATACAGTCCGGTCTCTTCATCTGATATGTCGCATATCTCAGCCTGGGGGTGGTAAACGTCAGACCCCAATAGCCTGATAAGTTATGCCGATGTGAGGCCCATAACGGTTCGAGAAACTACTGATAATACTTACCAGTAAATCTCAGCAACCCTGACCAGGGATTTTCTGTTATGGCCAATCAAGCATAGCGCAACATCAACCCTCAATACCGCAAGAGACGAAATCCCCTCCTATCACTCATTGCCTCCATGTGACTCGGGACTGTACCCAAAAACCACCGGTTTGCACAATTCAGTGGAGCCATGGTAGGGAGGAAATCAAAGCACAGTGGGAGACACACAAGACTCTATGACGATCTCGGGTCGACAGACTAACCTGTACCAGTGTCACAAGAGAACTGCTATCTGACGTGAGGTATAATACCATCTACGAGTTCTCGGCGAGTCATGTTCAGTGTACCCAGTCTCCACTGAACACCCGTATACCATCTTTGATGTCAAACACCAATGGATGTAGGATCATCCATCGCCCATCATATGGGTCAAGAAGTGTATACACTAGTCTACTCTGGAATATCGATGCCCCGTCTCGATACTCCCACGACTAGGAACAATTGAAAGATGTACTCACCGATTACCATAGCCCCACTAGTATGATCCGCATCATAATCCCGGTAGTCAAGTACTCGTCCTAAGGGCTTTATCAACATGTAACAGAGAGACAGTAAGCATACATGTTAAGATAAAGAGCAAGCAGATATCATACTATCATGTCGAGAAAGAAAGTCCTCCCTATATATGTCCAAGCATCCACTATAATATACATCATATATACAATAATGGCCTCTAGGGCATACATACAACTAACACTTAGAGATCTGCAAAACCCGATGAGCGAGCAGATAGTGCCTCAGCTTCTTCACAGCGAATATCAGAGCCAACCATTGCTTTTCGATCAAGGAATAGTTGTGTTCTGCCCCGACTAAAGTTTGACTGAGGTAGTAGATGGCATTTTTCCCCTCCTCATTGTTCTGGGAAAGGGATGCACCAAGTGACTCATCTAGCGAGGCAGTATAGAGAATCAATGGTTTATCTGGAATAGGAGCAGCAAGCACTGGAGGGTGCAACAGGTACCATTTGATACTTTCGAACACTTCTTGACATTCGACATCCCAGACAAAGGGAATTCCCGTCTTCATGAGCTTTTAGAAAGGACAACATCCTCGATAGGTTCGAGATGAACCTTCGTATGTAAGCGAGTTTGCTTTGAAAGGATCTTAGCTACATCAGATTCTTCGAAGGAGGCATCTCTATGATGGCCTTTATCTTTGATGGGTCAACTTCGATCCCCCGATGTTGGACTATGAAGTACAAGAATTTTCTCGACGACATGCCAAAAGCGCACTTCAGAGGATTCATTTTCAGATCGTGTTCCCTCAGTTGGGTGAAAACGGTTCTGAGATCTCGGATGTGATCGGCCTTGGCTTTGTCTTGAGGACCAAATCATCAACATAACATTCGACGACCTTATGGATTAAGTCATCAAAGATTTTGGTCATTGCCCTTTGATATGTGGTGTTCGCATTCTTCAGTCCGAACGGCATCACTTTGTAGCAGTATATCCCGATCATGGTTTGAAACGCTGTGTGTTTCTTATCCACGGGAAACATCTTGATCTGATTATGCTCATACGAGCTATCCATGAAGGTGAACAGCTCATAATTTGAGGTATCGTCGACCATCATTTCCATGACCGGTAGCGGGAAATCATCTTTAGGGCATACCTTGTTAAGGTTTCTGAAATCAACATAGATTTGGATATACCCATTCTTCTTTTTCACTAGGACGATACAAGCATTCTAGTCCGCATATTTCTCTTCTCTGATGAAACCAGCATCGATGAGTTTCTTGGTTTCCTCGGTGACCTTTTCTTCCAGTTCTCTTCTCATTCTTCCAGGAGCTTGTTTGACTGGCTTGGCATCAGGAGATATAGCAAGCTTATGCATAGCAGCTTCTGAGGAGAGGCCAGACATTTCTTTATACGTCCATGCAAAGCAGTCGGCGAACTTATGCAGCAGGGCGATTATCTACTTTTTCATTTCCTCTAACAAGAGTGAGCTGATGTAGGTCGGCTTTAGATTATCAGGCGTTCCCAAATCAACCTCGGTTAGCTCGTTGAAGGTTACTTTTCCACCATCTTTGAACTCTTGAGGGGGTTCCTCTGGCTCGGCTAGCTCGTCTTCATCATTTGACTCTTTGCTGGTTTCACTATTATGGATCATGTAGCATGCCTTGACGTCATGTTGAATGAAACAAATGCCCCGTCTATCTAGGATTCGTCCATCGATGAGTGCTCGGACCTGAGGCGGGTGCCACAACCCCTCATAAAACTTCGCTTCGGGGTCCGTTTGATATAGTCGATATCTGCACTTTTTAAAATATTCCCGCATCTTAGGCGCATAATATCTAGGGTTTATAACGGCTCTTATGCATCTTTCATAGGGAAGGCATGTGACAGACAAATCTCCTAGATGCACGACAGGATTTGACACATAAAACATGATGCTCTTCTTTCCACTCTTTCTTTCGGGATCGTAGAAGATCTTCAGCTGGTCCGTGGTGGATACTGACAAAGCATTGAGCTCTTTGCACATATGCTCCGGCACCCTTGTGACGGCTAGGGACCCTTCTGTAACTTCGAAGGTCTCTCTTAGCTTTGCTTTTTGCACGGGAGCCTGATTTGCATGGCTGTTGTAAGACGGATCCTTTTCTTCTGATTCTTTAGTGTCACTGTCTAAACGAAGGCGAATTTTTCTACCGGATAAGCCTTCAATATTAGGTTCTTCCATATCGCTACCGAAATGAGGGCGAGTTTTACGGAAGGATGGACTTCCAGCATCGGACTAATCAGTGTCATTACCGAAACGCGGATGCACATGCAGTTTTTTGCTTTTGAAAGTGACAGCCGACTCAGATTTGCTTTTGAGTTTCGAGGTCGTTCTGTCTTTGGTCAGCTATGGCTCAGCATTTTAGGGGTTCATAAAGTATAGAGAATCTTCATATCGGACTTCATGCATATCGAACGACTGGATATCCCTGTCAATGCGTCTTTTTTGCCATTTTTGGTATACTGCATGCACTGATAGAGAGTTGACGGAACGATGCTATAATCATGAAGCCACGGTCTTCCTAGGAGGATCTTATAGGACGTTTCAGCGTCGATCACGTATATATTAGCTTCAGTTTGCAGGTCCCCAAACCTGATCGACAAAGCTATAGATCTCAGAACTTGCTGGCAATTTTGATTGAAGCCCTGGATGACAATCCTCTCTCTTGACAGGTGTCAGACGTCTATTGATAAACTCTTTAGAGTCCGCAAGTTCTTGATGTTCACTAAGGACCCCGGATCAATCAATATCCGATCAATCCGATCTCCGTCGTTGTACCCTATCACATAAAGCGGTCGGTTGTGCTCAGCTGTTCTTAGTAACAGGCCTTCATCCTTAAATGTGACCGAGGATGTTTGTAGAGTGTACTGGGCCTCTTTCATATTAATTTTTGCAAACCGAGCCTGGTACCGCTCGGGGTTTTGTAAAGCATGAATGAGAATATCTCTGAGATCCTTGGACAGGAGCAGAGCATCATAGATGCTTATGAAAGACGGAAGCTTCTGAAGATGATCCAAGGCATTATAGTCCACTGGGGAAGGACTCGAGTCTTCATGAGCAAGCTCTCTGCCATCTTCTTCATCAGTGACTTGTTTTTTTTCCTTTTGTGGCGTTGCCTTGATTTGGCGGTAAAGCTTTGCCGCTTTTGAGCTGGATTTAGGTGACCTTCATGGTGAGCTCCTCGTCCTCTTCAGGAAAACAAAGTTCTTCCTCAGAGTTGCTACTAAGGTGGACGACATAGCAGGTCACTATAGGGATATCGTCACCGGAGTCTTCTTCTAACTCCTCCAGAATCTCAGGGGCTTCTATGGGGAAGAACTACTTCAATTGAATTAGAGTTCTTTCCTTTTGCACATAGTTTTCAAGGGAATCGATATATTTTTGAATGGTCGATCTCCCTGCAGTCTTTTTTTCGTGTCAAGCTGCACTTTTCTTCTTCTTGATCTTTTTAGATTTTGAGCATGATTGAGCCGAAGTGGTAGCTGGAATGGTGGGCTCCTTCTGCCCCTCCCATTAGGTTCCAGGCTCTTTCTGAAGTGGCTTTAGCATCTTCTTCATCTTTTTGGACATGTGCATGCTCCATGGAGGTTCCGGCGAGTCGGATTCATTTCTCGGGGTATCGGATTTAGCTGTCTGCTCCTTAAAGGTTTCAGCTTCTGTTTGTATAAAGTTGGTGGTTGCAGCTAGGTTGTTTACCAACACACTCTTGAATAGCTCGATCTCTCCGGTCTTGTATTGCTTTTTGACCCAGTCTTTAAAAATCTAGCAATCCTCGACCTCATAGCTCACTACTCTGTGGTACGGGCAATACTGGGGATTGTCGGTCATTTTTTCTTCATGAGGTCTCTTCGACTCCGGCAATTATAGACCGTTGTTCAGGTTATCCTTGAATATCTTGCGGACCTTGTCCCTCCTGATAGAGTAGACTTTGTTCTTTTTCTCCTCTAGGGAAGTCCTTTCTCCTCCTAGCGCTGGCTTTCGGACCCGGTCTATTTTTGACCCACCCGCCTTTCTCTTATCTTCACTATCAGACGCATTAAAGGCGTTGGTCTTGTTGGAGCTCCCACTTTTACGGTTGTCGTATTTTTTGCTCTTCCAAGACTTGTCACCCTGAGAGTCCGGGGTAGACACTTGCTACGAACGTTCCAACATGTGTACTCTCTTAGTCAGCTCTTGAAACGTCTCGAGGCCTGCTGTACATAAGAATGAGAGCATCCAATTACTGAGGTTCCCAATGAGGAGGTTGATGGACAGGTCCTGCTCTAGCGGCGGTTTGCACTTGACAGTGAGGTTGCGCCATCGGGCAATAAAGTCCGTGTTGCTTTCGTTTTTCCTCGGCTTGCTTCTCACGAGGTCAGCAATGGAGATTTTGTCACTAACACTTATGAATCTTTGCCGAAACAGAAATTCCATTTGGGCGAAACTAGTGATGGACCCGTCTGGTATACTTGCGTACCAGTCAAAAGCGACACTAGTCAAGCTGTTGACAAACTGAAGAAGAAGGAGCGCATCATTGCCCCTTGTATATCTGCACGACGCTTTAAAGTGGGCGATGTGCTGATTTGCGTTTCCCGTCCCGTCATATCTTTCGAACTTAGGAATGACGTAGCCACTCGAGAACTCGATCAGATCGTACTGTGCGAGATATGGCCGCCCACTACTACCAATTTCTTTCTGCGCTTCGGCTTCGGCCACCAATGTTTTAACCTTGCTGGTGACCAAATCCATTATCCGATATTATGTTAGCAGGATAGTGCTATCTGGGGCCAAGACGTCCCCAGAAGTGGAATGTGGCCGTCTTTTGTGTGGCTTACCAATCTTGGACCCAAGGGGATAGGCATCGGTTGCTTCAGGTTGTCATCACCCGGCTCATGAGTAGAGACATGTGCCTGATTGGAAGGCACTCAAGCAATTTGATCCGTGAATTACATCACAACATTCGTCAGGTCATTAATTTTTTAGTAGAGCTTGGCTATCTCTTTATCTTTGCTCCTGAGCTGTTTTCGAAGATATTGAAGCAGCTCTTACTCTGCGGTCCTGGGGCAGAAAGTCATCTCTTCCTCGCTGTCCGAGCTTGACTCCATATGGACTGAGGGGTTCATCTGCCTATCGGCCTCATCTAGAGGGTTTTCATCATCCAGTGGAGGTGGCTGATCTTAGGAAACGGCAACCATATTCAAGCCAGATTGAGCTTGGGATGTCGTAGCCCCATCGTTGCTTTTGCTGCGCAAGTTGTCGCTGGGACGCGTGCCGACCGTATGGATAACATATCCAGCCATCTTTTCATTATTGGCAGCTAATTTTGTGGACTGATGTCGTGACCCTTCTTTTTCAGTATCGGGCAATCGACTGAAGGTTGCTGGCCTAACTGGGTTCTTGAATGGTGCCGGCGCTTCCTTTTTGGCTTTGCCCCGCTGTTTTCGCACGGCACAGAGCGCCTAATAGACTCTTGAAAATATGGTGTCATGCTCTCTCTGTTGGGGCTGGGATACGTCTCTTTGTAGCATCATTCAAACAACTGTCTTCCTAATTCTGACGGTCACAACGTTTTTCTGAACCCACTTCAGAGGTTCGAAGGAATTGATGAATTTTATGGCCGACTCAGCCGTCATCACGTGGTTACCCTACTCTTGGAACCTCATAATATTCCATTTGGCTGAAGTCCTGACTCTCTTGTTGGCTCGATACCTGAGCCGCTTCTATCTCAACCTTTCTGTTTTGAGCACTTGGCTAGCTACGACTCTTCGGGAAGCCGCCGTAGACCGGGCGATGGAGGGTTTTGGGGATACACCTGATTGTGCACTTTTTAGAGTCGTCGCCTGAGCTCGTCCGCAATGTTTGATGATACCCTTTGTACCGGTAGTCTTGCCCCCAGCTGGAGCACCAAAGAGTCGTTCGGACACCGTCTTAAGTTTGGGCTGTGGTGCCTTAGCGATCACAACATTCGGCCTCTTACACCTTGAGACCGGCTTGGCCACCTGGTTTGCCGGGATTTCTGCCAGATGAGCGCTTCTGGCAGGGTAGATGATGACGGAACCAAATTAGCGGGGTGGCTTGATTGATATGATCTATGTGTAGTAATTAACCGCAATCAGAACGGTGTCGCGCGTAGCTAGACCGAGATGAGTACGGGTCGTCCTCAGGGAGACGTGGAACCTTTATTCTTACTTTAGGCGTGTTGAGAAAGGAGAAGAATAAAAAATGGTGGAAATAGTTTCTAGATCTACATTAAACAAGGATGCAAAATATAGATCTAGATTAACTACGGAGGTAAGTTTAATATTAAAAGGGGGCTTGTAGGGTTCATTAGGATTTATTAGTTATGGATGATTAATTAAAAATTACTCTTTTTATCCTTTAATAGATTTAAAACTAGAACGACAGTGATGCGTGTAGATTAGGGTTTCTGGAGGCAAAAGGGTTCCCACTCTTAACCACTATCTCGACATGGAACTCCGTTCATGTCTAGCCTTTACTAAAACAATCATTAATCTAATCTCTAATCGCGGTCGAGACTAACAATAAATTAGTAGCGCGCCTGATTACGATGTTAATGATTCTTTTGGTAAAGTTTATAAACTTCATAGGACGTAAAAAGGGTTTAAGGATCTTCATCATCCATTAATCTACCCTAATCCTACGAACCCTGACAAGCGGAGAATTACTCACGCATGTTGGGAGAAGAAGAGATGGAGAGAGAAATCATATTAAAGCTACAAAGAGATAGAATAAGAAAAACAACTACCTTTATTAATCAACAAAATTCATTTACACTTTGTTCCCTTAGAAAATGGTTACAAAATGCTAGTTTGTTTCTCGATCTCTTCTAAGGAGGTAGATGAACCGTTGATGATCATCCTGGATACGTGAGCCTTTTGTGGACTTCGTGATCTCTTCAGATTGATGAATTTTCCAAGAGGCCCTCGGTCCTTATTTATAGTCCCAGAGCCAGAACCCTAGTTTCCTAATATGGAAACCAGTGGTTAAGATTCCTACAGAAAAAATCCCATACCTTAACTACCCTAATTTCCTAATATGGAAACCAGTGGTTAAGATCCTAACAGAACAAATCTTAATTCCTAACTCGTCCAACACGCAGCGGAACCATGGCCAATAGGTGGGTTTGGCCGCGGTTCCGCGGCCAAGTAGGGGGATCGTCAGATTTTTTTTCTGGGGCTTTATCTTGATGACACGTGGTGATCTTTTCACATCTCTGGAAACTGAAAATCTTTTCTTCGTCAGTGCCAGAATTGGTTTCTTTAGTTTACTTTCTTAATTAGACAGGTTTGTTTCGCCAACTTTGATTTCCTTGATTTCAGTCCTGAAAATTCTGCACAATAACTCAACAAATAATATTAGTAGAGTTTGTTTTATTGAGATATTAACTTAACCATTAAGAATTTGTCAAAGTTATTTAATAAGGTAAGCATATTTAAATGGGCCAAATGTTACATGGATATTATATGCTTACTTTTTCCTACATAATGTTAATTATAATATATAAACACATGAAAATGGTATTTTTACAAATAAACCCTCATATGTATCATATATTATAATAAACACCTTTATTATATAGAAATAGTAGGAAAAATGTCATATTAAATGTGCGGTTTTATCAACTGAACAAATAGCCCCAAACTTATTTTTGATCGTCCCGAGCAAACTAGTCATTCAAGAGAAGGAAAAAAGAAGAAGAACTAAATAGCACACTTTCGTAGGCAACACGATTGCACTGAGCACGTGCAACAAGCCGTTAAACCTCTAGGTGTCCCTAGTAAGAGGAGTGTTGTCTCCTGAGGGTTTTCAGCGGATTACACCCACAAAATCCTATAATAAAAGAGAGATGGTGAAAGTTACATACAAAGATAAGAACTATAAAAGAAAGGACTTGAAAATAAGACTTTCCAACTATACCAGCTTTTCGGTTGCTATGAGCCCTATCTTAATGGTTATGAAAAAAAGTTAGAAATCATATCATCCCTCAATAAAACATCGCCTTTAGTCTTCCTCCCTATCTTTCATCCAAACATTGATCATATACCCCTACGTGTGTGTAAAAAACATCCCTACACTTAGAGAATTCAATTAAAACTATCATACTATTGTCCATCTTCCAATGTACTTTATGGTTGGTGAATATTTTCGATAAAATTGCTCACACATTTTTCATGCGACCGTTAATACTTCTTGAGGTACTAACCGGCCGATTACAAAATGTGCTTGCGTATTTAGGGGTAATTCCTCTTTTCGCAACACCTAAGGCTTAGCAGTGACTCCCAAACCAGTTGGTCTAAGGCACTGGGTGATAAAGCAACCCTCGCTATATTTTTTTATGCTGCCTTGGTAATTACAAAACTAGTGTTCATTTTTTTCTTCACCAGTTATACTTTTATTTATTTATTTTTATTTTTTTATTTTTATACTAAGGCTTTTAGACAAGAGCATTTCAAGGTATCCTCTACTATCCCAAGTTTCAAGATGTGTGTAAGTGCGTGTAGTAGGGTATCAACGTTCAAATGTTTGGCCTTAAGAATAGGGACTATTTTTCAGACTTATTTTTATTCTCAGATTAGAAATTTTCTTCATCTTACTAACCCTTGGGACAACAGCTCATAACTACTTATTACTAGTTTCATTTAAGAAAACTTCTAACTTTCTTGTTTTTCTTAAACTATTCCTATCTTTCATATATAATTTTTTCACTTTCTACTCTTTTATTATAAAAAAAATTCTGTGCTTATTTATAGTATAATGCAAAGTATTGTTTAAATAAGCACAAACCTCCCCCAAACCTGTTTGCAGCAGTGTCCTCACTGTTGTCATCTTTTAAATCTCAAAAACCTGTAGACTTGGGAGAAAAGGTTATTAACGGGGGCAACAAAAATTGAAAGTGAAAATCCTCCCCCAAACATATTTTTGGCTTACAATTTTGAGGACAAATTTTATTTTCAAGATCCAAAAATATACCCCCCCAAAACTTGAGTTAAAAAATATTAAGCATTTTAAGGGGGGGTAAAGTTATTTGGTCAATATAAGACTTTACAAAGACCAAAAGTTAATACCAACCATTCAAAGATTTTATCAATGTAACGTATAGGTAGGTGAAAGAACATGTTATATAGAGCCAAGAAAAAGTGGGGAAGAGATAAGTGGTGGTATGGAAAGGGTTTGCGTGAACGTGAATGTGAAGAGATAAGAGATGATGTTAAATAGAAACGAGAATGTGAATGATCAGAAATGAGTGGAATATTGGCATTCTCGTATTTTATAAGAAGAAAGGGTGGTGGTTCAACTTCTATAGGTGGAGGTTGATTAATCACAAAATCCGCGTTGTTTAGAAATGCAAGTTCGTCAGCAAAAAGTTCTTCAAAACTTTCATTGATAGTGTAATTGAACATTTTGTTGTCAGTAAGTTTTGTGCCAGAATTTATCATACTTGATTTGTCAAAAATTATGGAGGTAGAAGAATCGAAAAACTCATCTAGCTCGTTTTCAAAGGTATCCAAATCAAGTTGGCTTTCTGGAATTATCAAACTTGAATTATCGGATTGTGATTCATCAACACTCACTGAAATTATAGGAAAAATAGAAGAAGAACCTAAGAAAGTAGAAGGTGAAATGGGTAAACAAATTGGTGTATCGAGTATTGCTGAACCATATGTGGGAGATGCAGGCTGAATTTCGGTCTGCTGTTCGGCTATACAATTATCATCAACTTCAAGACGCATATAGGATTCGGGAAGAATAATTAAAGGCTCGAGATGATGGCCACAAGGAAGTGAAAGGACCTGATGAATTGATGGGACAAACTCATCCAAAATTTCGGGTTCATCAATCAATATATCCCCAACGTCAATTTCCTCATTCAAGTGAAGGTTAGAATTCTCAAACACCCCATCAAAAGTATGGTTTTCAATCAATTTTGGTTCAAGAGTGGAGGTGTAGAGATCACAAGGATTTGGCATGGTTTCACTTGAAATGGACCCTTCATATTTGGGTAAATCAAACACTGCAAAGTCACACAACTTCTCGTACATTCTATCTTCAATTGATGAATCATTTGGTGTACTCGATAGATCTGTGAAACTGGAGTTGTAGATTTCAATTAAGGATGGGGAGGTTTGATTAGGAAGGGTGTACAGTTCTCTCTCACTACCCAAATTATCACTTTGTTTTATGGCCATATTAGACATTGAAAAAATTTTAGCCGGTTCGGTACTAGCTGCTCTTTCATATTTAGCCATGCTTTCCTTCCATTCCTCTCTAATGCGGTTCATCATCACTATACCTTCTTCTAATTTTCGCTCAAGACCAGACTTAGGTTGATAGGGGGTTTCAGTATAAGATTGAAATTCTTGTGAATAATTAAAACTCCCAAATGACTGATTAGAAGGACTGTCTAGTGAAGGTGTAAAGGTCGGATAGGATTGATAGGAATAGAATGGTTGCGAAAATTGGGCATTAGTAGGATCAACATTATGATAAGAAGAATATTGATATGGGTTGGTTGGCTGGCTATTTTCAATAGAAATCATATATGCCACAAACCGATTATGAAATTCTTCTTTAGAAAGTGGTGATGATAGTTGATGTTGGTCTGGATTGAAACTTTAGCCGTTAGCCCTAGCAATATGCTCAGCAATGGACATGCGTCTAGGGGCATCCTCACTCGGAGTATCAATTGAAACAGATGTAGAATTAGGATACGGTTGATAAAACTTGGACTGAGGTGGCTAACTGTTTCTATCCGCTTGTTTTATCCGATCTCTTAAAGAAATGGGAGAGTCGGATGGTATACCGAAGTGATTACGAAGATAAGAAATATCTGGTTGTGGATAGCAAAGCTCGGCAAGAGTTCGTCTGTTTGGGTTACCCATTATAAGAAGAAAAGAGGGGGGGGGGACGGGTAAAAAGGAAAAAAAAGAAAAAAAAAATATTGGATTGTTTTGCTTTAAAAGTGGACTTGGGGGTTGACTCACAAAATCACAAAAAAAAACGCACAAACAACCCTAAAACTATGGTTACCTAGGACAAGCTCTAATCCGCTCCTAGACTTCCAAAGGATAAGCCGTAGGATAAATCTTCTACCACCTCTTTATCGCTCTTGTAGCCAGGTAAGTGCCAGGTAAGTTGGAGGTATCCGCTATACGAATCACCGAAAATAGCGGGCCTAATTAAGTAACCACTTGCCTTAGACACACTTGCCTAGACACCACAAAAGTAATGCGGATAAGCCATAGATTACCCACGACCTTCATCTGTCCTTATTGAGCGCGACGGTCCTTAGAGTCTTGGTCTAGATATTTTTTAATTAATATAGGGTGACGCGGATGCTCGTTTTGTGATTTGTGGGGCTTAAGAAGGGTGATGAAATCCCCACTTAATCTGAATTGTGGTCTTACCCCTTAAAGTCCGTATTAAAATATCCAAAAACAACCCGCAAAACAAAGCACACAAAAAGATTTTTATGAGTGGCGATATTTTGCAATGAATCCTGCAGAAAAGATATTTTATTGGATTTCAAAAGAGAGAGAGAGATATAGAAAAGATACCAGAGAATTTGGAAACCCTAAATCCCCTAATGCACCGCGGTTCCACCGCCAATATGCTCTTTGTGCCGCTGTTCCGCCGCCGACTAGGAAGATCTGATGAAGATTTTTACTACATGGCCTCCCTTTTTTCTCTGGATCTTGATGAATGTTTCTGAATCTCTATTTTCTCAAATCTGTGACTCCAGATTCCCTCGCAAAAATCACACAATAATCGTTAAATATACAATTTGCAGTTTTGTATATTTATGATATTGATCGAATAAGAATTCAACACGAATAGTAAGAAAAAATATTACGCACGTCTCCCCGGCAACAGCGCCATATGATTAGTATGATCTATGTGTAGTAATTAACAGCAATCAGATCTAGATCTCGGTGTCGCACGTAGCTAGACCGAGATGAGTACGGGTCGTCCTCAGGGAAACGTGGAACCTTTTATTCTTACTTTAGGCGTGTTGGGAAAGGAGAAGAATAAAAAATGGTGGAAATAGTTTCTAGATCTACGTTAAACAAGGATGCAAAATATAGATCTAGATTAACTACGGAGGTAACTTTAATATTAATAGGGGGCTTGTAGGGTTCATTAGGATTTAGTAGTTATGGATGATTAATTAAAGATTACTCTTTTTATCCTTTAATAGATTTAAAACTAGAACGACAGTGATGCGTGTAGATTAGGGTTTCTGGAGGCAAAAGGGTTCCCACTCTTAACCCCTATCTCGGCATGGAACTTCGTTCATGTCTAGCCTTTACCAAAACAACCATTAATCTAATCTCTAATCGCGGTCGAGACTAACAATAAATTGGTAGCGTGTCCGATTAGGATGTTAAGGATTCTTTTGGTAAAGTTTATAAACTTTATAGGACGTAAAAAGGGTTTAAGGATCTTCATCATCCATTAATCTACCCTAATCTTACGAACCCTAACAAGCGGAGAATTACTCGCGCATGTTGGGAGAAGAAGAGATGGAGAGAGAAATCATATTAAAGCTACAAAGAGATAGAATAAGAAAAACAACTACCATTTTTAATCAACAAAATTCATTTACACTTTGTTCCCTTAGAAAATGATTACAAAATGCTAGTTTGTTTCTCGATCTCTTCTAAGGAGGTAGATGAACCGTTGATGATCATCCTGGATGCGTGAGCCTGTTGTGGACTTCGTGATCTCTTCATCTTGATGAATTTTCGAAGAGGCCCTCGGTCCTTATTTATAGTCCCAGAGCCAGAACCCTAGTTTCCTAATATGGAAACCAGTGGTTAAGATTCCTACAAAAAAAATCTCATGCCCTAACTACCCTAGTTTCCCAATATGCAAACCAGTGGTTAAGATCTTAACAGAACAAATCTCAACTCCCAACTCGTCCAACACGCGGCGGAACCGCGGCCAATAGGTGGGTTTGGCCATGGTTCCGCGTCCAAGTAGGGGGATCATCACATTGTTTTTTTTCTCTGGGGCTTTTATCTTGATGACACGTGGTGATCTTTTCACATCTCTGGAAATTGAAAATCTTTTCTTCGTCACTGCCAGAATTGATTTTTTTAGTTTACTTTCTTAATTAGCCAGGTTTGTTTCGCCAACTTTGATTTCCTTGATTTCAGTCTTGAAAATTCTGCACAATAACTCAACAAATAATATTAGTAGAGTTTGTTTTATTGAGATATTAACTTAACCATTAAGAATTGGTCAAAGGTATTTAATAAGGTAAGCATATTTAAATGGGCCAAATGTTACATGGATATTATATGCTTACTTTTTCATACATAATGTTAATCATAATATATAAACACATGAAAATGGTATTTTTACAAATAAACCTTCATATGTATCATATATTATAATAAACACCTTTATTATATAGAAATAGTAGGAAAAATGTCATATTAAATGTGTGGTTTTATCAACTGCACATGGCTCTTCCCATTGCTGACTAAGACTTGTAGGGAGAACTACACGGGCATTGATTTTGACCACATAGGGAATCAGAGTCGCGTCAGAAACGAAGCTCGTCTTGGTAGACATGATTGCTGAGTTCTAGATTGTGACTGAAAACTTGCTAACCTGTACACACAAAAAATGACTTCAGTACAGGCAATCGATGTATATGTTGAATGAGTTCGCATGAAAGTTTAACCCGAAATATAGGAAGAGAGAAAAGGTCGCACCGGGCGTGCCAGGATCTGTAGGGTGTTTTTTGTCATCCTATTGAGATGGGAATGCGCGTGCTTGGTAGGCATGTATAGATTCACTCTGTCTGGGGCAGGCCGAGGTTTGTTGATTGTGGGGATCCGAATCTTCGGCAGCTGTGGACTAAGTTATCATTAATTACCCTTCGCTTTTGAAGCGAGAGAACCTCCGATTGACGGGTCAAATTGGTCATGTGAACTCAATATGCCATGTGCGTGTATTGTGTTTTGAAGGGTATTTGGACGTATCGGGGGCCTCGCAGGGTTTACGAAGGTCCCGCTACCCGGATAGTGGGCTGAGGGTCAAAGGGGCTAGCAGCCCCTTTGCGGGGTGTGGGGTTGCGTCCTGTTAGAAATTTTTTTCTAACGAGAGAGGTATTTTTAGTTGAAGTGTATGGAAAAAAATGGTGAGTAGTGTCTTAAGGACGCGTGGGCGCTGGGCCTTACGCATCCGGCACGTGTGCGGTGGGTGCCCGCGGGCCACGTGCAAGGCGCATGGACGCCAGTGCCTCACGCGTCCGGCATATGGGCGCTGGGCGCCAGCAGGCCACGTGCAAGGCGCAAGGGAGCTGAGTGCCAGCGCCTCACACGCCCAGCACATGGACGCTGGGCGCATGCAGAAAAAGGAGCTTAGTCCCGGGATTTGGAGTTAAACTCCCAAAAACATTTTTATTTTTTTATTGTGGAGTTCAACTCCAAAAGAATTTTCATTATGCAATTAAACTCCAAAAGATTTTAAATGGAGTTAAACTTCTAAAAAGATCTTATTTGTGGAGTTGAACTCCAAAAGATTTTGAATGGAGTTAAACTCCGAAAGACTCCAAAACATTTTGAAAAATGGAGTTGAACTCTTAAAAATCTTCGGAGATGATCAAAAGGGATCCCTTTCTTCTCCCTTTTAGCCCTGAATCTTCTTTTGAGCCTTGGATCTTCCCATAGTGGGAGTTTTGGAGATGAGTCTCCTTCTTCCTCCTCTCTGCTGGCTGGATTTTGGAGAAAAAGGGGGTGAGACTTAAAAATCTCCTATTTTGGAGATTTAATGGAAGATCTGAATTCCCCAACAAGGGTTTTATGGTGAAAAACTATTTCTTTTTGGAAAAGAAGGAGTTAATGTCACGACCCAAAATTGGGTAAACTACGTAACGTCAACAAGCGTAACACAATTTAAGTAAGCCGAAAAACCCAGCAATCTAAACCATTACAAGAAAGAAAAGATAGAACACTTTTTAAAATCTCGATGCAAAACTTTAAAGTTAAGTTTGTTTTCATAAAAAAAAATTGGCAGCACCTCCTTTGTAAAAACTAGCCCCGAAAATGGGTACAAACATAAGATAAAAGTAAAGCATCCTAAACAGGAGCAAATCTCGCCCAACGGTGGAAACAACCACCATAAAAGATATACGACGCCGTAGCGAAGAAATGAGATAATCCACATATATAAAAGCTGGCTCACACAAGCACGACAACCAGGGTCATAAGAATATACAACATCGATCCTCATAACTCGTCTCTAAGTCAATACATGAAGATGGTAGATGGAGAGTACTAGATACAAAAGATATACAATGTACATCATCGGATAAGCGCAACCCACCTAAAGCAAACGGCCTCACAGCCAACCGTAGCGGTATCCGCAAAAGTAGAGATAATAAGGCACCCTGCCGTGACTACTCTGAGGATCAGACCTACAAAACACTGCGACACAACGGGGGCGAGTTTCCAACTCGTGAATAGTAATTAACATCATACTGAAATCGCAAGTATGCACTAATAGCGATAATCTATTATATGTAATCTGATAGCATAAGTATGGCAATATGTATATATGCAACAGTCATGAAAGGTACTCTATCAGGTACTACTAATACATGAAGCAATGCATATAAAATAAATGCGGAGTATGGGGGTAAAACATGTCCTCCTCACGGAATCCTCACGTGGCAGGACCAGTGTCCATCAAGACAATCTAAATCCCAAATTCCCCAAATCGGCCCTCATATCGGCCCTCACATAGGGCACATCGGCCCCTCACATCGTAATGAATAAGAGTACATGCACAGATCGTTATGATGATATATATTATATAGGTGTACATATATAACAACGTCCCATACCACTGATATATATATATATACATGTATATATATCAACGTCCCATATCACTAATATATATACCCAGGAGTAAACATCCAGAAAACATCATTTGAAATCCATATCAATGCGAAATCCATGAAATATATTATATGCAACATGAAACAGTAATATGAGCATATAAAGGAAAAACCGCTATTTAACTACAACAAGTTATTAAATATATCATGCGGTTCCTAATTCCTCCGAAATCCATCGCAACATCATATAAGGGTGAACATGTAAGTATGTATGGAAGATGTACATGTAGCTATGTCTCATATGTGTATATACCTATCTCTAATGGTACAATACCGTATAGGTCTATAGGAAGCTAACATGTAAGCATGGCAAGGCATATGTGTAAGCATGTAGGTATACAGGTATGCTATATGTCATATGCATAATGGAATATGAATCAAGACCTCAATGTCTCTAACCAACCAATAACATATATGTATGTGTGTTGTGCGTGTCATTACAATTATCGATGGTGTGGGTGGCATACAATCAGTGCTCGTGCAACATGAACCGTCAATAATAGTTCAGTGTCCAAGCACATCAAATAATAGTATGCAATGAAGTTTTATGCACAATCTTTATATGTATAATATAAACATGCGGCTAATATCATATCATATCTAGCCTTGACGCATAACGCCATGAGGGCGAATTCCCTGTAGATGCTAAATCTACTCACCAACAATCGCGATCAAGGTAAATCCAATCACCTGCTTCCCTTTCTTCGCAGCGTCCGAAATCCCCGCCTACGATCGTATTAACACAAAATATATCAAGTGCAAAATCTCAGAAATCGATCAATATCACGTACACACTACGTTTGACCAACGCACCAACTCCAATCCAACCCACAAGTGTTCGTCTAACGGCTAACGTGCGTGGCAACACACCAACACCAGCCCAAGTGTAGCAGCACACCAGATCATGAACTGTGTCGGATAACGTAACACGCATACTCAAAATGCTAGAATATAGCAAAGTGGTCCCAGATTTTGATACACTAACAATTGGTGAAAGTTGCAAATACCACGAGACCACAAACAACCCCAGAGACCCCTCGACAAAGACTCAACTCCCCAGCCCCCACTCTGGCCGCAATTTGCGGCTAGAACCATTAAATTTGCGGCCCATTTTGAGGGGATGGGTCTCAGATTTTTATGGTGGGTTCTTGGTCACAACACTATATCACCGTGATGGGAACTTTTTCAGAAAACACCTGGTTCTACAGCAGATCACAGAGACCTCAAGTTGACACTAAAAATATGGTATTTTCACAAAACTCTACCTTTAGTGTTCTAATCCAAAACAACAAGGCAACACAACAAAATAACTCCTAAATATCAGTTAGAGGTCATTACCTAGCCACTCTTGCTCAAAAGTCCTAGCTTTCCAAACTCCAAGGCAACCAAGTGGCTAATTCAAGATATTTGAGGTGTTTAAATAAGATTTTGTGAAGTTTAGCAAGGTTTTTGTGATGAGGGAGTAAGGGTTCAGTTTGGGGTTGAGGGAAATGAACAATAATTGAGAGTGAGAGAGAATGAGAGAGTGAGAGAGAATGATAGATTAATTGATGAGAGGTGAGTGTAAGGTGAACACTTTCCTTACACTCACTCTGCCCCTCACCTCATTAAATGCCCACATAAATTCTTCATGACTCACCTTTCTGTAATTCTACGGTAGCGCCCCAGCCGTCAATCCGAGGCCAAACGCGGAAACAAAAACTTTTTATGAAACTGGAGCTAACGCAGTCTTTTATCCGGATCGTACCATTAACACTAAACTAGCTAACTACTAAAATGATAGAATGGCTATACCGATCGATCCGCGTCCTTTGGTCTTTAGCCACCATCTTTAGCTCCTCGCGGCATCTCCGATCTCGCTCGATCTCCTGTCTCCTCGTCGAAAGGGCACCACGTCAAGAAGTCTTTTTACGGGCTCCCGCTTCAAACCGAAGCAACTCGGACATGAAGTTTGCTAGCCGACATGTCCAAGGTGAAGTAGAGAATGTGTGTGATAACATTGTCTCAAGCATCCATTGATTCTTAACTCATGAGATTGTTTGGATGGAGGTTGAAGATAAAGCCATGGGTGAAACTTGTGAGCAAGAGAAAGAAGAAGAAGAAGAGCTAGACTTATTATTGTGTTGGAATGGAAAATGAGAGCACTAGAATGAAATCTCAAGAGCAACCCCACTACTTGTGGCTGTCCACTCTCTCTCCACACATCATTTCAACACAATAATCAATCACAAATGTTGACAGAGCACAAAAAATAAGACCATGAATCATCACCCATGCACATGCCGCATTAATTGCTCTTCATAATGATTTCCACTCACAATTTCCACCACAAAACAATTAAACTAAAATGTTTAATCCAAAAAAGAAAATGGCAACATCTAAAGTAAACTTATGATGGATCTCAAGGATACCCCTCACCTGTATGTACATACCTGCATCCGCATTCCGAATGAATGCGAATGCAATGAGACCAAAGTAATCCAACAAATCTAATACTAGGATCCGGCTTAAACCAAAACCTATTAGTATGATCTGTCCGATCATGATCCGTGCACAAGTGCACGTATATGATCGAACCCTGCCATAAAACCATATGGCCTCTACAACGTTTCACCCGAACTTGGGAAAACTTTCTGTGGGGGACTCTAAAGACTCGTCAATACGCCGGCAGTGGGATTAACCACAAGCACGTCAGTGGTACTAGCTGTACGTAACGGCTACCCATGTATTGACCAAAAGGGAGACCGATGAGCGAACTCATCCTGAAACCCTACTGAGCCTATCAGTGACAATATCCGTACAGTCTGGTCCGTTCGTCTATGAGTATCACACGTCAGGCTTAGGGGGTTGGTAAACATCAGACCCCTAAAAGCGGTACAAGTCGTGTTGGAGTGTAGCCCAGAACACCCTGAGATACTACCGGAATACCTACCAGTAAATCTCACTTGTCTTCGCTAAGGACTTCGTGTAATGGCTCTCCTAGACACAGCGCGATCTCACTCCCAATACCGGGAGAGACGAGTCCCCTGTCGATCTGCTCACTACCTCCATGTGGCTCGGGACTGTACCCAACTAAAACCTGTTTGCACGACTCCTTTGAGCCATGGTAGGGTAGTGATCAAAGAACAGTAGGAACTCACACAAGACAAATGATGATCTCAGGTCGATGAACTAACATGTACACATGTCACCAGGGAACTGCTATCTGACGATAGGTATAATACCAACTAGCATGTTCCCGGCGAGTCTGTCCGGTGTACTCATAACCCAATGAGCACCTATATACGTCTTAGGTGAACCAATGACACCAATGGCTTGTGGGACCGGCCACCACCCCTCATCGGGGTCTTGATTGTATACACTAGTATACTCATAGAGTATCGATGCCCAATCTCGAAACTCCTACGACTAAGGACACTTTAAGGATGTGCGTATAGACTACCCAACTCTCACGTATATGATCGCCATCATACTGCTGGTAGTCAAGCAAGAATCCTAAGGGCTTTATCAACGTGTAATAGTGATATGTAATATCACCTAAAGCATGTACACGATGACAAAGATAAACCAGATAGCATACTATTATCTTAAGTAAGACTGTCCTACCGGTATAGGTCCTCCTTCAATCATTGAAATCATGGGCCTGCGATCCAATAATTGACTTGAGGGTACTATAGTCAACACTTGCCACCTCTCTCTCTCTCTCTCAATCCAAAGCAAAAGATATTTTCTCATCCAAAAATATCTAAGGCAAGGTTAAATTAGAGCAAGGATTAACTAAGGTGTCTTGGTCTCGTAACAATATTAACACTAACTAACCCTAACATTAACATGCACGTGTGTGTGCAAGTCATAACAAATAATATAAAAATATTAATTAATTGTTATAAAATGCGAGGAACCCAATTTGGTAAACTTTTCCTTAAAAACCCGCATTAATGCTTAATTAACACTAATCGCATTCCAAGGTGTTACAATCTCCCCCCTTAAAGAAAATTCGTTCCCGAATTAAAATTTCATACAAGCGTACCTTCAAAGATGAGGGAATTTCTTCCGCATCTCGCTCTCGGCCTCCCAAGTGATCTCCTCACTAGTCGAGCTACTCCAAAGAACCTTCACATATGGCAAGACCTTTGACCGAAGTTTCTTCACCTGCCGATCCAATATAACTACCGGCTGCTCGGTGAACGAAAGATCGTACTCAAGCTGAACGGTCTCGTGCTGAATCATGTGAGAAGGGTCATGAAGGTGCCTACGAAGTATCGACACATGGAACACGGGGTGAACATACGGAAAACTGGACGGGAGCGCCAAACGGTAAGCAACAATACCAACTCGCTCAAGGATCTTGAAGGGATCTACAAATCAGGGACTGAGCTTCCCCTTCCTCCTAAATCTCATAACGCCCTTCATCGGAGAAATCCGCAGGAATACATGATCTCCCACTGCGAACTCAAGTTTGCGACGACGACGGTCGGCATAAGACTTCTGTCTGCACTGGGATGCTCTCATCCTGTCCTAAATCAGCTGGATCATCTCCATAGTCTCCTGAACTAGCTGGGGACCCAAAACCCTACTCTCACAGAATTCTGTCCAACAGACCGGCGATCGACACTTCCTACAATACAAGACCTCGAAATGTGCCATCTGAATAGTCTCCTGAAAGCTGTTGTTGTAAGAGAACCCAATCAACGGCAAGTGATGATCCCAACTGCCACTAAAATCAAGCACGCACGCCCGAAGCATATCCTCTAGAGTCTGTATCGTCTGCTCTGACTGACCATCGGTCTGTGGATGGAAAGTGGTGCTAAAACTCGACAGGGTACCTAATGCTTCCTGAAGCTTCTGCCAAAGACGGCTAGTAAACTGGGTGCCCCTGTCGGATACAATGCATGTGGGAACGCCGTGCAATCGCACAATCTTATTTATATACAACTGATCATACTGAGCATAACCGAAAGTGGTCTTCACTGGAAGGAAGTGAGCCGCTTTTGTCAACCGGTCAACAATCACCCTAATGGAGTCATACCCCCGACTGGTCCTGGGTAGACCCACAACAAAGTCTATGGAAATCTGCTCCCATTTCCACTCAGGAACGCGTAAAGGCTGCAACTCTCCAGCCGGTCTCTGATACTCGGCCTTGACTTACTGACAAGTAAGGCACCTCAAAACGAAGTCCGAAACATCGCGCATCATCCCTTCCCACCAGTAAATGTCTCTCAAGTCACAATACATCTTGGTGGAACCTGGATGAACGCTAAAGGCTGACTGATGTGCCTGCTCTAGGATCTCGCGTCTCAACCCATCAATATCTGGTACACATAAGCGAGTCCCGCAACGTAGCACACCCTGGTCATCAATCATGAACGCTGAAACTGTACCCTGTCGAACAAGGTCAAGAATCTCAGAAAAACGGGCATCACTGGGCTGCGCCTCACAGATACGATCCAGAAGAAGCGGAAGGCGTGGACATGAGCGAGTTGTCCTCCAGTGGAAGTGTGCTCAAACTGTACTCTACCATCGCACAAGGTCTGCCAATCAGCAGAAGACTGTCTCTAAACTGCGCTCAACTGGGACAAGCTATCCCCGGGCCTACGACTCAAAACATCAGCTACCATATTCGCCTTGCCCGGGTGATAAAGGATCTCGCAATTATAATCCTTCACAAGCTCCATCCACCGGCACTATCTCAGATTTAGATCCCACTGCTGGAAGATATACTTCAAGCTCTTATGGTCCGTGAGATTTTGACATGACTCCCCATACAAGTAGTGTCTCTAAATCTTCAACGCAAAGACCACCGCAACCATCTCAAGATCATGTATGGGGTAATTCTGCTCATGCTTTTTCAGCTGCCTAGAAGCATATGCAATCACTCTATCATGCTGCATCAGTACACAACCGAGCCCCACTCGAGACGCATCACAGTAAACAACAAAACCACCCGATCTAGAAGGCAAAGATAGAACTGGTGTCGTCGTAAACTGAGTCTTCAACTGTTGAAAACTCTGCTCGCACACATCAGTCTAAAGAAAAGGAACCCCCTTCCGGGTCAGCCCGGTCAGCGGTGCAGTGATACTCGAAAAATCCTGCACGAAACGGCAGTAATAACCAGCTAAGCCCAAAATGCGCACTTTGAGAATTTAGCATACAGCTGGTGCTGTCTCAATGTCTGCAAAGCAATCCGCAAGTGCTGCTCGTGCTCCTCTCGACTCCTAGAGTAGTCCAAAATGTCATCAATAAATAAAATAATGAACTGGTCGAGGAACGGCCAGAAAATCTGGTTCATCGGATCCATGAACGTTGCTGGGGCATTGGTGAGTCCGAACGACATCACTAGAAACTCATAATGCCCGTAGCATGTACGAAAAGCAGTTTTCGGAATGTCACCATTCCGAACCCGCTACTGTTGATAACCCGAACGCAAATCAATCTTAGAAAAATGTTTCGCACCCTGGAGCTGATCGAACAAATCGTCAATGCGAGGTAAAGGATACCTATTCCGCACCGTCACTCGGTCCAATTGACGATAATTAATACACAACCTCAAAATGCCGTCCTTCTTCTCGACGAATAGCAAAGAAGCTCCCCACGGAAAAACACTCGGACGCACAAGTCCCATATCAAGCAACTCTTGCAATTGATCTTTAAGCTCTCTAAGCTACGCCGGAGCCATCCGGTAAGGTGGTATAGAAATAGGCCCCGCTCCAGGAATCAGATCAATGCAAAACTCAATATCGCGCTCTGGCAGCAAACCAGGTAACTCATCGGGAAAAACGTCGGGAAACTCTCGCATGATAGGAACCCGGTCCAACAACCCTACTGTGGCCCCAGTATCATAAATGAAAGCCAAGAATTCTCGACATCCCCTCCTCAAAAGCCGACTAGCGCAAAGAGAAGAAATCAAACTGTGAGGGGTGGCACCACGGTCCCCCTGCACAACCCGAACAGACTCGCCCGGAAAACTGAAACTGACAGTCTTCTCACGGCAGCCCACCGACGCAAAATAAGCTGCTAACCAGTCCATGCCAAGGAGAACATCGAAGTCCAACATATCGAGAAGGATCAAATCGACGGATGACTCTCTATCTCCAATCTGAATGGCACACGACCGAAACACATAACACGCGAAAAAAGAATTGCCAACAGGTGTAATCACGATAAGTGGTTGATCTAGCAAACACGACTCTCGGCCCAAACTCAGCACGAAGTGCGTAGAAACATACGAATGCATAGATCCCGGATCAAACAAAACATGTGCATCAAAAGAACATATAGAAAGAGTACCTGAAACCACTGCATTGGACGCCTGCGCGTCCTGATGAGTCAAGGAAAACACCCGAGCCTGCCTTCTACCGGTGACTGGCTGACCTCCGCCTCTACCACCCTACCCTCTCGGTACAAAACCACCGCATCCCCGACCTTTCGGAACATGAGTCTAACGCGGAGTAACAATAGGCATAAGGGGCAACGCCCTCTGCGGTGGAGAAGGCGGTAAGGTAACCTGCGGTACAGCTGCCTCGTGCTCATGTGGCTCAGTACAATCTCAAACCCGATGACCCAAACTCCCACACCAGTAACATCCAGATGAAAACTGCTGACTCCCCTGGGAATAAGAGCTAAAATGCTGTCCTCGTCCCGGACCTCCACTACCCCCAGTATCTGAACGGGAACTGTCACGACATCTAAACGCCTGCCTCCGTGCTGAAACACTAGTACGAACCCTCTTCGTTTTCGGAGCATCCGACGTCTCAGAAAGACGCTCCTCAACCAACAGGGCTGCATCCACCGTAGCTGCATAGGTGTCGAAATGCTGAACCCTGATAGCGAGGAAAAACTGGGTAAGAAGGCCTCAAACAAACCTCTTAACCCGCATCTCTTCCGTAGCTACCAAATACGGAGCATACACAGATAGTTCGGTAAACAACACATCATACTCGGCCACAGTCATACCCTGAGTCTGGCGTAACGACTCGAATCTGCGCGCTCGAGCATCCCTGACGCTCAGCGGAAGAAAACGCGCAAGAAACACCGTCATAAACTCAGCCCAGGTCATAGAAGAAAGACCTGCAGCTCTGCCCTTTTCTAAGGATTCGCACCACTTCTGGGCCAGACCCTCCAGACGAAAGCTCGCGAACTCTACCCATCTCGCATCAGAGCATCTAAGCGAACGACATATCCTGGCCATCCGGTCGATAAACGACTACGGATCCTCAGTGCATCGGTGCCAGTGAAAACCGGAGGCCTCAGCCTCATGAACTCCGATAACGATACGGTGATCACCTCCGTAGCTACAGGTACAACTGCCTGAATAGTAGGCACTAACACAGCCCCCGCAACCGGTGGAACAACCGCCTGCCCCTACGCTCAAATGGCCACAACTAACGACCCCATCATCTGGCGCAAATCCTGCATACCAGCCTCTAGCATAGATATATGGTCTGTCGAAAGTGGAACCATCTGCTCCTGCACAATGGGCATACTACCCGGCTCAGTCCTCATCTCGGACGAGTCAACTCTAACCTCGGCCTCCGCGGCCGCTGTCTGCGCCCTCGTAGTCTTCGGCGGCATAAAGGCTGGAAATGGAAACGGGATTCGATAAGGACACAGAAACCGAATCACAAGGATGCGTATAATCACGGAAGGAATTTCAAGCAATAAGTCCTAAGGTCACTTAGGCGGAGCACCGTATCGTAAGTATGCAGTGGAACATACACACGCTATGTCGCTCTGCTTAAGCTACCTACTCAATCATACCAAGATCATGTTACACTCCGAAAGGTAAAACCTAGAGCTCTGATACCAAGTTCGTCATGACCCAAAATTGGGCACATGACCGGCACTTAAACTACGTAACGTCAACAGGCGTAACTCAATTTAAGTAAGCAAAAAAACCCAGCAATCTAAACCATTACAAGAAAGAAAAGATAGAACACTTTTTAAAATCTCGATGCAAAACTTTAAACTTAAGTTTGTTTTCATAAAAAAATTTCAGCAACACCTCCTTTGTAAAAACTAGCCCTGAAAACGGGTACAAACATAAGATAAAAGTAAAGCATCCCTAAACGGGAGAAAATCTCGCCCAATGGCAGAAACAACCACCACAACAGATATAAGACGCCGTAGCGAAGAAATGAGATAATCCACATATATAAAAGCCAGCTCACACAAGCACGACAACCAGAGTCATAAGAATATACAACATCAATCCTCACAACTCGTCTCTAAGTCAATACATAAAGATGGTAGATGGATAGTAATAAATATAAAAGATATACAATGTACATCATCGGATAACCGCAACCCACCTTAAGCAAACGGCCTCACAGCCAACCGTAGCGGTATCCGCAAAAGTAGAGATAATAAGTCGCCCTACCGCGACTACTCTGAGGATCAGACCTACAAAACACTGCGGCACAACGGGGGTGAGTTGCCAACTCATGAATAGTAATTAATATCATACTGAAATTGCAAGTATGCACTAACAGCGATAATCTATCATATGTAATCTGATAGCAAAAGTATGGAAATATGTATATATACAACAGTCATGAAAGACACTCTATCAGGTACTACTAATACATGAAACAATGCATATAGAATAAATGCGGAGTATGGGGTAAACCATGTCCTCCTCACGGAATCCTCATCGTGGCAGGACCAGTGTCCATCAAGATAATCTAAATCCCAAATTCCCCAAATCGGCCCTCAGATCGGCCCTTATATCGGCACTCACATCGGGCACATCGGCCCCTCACATCGTAATGAATAAGAGTACATGCACATATCGTTATGATGATATATATTATATAGGTGTAAATATAAAACAGCGTCCCATAGCACTGATATATATACATGTATATATATCAGCATCCCATACCACTAATATATATACCCAGGAGTAAACATCCAGAAAACATCATATGAAATCCATATCAATGCGAAATCCATGAAATATAAGATATGCAACATGAAACAGTAATATGAGCATATAAAGGAAAAACTGCTATTTAACCGCAACAAGTTATTAAATATATCATGTGGTTCCTAATTCCTCCAAAATCCATCGCAACGTCATATAAGGGTGAACATGTAAGTATGTATTCAAGATGTATATATAGCTATATCTCATATGTGTATATACCTATCTCTAATGATACAATACCGTATAGGTCTATAGGAAGCTAACATGTAGGCATGGCAAGGCATATATGTAAGCATGTAGGTATATATGTCATATGCATAATGGAATATGAATCAAGATCTCAATGTCCCTAACCAACCAATATCATATATGTATATGTGTTGTGCGTGTCATGACAATTATCGATGGTGTGGGTGGCATACAATCAGTGCTCGTGCAACATGAATCGTCAATAATAGTGCGGTATCCAAGCATATCAAATAATAGTATGCAATGAAGTTTTATGCACAATCTCTATATGTGCAATATAAACATGCAACTAATATCATATCATATCTAGCCCTGATGCATAAAGCCATGAGGGCGAATTCCCCGTAGATGTTAAATCTACTCACCGACAATCGTGGGCTAGGTAAATCCAATCACCTCCTTCCCTTTCTTCGCAGCGTCCGAAGTCCCCGCCTGCGATCCTATTAACACAAAACATAGCCAGTGCAAAATCTCAGAAATCGATCAATATCACGTACATACTACGTTTGACCAACGCACCAACTCTAATCAAACCCACAAGTGTTCGTCTAACGGCTAACGTGCGTGGCGACACACCAACACCAGCCCAAGTGTAGCAGCACACCAGATCATGAACCGTGTCGGATAACGTAACACGCATACTCAAACACTAGAATATAGCAAAGTGATCCCAAAATTTGATACACTAACAATTGGTGAAAGTTGCAAGTAGCACGAGACCGCAAACAACCCCAGGGACCTCTCGACAGAGACTCAACTCCCCAGCCCCCACTCTGGCCGCAATTTGTGGCCAGAACCATTAAATTTGCGACCCGTTTTGAAGGGATGGGTCTCAGGTTTTTATGGTGAATTCTAGGTCACAACACTATGTCACCGTGATGGGAACTTTTTCAAAAAATACCTGGTTCTACAGCAGATCACAGAAACCTCAAGTTGACACTAAAAATACGGTATTTTCACAAAACGCTACCTTTAGTGTTCTAATCCATAACAATAAGGCAACACAATAAAATAACACCTAAATATCAGTTAGAGATCATTACCTAGCCACTCTTGCTCAAAAATCCTACCTTTCCAAGCTCCAAGGCAACCAAGTGGCTAATTCAAGACATTTGAGATGTTTAAATGAGATTTTGTGAAGTTTAGCAAGGCTTTTGTAATGAGGGAGTGAGGGTTCAGTTTGGAGTTAAGGGAAATGAACAATAATTGAGAGTGAGAGAGAATGAGAGAGTGAGAGAGATTAATTGATGAGAGGTGAGTGTAGGGTGAACACTTTCCTTACACTCACTCTCTCCCTCACTTCATTAAATACTCACATAAATGCTTCATGACTCACCTTGCCATCTCTTTCTCTCTCTCAATCCAAAGCAAAAGATATTTTCTCACCCAAAAATATCTAAGGCAAGGTTAAATTAGGGCAAGAATTAACTAAGGTTTCTTGGTCTCTTAACAAGATTAACACTAATTAACCCTCACATTAACATGCACGTGTGTGTGCAAGTCATAACAAATAATAAAAAAATATTAATTAATTGTTATAAAATGCGAGGAATCCAATTTGGTAAACTTTTCCTTAAAACCCCGCATTAACGCTTAATTAATACTAATCGCATTCCAAGATGTTACAGTTAAACTTTTAATTTAATTCATAAAAGAAAAGAAGGTTTAAAACCTTGAGGAAAGAGAAGGAGGCACAAAACCCTAACTTTTGGAGGGAATGAAAAGCTGTTGTTGATTTTTTCATCATGTTTGCCTTTATAGGCTACACACTTTACATATAGCCCCATGGGCTTTACCAAATGACACTTATGCCACCCCATACCTTATGTGCTTATTTCTTTTTGCACATAAGCCGTGGAGTTTACAAAATTTTGGCTTCCTGCCCATTTTTCATACATTTATTTCTAAAAAATTGCAATGATCTAATTTTTTACTTCATTCTTAGTATGGAGCCGGCCCCTTCCATTCTTGGTCTTGAATTGGGCCTGGGCCCACTTCGCTTGAGCTTGGACCCGCTTGGCTGGGGGTTGACTAACTTTGACTTGGCCAACCAGGGTGTAATTTTTGACCCCAACAATGACAATCCAAAGCCAGATGGTAAAAAGATTCAGTTAACTTGGTTTTTGAGTTTTTAGTCTAAGATCAGTCATGGTCGCAGCCAGAGAGAGAAAAAAGAAACACTTAGCATGCACTCTATCAAGATTAGATTGGTTAATTAATTTATTTAATCAGGATAGCTCCCACTATTTTCTCGAATTCTCCTTCAAATCCTAAAAGGAGAACTAGTCGGGATCATATATACCTTACAATTTCGCTAACCGTTCAGCCAGACCAATGTTGGTACTCTAAGGGAGGTCCCCTATGCATTCGCTCAGACCCAATTAAATAACCCCATTTCTTCATAGGCAAAAACCCTATTAACACCTTTCTAGACACCTAATGGGTTAGGTAGTTGTGAAATGAAAATCTCCCGAGAGTAATACCTACTCATCAGTGGGAATCGGGACCCAACTATTATCGTGTGATAACCTTGATGAAAGCCAACCAAAGTCACCACACTCTGGAAGGTATATGCATACTTAGCAAGTTTCCCTTATATTTGAAACCCTCAATATGGTTTTTACCCTAAGCGGCTTATGACCTTAATTAGGTCAACAAATCATAAGTCGCAAGTCAAATTTAGCCTGTCATTATCCTAAATTAATCTAAACCCACTCACATGGGCCTTTGACTAAGTCAACAAGGCCGCACGACTGTCTCAGCTTATCGCATCACCATGCAACAGAAAAGTATTATAGAGCTACCGAACACTACGCCTCTGCAAATGGCATGACAAACGTAGCATGAATACTAAGAAATACTAATATGAAATGACGGAGTGCTACGACTTATTTTTGGCGAAAAACCTTTAACGTAATGAACTTGATATCGTTGAAGAAACTTGGATGGCTTTGAAAAGGAGTGGGTTAGGCTCTTCTTTTAAAATAAGTGGTTTTGAAGAAAAATGAGTGGTTATAGGAACATAAGCTTTTGCTTAAGAGCGAACTCCCCATAAAGGGATCAAGGCTCTTTCCTCATCGTATGAGATGCAGGATATTCCTAACCGAATATCTCTATGCAAAGCAAAAGAATACGGCTATAAAATCTTTCGAAAAAGTTGATTCCTACAACATCAATTTGGATTTATATCCTTTGCATTAAAAATATAATACAGTCCTATCATTTAAGTTCCTAGTCACACCAGAAACAACCAAAATAGCATACTTTATATGTCATCTGCATTCGCCACGGGGTATCGGGTCTTCATCGTAAGGTTACTGAACTTATGGCAGGGCTAGTACGGATGCAAAACATAGAGAAGAATTTTATACACACACACACATCATTATCATCATAGGTATGTAATAACATCACAGGCATACGGCAAACAATATGGAATAGTAGATAAACTAGGAGCCCCACGTTTCATTTAGGGCTAAATGAACCGCAACGTTCCCCAGTCGTGTGAATAGCCCGTACAACAGCGAACCAAGACCCCTACGTACGTGGCAAGCTACCTGCCAATCCTAGAAACAAGGCATCCAGCTTCAATATCATGAGTAGGCTACTCGGCACTTTCTAGAATCGGGTAATTTGAGCACTCCTCTACGGGTCGATCTTATAACCCCTACAAGTGCGACGTGCAATCCGCCAATTCTAGAGCGAGGCGGCTCGAACTCATGACTATGAGACGACCATTGTTCAGTCGAGAATATTTTATTCTTAACACGTCAATTTCCTTACTCTTCTTAATCATCTAAGGGTGTTTATTGTAAATATAACACGTATTACAAATCCGTTTGGAAAATATCAAATACCACGTGTTATATATATAATCAACATTCTGGAAGGAAATTGTGTGTTTATTATTTCATGCATGATATTGTATATCTCGACACTCTTCAGTGAGGTTTTGTGCAGAAAGTTATTTCAGAACAGATATCGGAATCGGAATATAGCCGACAAAATACAGCAAGTCAAAGAATTAAAATCTGGCAGAGATTTAGAAGAGATAAAAAGATTTCAGATATCAGAAGAAGACCCAAATGCCAACACCAAGCTTCCAAGAGAAATTCAGGCAACGATCCCACCAAACGGCCGTGGAACCACAGCCGATTCAGCCCGATCCACCGCGGATCCGCAGCCGAGTTAGGTCGTCGGCGGTCGATACTTTTCCAGAGGCTTCCTCGTAACCTCCTAGCTTCCTCAAGATGCTTCATAACCACCTAGCTTCTTCTGGAAGGCTCTGCATAACTACCAAGCTTCTTGTGGAAGCTTGATTTGAGATCTATAAAAAGGGATCTAAGCTACATTGTAAAGGTTGTTGATGGTGGTAAAATTCTAGCACAAAAACTAAATTCAAATCCAATTTCAAATCAAGATCAAGAATCATTGAGTGTTCAGCAAGCAACAACATTCGAAAAATCTTTATCGCAACGCCGATCATCATCAAGAGCAAGAGATCCGTGATCGATCCACGTCTCACGGCGATCGAGCCACGCAAAGATCGACGACAAATTCACATCTTCAAAGGAGTGATCGAGAGCTTAGTCTTGTATCTCGAATTGAGGAATTGTGTAAATTTGAAGAAAATTTAATAAAGGTGATCATTACTCTTAGTCTTGCTTTCTTTAGATTCTTGCATTATGAAATTTCTAATTCTTGACTATTCTATTTTCATGATGCGTGAGTGCTATCTCCGCTTGTTTAGGATTCGATGGAATTCGGTAGATCAAATGGTGATTAAATCCTAAACTAATCTTAATTCTTATGAGAATTGTGAACTTTAGGAAAAAGAATCATCAATGACCTAATTTGGAGCAAGATCATCATTCTTGGTAATTTCGTTGCAAATTAGGGATTTAATGATTGATGATTCTCTTTGCTAGAATCTAGATTTGAATGATGATCAATGAAACGACAAGGGATAGTGAAGGAGGAACCCTAGTTTTTTCAATAGATCCCTAATCTTCATTCATCGCCATCGTTCTAGCTATAATTCATCAATAAATAAGATGAGTCATTATTAGTATTCATCATTACTACTAATTGCTATCGAATTCTGCAAGCTTCTCTACATTTTCTTGATAACTAAAATTAAATTTGGACAACTTCTTGATTATGAAATCTCAAACTCTTTCTTGATATTTCTTGAAAATATTTCTTCAACTAAATTTTGATTTATCTTCTTGAATTTTCTTTTCTTTAATATTTTCTTTCAACTCATCTAAAACAAGATCGAATAAATACTTGCATCTCAGTGGACGATCCGTTCTCATTAACGAAACTACATCGACACCGTTATTGATTGCGGTTATAAATTCTTTGATTGTGATTACTTTTCAAAACAAAACTTAGACGATCAATCAAATGGCGCCGTTACCGGGGATGCGTGCGTAATTTGTTCTTTCTTGCTATTTGAGTTGAAAAATTATTATTCCATCAAATTTAATTCAAGAATCGCTTCAAGTGCTTAACGATTAGTGTTTGAATTTTTGCGAGGGAATCTGGAATCATTTTAGCAGTGAGATTAAGATTCAGAGAAGTTATACAGATTCCAGAGGAGTACAAGAAGCTACAGGAAAATTTTGAAACCCTAATTCCCCCATAGAACCGCGGATCCACGGCCATATTAAGGTTTTTTAGGCGTTTCCGCCGCCGTTTAGGCATTTCAGTATTCCAAACTTCTGTGGTATATTCTCTATTCTCTCCTCTTCTCTCTGATCTTGTCCAATAACAACTTTTCTGCAGGATTCTTTGCAAAAATTTGCAACGCTTAAAAATAAAATTTGTTGCGTTTCTTGAAATTGGTTGTTTATGCATATTTTAAATATGGAAATTAAGGGGTAAAGACCAAATTCAGATTTGGTAGGGATTTCATTACCCTTCCTAAGCCCCGCAAATCACAAAACGAGCATCCGCATTACCCTTCATTAACTAATAAATATCTAGACAAGACTCTAAGGACCGTCGCGCTCAATTAGGACAGAAGAAGGTCATGGGTAATCTATTGCTTATCCGCATTTCTATTGTGGTGTCTATGGCAAGTGTGTTTAAGACAAGTGGTTACTTAATTAGGTCCGCTACTTACGTAGTGGAGAATCTCCCACTTACCTGGCACTTACCCGGCCACAGGAGAGATAAAGAGGCAGTAGAGGATTTATCCTGCGATTTGTTTTTTGGAAGTCTAGGAGCGGTCTAGTGACTTGACCAAGGTGACCATTAGATCTAGGGTTGCTTGTGCATTATTTTGTGATTTTTCTTTCTAAATCCGTCCTTTTCAAAACAAGCCAATTATTTTTTTCTTTTCTTTTTACCCTTCCCTCCTCTTCCCTTCTTATAATGGGTAACCCAAACAGACGAACGCTTGCCGAGCTTTGCTATCCACAACCAGATATTTCTTGTCTTCGTAATAGCTTCGGTATACCATCCGACTCTCCCATGTCTTTAAGAGATCGGATAGAACAAGCGGATAGAAACAGTTAGCCACCTCAGTCCAGATCTTATCAACCATATCCTAATTCTACATCTGTTTCAGTTGATACTCCGAGTGAGGATACCCCTAGACGCATGTCCATTGCTGAGCATATAGCAAGGGCTAACGACCAAAGTTTCAATCCGGACCAATATCAACCATCACCACCACTTTCTAAAGAAGAATTTCATAATCGGTTTGTGGCATATATAATATCTATTGAAAATAGCTAACCCACCAACCAATATGAATATTCATCTTATCATAATGTTGATCCTACTCCTGCCCAATTTTCACAACCATTCAATTCCTATCAATCCTATCCAAATTTTACACCTTCTCTAGACATTCATTCTAACCAATCATTTGGGAGTTTTACTTATCCACAAAAATTTCAATCTTATCCTGAAAACCCTTGTTAACCCAAGTCTAGTCTTAAGCAGAAATTAGAAGAATGTATAGTGATGATGAACCACATCAGAGAGGAATAGAAGGAAAGCATGGCCAAATATGAAAGAGCAACTAGTTCCGAACCAGCTAAAAAAATTTCAATGTCTAATATGGCTATAAAAAAAAGTGAGAATTTAGGTAGTGAGAGAGAACTGTACACCCTTCCTAATCAAACCACCCCTTTCCAAAGTGAGATCCACAACTCTAGTTTCACTGATTTATCGAGTACACCAAATGTTGAAGATATAATGTATGAGAAGTTGTGTGACATTGCAGTGTTTGATTTACCCGACTGTGAAGGGTCCATTTCAAGTGAAACCATGCCAAATCCTTGTGATCTCTACACCTCCACTCTTGAACCAAAATTGATTAAAAACCATACTTTTGATGAGGTGTCTAAGAATTTTAACTTTCACTTGATTGAGGAGATTGATATTGGGGATATATTGATTGATGAACCCGAAATTTTGGATGAGTTTATCCCACCAATTCATCAGGACCTTTCACTCTTATGTGGTCATCATCTTGAGCCTTTACCTATTCTTCCCGAGCCCCATACGTGTCTAGACATTGATGATAATTGTATACCTGAAAAGCCAAACGAAATTTAGCTTTCATTTCCCACATCTGGTTCAGCAATACTCGACACATCAATTGGTTTACCCATTTCATCTTCCATTCTCTCTGGTTCTTTTTCTGTTCCTGTAATGTTAGCGAGTGTCGATGAATCACAATCCAAAATTTCGAGTTCTAGAGAAACATTTAGCGACATTATTCTTTGATATATTGATGAAGGTTTCAAAGAAATTTCGCTGACGAACTTGCATTCCTAAACAAGACGGATTTTATGATTAATCAACCTCTATCTAAGGAAGTTGAACCGCCACCATTCTTTCTTATAAGATACGAGAATGCAAATGTTTCACTCATTCCTAATCATTCACATTCTCGATTTCATTCATCCTCATTCTTTCATTTCTATAATTTAAGACTCAAACTCTTTCTACACCACCACTTATCTCATCCCCACTTCTTCTGGGCTGTAGACAACATGTTCTTCCACCAACCGGGTCGTTATATTGATAAAATCTTCGAATGGTTGGTGTTGACTTTTGGTCTTTGTAAGGCTTTGCATTAACCAAATAACTTTACCCCCTCTTAAAATACTTAATATTGTTTAACTTAAGTTTGGGGGGTTATATTTTTGGCTCTTGAAAATAAAAGCTGTCCTCAAAATTGTGAGCCAAAAATAAGTTTGGGGGAGGATTTTCACATTCATTCATTCTTGTCCCCATTAATAACATTTCCTCCCAAACTTACAGGTTTCTGAGATTTAATAGATGGCAACAGTGAGGACACTGTTGTAAACAAGTTTGGGGGAGGTTTGTGCTTATTTACGCATCACTTTGCATCACACTTTGCATAAGCACAACATTTTCAAAAAAATTTTAAAAATTATTTTATAATAAGAGATTAGAAAGTGAAAAATTACATTTAAAAGATTGAAAAAGTTTAAGAAAACCAAGAAAGTTGGATGTTTTCTTAAACGAAGCTAGTAATAAGTAGTTATGAGCCGTTGTCCCGAGGGTTAGTAAGATGAAGGAAGTCACTGATCTGAGGATAAAAATAAGTCTGAAAAATAGTTCCTATTCTGGAAGCCAAACATTTGAACGTTGATATCCTACTATGTAAGTCTACGTTAGCGCCCCGGCAGTCTACAGACGCCAAATGCGGAACAAAATCTTTTTAACTGGCGCTACCGTATACTTTAACCCGGATCTGCCATTATTGCTAAACTAACAAACTGTAAAGAGTGTAGAAAGGTTATACCGAACGATCCGAGTCCTTCGTTCTTTAACCATCATCCCACACTCCGTTGCGGCTGCTCCGATCTCGTCGATCTCCGATATCCTCGTCGAGGTGGCACCACGTCGACGATTCTTTAAACGGGCTCCCGCCTCTGACTTGAGGCAACTCGATCGTCAAGTTTGCTAAAAGAGACGACCAAGAATGATGTAGAGAATGAGTAGATTACTTTGTCTCACTTCGTCCAAGTCCGTGGACGATCGGTTAATGAAGTTGCCGTGGGAATGGGTGATGGAATGAAATGAACTGTGAAATTCCATACACCCCAAATACTATCATAATCTTTTCTCTCTAAAATGAAATCAACAAGTGAAGTGAGGAGGAGAGAGAGGGCCGGCAACTTTATAGAAGGAGGGAGGTGACCGTAGGAGAAAGAGGGTGACCACAAGGAAAAGATCTTAAACAAATATCTATCATGCAAACAAAAGGAATTAATGGTAAAGTGTGACTCATTAAACACATCATCAAAAAACCATTAATGCACTAATGAGTCATGAAGCCTAGTCATCATCTAGAACCTTCTAGAAGCTTCTAGAAGCATGACTCACTCTCATCCAAGAAAAGATAAATCCTTCTTTAACCGAATGTTAAAAGACGGCTGATAGAAAACTGGAAACTAGCAACTTCCAAAAGTGATCCTGAAACGACTTTCAGGATAACCCCGAAACTGTATAAATATACCCGCATTTGTATTACGACCGAATACAAATGCAACTGAGACAAAGATATTATACCTACTCAATATAATACTCGGATCCGGCTTAAACCAAAGCCGACCAGTATCATCTGCCCGAAAAATAACACGTGCGTAAACGCACGTGTATTTTCCGAACCCTGCCATAAAACCATACGGCCTCTACAACGTTTCGCCCGAACTTGGGAAACTGTCTGTGGGGGACTCTAATGACTCGTCAGTACCCTGGCAGTGGGTTTAACCACAAACCGTCAGCGGCACTAGCAATGCGTAACGGCTGCCCATGGACTGACCTTAAGGGATGCCGATGAGCGCACTCATCCGGAAAACCCTACTGAGCCTAACAGTGACAATGTATATACAGTCCGGTCCGTTCGTCTATGAGTATCGCATATCTGCCTAGGGGGCTAGTAACGTCAGACCCCCAATAGCAGTATAAGTCGTGTCGGAGTGAAGCCCAATAACACCCTGAGATACTACTGGAGTACCTACCAGTAAATCTCCTGCCATGGCCATGGACTTTGTGTAATGGCTCTCCTAGACACAGCACGACCTCGCCCCCAATACCGGGAGAGACGAATCCCCTATCGATCCGCTCACGTGCCTCCATATGGCTCGGGACTGTACCCAAAAACTACCTGTTTGCACGACTCCTTTGAGCCGTGGTAGGGTAGAAATCAAAGCACAGTGGGAACTCACACGAGACAAATGACGACCTCAGGTCGATGAACTAACCTGTACACATGTCACCAGGGAACTGCTATCTGACGGTAGATATAATACTAACTAGCAGATTCTCGGCGAGTCCTGTCCGGTGTACTCATAACCCAATGAGCACCTGTATACATCTTAGGTGAACCAACTGACACCAGTGGCTTGTGAGATCGGCCACCGCCCCTCGTCGGGGTCTCGACTGTACACACTAGTCTACTCCGGAGTATCGATGCCCTGTCTCGAAACTCCCACGACTAGGGACCAAAATCAAGGATATGCATATAAACCACCCAACTCTCACGTATATGATCGCCATCATACTGATGGTGGTAAAGCAAGACCCTAAGGGCTCTATCAAAGTGTAACATGTAATCAGTCACCTGATCATGTACACGACTGATAAAGGCAAACCAGATAGCATACTATCATCTCGAGTAAGACTGTCCTACCGGTATAGGTCCTCCGCAATCATTGCAATCACGTACCTGTGATCCAATAATTGACTATGAGGGCACTATCTCCAACAATCTCCCACTTGCACTCAAGGCTAATTATTGCGATGTCGACTACTCACAGCCCGTGTGAAACCGAACATCCAACTCCTCTACTAATCAGTATCACAAAGCCCGTTTGTAAAACTATTGTGTTCGAGAAATAGCCTTAGTGAGTGGATCCGCCTAGAAGTTTCTTTCTATATCTCTCTTAATCTCAAGTTCGCGGAGAAAGCCATCTCCCGAATTGAGTAATACCTGTCTTAGAATGTGTCTGGATATCTGATGGGACCTAGTTCATAAATGAACTCCAAATCCAAACTTCTTAGACTGTATCGATCACTGAACCTAATCAGTATCCGGCACCATGCCACCCACAGTATCCTTTTGGACCACCTGTCCACAATACTGTCCCTCTTCGTCAGAGGGAAAAACTATAACTCTGACAATCACTCTGTCAACCATGTCACCTTTGAAGCCTGGAATGATAACCGTCTCCCGAAAGAGGCTGCCGTCATCAAAATCCGTAGAACATGTACTTATGTTCTAAAATCGCTTCCTTATGTTTATCCAGGATTGGATTAATACAAACTTATTGCATCTAGTGCAAAAACAACATCTGGTGTGGTAGTTGACATCTCATGATTGACTCAATTGCCTAAGCAAGTGATCTGCCAATCATGCACATCCCTCTCCCCTTTAGTCTATACGACACCTTTAGAGAGGGTGACTCCATCACCTGCAGGTATACCACCATGCTAGGAGTCATCTATTCTAAAAACCATTAGAATACTGTCAAAGTACCCACATTGGGAAACTACCCAAATCCAGATCTAAAACCATAGATCTAGAAACCAGAATGTCAAATATTATATCCATATCCTGTCTGGAGAAACAACTGTGTGACGACCACAGTACAACCGATCGTAGTATAGGAATTTTACTTCCTACTCTGTGTATGTCATCCAGATACCATGACATCACACCCTACTACCTTCTTAACAGATCCATCCCCTATCCTGATTGAAGTCAAACCCATGACTGTCATATCAAAATTAGATGATCTATCTCCGCTATAACTGCTCAAGTCTATAAATAGATATAAGCATCTTGCCCACTATGCTTCCGCTGCTCCCACTGACTACGACAACCCTCCTACCGGGTCTCATATCCTGGAACAACAGTAGTGTCAAGTCTTGGTAGATAAGAACCTCCCTGTCACCGTCTCTGAGGCTACTGAAGTACCTCTCGGGCGTCTGAGGTTACCTACCATACCTGCGGAGTGGCTATTGGAATGTCAAACCTGATTGAATGTATAGGTCCTATTAAATTTTCCGTAATCGTTCGCGGTTCTGGAATCACTTCCAGTTCTACCATACTCCCACTACTGTTTTCTGAAAAAGATCCATTTTACTAAAACTGTGGCGAGTCAAGAACAATATCACTATTGATCTTCTAAATGGTAGAATATCAACCCTCGTCATAGCCAGGGTCAACCCACAAACAGCCACTACAGAAACATGCCTTGAGTTATCCAGAGTCTGGTTTTAAGCATAAGCTGGACAACTCCCCGTACCTTAACAACTTTTAAGGTACGAACCATTCTATATCCAATATAGAAACTTTGGCACTAATTTAATTGGAACCAGATTCAAATCATGCAGCTGTCTCTAGTGCATATCAACTTAATGGAAAAAGGCTAATCAGCATTACTCAACTTAGGAATCCATCCAATTATGAGCAACCTGAAAGAGAAACACGTTTCTCTAAACCATCACTATTATCTGAATACCAATCACAAGAATCTACATTTTCGATCTCTTTGAAGAATCCCGATACTTGTGATACCTGGTTCTTTACTTTATTCTTATACCCACAACTTCTCAAAACTTAGACCTTGTATTTCTACGAAACACTTGTCCAAATACTAGAGAAGTTATAAGTAAATAGAACATAGTACGAGGACCTACCCCTTTGTCCTGATGGACACTTGGACAACATACAATACTCTGTATAAGTCCGCTGAGTTAAACAACTCAAAACCTGTGCGTCGTAGGTGGAAAACTGTACCCTGGCGATTTCCTCAAATATCACCAATTACAACGAATTCCGATATAATGAGGATGATCACCTAATTCCCAATATCTTACTCCCACTCATCATCTGTAAAACCATACAGATATGAGAATGAAACCTGGTAAATACATACCCTTGGAGTAAGTGTCTAATCGGGAAAAACAGTTTTTCTTTAACAATGCACTGAAACATGAAAATGTTTCGTAGGGGTATCCTGGTATTCATAGTAATGCCTCTTCCATAATCCAATTCATGACTTCAACCGTATATTTTATTGCCATCTCTCCAAATCCCTTTATTTGTCTTTAGTCGTTACCTTCTGTACACCATCGTTAGGCTAACTGGTTTTCTTCCTTCCCTACCGTTCGGCACCAGCCTATGGTTTGGAAGAAGACTATCCAGTAAGCATAATAGGTGTACCCTCCTAAACCAAGGAGTACTCGCATCTCGAGAGAAGGTGACGATAAAAGACAACTGAATAATACCTTATTCTTTTAAAGGTGAAATAGGAGCGGCGATGAATTACGCGGTTTTGGTCGTGAATGATATCAGTCGCAATTTACTTTGCCCTCTTTCTAATCCCTTTATTTTGTCTTTACATATTACCTTTTTCACACCCTACTTAGGCTAATTGGTTTTCTTCATTCCCTACCTTTCGGCACCAGCCTATGGTTTGGAATAAGACTATCCAATAAGCGTAATAGGTGTACTCTCCTAAACCAAGGAGCCCTCGCAACCTGAGAGAAGGTGATAATAAAAGACAACTGAATAAACCAATTCTATTTCTCCTGAACCTGGATCCATCCTCGAAGAAGTCCCTTCGAGTTCGTATATAACCATACGATGGATCTATCCAATGGAAGTGGATATCCGTAGTAATACGGGTGTTCTGAGAAATTCAAAGGGTAAAAGAAGGAGTGGCAATGACTTATGCAACTCAGACAATCCAAAAGCCAGTATTTTAAGAAGGTTCGGTCAACCTGGTTACTGAGTCATAGTCTAGGGTCGGTCAAAGGTCGCTGCCAAAGAGAGAGAGAGAAAAGAAACACTCTGCGTGCACTCTAACCTAAATCAGAATGGTCATCACTTTGTCTAATCCGGAAACCTCCCACTGTCCTGTCAAATTCTCCTCCAAACCTAAAGAAGAATCAATCGGGATCACCCGAAGAGTAAACCAACTCACCAGTGGGAATCGGGATCCAACTCTCATCGCATGATAACGTGATGGAATGCATCCACGTTACTCATACTCCAGATGGTATGCGCATACTTGGCAAGTTTCAGTTTCTTTAGAAACTCCCGATATGATTTTTGCCCCATGCTCTTATAACCTTGGCATTGGTCAAAATGTCATAAGTCACATGCCAAGTTCTACCCGTCACTATCTTGTCAATTTGAACCCACCCGCACATGCCCTTGACGTTGGCCAAAATGGCAGAACGACTGTCCCAAACTAACTCATCTATCTATGCAACAATTGAATACCCAGCAGCTACCAAACACTATGCCTTGGCGTTGGTCAAAATACATAGCTTGAATACTACTGAATACCCAAAAGAAGTGACGGAGGGCTACGGCTGGTTTTTGGCGAAAAACCTTTAACGTAGTGAACTTGATATCGCTGAAGGAACCTGATAGCTTTTTAAAATATAGTGGCGAAAACCTTTTGCTAAAGAGGTCACTCCCGGTAAAGGGATCTCGGCTCTTTCCTCGTGGAATGAGGTGCAGGATATTCCACTGAATACCGCTATGCAAAGCAACTTGTAATCGACTATAGTGAAGTTATTACGCTGACGCAAACTTCTGCCCAAGGGGTCGGTCCCGATGAAGGGATATCGGCCCTTGCCCCGTCGAATGAGGTGCAGGATATTCCATTGAATACCGCTATGCAAAACAAAAGGAAACGTCTTTGCAATAACACTTTTTAAATTTGTTCCAACAACTGTAAACAGGTTTGTTATACTTTGCGTTGATCAGAATCAACGCAGTCCCATCATTTAATCACACCAGAAAAGAACGAAAATAAAATGTACGTATATGCCATCTGCATTCGTCACTGGGTCCCGTCATCACTCGTTAGGTTACTTAACTAACGACAGAGCGGGGACTGGACTAGCGCGGGTGTAAAACATATACAACATCTAATAGTATATAAACCAATATACAATAATCGCTCCAGGCGTGATAGTATGCAACATTACAGAAAAGTAATAAGTATCATAGAACAATACAGATAATCTGGGATCCCCGGGTTTCACAGAGCCGCTGCTGAAACCCGACGTTCCCCTGTCGTGTGGATAGCCTGTGCAATGAAACCTAGACCCTTACGGGTGCGGCAAGCTACCCGCCAAAACCTGAAGCGAGGCAGCCCCCTACAGCATAGTGAATGGACCACCCAGCACTTCACGGAATCCGGTAATCTTGGGCACTCCTCCTTGGGTCAACCTGTACCCCCTACGAGTGCGGCGAATAGTCTGCCAATTCTAGAGTGGGACCCCTCTGCCTCTCAAAGCCATGAGATGCGGACCCGTTGCCCTCCAGAATCCGGCTATCCGTGCACTCCGTCGCGGGGTAACCCTAGTACAGAAATAAATAATAGTACAATAGGTACATCGACCGCAACCTGGTCGTGCCCCAAAAGAATATTATACAACAGGCAGTGACGGCAGTCCACATGTTGGACGCTCGCCCCGCAATATCAAATGTACAAATAAACACAAACTGTACTATCATTGCACACTGCTATCCATCACGACAAATCCGCAACATCACAGCACAACACAGAACATCAACGCGAATGTCACGTTCGCAAACCCGTCTAAAAGAACTATAGCAATCAGACGCGGTTTACCGATCAAATGACATTCCCGGTCGGAGATATAATGTAAGCACTGTAAACTAACGTGTTTAAATTTCGATCGACCAAATATCAAAAAGTGGGCCCCACGACTTACTGGTGAACAGTAACAAAATCTGGGCCAAAACGATATTTACCAAAAACCAAAAATTCCAGAGAAGAACCCACTGACAAAATTTGGGAGCATGAGCTCACCACGTGGCTGCGGATGCGCGGCCAAACCATGGGTTTGGCCGCGTTTCCGCGGCTGTTTGGTGGAGACACGTGCCCAAATTTGGTCGTGATTCTTAGAAAAGCCTGCACAGTTTTCTGAAACATGTAGAAAAATTTTAGGAGGCCATTTAAAATCAACAGAAACTGTCAAGTTGGAAAAATGCAATTTTTGATTTCCGGTTCGATCGATATTTTAAACGCGTTAGCACAAGTTAGCATAGCAAAATGGTTAGGCTCTGATACCACTGTAAGTCTACGTTAGCGCCCCGGCAGTCTACAGACGCCAAATGCGGAACAAAAACTTTTTAACTGGCGCTACCGTATACTTTAACCCGGATCTGCCATTATTGCTAAACTAACAAACTGTAAAGAGTGTAGAAAGGTTATACCGAACGATCCGAGTCCTTCGTTCTTTAACCATCATCCTACGCTCCGTTGCGGCTGCTCCGATCTCGTCGATCTCCGATATCCTCGTCGAGGTGGCACCACGTCGACGATTCTTTAAACGGGCTCCCGCCTCTGACTTGAGGCAACTCGATCGTCAAGTTTGCTAAAAGAGACGACCAAGAATGATGTAGAGAATGAGTAGATGACTTTGTCTCACTTCGTCCAAGTCCGTGGACGATCGGTAAATGAAGTTGCCGTGGGAATGGGTGATGGAATGAAATGAACTATGAAATTCCATACACCCCAAATACTATCATAATCTTTTCTCTCTAAAATGAAATCAACAAGTGAAGTGTGGAGGAGAGAGAGGGCCGACCACTTTATAGAAGGAGGGAGGTGACCGTAGGAGAAAGAGGGTGACCACAAGGAAAAGATCTTAAACAAATATCTATCATGCAAACAAAAGGAATTAATGGTAAAGTGACTCATTAAACACATCATCAAAAAACCATTAATGCACTAATGAGTCATGAAGCCTAGTCATCATCTAGAACCTTCTAGAAGCTTCTAGAAGCATGACTCACTCTCATCCAAGAAAAGATAAATCCGTCTTTAACCGAATGTTAAAAGACAGCTGATAGAAAACTGGAAACTGGCAACTTCCAAAAGTGATCCTGAAACGACTTTCAGGATAACCCCGAAACTGTATAAATATACACGCATTTGTATTACGACCGAATACAAATGCAACTGAGACAAAGATATTATACCTACTCAATATAATACTCGGATCCGGCTTAAACCAAAGCCGACCAGTATCATCTGCCCGAAAAATAACACGTGCGTAAACGCACGTGCATTTTCCGAACCCTGCCATAAAACCATACGGCCTCTACAACGTTTCGCCCGAACTTGGGAAACTGTCTGTGGGGGACTCTAATGACTCGTCAGTACCCTAGCAGTGGGTTTAACTACAAACCGTCAGCGGCACTAGCAATGCGTAACGGCTGCCCATGGACTGACCTTAAGGGATGCCGATGAGCGCACTCATCCGGAAAACCCTACTGAGCCTAACAGTGACAATGTATATACAGTCCGGTCCGTTCGTTTATGAGTATCGCATATCTGCCTAGGGGGCTAGTAACGTCAGACCCCCAATAGCAGTATAAGTCGTGTCGGAGTGAAGCCCAATAACACCCTGAGATACTACTGGAGTACCTACCAGTAAATCTCCTGCCATGGCCATGGACTTTGTGTAATGGCTCTCCTAGACACAGCACGACCTCGCCCCCAATACCGGGAGAGACGAATCCCCTGTCGATCCGCTCACGTGCCTCCATATGGCTCGGGACTGTTCCCAAAAACTACCTGTTTGCATGACTCCTTTGAGCCGTGGTAGGGTAGAAATCAAAGCACAGTGGGAACTCACAAGAGACAAATGACGACCTCAGGTCGATGAACTAACCTGTACACATGTCACCAGGGAACTGCTATCTGACGGTAGATATAATACTAACTAGCAGATTCCCGGCGAGTCCTGTCCGGTGTACTCATAACCCAATGAGCACCTGTATACATCTTAGGTGAACCAACTGACACCAATGTCTTGTGAGACCAGCCACCGCCCCTCGTCGGGGTCTCGACTGTACACACTAGTCTACTCCGGAGTATCGATGCCCTGTCTCGAAACTCCCACGACTAGGGACCAAAATCAAGGATATGCATATAAACCACCCAACTCTCACGTATATGATCGCCATCATACTGATGGTGGTAAAGCAAGACCCTAAGGGCTCTATCAAAGTGTAACATGTAATCAGTCACCTGATCATGTACACGACTGATAAAGGCAAACCAGATAGCATACTATCATCTCGAGTAAGACTGTCCTACCGGTATAGGTCCTCCGCAATCATTGCAATCACGTACATGTGATCCAATAATTGACTATGAGGGCACTATCTCCAACATACTATACGCACTTACACACATCTTGAAACTCGGGATAGTAGAGGATACCTTAAAATGCTCTTGTCTGAAAGCCAAAATATGAAGAAAATTTAAATGAAGCATAAAAGATAAAATGGTGAAGAAAAATGAACACTGGTTCTGTAATCACCAAGAAGTATAAAAAAAATATAGCGAGGGTGCTTCATCACCTATTGCCTTAGACCAACTGGTTTGGGATTCGCTGCTAAGCCTTAGGTGTTGCAAGATGAGGAAATTGCTAATTACGCCTAATATGTGAGCACATTTAGTAATCGTCGGTTAGTAACTCAAGAAATATTAACGGTCACATGAAAAATGTGTGAGCAATTCCATCTAAAATATTCACCGACTAAAAAGTACTGAGCTTGTTGGACAAGAGTATGATAGCTTGAATTGAATTCTTCGAGTGTAAGGATGTCCTTTACACACACGTTTGGGTATATGATCGGTGTTTGGAAGAAATGTAGGGATGAAGAATAAAGGCGATGTTTTATTGAGAGATGATGCGATTTCTAACATCATTTCATGACTATTAAGATAAGGCTCATGACAACCGAAAAGCTAGTGTAGTTGGAAACTCTGATTTTCAAAGTCTTTCTTTTATAATTCTTATCTTTATATGTAACTTTCACAGTCTTCCTTTTATTATAGGATTTTGTAGGTGCAATCCGCTGAAAACCCTCAGAAGACAACACTCCTACTAGGGACATCTAGAGGTTTAAAGGCTTGTTGCATGTGCTCAGTGCAATCGTGTTGCCTACGAAAGTGTGCTAGTTAGTTTTTCTATTTCTTTTCTATTTTCTCCTTCTCTTGAATAAAAGAAGTTTGCTCGAGACAATCAAAATCAAGTTTGCGGAAATTTGTTCAGTCGAAAATATTGCATTCTTAACACGTCAATTTCCTTACTCTTCTTAATCATCTAAGGGTGTTTATTGTAAATATAACATGTATTACAAATCCATCTGGAAAAATATCAAATACCACGTGTTATATATATAATCAACATTCTGGAAGGAAATTGTGTGTTTATTATTTCATGCATGATAATGTATATCTCACTCTTCAGTGAGATTTTGTGCAGAAGTTATTTCAGAATAGATATCGGAATCGGAAATTAGCCTACAAATTACAAAAAGTCAAAGAATTAAAATCTGGCAGAGATTTAGAAGAGATAACAAGATTCCAGATATCAGAAGTAGACCCAAATGCCAACACCAAGCTACAAAGAGAAATTAAGGCAACGATCCTACCAAACGGCCGCGGAACCGCAGCCGATTCAGCCCGATCCGCCGCGGATCCACGGCCGAATTAGGTCGTCAGCGGTCGATACTTTTCCAGAGGCTTCCTCGTAACCTCCTAGCTTCCTCAAGACGCTTCATAACCACCTGGCTTCTTCTGTAAGACTCTATATAACTACCAAACTTCTTGTGGAAGCTTGATTTGAGATCTATAAAAAGGGATCTAAGCTACATTGTAAAGTTTGTTGATGGTGGTAAAATTCTAGCACAAAAACTAAATTCAAATCCAATTTCAAATCAAGATCAAGAATCATTGAGAGTTCATCAAGCAACGACATTCGAATATCCTTTATCACAACGCTGATTGTCATCAAGAGCAAGAGATCTGAGACCGATCCATGTCTCACAGCAATCGAGCCACACAAAGATCGATGACAAATTCACCTCTTTAAAGGAGTGATCGAGAGTTTAGTCGTGTACCTCGAATTGAGGAATTATGTAAATTTGAAGAAGATTTAATAAAGGTGATCATTACTCTTAGTCTTGCTTTCTTTAGATTCTTACATTATGAAATTTCTAATTCTTGATTATTCTATTTTCATGATGCGTGAGTGATATCTTCACTTGTTTAAGATTCGATGGAATTCGGTAGATCAAATGGTGATGAAATCCTAAACTAATCTTAAGTCTTATGCAAATTGTGAACTTTAGGAAAAAGAATCATCAATGACCTAATTTGGAGCGAGATCACCATTCTTGATAATTTCGTTGCAAATTAGGGATTAAATGATTGATGATTCTCTTTGCTAGAGGCTAGATTTGTAATGATCAATGAAAAGACAAGGGATAGTGAAGGAGAAACCCTAGTTTCTTCAATAGATCCCTAATCTTCATTCATCACCATCGTTCTAGCTATAATTCATTAATAGATAAGATGAGTCATTATTAGTATTCATCATTGCTACTAATTCCTATCGAATCCTACAAGCTTCTCTACATTTTCTTGATAACTAAAATTGAATTTGTACAACTTCTTGATTATGAAATCTTAAACTCTTTCTTGATATTTCTTGAAAATATTTCTTCAACTAAATCTTGATTCATCTTCTTGAATTTTCTTTTCTTTAATATTTTCTTTCAACTCATCTAAAACAAGATCGAATAAATACTTGCATCTCAGTGGACGATCCGTTCTCATTAACGAAACTATATCGACGCCGTTATTGATTGCGGTTATAAATTCTTTGATTGTGATTACTTTTCAAAACACAACTTAGACGATCAATCAAATGGCGCCATTGCCGTGGATCGAACCCGGGTCACCCGTGTGACAGGCGGGAATACTCACCACTATACTACAATGACTATGAGACGAGCAATCCGCCAAATTCTAGAGCGAGGCGGCTCGAACTCATCACTATGAGATGACTATCTACCACACTTTAGAACTCGGCTATTCGAGCACTTCCCCTGGGTTAATCCTATTACAGAAATGAAATATATACAGTGGTGACATCGACCGTATCTTGGCCGTATCCTAATAAAAGAATATACATCATGCGACAACGATGGCCACAAGTCAGATGCTCGCCCCGAAGTAAATGAATATACTACAATATAAATCAAAACTGTATAAACACATCGCATGAGGGGCTATCCAACATGATAATTCGGCTAAAACATCACAAGATATATATATATATATATATATATATATATATATATATATATATATATATATATATATATATCACCAACAAGCAGCAACAACATATATGCAACCCCGTCTAATTGAACATATAGCAATTAAACGACGATTAACCAACACATATATAAATCTACGGATCATAAACGATATTAATGTTTCGACCGAAAACTATCTCGAGTTGCTCGTAAACAAAGATATCTCAAACTAAAAGGCATAAAGAGGTATACCAAAAATCAAGTTTCCATGAAATCAAGCGCCTGACGAAACCACAACACAAACAGATGATCCTTGGCTGACCCAGGCGATTTAAGGAATTTTTAGACAGCTGGACTTCATCTATTTAGGCTCTTTTTGCACAGCTTCATTATAGTTCAAAAACAAGTCGAATGCCACACTTTAAAAAAAATTTTAGAGGCCGGTTTCAAAAACCAACAGAGACTTGATCATGGAAAAACAATACGGTTAAATTTCGGTTTCAAAACTAAAACATTGCCTACCTCTAGTTCTAATGCTTGGTTGGCTCTGATACCATGTTAGGGTTCCCCGGCGCTCGCACATAAGCGCAGCGGAAGTAAGAATCGCGAACAAAAATTTCAAGAGAGCACGAGGAGACCATGACCTTAGAATCGTCCAAATACTAAAATAGAATCTAATGCAAGCTAAGTTATATGGTTATAAAGACTACAACTTTTGTAGCGAATCCACCCAATCATGGAAGACCCCTCTAAGCTCCATAGACCATCGGGAATGTGCTTGAGAGACGACCGCACTTGCCGAAGATGATCCACCCGAGGGAAACCGATTCAAACTCCAGCATTACCTAATGAAGCAACCTAAAGATCACAATTCTCTAGTTTGTGATGCTTACGGATGTAGGAATATTTCCATTAACATTTTTCTCTCTAAATCAAAGCTCAAAAGAGCTATCATAAAAAGGGAAGAAGATAGTGATGTGAGGAAAGGAGAGAGAATGCAACCATGAGAATGAGAGGGTATTTGCCAAGCATGTGTTGGGGTAAAAAATTACACCCCGGTTGATCAAGTCAAAGTCAAAGTCAACCCCAAGCCCAGGTCAAGTGGGCCCATGCCTAAGTCGAGCCCCACGGCCGGCCTCCCCCATGCCAAAATGAAATCATGTAATGAATAATTTTGATGTAATTTTTATGCATGAATGTAAGGAAAATGGGCACAAAGCCAAATTTTTGTAAAGCCCAAGGCTCATTGCAAAAGAAATGAGCACATGAGACATGGGATGGGCAAAATACCATTTTGTAAAGCCCAAGGGGCTATATATAAATTTGTAAGCCTATATAAGACAACATGATAATGAAATAAGAATAACTTTTTAATCCCCTCAAAATCTATTTTTTGTGGATCCTTCTCCTTCCTTAAGGTTCTAAACCTTCTTCTCCTTTTCAATTGAATCAAGAGTTTTACTCTTCCTTTTCTAAAATTAAATAGTTTTTCACCACAAAACCCACAAAGGGGAGCTCAGATCTTCCATCAGATCTCAAAAAGGGGAGATTTTTAAATTTCACCCCTTTTCTCCAAGTTCCGGCCAACCGAGAGGAAGAAGGAGACCCATCTCCAAAAATCCCATCTTGGGAAGATCCAGGGCCAAATGGGAGAGAAACAAAGGGGTCCCTTTGATCATTTCTAAAGATTTCTAAGAGTTTAACTCTATTCAAAATCTGTTAGACTTCATCTCCATAAATTTATCTCTTTTTAGGAGTTTAACTCTAGAAGTCAAATCGGGAGTACAGCTCCCAGTGCAGAGACCAAGTCCATTTTCCTGCTGACGCCTAGCGCCCGCATACCAAGCATGTGGGGGCGCTCGACGCCCGCGTGCCAAGCACGTGGGGCGCTGGCACCCACGCGTCCTTTGGACATTATTCTTCCCTTTTTTTATATACACTTACACTCTAAAACACTGTCCCCTTTAGAAAAAATTTCTAACGGGGCACTACCCCGCACTGCGCAAGGGGGTTGCTAGCCTCCTTGACCCCCAGCCCGCTATCCGTTGTAGCGGGACCCCCCGTAAAACTCTGCGAGGACCCCGATATATCCAAAACCCCTCAAGACACACATACGCACACTGCATATTGATTTCGCATGACCTGTTTGACCTGTCAATTGGAGGTTCTCTAGCTCTAAAGGCGATGGGTAATTAACGGCAGCTAAGTCCACGGCTGCCGGAGATTCGGATCCCGATAATCAATAAACCCCCGCCTACCTTGGGCAGGGGGAATCTGTACTAGGCCTGACAAGCGCGCGCGTAATCCCATCTCAATGGTGTGACGAAAAACACCCTAAAAATTCTGGCACGCCCGGTGGGTCCGATCTTTCCTTCCATATTTGAGGTTAAACGTTCATGCGAACTCAATCAATATACATATCGATTGCCTGTACTGAAATCATGCTTCTTTGTACAGGTTAACAATTTCCAATTGCAATCTTTGGAAGCAACAAAAATGTCTCCAAGGACAAGCTCAGCTCTCAACACAACTCCCATCTCCTACACGATGAAGATAGATCCAAGAACGGTACTCCCGGCCAGTCTCGGGCGACAGTGGGAGGAGCCGCCGTTACCATTTGACTCTATTTTGTTCGTGCCAGCTAACGCCATCCCTGTTCCTCAAGCCCCGGTGACTGATAACCCAACCCCAAAAGGGAAGAGGCCAAATGTGGTGGTCTCGAAGGCTCCCCAACCCAAACGCAAGTTGGTGTTTGAAAGACTTTTCTTGGCCCCAACCGGGGGCAAGGCCATCAATACCAATAGAGCAATAAGGCATCTCAAGCATGCTCCAGCAGTGCCCTTGACAACTGCTCGATCGGGTATCTTCTCTAAGCTCCCCGTTAATCGGCTCACGATGGCTTCCTGGATGACGGATGCCTGCCAAGCCCTCAAAATCAAGAAGCTAAGACAGAAAAGGCTCATATATAGAGCCAAAAAAGGGCTAGGGCTCATGCTAGGCTGAACTTCATGGGGTTCCAAGAACATGGTTACACCGCCAAAGATAAAGAGATGGCTGGATATGTGGTCCACACTGTCTACATGGTGGGCATGCGCAGCAAGAGCAAGGAAGGGGCCACCATATCTCAGATCCAATCTGGTATGAATGTGGCTGTCACTTCCCAAGACCAGCATCCTCCGGAAGGTAATGAAAATCCTCCCAGTGAAGCTGATAAGCGGAGAGATCCCTCGGTCCATGAGGAGTCGGGCTCGAAAAGCGAAGAGGAGCCAATCTTCCGTCCCAAGAACGCAGAGCAGCAACTTCTCCAAGAGCTCCGAAAACAGCTCAAAAGTAAAGACAAGGAGACGGCCAAGCTCTACTAAAAAATTGATGACTTGAAAAACGTCGTCTTACAGCTCACGGCCCCACTTGCCACTCATCCATCCAATCAAGCGCAGGGTTCTGCTCATGAACCGAGAAACGGTGTTCCGAGACAGCCGACACCTATTCCCTCAAATCCAAAGGTGGGCGGACCACATGAAAGCCAGTCGCATCTTATCTCGGGAAATGTCTTGGATACCGATGACAGTAGCCCACTAACTCAAGATCAAATCATGGATTTGGTTGCCAACAAAGTCAAAACATTGGTAGCCGAAGCCTATGTGCAAAAAGATGTTAGCGGTAGCGGGAGACCATATCCTGCTCAATATGATCTGGTAGAATTTCCTAGTGGCTATGTCATCCCCAAGTTCGGAAGATTTGATGGGACAGGAAATGCGAATCAGCACATCGCCCACTTTAAAGCCTCATGCGGGAATACCGGGGGCAATGATGCGCTTCTCCTCCGCCAGTTCGTTAATATCCTGACCGATGTCGCTTTGGACTGGTATGCGAGCATACCGGATGGCTGCGTTACTACATTCATCCAAATGGAATCTTTGTTCCGACAAAGGTTCATGAGTGTCAGCGATAAGATCGCCATTGCCGACCTCGTAAAGACCAAGCCAAAGAACAACGAAAGCAGCATAGATTTTTTAACTAGATGGCGCAATCTCTCCGTCAAATGTGAACCGCCGATAGAGCAGGACCAATCTGTCAGCCTTCTCATCGGAAATCTCAACAATTGGATGGCCCCGTTTTTATGCACCGCGGGTCTCAAAACATTTCAAGAGCTGACCAGGAAAGTCCAGATGTTGGAGCGCTCAAAGCAGGAGTCCTCCTCTGATTCCTAAAATAACAATAGGTCCTGGAGAAACTGAAAGGACGATAATCGCAAGGGCGGAAATTCCGACGATGCAGAATATTTTAATGCTTTGGCTAACCGAAATAAGCGAGGGATGAGCAGGCCTAATGCCAACCTGCCTCGGAAGCCATTATTCGGAGAGGGAGGAGAATCTCCACTAAAAGAGAAGCTGGATAAGGTATATTCCTTCAGAAGGAACAAAGTCTATAAAATATTCAAAGACACCCTAAGAAACGGTATAAAATTGCCGGAATCAAAAAGACCGCAAGAAGCGAATATGACCGACGACCCTAAATATTGCCCCTATCACAGAGTAATAAGTCATGCTATTGAGGATTGCATCGTCTTCAAAGATTGGGTCGAAAAACAATACAAGGCAGGAGAGATAGAACTATCTAAAGGCGTGTTAGCAAACAGTCAATCTGTGACTGCCAATTTCATAAAAACGGAGACCGAAGTCCTTTGGGAACCTGATTCTCTCAAACATCTGCCTTCCCATGAAAGGAGCTGACCACCATGTCATTAAACTGGGAGCATACGACCCCTAAGTCGTTAAATTGGGAATGTAAAAAAATGTGTAAATAAAAAAAATGTGTAAACAAAAGAAAAAAGAAAAGCCGAAATGATAGGGCAATCGCGACCTTCGCGATAAGAAAAGAAGAAATGATATAGATATCGCGGTAAAAAAAGCCTTCCAAATGGCGAATGATGAGTCGCTCCTGGTACCATATTCCAGTGCAGCGATGCAGACGTCAACCAAATCCCAAATCCCTAAATTCTTGACGGCGAATGATGAGTCGCTCCTAGTACCATATTCCGGTGCAGCGATGCAGACGCCAACCAAATCCCAAATCCCTAAATTCCCAACGGTGAATGATGAGTCGCTCCTGGTACCATATTCCAATGTAGCGATGCAGACGCCAACCAAATTCTAAATCCTAAAATGGCGAATGATGAGTCGCTCCTAGTACCATATTCTAGTGCAGCGATGCAGACGCCAGTAAAAATCCAATTTACCAAAATTCTCCCAGCCCAATGGTTGATCCCCAAGTTGACTACCGTATACAATCCACGGGCTCAAATATTTCTCATCACACCCATGCCCTACGTCAACCACCAGTCCAGCGGCCGGTCTCCGCCCTTGAAATCATGCTCCATTTGGGAAGACCCACTCATGTGTCCTCATGATACATAAGGAGAACAAACTTATGAGATCCTCTCGACTCATTAGAAAAAACCTTCGTGGGATCCTTACGACTCACAAAGGAAAAACACATTTGGGGGTCCTCACGACTCCTAAGGAGAAAATACACCTACGGGATCCTTTCAACCCGTAGGGAGAAAATGCTTTTATGGGACCCTTACGGCTCATAAAATTGAAAAGCCTTAGGTGATAGGACCTAAATCTGTCTCCTAAGCCATCGCTCCCCAACAGAAAAAGGCAAATGATGAATTGCTCCTGGCACCTATACTTCAATTTTAGCAACGCTAATGCCAACCCTTACCCCGAAATTCTAAACTTCCGATCCAGTAGACCCCTAGGTCGTTAAACTGGGAACAGATGACCTTTAAGTCGTTAAACTGGGCACAGATGACCTCTAAGTCGTTAAACTGGGAACAGAAGACCCCTAAGTCTCTAAACTGGGAACAGATGATCTCTAAGTCATTAAATCGAGAACAGATGACCCCTGAGTCGTTAAACTGGGAATGAGGGAAATTCCCGCACGGCAAATGATGATTTCGCTCCTGGTACCATATTCCAGTGTACTGGTGCCGGTACCAAAACAAAACCAAAATCCCCAAATCCTCTCATAGAAAATGATGATTCACCCCTGGTACCATATTCCAGTGTAGTGATGCTTATGTCAACCCAATTTACATCAAATCAGCAAGACAACCAACGATCTCCCTGGCAAAATCAAGCTCCACCTAGGAAACAAGTCGAATCCTAACACCGCGGGAAGTGGAGCAAGTCAAATTCAACCCCGACACCGCAAGAAGCGAAGCGAGTCAAATCAATAACCGACCATCCAAGTCGTAAAAAGGGCAGAACCGACCGTCCACGTCACTAAAATTGCAGAAACGACCGTCTACGTCGCTAAAAGGGGATCACCGACCGTCCAAGTCGCAAAAAGGGAAGAACCGACGTTCCACGTCGCTAAAAGGATAGCATCGATCGTCCACATCGCTAAAAGGGCAGCACCGACCGTCCAAGTCGCAAAAAGGGCAGAACCGACTATCCACGTCGCTAAAAGGGCGGCATCGACCATCCACGTCGCTAAAAGGGCAGCACCGACCGTCCACGTCGAAAAAAGGCGTCCACGTTGCTAAAAGGGCAGCATCGACTGTCCATGTCGCTAAAAGGCAGCATCGACCTTCCACGTCGCTAAAAGGACAGCACCGACCGTCCAAATCGCAAAAAGGGCAGCAACAATCTTCTCATCGGAATTATGCTCTGCCTTGGAATCAAGTCAACCAGACACTCCAAGCCGGGGAAACGTCGACCAAACACTCCGTTCCAGGGACACGTCAAATAAACACTCCGCTTCGGGGACACGTCAACCACTGGCACTTCGTCTCGGAGACACGTCAAGCATCGACCGTCCATGTCATAAAAAGGGCAGTGCTAGCTTCCCAAAAAGCGGGAACCCAATCAAGTCACCTCCACGTGAAAGAAAATCAATCAATTTCATGCACACAGCCCACATGTACGGTGTGCATTTATTGATGGGGGGCACTTTGTTGGGGTCAAAAATTACACCCTGGTTGACCAAGTCAAAGTCAAATTCAACCCCAAACCAGGCGGGCCTAAGCCCAGATCAAGTGGGCCTATGCCCAAGTCGAGCCCCGCGGCCAGCCTCCCCCATTCCAAAATGAAATCATGTAATAAATAATTTTGATGTAATTTTTTATGCATGAATGTAAGGAAAATGGGGATAAAGCCAAATTTTTGTAAAGCCTATATCTTATGTGCAAAATAAATGAGCACATGAGGCATAGGATGGGCAAAATGCCATTTTGTAAAGCCCAAGAGCTTATATGTAAATTTGTAAGCCTATATAAGGTAACATGATAATGAAATAAAGAATAACTTTTCATTCCCCTCAAAATCTAGGGTTTTTGTGTCTCCTTCTCCTTCCTCAAGGTTCTAAACCTTCTTCCTATTTTCAATTAAATCAAGAGTTTTACTCTTTCTTTTCTAAAATTAAATAGTTTTTCACCACAAAACTCACAAAGGGGAGCTCAGATCTTCCATTAGATCTCAAAAGGGAGAGATTTTTAAATCTCACCCCCTTTCTCCAAGATCCGGCCAACCAAGAGGAAGAAGGAGACCTATCTCCAAAAATCCTATCTTAGGAAGATCCATGGCCAAAAGGGAGAGAAACAAAGGGGCCCCTTTAATCATTTCTAAAGGTTTCTAGTAGTTTAACTCCATTCAAGATCTGTTAGAGTTCAACTCCATAAATTAATCTCTTTTTAGGAGTTTAACTCCAGAAGTGAAATCGGGAGCACAACTCCCAATGCAGGGAAAAATTCCTTTTTCCTGCTGACGCCCAGCCCCCGCGTGCCCAGCGCGTGGGGCGCTGGCGCCCAGCGCGTGGGGCGCTGGCGTCCAGCGCTCACGTGCCAAGCGCATGAGGTGCCAACGCCCAACGCCTAGCACTCGCGTGCTAGGCACGTGAGGCGCTGGCACCCACGCGTCCTTTGGACGCTATTCTTCCCATTTTTTATATACACACACACTCTACAACACTGTCCCCGTTAGAAAAAATTTCTAACGGGGCGCTGCCCCGCACCCCGTAAAGGAGTTTCTAGCCCCCTTGACCCCCAGCCCGCTATCCGGGTAGTGGGACCCCCGTAAAATTCTGCGGGGCCCCAATATATCCAAAACCCCTCAAAACACACATATGCACACTGCACATTGAGTTTGCATGACCTGTTTGACCCGTCAATCGAAGGTTCTCTTGCTCCAAAGGCGAGAGGTAATTAACGGCAGCTTAGTCCGTGGCTGCCAGAGATTCGGATCCCCATAATCAATAAACCCCCGCCTACCCTGGGTAGTGGGAATCTGTAGTGCGCCTAACAAGTGCGCGCGTATTCCCATCTGAATGGGATGACGTAAAACACAAAATACTGTCATACCAATTTCCAAATAAACAATGAATCCCATCCCTCTCTTCCCCTCCTTTACACCTAACCCCTCCACCTTATTTCTCTTTTTCTAAAAAGCAAAAACCACAAAGGAGGTGTTCTCCTTCTAAAAGTATTCTGTATAAATATGGAATACAATCCATGTATATATATCGAATACATATACGCGTATCCATGTAAAAAATATGAATAGCCAAGAAAGAGAAAATGAATAGTGAACATAATACTTGAATATATATATATATATGTAAATTATTAAATCAATACTTGATTTAATAATCCAGCTTAATCATAAGCCGGCTAGTATTATCAAATATCTGATTAAAGTTCGTATAGCCAGTACATGTATTTAATCGGACCCATGCATGTATCAATATATGGTCTCTGCATTATATTGCCTAAACTAGAAAAACTCTCTGTTTGAGACTCTAAATACTCGACAATACATTAACAGTGAGTTACTGGATAAATCCATAAGCACAAGCACGCCAGTGGCACTAGCTGTACGTAATGGCTACCCAGGTATATGCCAAAAGGGAGGTCAAAAATCAAGTCCGACCGTACCCTACCGAGCCTGTAAGTAACAATTTCCATACATTCCGGTCTCTTTGTCTGAGAGTGTCGCATACTGGGTCTAGAGGTGGATAACGTCAGACCCTTAATTACCCGATAAGTCTTGTCGATGTTAAGCTCGTCATCTACCGAGAAACTGCTAATCTCCCATTAGTAAATCCCATCTACCATGGCCAGGGATTTATGATGATATCGAACCGAACATAGCGCGACATCGACTCTCTATACCAGGAGAGACGAATCCCTGACGATCACTCACTGCCTCCATGTGGCTCGGGACTGTACCCAACTAAAACATGTTTGCACGACTCCTTTAAGCCGTGGTAGGGTAGTAATAAAAGTACGTTGGGATCTCACACGAGACAAATAAAGATCACAGGTCTAAAGACTATTGATTGATGTGTGTTCGATGTGTTTTACTAACCACAATCAAGACGGGTTCGTTAGTAGCTAGCCGCGATGAGTACGAGTCGTCCACGGATAGATGGTGTGTGTTTATGTTCCCGTTTTAGACAAGTTAAGTCCAAATTTTCAACCGGTTCAAGACTATCCTATGTGTTTGAATTATGTTAAATAAAAGATTGATAGAGTTAGGATTGGGTTAGTTACGTTAGTATAATTCTTACTTTTTGCTTTGTGCCTCTCTTGATGTTGATGTTAGAGTAATCGGAAACAACATGGATTGGGGTTCTTAGGTAGGGTATTTGCGAGTCTAGGCTAGGCTTTCTATACGCTAAGTCCCATCTTATTGACCATTGTCCTTCCGTTCCTTGCTCTTATCCTTAACCTCCGACCAAACTAATACAATAGGTCTCGTTTTAGGATCACCGCTATCATAAAGGATAGGGTTCCCTAAAGGAGAGTGTTGTGAAATTTGGTCGATGTTCAACTCCTAAGGTGTTGGGCAAAGGGAAGAGTAAGGGATTTTTCCATCCCTTAAACCACCCATTTCCTATCCTAACAAGTGAGAAGGAATTGCTCACTTATAATTAAAAAGAAAAAGAAAAAAAAAAGAGAAGAAGAATGAGAAAAGAAAGAACTAGAGGCTTGCAAATGATAGGGCGAGCTAGCTACTTGGGCCCTCACCTAGGCAAGGAGCTCTTTTTAGCATCATGGCTTGCAAATGATAAAGAAAATAGAGGAAAAAGATGAAGGCAATGAAAAACTAACAAATTATAACTATTTTACCAATTAAAATTATCTAAGGAAAATAAATGCAAAGCAATAAAGAAAACTAACTTACTATAGATGAATAAAACTCTCATTCTTCATTCATACTCTACTCAAAAATCTCTCACTACAATTTTAATGGAATACAAGATGATGAAAAATAAGATAACTACTCCTACCTACTCCTATTCTACCCTACAAACTATGATACAAGTTGTCTGCTGATCTGGGATATTTATAGTAGCCGGAGGGTGACACCCTAGCAGTATTCAGGAAGAACACGAAATGTAAAAACTACCCCCAAAAATTCTGCGATAGCGGCGCCAAGATGACCACGTTTCCGTGACGATCCCTTCATTGGCCGAGTTTCCGCAACGTATTTGGTGAGTTGGCTCTCCGATTTTTCTGTGTGTTCTTCTGGTAATTTTTAGGGGTCTTATAGCACTTGAAACCTTGATTTTGATGACTTCGAAATTTGCAGGGTTTGATAGTTGACTTGTTAACTTTGACTAGTCCAAATTGCTCCGTTCTAAGCTCGAAAGTCCATCAATCGCTACGATACCTATTTTCCTACACTCTTACATGAAAAATGATACAGAATGAGTGGTATTGATATGTAACATTACGATATGAACAACTACTCTGTACTCATGTCATCAGAGAACTGCTATCAGACGATAAGTATAATACTATCTAGAAGTTCTCGTCTAGTCCGTTCGGTGTACTCACCTCTAGTGAGCACCTGCATACAATCTTAGGTACCATAACACCAATGGCTTATGGGACCGGCCATCGTCTCTCGTCGGGGTCTAAAAAGTATATATTAGTCTAATCTGGAATATTGATGCCCAGACTCGAAACTCCCACGACTAGAAACGTTTAAGGATGTGTTTATGGACTACCCAGCTCCTACATATATGACCGCCATCATAATGCTGGTAGTCAAGTAAGAATCTTATGGGCTTTATTATTATCTGTATAGGTCCTCATTCGATTATCATAATCGCCTACCTGCAATTATAATTGCCTTGATGGCACTATAGCCAACATATCATACCTTGAAGGAACCTCTACTTGAGCTCCTAATTTCAACCTTTGAAGTTAACTCCTTCGTAAATCTTGCTAGGATTTTTAAAAGAGGTAGATGAGAATAAATTCTAATTTATTTCTCTATTTTTTGTTCTCTTTTATGATGAGGTAGAGAGCTAGAAAGAGGAGTAGAGAGAAGCTCAATAAAAATTATGAGAAGAAAAAACGAATGATTGCATTAATATAATAACTAACATAATCAAATATTAATCTCACCATCCATTTCCCTTCTCTCTTCCACCTGTCCACCCTCTCATCTCCTCTCGACATGTCACATATTGAAGAGGGATATATGTTGTGCTTTACATTAGAAACAACATAAGCTAAAAGAGAACAATAATTACTATTCTAAACATAGTAATTAACTTTTGCATTTATCGGAAAATGCAAACATTAAAGAGATTATATTAGAATTAGATAATGCTACACACACATGAATATATTAAATCAACACTTGACTTAATATATACCGGCTTTCATAAAGACGGCTAGCATTATCAAACGTCTGATTTGCATAAGTGTATCTAATACACTTATTTCGATCGAACCCCGAGATATCAATATACCGCCACTACTACATTTCGCCCAAGTTACAATACCCTCTGTGTGGGACTCTAAAGACTCGACAATACGCTGGCAGTGAATCATAGGATCACATCAATTATTCACAGGCACATCAGTGACACTAGCTGCACGTAACGGCTACTCAGGTATTTGTCGAATAAAAAGATCGACAAGCAAACTTGTCTAAACTCCCTGTAAAGCCAATAAGCGACACTTACCATATAGTCTGGTCTCTTCGTCTGATATGCTGCATATCGGGTATGGGGAATGGTATCGTCTGACCCCAATAACTCGATAAGTCATGCCGATGTGTGACCTATAACCAATCGAGAAACTACTAATAACACTTATCAGTAAATCTCATCAGCCATGACCAGGGACTTGCGGTTATATCCAATCACGCATAGCACAATATCAACTCCTAATTCCGGGAGAGACGAAACCTTTCCTATCGCTCACTGCCTCCATGTGATTCGGACTGTACCCAACTACTAGCTGTTTGGATGACTCAGTAGGGCCGTGGTAAGGAAGTAATCTAAGAACATTGGTAACCATACAAGACACTATGATGATCCCAGGTCTATAGACTAACCTGTACTAGTGTCACCTAAGAACTGCCATCTGACGATATGTATAGTACCAACTAGGAGTTCTCAGCGAGTCTGTTCGGTATACACAGTCTCCAATGAGCACCTGTATACAATCTTCGGTGTCAAACAACAATGGTTGTGGGATCAACCATTGCCCCATACAGCATCAAGAAACGTATACACTAGTCTACTCTAAAATATCGATGGCCTGTCTCGATATTCTCTCGACTAGGAACACTTAAGGATGTGCTTATAGACTACCCAGGCCCAGTAATATGATCTCTATCACAATTTTGGTAGTCAAGCAAACATACTAAGGGATTTATCAATATGTATCAATGAAATAGCAAAATAAAACAAATATACATGTTATGATAAAGACAAACCAGATAGCATACTATCATATTGAGCAAGACTGTCCTCTATATACATGTGTCTAAGCATCTACTATAATATACAGTAATTGCCTCTAGGGCATACATAAATAATAATCTCCCACTTGCACTAAGGCTAGTTTTTGTAGTATCGCATACCCAATATCCAAAAAAGTCTATCGAACTGCGTCTGGGGGAGCGCCTTCATGAGTGAATCCGTCGTGTTGTCCTTTGTGTTAACTCTCTTGACCTTGATATCACGGCGATCAACTATCTCCCGGATCAGATGATATCGTCTCAGAATATGTCTGGATCGCTGATGGGACCGGAGGAGTTCCTTGGCCAAAGCCACAGCTCCAATGTTATCACAATACAAAGATATTGGATCAACAATGGATGGAACCACACCAAGCTCAGTGATCAACTTTTTCATCTAGACAGCCTCTTGGCAGTATCGTTAGCGGCGATGTATTCAGATTCCGTCGTCGACTTTGCTACGGTGTCCTATTGGGAACTCTTCCAACAGACAGCCCCTCCGTTAAGGGTAAAAACAAAATCCGAGATAGATTTTTTGTCATCCTTGTCACTCTGGAAGCTTGAATCGGTAAAGGACTCCATTTGGAGGTTTCCGTTACTATACACCGAGAACATTTCTTTAGCCCTTCATAAGTACTTAAGAATGTTCTTCATAACTATCCAGTGTTTCTCCGCTGGGTTTGCTTGATACCTATTCCCCTAATAATTAAACATAATAATAAGAGCTAAGCTCTGTTAATTCCAATGAGGTAGCACCTCACGTGCTCCCCACAAGAGCGTCGGCACGGGCACTAGTCTTATAAGATTAAATCTTATAGTGGCGCTGCATATGAAGTTCACGTGAGCGTCAATATGCAAAAGCACAGAAGCGCCTGTTATGTATAAGAATTTAATTCTTAAGTGGTGTCCACGTACATAACACGTGAGCGTCATCGCCTAAATGAAGAGCAGATAGAATTAAATTCTACATGGAAATTAATTTCTAAAAAATTTGGATATTATATGTTAAACAGAGTCGTTGAATCAAAAATCCAGTAGTGATGATAAATTATTAAATGATAGAATTAAATTCTATTAGGAGAAAATATCTCTCTAGTCTTTCTAAGTAAGAAAGATATTCTCGGTTGGATCAAAATCCAATAATAGAATTAAACTCTATTTTGAGAATATATTTCCCCAATCTTTCTAAATAAAGAAAGATTATTCTCTATAAAACAGAAAACCCTTGGACTAAAATCTAATGGTGATTAAAAATTACCATTTGACAGAATAAAATTTTGTATATGGGAAAATATTTCCCCAATCTTGTTAAAAACAGGAAAATATATTCTGTGAAAAAGAAATCCCTGGATCAAAGATCCAACGGTGGATAAAATCCCACGAACAAATTTTGAGCCCAATTAAATAAATTGGTATCTCTCAAATAAGAGATTTTCTCAAACTAATTAACAATTTTTCTCTCCTATTTAAAAGATCCGATACTTCAAGTCTCATTTAGAGAATCAACCCCTTAAGTTTTCCACAAGAACCGAGAATTTAATTCTTCTAAAAAAAGAAGAAGATCCTCGCTCACTCAAACCCGAGCTAAAGAAAAGAGGAGATTAAAAAAATATCTCTTTTTCCTAGCGCAAGCAAAAACACGAGGGTTTAACCCTTCATATAAGAACTTAGTTCTTTCTCTGGATCTGAGATCTGTAAGACAAATCTCCCACAAGTCGAGAATTTAATTCTTATCGGGAAGATTCTGTCCTTCAGACTCAAAATTTAAGGGAAAGAACTAGATAAAAAGAAAAGACAGAAAAAGAAACATGTTTCAGGAATTTAATTCCTTGAAAACAGGGTTTAACCCTAAAAAGAACTTAGTTCTTACAGAAAACTCGATCCCAGATCTTCAAAACAAATATCTTGGTGATCATTAATGGTCAAAATGCCATCAACGGAGATTCAATCTATAAAAAATAAGAAGAACTCAGCTCCACACGTGAAGAACACATGAGCGCCCAAAAGATTTCCCTATCAAAGGACTTGATGCCGCACAAGCTTCCCACATGGGCGCTCAAAACAGAAGACCAGCGCCTCATGTGAAAGACATGTAGGCGTTGAGTAAAAGTGTTTAGCACTTCATATTCAGCCAAAAAGACTGAATGGTTAGCACCAATTGGACAACTCCCACATCCTAACGCTACACGTACTCCTCACGTGAGTGCCATACAAAAGTGCTTAGCACTATATATATATTCAATCAAAATGACTAAAGTACTTAGCACTTATTGGGCAGCGCCCATGACTGAGTGCTTCACATAATACACATGTGAGCGCCAAAGTTCCAAACAAGTGCTTAGCACTTCTGCATAAAAGGAAAATAACTGAGAAAACAGAGCCCAAATAAGTGCTTAGCACTTTTGAATAAAAAAGAGAAGAAAGAAGAAAAGACTGAGCAGACCAAGCCCAAATTGGCTAAAAGTATCTCTGAAGTTTCTTGCATCTGATCCCAAATGTTCTGTTGTTGGATCTTAATAAAATTTGATGATCCTGAAAATATTGCTAAGTTGATCTTAGTCTTAAATAGGACTAACGTATCTTTAGTTAAAAATAAATTGAACTCAAATGCTCATATGTTTAAACTGATTTTAATCTCAAACTAGATTAACGATTCTTAAATAAAAAAATATTTTTGAACTAATGAAAAATATAACGTAAGTTCAAAACTCAAACCCAAATCTTAAATATACGAATTTGGACTAATTGGCACCCTACGGGCGACGATATAAATTAGTCTCCGTATACAATCCACGGGCAACCAAAATAAACAAAAATACATACAACATGAAGTGAACTGCTGGAGAAAGAGAAGTGGTTATCGCTAATTAACTGCAAGGGCTTACATCTACAGGAAAAAGCGTCCCCACAATCAAAAACCCCTCACAAATGAGGGGGAATCTGATGAAATCTGCTACAACGGTCGTATCTGTCCAAACTTCCGATATACGGTGCCATAAATCAACTTGGTATCTTCGGAGAGGTGGATGGATATATGTCCAAATAGTATATTCCCCCAAATTTAGGCTTGATGTCCCAACGTCTCAGTCCAGTCTTTCGGCGGTAAACATATTCGGGCACGCCTGGTGGGACATTTTCCTCTTTCCACTCCACACTTCGTGTGTCGTGTTTCACGAACAAAATCGCGGTTCGCTATGGTTTCCCTTGGATCCGGGGTATTGAAATTTAGTGTTTGCTCCTGTGCGAGAAAATCAATGGCTCTCAACTCCACCTCATGCAATAGCAACTCCCACTCCACCCCAAATGGAGGAGTGACCTATGGGCCCAACATAACCTCTATTTTCTCAATGCCGATGGGACAGGTCACACAAGCCACTACTGGATTGTTTTTTGGGACCATGCTCCCACCTGTGACTTTCGGTGCCTCAACGCCGTAAGAAGAAGCTCCTAGAAGGTTGGTCTTTGATCGGCTGGCAACCATGATGGCTCACATCAGCAAGCCGTCAAACTCTTCCGTCTCAATCTTCAACAGGCTGAGTAAGAACTCAAACAATCCCGTAAAGAAGCTTGTGATATCTAAAGGAGCTATCCTAAAAAGGCTAGCCCTCCCTACGCTTGCTACAGGTGAAGCCGTCAAAGGTGCTTCCCCCATCAGGCGACCAGTCTTTGAAAGATTGGTCGGTTCTTCACAAACTCCATCAAGGACGTCGGTCTTCAACAGGCTGACGCCGATTGAAACCCCCAGCAATGTTGGGGGCATGATGAAGCCGCTTCCAAAGCTAAAGCGGTCCCTTCTGCAAGGCATGCTCGACATCTCCACCGGCGCCGAGTGAGAGAAGCTGGAGGCAACTCCCCCTCTGGACTCACCCCACCAGCTCCTATGGTGAAGGTCGGCACTGCTGTTCCAACCGGGAACAGTTTTGAACCGCTTAGGAGGGTGCACAAAAACTCCCCAGCGGTGGTGCTAAAGAAATCACCCCCACCTGCAAAAGTTACAGTGCAAGTTTAGCCGAAGTGACCTTATTAGCGGTTCTCCTCAAAAATTCATAGGGCCTGGCAAAAAGTTCAAGACTCAGTGATTGACCAAAACTACTCTCGTGACCAAAGAAATCGAAGGTTCGACAAGGAAAAGACCACTCCTCCGCCATACAACGGGGGACTTCTCCTAAACAGGTGCCTGTCACAATGTCTCCTTCAACTCCAATCTCTCATAACAGAAAGAAGCTGGAGAAAACTCTATCTCCTGTGGCAAATTCCAAAGGCGATGGATTTAAGTGCCCCAAGCCTAGGGTATCCATACGGTTTATATGACCAATGGGCAAGAAAGGAGCCGAGCTTCGGTGAGTCATCGACCGCAAACTCAGTCACCAACAAAGGCTCAGAAGCAACAACAAAAGCTCCAAAAAATGCTGAGTAAAATGACGACACGCACTGGACAGAAAGAAAGTCCGGAAAAAGAGGCCGAATGGCACTAAGAGCTAAAGACCGATACCGAATTTCTGCGAAGGGTGCTAGAGAGAAAGGATAAAGAAGCTGCTGAGCAAGCTGCTAACATAAAGCGGATGGCTCTCTTGTTCCAAGACATGGTTGGAATGATGATGCAGCCAGAACCCCCGGCCGAAGATCCGCCGATAATCATCGAGGATGACAGAGGGAAAACAACAAATTCTACCTTATCAGCGGTCAAAGAAGAAACGATCTCCAAGGCCGTCCTTGATTATTACATTGCTCAACAAATAAGAGCTCATCAAGCTAATGTAATCGTCGGCCAAACTGTCAGAACCGGGCGACCATATCCAGGCTGGTATGATCAAATCAAATACCTGCCGGGATATATGATCCCCATGTTCCATGTCTACAAAGGATCATGCAACGCTCACCAACACTTCGTGCAATTTAGAGCTTTGTACGACATTACTGGAGGTGACGACAAACTGTTGCTTCGCCAGTTCGTTGGTAGCATGTCAGAAACATTCTTTGAATGGTACTCAGAGCTCCCTAATGACTCCCTAAAAACATTCGCAGAGATGGAACTGTTGTCCACACAGCGTTTCGCCAGCGCGAGAGAGCGCACTTCAATCACAGCATTAATCAATGCTAGGGTAAAACCGGGAGAAACATGGGTCTAATAAGCGATCCAGTGGCGAAACCTGTGGTTGAAGTGCGAACGGCGCATTGAAGAATCTCCTGTCATGGGCATGTTCATCGGGACATTCGATCCTCAAACGCCTGTGTCCCAGTTCATGACGTTCTATAATCCCACAGCCTTTTAGGCTCTGATAGATAAACTGGCCCAAACGGACTAGATGGGCAATGGGCCTTCCTCCTCAAATAAGGACCCTCGTAATACCGAGGGTAAAAGAAAGGCGGCCTTCATCGCTAACGCACAATAACAGCCGAGTGGCCCAAAACCAGCTGCTCGCTAAAACAACGCGTGTCCGCGCCTGATTGATCTCAAAGAATAATTTATAACCGCAATCAAGAACGGCGTCGCTTGGTAGCTAGCCGGTGAGTACGGGTCGGTCCACAGGGATTTTGTGTATTCTCTAATTGTTCTTACGAGTTAATTCCGATTGTTGTCGGATTGATTAAATCTAAAACTATGTTTATCTAGATCTAAATCTTGCTAGGGTTAGGTTTAGGTTAAGTTTGGAAATTGAAGATTTCCTCACCGCTTTCTATACCAAAATTAAGATCTCTTTAAGAGTTATGGTAATTATCAATAAAGGGGATTAGTACCATCGGGAAGAAACGGTGTTTCTTCCTCTAGGTTCTTGTCTTTCCTTTCTTAATCCTTACCCTAACCTCCATGGAAAACACGCTCAACCGGGCCTTTATACTACGGTATCACCGCTACGTCGTGGGATAGGGTGCCGTAGGGATCGGTGTGTGCATGTATGCATGGAGTCTTATAAAAACGTGTGATGGAAAAGAAAGGGGTGAGAGATCTTCATCTCTCAAGCCTTCCCCAAAGCTAACCCTAACAAGCGAGGAGACTACGTGCTCATTAGGGAATTGAAAAACATTTCTAAACTATCTATCTAGGGCAGAGAATAAAAGATCTAACTAGGGCAGATAAGAAATTATACTAGGGCAATGAAATAAAATTAACTAGGGCAAGAATTGAAAACTTACTCTAATTTGATGCACTCTTCATTCATTGCAGAAATTTACAGATCTGAATTTTTAGATATAAAATAAGGCACAAGAAGAGGCATGCCTAAAACAGGTTTTTAGAGTTCTATTTATAGATTCATAGAAACCCTAAGTTACAATCGTGTCATATCTGCAATTACAAGTATACCCCCTAAGAAAAGAACTAGTCAACGCACCGACGCGCCTCCACGGATTTTCCACCGACATGGGTAACACGTGGCCGCGGATCCGCGGCCAAAGCCCACGTTTGGCCGCGGTTCCGCGGCCGTATATGGGCCTTGTGGGCTCATTTTCTTCGGTTATGTTCTGGTGGCATTTTACTCCTTTTTTCTTCACTTTGTTTCTCAGGTTGGCTTCTAGTTCTCTTCCAGATTTCCACAGTGAATAATTGTAGTGGACTTTTACCGTTGCTTCGTGACGAAGTCTTGAACCTTGCGCTGCCTTTGCACTTTGTGAACTTGTTCACTGATCTTCGTTTATTCTCCAACTGTAGGCTTGATCAAGATTATTTCATTTGTTGGTCGTAGTCTCACTTTTGTATCGTCTTTTCATGTTCTTCACTGTTTTTGTTCCGAGAACCTGTAACCTACAACTATGTAGCAGACATGGGTCAAAAGCACCTGTTTATTTGTAAAATGAATAAGAATGGGGAATATAATAATGCAAAATTATAGTATGAACAAATACCCCCAAAGTTATCTTTTGCTCGTCCTCGAGCAAACCTAGTTTTATTCTCAACAAAATCCTAACCTCACTTTCGCAGGGAAACGCGATTGCACTGAGCTCGTGCAACAAGCCGTTAAACCTCTAGGTGTCCCCAGTAGGAGGAGTGTTGTCTCCTGAGGGTTTTCAGTGGATACTACCCACAAAATCCTATCAATTCGGCCTATTGACTTTTATTCTCCAATTTGGTTTTCCAATAAGGAATTCTATTATCTTCGACTCATAAATCATCCACCCGTATTCTTCACGCTTTCTTATCATTGAACTTAAGATTATATATGTTCTTGTGAATTTACTTAGCTTTTGGCATCTCTTAAGTTTTCCTTCCAGGGTTCCATCTCAACTTAGGAATTTTTATCATCTCTATTAAAGATATAAGTCCTATTCTTCATTCCTATCTCTTATCTAAACCCCAATCACATACCCCTACGTGTGTGTGTGTATATCAACCCTACACTTGGAAATTCAAATCAAGTAATCATACTCTTGTCCGTTGTCCAAAGCACTTCTTAATTGGTGAATTTTTTTAGATGAATTTTGCTCACACATCCTTCATGCGACCGTTAATACTTCTTGAGATACCAACGACCGATTACAAAATGTGTTTGCATATTAAAGCGTAATTCCTAGTCTTGTAACACCTAAGGCTTTAGCAGTGACTCCCAAACCAGTTGGTCTAAAGCACTAGGTGATGAAGCACCCTTGCTAAATAATGCAGCCTTAAGTAATCACAAAAATCAGTGTTCATTTTTTATTATCTCTTTATTCACACTTGTATTTTTATTTTATTTTTTCTTCGTACTAATGACTTTAGACAAGAGCATTTCAAGGTCTCCTCTACTATTCCAAGTTTCAAGGTGCGTGTTTGTGCAATTTGTAGGGTATATATTTTCATAATTTAGACTTAAGCTTAGGAATTATTTTTCAAACTTATACTTTAATAAAGATATCAATACTTTTCCCTTGTTTTAACTTAGCCCAAGAAGTGAACTCAAAATTTGCTTATTTCTAAATAAACTATAAAGACATATACTTTCTACCGTTAAATTTTAAGAAAGGTTATTTTTAGGGTTTTTAATTTACTAAGTCTAGGATTTAGTTGTTCCTAGCTAGTTAACTATTTATCAAACTCAAGTCGATTAAGGCCAAAATTGAATACTTTCATTTTTATAATTTTTAAAATTTTCAATTTTTTATGGGTTTTAAAATAAGTATGCAAATGCAAAAATATACATATGAATGCGAAGGAAGAAAGCTTACCGAGCACACCCCCAAACATAAACTTGACAGTGTCCTCACTGTCAGGCTACACCAAGAGGGTCAAAATGTCGGTACTCCCCTGTTTATTTATTTATAATTTTTTTTAATTTTTTTATTAAAAATATATATATATATATATATATATATATATACAACAAGGTTCCCCCCAAACTTAAGTGAGACAGTGTTTCCACTGTTCTAAGCGTTAAAATTCAGAGTTAGGGAGGAGAAAAATCAAACTATACAAGGCCTTACACAGACCAAAGGTTAGCACCATCCATTCAAAAATTCTATCGTGATAATGGTAGGGTTGGTGAAAAGAAATGAGAAGCACACGAGACCGTGTGGAGATAGAAACGGTATACGGTCTCTGTGGAGGAGGAGAATGGCGGAAAAGAGAAAGAAGGGTAGTATGAACTTGAGGGTGTAAATTGAGTGAATAAATTAGCACAATTTGTGATGACCGATGTGTTAAAAGCGATTGTGCTAATTTATCAACCCGTCGAGAAATGGGGTCAAATTCTTCAAGATTCGCGAGAAAACATGGGTACTTTGAACTTGGTAAAACATCCATTGAAAGTGAAAGCGTGACGAATTCTTGCTCGGTCGAAACGATAGGAAGGACGAAAGGGAGTGAATTAGGGATAGTCTTATTCTCACCTAAGCAAACTGTCTCGAACATGAAGGATTCCATCAATGGTTCGAAATGACTATAAGCAACCGAGTCTGATGGTTCAACTAACTCATCTGAAAATTTAAAGAACTCAAACTCGGGAGGTGAGACTTCAACATCGTCCGAAAAAGTGAAACACTAATAATCGTTATCGTCTGTGAGAACTGTGTCGGATTTAAAGAGGAACGCACTAATGGCGTCCAAACTGCTGTGATCAAAGAGAAATCTTTCAAGCTCACAGTCCTCCTGTGTGATCTTTGGTGTAGTCGGAACGATGGAAAGGAGGGGGATGATTTAGGAAGTATAATAGTCAAAGGTTCAGGAGAATGAATTGGAAAATCTAACTCATCAAACAAAAATGGTTCATCCTCAATACTCTCCTCAATACTATCCTCATAATTCTCCTCAAAAGTTATCTCATCCATGCAATTATCATCAAAATCAAGATGCATATGAAGTTCGGGAGAAACATTTAATGACCCGGGATGATGAATTGGAGACAAAATTTCAGTCAAATCTACGGGTTCATCATCCAAAATATTCCCGGCGTCAATATTCTTAATCAAGTGAAAATCAATTTTTTTAGACACCTCATCAAAAGCATGGATATTTATCAATTCAGGTTCTAGATTGGAGGTGTAGAAGTCAAAAGGATTGGTGATGGTTTCACTCGAAAGGGACTCTTCACAATCTGGCAAATCAAGCACTACAAAGTCGCACAACTCATTACACGTTTTATCTTTAACTGGTGAATCATTTGAGACACTTGTTTGAAAACCGGAGTTGTAGGATTCAATTGAGTATGGGTAGGTTTGATTTGGAAGTGTGTAGAACTCACTCTCACCACTCAAATTCTCACTCTGTCCAACCGCCTCATCATACATTGGAAGATTTGGAGCTAGTTGGAAACTAGCTACCGGTTCACTAGGTTGCATAAGGGCGACCATGGACGCATCTACATTCCTCATCATTTTATTTGTTGCTAAAATATAAGCTTCCAATGACTGTTCCAAGCTAGACATGGGTTGTGAAGGAGTTTCAGTAAAAGATTCAAGGTTGTTTGGATTCTGGAAACTCCCGAATGGCTGTGTAGAAGCAATGTCTAGTGAAGGTGGGAAAGTCGGGTAGGACTAGTAGGAATTGGATGGTTGGACAGGAGTAGGATCAACATTTGGATAAAAAGGTGAATGGGCTTGTTGATCCCAAGAACTGGAAGTGTTGAAAGGAGTGAAAGATCGGTTACGAGATTGTTCAATATGTTCAGAAATAGACATAGGTTTCGGAGTTACAATAGGACTTGAAAAAGGAGTATCAACGTAAGATGGTGGTGTAGGTTGACACGGTTGATACAAAGTGGATTGCAGAGTCCAACTATTTCTCCTAGACACTTCTATTCGATCTTTCAAAGAAATTTTAGGCATGGAGGGGTCGTCCGTAATTCGACCGAAACAATTCGCGTATGAAGCAATGTTTGGTTGAGGATACCAAAGTTCGGCAAGAGATTTATGAGATGGGGTACCCATGATGTAAGAAGGAGAAGAAAAAGAAGGTGGGTGTAAGTGGGGTGCAATGGATTTCTTGGGGACAAAATTTTGCAAGTCTTTGTAAAAAATTTCTTTTTTTTATGTGGAGCTTTTTGCAAAAAGATTTTCGATAAAAGGCATTGACACAAATGCAATCAACCACAAATGCACAATCAAGCCTAGATCTAGGGTCACCTAGGTCAGCTAGACAGCTCCTAACTGTTCCAAAGGGCTAGAAATAGGACCTCAAACCGCCTCTTCACCGCCAATTGCGGCCAAGTAAGTGACAGGTGAGTGGGAGGCTCTCCACTACAAGTAGTGTCCCTAATTAAGTAACCGCTCACCTTAGACACACTTGCCTAGACACCACAAAGTCAGGTTAGGATCAACAGCCGATGCCTACAACTAGTCCTCTGTCCTATTGAGCGCGAAGTCTTTAGGGCTGAGTCTAGTCTTTTTTTAATTAATAATGGTCAATGCAAAATGCCTTATATGATTTCTGGGGTCCTGGGAAGGGTGATGAAATCGCCACCCAATCTGGATTGGTTTCAAGCCCCTTAAAGTCCGATTAAAAATATGCAAAGCAGTAACAATCACTTGCAATCAATTTTTTAGCGCGGCGCAAAGAATCCTGCACAAGATCAATTATTGGAAGGGGGAGAGATTTTTTAAGAGCAAAGAATTCTGCAGGAGATTTTACAGAGAAGATATTTGTATTTACAGAGGAGAGAGAAACTAAGCTCACAGAGGAATTTCACAAAATGACGTCACCGGGGCGTGGTGTTCACACCATAATATTGTATTATTATATTCCCCATTCTTATTCGTTTTATAAATACAGATGCTTTTGACACATGTCTGCTACATATTACAGGATACAAGTTCTTGGAGCGAAAACAGTGAAAAAGACAAAAGTTGATACAAAAGAGAGACTTTTGACCAACAAGTAGAAGGATCCTAGTCAAGCCTTGACGAAGAACAGTTCACAGAGGTATAAGGCAACGCAAGGTCCAAAAATGTCAAAGTGAACGGTTAAAAAACCATTACTAGTTTTCACTAAAGATCTGGAGAAGACCCAGAAGCCAAATGGAGAAAAGAACTACAAAAATAAAAAGCCCAAACATTAGAGAAGCAGCCCACAAAAATTGACCCAATGATCTCATCAATGGGCCGCGGAACCGCGGCCCTACCCCCACCAATGCCGCGGTTCCGCGGCCGTCTATGGCACGTGTCGGCGCAGAATTCTGGTGGCGGTGCGTCGGTGCTTTTGTTGGGATTTTTCGGGGGTATTTTTGTAATCGCACATGTGCGAGTCACTGTAACCCTAACTTTTCTATTTCCTTATAAATATGTAATCAAAATATTGTATTAAGGATGCCTCTTTCCAATAAATAAAAATTCAGATTCTTTTGAGAATTAAAGAGCATCATTTCTGTAAGTTCTTCTTTTAATTCCTGCCTTAGTTTATAATTAAATTCTTGCCTTAGATTAATTAATTTTTTGCCTTAGTTAATTCTAGTGTAGAATCTCTTAAAACTGCAGTAGGAAATTAATCCAATAGATCTAAAAATGCAAAATATCAAAATGATGTTTTCAATAAAACCCCTGATGAGCGAGTAATTTCCTCGCTTGTTAGGGTTAGGAATAAGGAAGGAAATGAGAGATGAAGATCTCTCATCTCTTTCGTGCCCAATTATTTTTAATAACTAGAACTTCATGCATGCATGCATGATCTGCTCCCTACGGCACCCTACCCATGAGGTAACGGTGAAACCGTAGTATAAAGGACCGGACATGCATGTCTTCCATGAAGGTTAGAGCAAATATTAGGAAAGGACGGACAAGGATTTAGAGGAAGAAACTTCGTTTCTTCCCAATCATCCTAATCCCTTTTTCTAATAGTTGCTATAACTTCCAAAAGATTTCATTTAGGGCATTGAAAGAGGTGTGACATTCAATCTTATCAAACTCCACCTTAGAGCTAATCCTAGCAAGTTTCTTAACCATCGTACAACTTAGTTTTTTTTAGATTAAATTAAAAGACCAAACACCTATTGGAATCAGCTCGTAAGAACACTTAGGAAAATTACACATCCCTGTGGACCGACCCGTATTCACCGGCTAGCTTCATGCGACGCCGTTCTTGATTGCGGTAAATATTTTTTATCGTTAAAATCCTACACTAATCAGATGGCGCCGTTGTCGAGGATGGCGTAAAATTTCCTTTTTGTAATTTCGGGTTGATATAAATTTTAAAAATCATAAAAATCTGAAAATATAAAAAGTACAAAAAAAATTTATCAATTTTTATCTGTTTGAAAGGTTTATCTTTTGAATTTTGCAGGAACGGCGAAGAATCTCGGATCTAGAAATTTACAGAGGGCAAAACAGAAATTGATACATCAGAACAGAGGAGGATTGGAACAAAGGAGCGGCCGAATTTTTCTGAGAAGATGATCGCTCAACCCAACCGCGGAACCGCGGCTCAGGAGCGCCCCAAACCGTGGAACCGCGGCGCGATTGCCACGTCAGCACTTCAAATTTTGTTGGTTTGTTATCTTTTGCTCCTCTCTGCCAACCTCCATATATCTTTTGTGAAATTTTCTGCAGAATTTCTTTGCGCTAAAAAAAAACTTCTTCCCCCTTCTCAATAACAGATTTTCTGCAGGTTTCTTTGCGCCGCGCTAAAAATAATTAATTGCAAGTGAATTTACTGTTTTGCATAATTTAATCGGACTTTAAGGGGCTATTGACCAAACTCAGATTGGGTGGGGATTTCATCACCCTTCTCAGGACCCCAGAAAGCACTTAAAGCATTTGCATTGACCACTATTAATTAAAAAATACTAGACTCAGCCCTAAGGACTTCGAGTTCAATAGGAAAAAGGACTAGTATAGGCATCGACCGTTTATCCTAACCTGACTTTGCGGTGTCTAGGCAAGTGTGTCAAAGGCTAGTGGTTATTAATTAGGCCCACTACTGTGGTTCCTTTCCACTTACCTAGCCGCAATTGGCGGTGAAGAGGCGATTTGAGGTCCTATTTCTAACCCTAGTTAGGAGCTGTCTAGCTGACCTAGGTGACCCTAGATCTAGGCCTGATTGTGCATGTGTGGTTGATCGCATTTGTGTCACAAGTCTCTTTTCAAAAATCTCTTTGCAAAACTCTCACATAATAAAAAGAAAAAAAATCTTTTCAAAACTTGCAACTTGTCGCTAAAGAAATCTTGCAACTCACTTACACCACTTCCTCTCATTGACGTTTTCTTACCTCCACATTCTGTCTTTCATTTTCTTTTCTGACTACACTACCCCTTTAGTGTATGTCACTTTGGACTAGGGACACTAACGCCCGATTAGTCCGTGTTTCGTTGGTACCGACCGACGAACCTTTCGACACCGAAGTCGAAATTCCGTCCACTTTCTTACCTCCACCTTCAAATTCTCCTTCAGAAAGCATGTCGGGATACAATCCTAACAATACCTTACCGACGGGAATGATTCCACCTCCGTTAGTGCGAATAACCCGAATCACCCGCCTGTTGAAGCGCCCGCACGAGTCACGGTCCAGGATCTCTTCTACCCTGTCCGCACTTCTTTACCTACCTGTCTTTCACCCCCACCGGCAAATGGGAACAATTTTGAAATAAAACCACATTTCATCAATATGCTGCCAAAATTTCATGGTTTGGAATATGAAGATGCTTATATCTTTATCAATAAATTCCAAAACGTTTGCGCTATGATGAAGACGACCCAATTAAGTGATAATGCTATAAGGCTAAGGGTCATTCCTTTCACCTTATGTGACCTAGCCGAGAAGTGGCTATACAGCACCGTATCACATTCCATTAGAAATTGGGACGAGTTTGTGAAAGCTTTTCTTAAAAAGTTCTATCCTCATCACAAAACTGCTAGAATCCGTAATGAAATTATACAGTTTTCCCAGCTTCCTTCCGAACCATTTTGGAAGTGTTTCGAGAGATTTAAAGACCTACTCGTTCAATGCCCTCATCATGGGATCGAAAGTTGGCAACTTTGCCAAACATTATACGAGGGATTAAACTCGGCAACGAAGCAGTTGCTAGAAACCATTTGTCAAGGTCACTTTCTCTCCAAATCTAGTGAGGAAGCGTGGCAGTTTCTTGAGGACCTTAGTGAACAAACAATTCAGTGGGAGAGCACCAAGACCACATCATCTTCTTCTAGTGGTCAATCTAGGACATGCATACATCAAGTAGAGATGCCGATTGATATGAAGGCCGAGATGGCCGCTCTTACGAAAAAGCTAAAAGCGATTGAGACCAAAATCTCATCGCCTTCTCCTGCCCCTATTATGCCTCCACGAACTGTGTGTGCTTGTTGTTCGGCTCCATCACACCTAACTGAAGAGTGTCCTTACAATGCATCTACTCAAGGACATGATCAAGTCAATGCTGCCTTTCAGCAACGACAAAGAAACGATCCATACTCTTCTACATATAATCCGGGTTGGATTAGTCACCCAAATTTCGCTTGGAACTAAAATCAATAATTCCTAGGAAATAACAATTTTCAAGGGCCTCCTCCTCCACAACAACAAGCACCAACACAAACTCAATTTCAACAGCAACCTTTTCAACAGCAACCTTACCCTAATCAAGTGAACAATTTTGTGCCTAACACTTCTTACCCGCCAAACAATTTTGTTCAACCTAATAATGACAAGGTTAGCTCGCTCAAAAGAAATCTAGAAGCGTTCCTAAAGCAATCTACACAATCTACAGCAAGATTAGAGACTTCTATTCAATCTTTGGTGCAAAACAGTGCTTCAAACGATCAAAGCATCAAATCTATTGAGGCACAAATTGCACAACTCAATGCAGTATTGAGCGAGCGAGAAAAAGGAAAGCTCCCATCTCAAACACTGCCCAATCCCGGTAACACACATGCTGCATATCAACAGCAGAATCATAACGTAAATACTGTGACCACGTTGAGATCGGGAAAAGTGTTGCAAAAGAATATGGGTATTAACCATGACACCCCTACCGGTGGTTCTTCTTCACCTTCTTCTTCTTCTTCTTCGTTAGAGCCTATTCTTCATCCTTCACATGGCTCTACCTCTTCAAGCTCGAACGGACCCACTTCTCACAACACGAACACATCTACACGGGGTTCCGTTCCAACTCAATAATCTGATCCACAAAAATTGGACTCAACAACTTTTCAAAATGTTCCTTTTCCAAATCGGTTGAGATCCAATAAACCAACTCCACAGATGGAGAAGATTGTGGAGTTGTTCAATCAGGTTAGCATAAACATCTCTCTTTTGGATGCGATCTAACAAGTTCCTTCATATGCAAAAATCTTAAAGGACTTATGCACCAAAAAGAGGAAGTCGCAAGTACCAAAGAAAGTTTTTGTGGCTAGTGCTGTTAACGATGCTCTTGTCCTATCTTTACCCCAAAAGCACAAGAACCCCAGTTGTCCTACTATTTCGATAACAATTGGGGACAAGAACATCAATAGAGCACTTTTAGATCTTGGGTCTAGTGTTAACCTGCTTCCCTACTCTGTGTACGAACAATTAGGGGTTGGAGAGTTGAAACCCACTCGTTGTACTCTCCAAATGGCTGATCGATCAATCACCCATCCTAGGGGCGAGCGAGAGGATGTGTTGATCAAAGTTGGGGATTTCATATTCCCCGTTGATTTTATTGTTATGGACACACAACCTGTTGCTAACCCACGGAACCAAATTCCGGTGATCCTCGGTCGACCATTTTTGGCCACTTCCAACGCCGTAATAAATTGTCGCAATGGCTCCATGACTCTATCCTTCGGGAAGACGTCTAGTGAGTTCAATATTTACAGGTTGGGAAGTCTGCCCCCCGTGCCTAAAACTAGTACACGAGAAGTTTGCTCTATTCACGAAATCACGCAGGAGTACTGCGAACTTGAAAGATTTTTGTTTGATGAGAACAGTTTTGACGCCACTAGTGCGTCCCTCCTTGAGCCTACCACAGTTGACACAACCGATATTGATTATGAATGTTTCACTTTTTCGGATGATGACGACTCACAACCCGAATATGAGTCTTTTGAATTTTTGGATGAGTTAGTTGAACTATCTGAATCGGTTGTTTGCAGTGATTTCGAACCTGTGTTGGAGTCCTTTGAGCTCGAGGTAGATTCCCCAATGATTCTTTCGCCTCCGAAACTCGAACTCATGCCCTTGCCATCTCACCTTAATTATGCTTACATAGGTGAGAATGAGACCTTTCCCATTATCGTATCGACCTCTCTAGCCTTCGAGCAAGATAACGCTCTTTTAATGGTCTTACGAGATAGGCGGAAAGTTTTCGGCTGGACTATGGCGGACATCGAGGAGATTAGTTCCCTCATAATTGAATATCATATGCATATGATGGATGATGCCAAGTCGATAAAGGATCCACAGAAATATCTTGGGGATGGTGTGGTTAATCAACCTCCTCCTTTAGAAGTTGAACCACCCCCATTTCTTTTAATAAGCTACGAGAATACCAATATTCCACTGATTGCTGATCATTCACATTCTCGTTTTGATTCATCACCACCTCCTATCTATTCACCTCCACACTTCCCATACCGCCACTTCTATCTTCCCCAATTCTTTTTGGATCGCTACAACATATTCTTCCACCAATCGATACTCTTTAAATATAAATTTTTCAACTGGTTGGTGTTGACGTTTGGTCTTTGCAAAGTTGGCAGTAATGTCTAACATTGTTTCACTGAAGTTTGGGGGGTCTTTCTGTATATATTTTTGTTTTTCTTTTAACAATAAAATAAAAATTATAAATAAATAAACAGGGGAGTGCCGACATTTTGCCCCTCTTGGTGTGGCATGACAGTGAGGACACTGTCAAGTTTAAGTTTGGGGGTATGCTCTGTACTTCTTCTTCCTTCGCATTCATATGTATAGTTTTTCATTTACATATTTATTTGAAAACCCATAAAAAATTGAAAATTTTCAAAAAAATTAGAAAAAGTATTGTATTCAATTTTGGCCATATTTAACTTGAGTTTGACAAATAGGTTAACTGGCTACGAATAACTAGATCTTAGATTGAGTAAATTGAAAACCCTAAAAATAACCTTCTTTAAAGATTAACGGTAGAAAGTATATGTCTTTGTAGTTTATTTGGAAATAGGCAAATTTTGAGTTCACTTTTTGGCCTAAGTTGAAATAAAGGAAAAATATTGATATTCTTATTAGAGTATAAGTTTGAAAAATAATTCCTAGCTTAAGTCTAGATTCTGAAAATGTATACCCTTCAAATTGCACAATCACGCACCTTGAAACTTGGAATAGTAAAAGAGATCTTGAAATGCTCTTGTCTAAAGTCCTTAGTACAAAGAAAATGAAAAAAATACAAGTGTCAATAAAAAAATGAACACTGGTTTTTGTGATTACTTAAGGCTGCAAAAATAGAAAAAATATTTAGCGAGGGTGCTTCATCACCTAGTGCCTTAGACCAACTGGTTTGGGAGTCACTGCTAAAAGCCTTGGGTGTTGCAAGACTAGGAATTACGCTTTAAAGTGCAAACATATCTTGTAATCGGTTGTTGGTATCTCAAGAAGTATTAACAGTCGCATGAAGGATGTGTAAGCAAAAGATTCATTAAGAATTCACCAGTTAATTAGTGCTTTGGACAACGGACAAGGGTATGATTGCTTGATTTGAATTTCCAAGTGTAGGGGTGATTTATACACACACGTGGGGATATATGATTAGAATTGAGATAAGAGAAATGAATGAAGAATAGAACTTGCATCTTTAGTAGAGTTGATAGAAAATTCCTAAGTGGAGATGGAATCTTAGAAGGAAAACTTAAGAAATGCCGAAAGCTGAGTGAGTCTATCGAACATATATAATCTTAAGTTAAATGATGAGGAAGTGTGAAGAATATGGGCGGGTAATTTACGAGTCAATGATAATAGAATTCCTTGTTAGAAAACCTAATTGGAGAATTAAAGTCGAAAAGCCAAATTGATAGGATTTTGTGGGTAGTATCCGCTGAAAACCCTCAGGAGACAACACTCCTCCTACTAGGGACACATAGAGCTTTAACGGCTTGTTGCACGTGCTCAGTGCAATCGCATTTCTCTGCGAAAGTGCGATTAGGTTTTATCGAGAATAAAATATTAAGTTTGCTCGAGGACGAACAAAAGATAAGTTTGGGGGGTATTTGTTCACACCATAATATTGTATTATTATATTCCTCATTCTTATTCGTTTTATAAATAAACAGGTGCTTTTGACGCATGTCTGCTACATATTACAGGATACAGGTTCTTGGAGCGAAAACAGTGAAAAAGACAAAAGTTGATACAAAAGAGGGACTTTTGACCAACAAGTAGAAAGATCCTAGTCAAGCCTTGACGAAGAACAGTTCACAGAGGTACAAGGCAACGCGAGGTCCAAAAATGTCAAAGTGAACGATTAAAAGACCATTACTAGTTTTCACTAAAGATCTGGAGAAGACCCAGAAGCCAAATGGAGAAAAAAACTACAAAAATAAAAAGCCCAAACATCAGAGAAGCAGCCCACAAAAATTGACACAATGATCTCATCAATGGGCCGCGGAACCACGGCCCTACCCCCACCAATGCCGCGGTTTCACGGCCATCTATGGCACGTGTCGGCGCAGAATTCTGGGGGTGCGTCGATGCTCTTGTTGGGATTTTTCGGGGGTATTTTTGTAATCGCACATGTGCGAGTCACTGTAACCCTAATTTTTCTATTTCCTTATAAATATGTAATTAAAATATTGTATTGAGGATGCCTCTTTCCAATAAATAAAAATTCAGATTCTTTTGAGGATTAAAGAGCATCATTTCTGTAAGTTCTTCTTTTAATTCCTGCCTTAGTTTATAATTAAATTCTTGCCTTAGATTAATTAATCTTTTTCCTTAGTTAATTCTAGTGTAGAATCTCTTAAAACTGCAGTAGGAAATTAATCCAATAGATCTAAAAATGCAAAATCTCGAAATGATGTTTTTAATAAAACCCCTAATGAGCGAGTAATTTCCTCGCTTGTTAGGGTTAGGAATATGGGAGGGAATGAGAGATGAAGATCTCTCATCTCTTTCGTGCCCAATTATTTTTAATAACTAGAACTTCATGCATGCATGCATGATCCGCTCCCTACGGCACCCTACCCACGAGGTAACGGTGAAACCGTAGTATAAAGGACCGGGCATGCATGTCTTCCATGAAGGTTAGAGCAAATATTAGGAAAGGACGGAAAAGGATCTAGAGGAAGAAACTTCGTTTCTTCCCAATCATCCTAATCCCTTTTTCTTATAGTTGCTATAACTTCTAAAAGATTTCATTTAGGGCATTGAAAGAGGTGTGACATTCAATCTTATCAAACTCCATCTTAGACCTAATCCTAGCAAGTTTCTTAACCATCGTACAACTTAGTTTTTTTTAGATTAAATTAAAAGACCAAACACCCATTGGAATCAGCCCGTAAGAACACTTAGGAAAATTACACATCCCTGTGGACCGACCTGTATTCACTGGCTAGCTTCATGCGACGCCGTTCTTGATTGCGGTAAATATTTTTGATCGTTAAAAACCTACACTAATCATGTGGCGCTTCCGCGGCCAGAGGTAGCTTCTCGTGGCGGTTCCGCGGTGGCGTCAACGGTTCAGATCCCGAGAAAATTTTGGAGGTGATGATGTCACCAAGCCACCGCAGAAGCGCGGTCCGAACAGGGTTGGCGTGGCGGAAACGCGGCGGCGGAGGCGGTTTGATTCCCGAGATTTCTTCTTCTACTCTGTTTTTATTTTCGTCTGTTTTTCAGATCGGCCGTTTTCTGTTTCTATCTCTGGATTTTTTCAGATCTGAATTTGTTCTGCGGTCCTGCAAAATTCACACGAAAAATACCCTTCAGAAAATAAAAGATGATAAATTTTTATATTTTTTTATTTTTCAGTTTTTATGATTTTTTTAATTTTATATTAACCCGAAATTGCAAAAAGAAAATAGCACGCCATCCCCGGCAACGGTGCCATTTGATTTGTAGATTTAATGCGTATGCGTTTTTAAAAGATGAATCAAAAATATTTATAACCGCAATCAAGAACGGCGTCGCTTGGTAGCTAGCCGGTGAGTACGGGTCGGTCCACAGGGATTTTGTGTATTCTCTAATTGTTCTTACGAGTTAATTCCGATTGTTGTCGGATTGATTAAATCTAAAACTAAGTTTATCTAGATCTAAATCTTGCTAGGGTTAGGTTTAGGTTAAGTTTGGAAATTGAAGATTTCCTCACCGCTTTCTATACCCAAATTAAGATCTCTTTAGGAGTTATGGTAATTATCAATATAGGGGATTGGTACCATCGGGAAGAAACGGTGTTTCTTTCTCTAGGTTCTTATCCTTCCTTTCTTAATCCTTACCCTAACCTTCATGGAAAACACGCTCAACCGAGCCTTTATACTATGGTATCATCGCTACCTCGTGGGATAGGATGCCGTAGAGAGCGGTGTGTGCATGTATGCATGGAGTCCTATAAAAACGTGTGATGGGCAAGAAAGAGGTGAGAGATCTTCATCTCTCAAGCCTTCCCCAAAGCTATCTCTAACAAGCGAGGAGACTACTCACTCATTAGGAAATTGAAAAACATTTCTAAACTTTCTATCTAGGGCAGAGAATAAAAGATCTAACTAGGGCAGATAAGAAATTATACTAGGGCAATGAAATAAAATTAACTAGGGCAAGAATTGAAAACTTACTCTAATTTGATGCACTCTTCATTCATTGCAGAAATTTACAGATCTGAATTTTTAGATATAAAATGAGGCACAAGAAGAGGCATGCCTAAAACAGGTTTTTAGGGTTCTATTTATAAATTCATAGAAACCCTAGGTTACAATCGCGTCATATCAGCAATTACAAGTATACCCCCTAAGAAAAGAACTAGTCAACGCACCGACGCGCCTCCACAGATTTTCCACCGACATGGGTAACACGTGGCCGCGGATCCGCGGCCAAAGCCCACGTTTGGTCACGGTTCCGCGGCCGTATATGGGCCTTGTGGGCTCATTTTCTTCGGTTATGTTCTGGTGGCATTTTACTCCTTTTTTCTTCACTTTGTTTCTCAGGTTGGCTTCTAGTTATCTTCCAGATTTCCACAGTGAATAATTGTAGTGGAATTTTACCGTTGCTTCGTGACGAAGTCTTGAACCTTGCGCTGCCTTTGCACTTTTTGAACTTGTTCACTGATCTTCGTTTATTCTCCAACTGTAGGCTTGATCAAGATTATTTCATTTGCTGGTCGTAGTCTCACTTTTGTATCGTCTTTTCATGTTCTTCACTGTTTTTGTTCCGAGAACCTGTAACATGTAACTATGTAGCAGACATGGGTCAAAAGCACCTGTTTATTTATAAAATGAATAAGAATGGAGAATATAATAATGCAAAATTATGGTATGAACAGCGCCCATCCTTGTATGAAAGACTTGAGCGCGCTTACTCGTTTCTTCATGATAAAACGAGAAGACTATTCGAGTTGGCGATGCAAAATAACCTTATCACATTGCCAGACCTAGGACGTCTAGCGCAACCCGACGGCATCAACAACCCTAATTACTGTTCCTATCATAGAATGGTAACCTACCCAATTGAAGATTGCTACGTCTTCAAAAACTGGGTCGAGGACCAGTATCAACAGGGGAAATTTGCAATGTCTAATAACTATAAGGTAAACCCACCAGAGAAGCACACTGCTAAAAAGGTGGACGCGCAGGGGGCATCATGCTCACTCATGGAAGGGACTCCATGGGAAGTCATTCTTTTAGCAAAAACCAAAAGAATACTGAAAGATCTACAAGCATGTCCGGTAGTTAAGTGAAAAAGCCCACTTGAACCCGAAATAATTGAAAAGAAGCTAAAATCTCATCCCGCACCGAAAGTTGTTGACGAGGGGAAAAAACCCCAAGTCAAGCCTTCGAAGTCTTCAAGAAAAAAGAATACCAAGAAGCCTGTGCAGCCTGCCGAGTATAACGCCAAGCACACAGATCTACAAAAAAACATAGATACGCTGGAGGAGTATAACCAAAAGGCACGAACATCGGTCACGCTCGAAGAATTCCTCAAACATTTTCTTAAGGGCGAAGACGGTGACAATGATGAAGGAAATGACTCATCAGAAGACACTTAAGACTATGTAGCAAGTTACCACATGGTCTCCCATTCGTCGTTATATGACGAAGAGGCTCCCTCAGCGTCAGAAAATAACGCAGAGGAACTGGGGGTAGAATCGGCGCTAAAAATCCCTGTAACTGCCAAAACAAGATCCGATTAAGAGGCTGCTAAACGAAGCCTTTCAAAAAAGCAAAGTTGACCGAGAACGCGAGACAACCATATATGAAGAGGCTAAGCGTCAGCGTCTGGATAAAGAAGCTGCGGCAAGGACGAGTCGTAAAGTGCTCCAACCAAACCAAAGCACTCCTGCAACAAATAAGAGCAGGATCAAAATAGAGAAGCAGTTCGCCAAAGCCCTACCAATGGGGATGAAGCTGCCACCTCTCATAAAGAACACTCCCAGGGTCATTTGCCTCGATGGAGAAGAATCACATCCAAACTACTGCCTATATAATCGGAAGGTCACCCACCCCACCAAGGAATGCCGTCCCTTCAAGAAGTGGTGGCAAGGATACGTTGCCCATCAAAAACACTTCAAGAGGATGAAGTACGAAGTTCACACTCGTCGACGGCAAAATAGTAGGACGAACACACATGAATAAATGACTGGCAACTGTCATGTGGTTAGTACCAGTTTGGAAGGAGGGAAACCCCAAGTTCTTATATTCAGGAGCGATTCTGAGGACGAAACACCCCTCACCCCTCTCTTCGAAGACTCTGACTTCGGAAAAGAGGAGGAGGAGAAAAACTGCGAGAATATTGAGCTACGTAACCGCACGCTGCCTGAGAAGAACCTCGGACCTACAAACAAAAGGTTTGAACAAAAAAGATAAATGTAAAATCCCTGAAGAAATTGCCCTCGATGACGGATTGGTAAAAGAGCTCACCACCGAAGACCCGCCTAAGAAAAATAAGGTGTATAACAACGTCCTCGCACATCAGAGGAAAATACCCTAGCAACTGAGCATATTAGATGCTCTTCTCCTGTCCAAAGAGGCAAGAGATTTCCTAATCACGGCATTACAAGAGCCCAATCAGTTCCAAGCTATCCTCGCAGAGGAGAAGATGAAAAATGAACTGGCAAAGGTCCACACGGCCGATATTACATTCAGTGATGAAGATCTACTCCTCGGTATGTGCGAACATAATCTCCCGTTGTATGTCACTGGGTACTGTCACCACATCAAGATAGAGAAAATGCTTGTCGACAACGGATCCTCCGTTAACCTTCTCAATGTGAGAGTGTTGAAGGAAATTTGCTTGAACGTTCAGCACCTTGCCCGAGATAAAATTACCATCTCCGGGTTTGACTCACAGTCATCACAGACGCTTGGATCCGTAATACTGACACTACACTTCGGGCTACTCGTCACTAACATCAAATTTCATGTCATTGATACCAAGACTTTTTATAATGCTTTGCTCGTCATGCCTTGGTTATACGAGTACAATGTCATCCTTTCTACACAACATCAGTGTATGAAGTATTTCAAGGATGGCTCGGAATACACCATCACAGGAGAGATAAATCCGTTCTCCATAAACGAAGTCCGGAAATACGAAGACGCAAAGTACTTCTTAACAGACTTCGAGGATACTGAAAGGTGCCACAAGCCGAAGAATAAGCAGAAATCCGTCGCCTCTATCCAGATCTTTATGAGCGATACCAAGGAAGATGAAGAAATAGTCTACTCGGGGCAACCCTAAAAAGAAAACAATAAGCCCGAACCATCTACTCCTATTTTGGTCTTTGGAAGCAACTCAGAGAACGAAGCCAATGAAGTGTTCTCCGTCCGCCCGTCAATGCAAAATTTTGCCAGAGCAAATCAGAGTCCACAAATTACAATGGCACTGCCTCGGCATTATAAGGAACTTGATGCGCTTGATACATACAGCGTACAAGAGCTACAAACTTTCTACATGCCTCCTAGGCGAAAGGGTGAAAATGCGATCCTCTTCTACCAATCTACGGTGGCCAAAATAGAAAAAGAAGTTTGGAATGATGCCGATTTTGCACTCAACAAGATTCAACTCATCCGTCTGCCAAGATATTACATGGAAGGATTAAAAAGCTGTTAAGATGCCAAGGTGTACCCCGTGAACAAACTGTTCGATAAACCCAATTCTACAAAAAGATTTGGGATATTCCTGGGACTCAGTGAAAAATACCCAACGGGAAGATGGAGACAACTGGGCTCGGATACGTTCGGTCCAAGAAACGATAGCAGATCTATAGTTACCACATCGTAAATAGCTCAAGTGAAGAGAAAAAAACTCTTCCAAGTAACCGTGACGTCAAATCGGAGCGAGATCCTGCTCTAAGAATGTTAAGCCTGTCGCTGGAAGAACAAATTGACAAGTTAATAAAAGAAGCTTATTAAATGAGCCGGGACAATCACAGTCACGAAATGGCCATTTATAAAAAAGCCAAGACGCAACGTCTCATCCGGCAATCTACGGGGAAAGTATACCGTATTGCTCTTCACCTCTGGCCCGCTATATGTTCTCGTGAAAGGGGAAAATCCCGAAATAGAGGCAAAGACAGGGCAAAGAAAGCAAACAACATTCGAAGACAACAAAGCAGATCCAAGACGCCGTGCAATCGAGAAAAACTCAATTGGAGCCTATCCTTTATAAAGAAGATGGGTCGGGAATACTCTTTCTCCTAAGACAAGACAAGAAAAATATTCAACCTTGTCATGAAACACCAAATGATGACGATTTCGGAGTCTCGGCGCCCCGAACAAATAAACAAAGTCCATCATCCGGATTATTGCCCCTATCACCGAATAATAGGTCATCTCCTCCAAGACTGGTTCACCTTCAAAGACTGGGTAGAAGACTAATATCAACAAGACAGGTTTACATTATCCGAAAGCTGGAGGGTAACTCCGCCTTAAAAACATGATCCAAAGAGGACCTATATCGTCAGGATAGGACCAGCTCAACATCAAGAAAGGAAGCAAACTCGTACTTGCCATATAATAACACTCTTAAAAGAGGGAGGGCACGAAAATATGAATGACCTCTTCAGGTGCTTCGCAAATGAATACGAGGACGAGGTAATCTCAGAGTTTCCACCAGCACCAAAAGAGCTGGAAGATGGGATATATACTATGGCGGACAACCTAAGAAAAATTGACTCAGGGACGGAAAATGATCCGAGGCTAATGTTCGTCAGTAAGCTACTATCTGAAAAATAGGTGTCCACGTTAAAAGACGTGCTCATGCAGTATAAAGATTGTTTCGCCTGGAACTATTCTTAATGCCAGGTCTAGATCCAATAGTGGTAGTACATAAACTGGCTATCTCGCCAGGTATAAAACCAATCAAACAGGCGCTAAGAAGGATGCGACTCAAACTTGAGATGAGTATCAATGCTGAATTCAAGAAACTAATCGAATCCGGCTTCATCCAAGAAGTTCAATATCCCGACTGGATCACTAACATCATTCCAGTGATGAAGAAAAACGAGACGGTTCGCATCTGCGTGGACTTTCAGGAGCTCAACAAAGCCTACCCAAAAGATGACTTCCCTGTACCTGTTACCGGGCTGATGATCGATAACACGTCTACCCATAAGGTCTTCTCTTTCATGGATGGATCTTCAAGATACAACCAAATAAAAATGCATACTGAAGACCAGAAACATACAGCCTTCCGGACCCCATTGGGCATATTCTGCTATAAAGTGATACCCTTCGGTTTGAAGAACGCCGGCGCTACCTACCAGAGGACCATGACAAAGATCTTCGATGACCTCTCATACACGAGATCGTCGAATGTTATATCAACGACCTTGTGGTAAAAAGAAAATCTCACAAGGAACATTAGGAACATCTAAAAATAGTGTTCCAACGTCTTCGGAAGTATAATCTAAAAATGAACCCTCTACAATATGCGTTTGGAGTTTCCTCGGAAAAATTCATAGGATTCATCATACGTCACTAGGGTATCGAAATCGATCCCTCAAATATCAAGACGATTATGGAAATGCCCACGCTAAGAACCCTCAAACAACTGCGGTCTCTCTAAGGAAAGCCCGTGTATATCGGGCAGTTCATAACCAACCTCTCCGGAAAATGTTGTCCCTACAGACATTTGATGAAGAAGGTGACCCTGTTCATCTGGGATCAAAAGTGCCAAAACACACTGGACGAAATCAAGCAATACCTATAAAATCCGTCGGTATTGACCGCTCTAGTTAAGGGAAAACCCCTTATCCTATATACAACGGCCATTGAGGGTTCTCTAGGCACATTGTGGGCACAAGAGAACGGTCAAGGAAAGGAGTGAGCTCTATACTATTTAATTCGAGTTCTCCTGGGGGCAGAAAACAACTATTCCCCCATCGAAAGCATTGCCTAGCGCTGATCTTCGCAATAATGAGCTCAAACATTACGGCTTGGCACATGAGGTCCATCTCGTATTGAAGGTGGATCCTCTCAAATATCTAATGTCAAAGGCCATGTTAACAGGAAGGCTTGCCAAATAGGCCCTCCTCCTGATGGAGTTCTCGATAACGTATCGTCCCCTCAAAGCAGTAAAAGGGCGGGCCATTGCCGACTTTCTCGTGGAGCATCCGATACAAGCCGACTCTCCCTTAAATTACGAGTTGCCATACGAACATGTGTTCGACGCAATCAAAGAAGAAATTGATTCCCAATGGGAACTCTAATTTGGTGGAGCATCTTCCATGAAGCGACGTAAGCAAAACACCCCCATAATCAAAGTAGGGGTGGGCCTTATCTTCGTGACCCTGCAAGGAGGGATATTGTGGTACGCCCTTTCCTTTATGGAGCCAAGGACTAACAACGAAGTTGAATACGAAGCTTTGATAGCAAGTCTTGAGATCGCTATCGACAAGGGAATCAAAGACCTCCACATATATGGAGACTCCCAGCTGATCGTTAGCCAAGTAAATGGCAACTATCAGACATGCATGTCAGAGCTGGTAAAGTATGGCGAAAAAGTGCAGCAACTGCTAACGCAAATCCCTTCCTATACCCTGGAAAGCATATTGCGTGCGGAAAACGGTAAGGCGGATGCATTGGCCAAATTGGCTAAGGAATTAGCCGATGAAGACCTCAATGACGTGAGGATCATTATGCAAAGCCGCAGGGTTCTCATGCCAACAAGTATATCTTTAGAAGACCTGATACAACCATCCGAAGAAAAAGAAATGATCGAACAATCAGCCCTTCAAATAGAGGAAGAAGAAAAGGTAAAGGACTGGAAGGAAGTCTTCATAGACTACTTCAAGTCCCAACGAAGGCCCGAAAATGCGTCATCTAGACATCAGCTCATGAAACGAGCTTTGTCTTTCACCTTCGTCAATGATACTCTATATAAGAGATCGTTCGACTGTCTATAGCTAAGATGCCTAAGGCCGATGGAAGCAAAGAAATTCGTCCAAGAAATTCACAACGGACTCTGCGGTTCTTATCAAGCTGGGCCAAAGATGAAGCTGAAGATAAAAAGAATGGGTTACTATTGGCCCACGATGATCCACGACTACCTCGAATATGCGAAGTAATGTCACTTGTGCCAAATTCACGGGTACTTCATCCATCAACATCCAAATCCGCTACACCCGATAGTGGATAGCCGGCCGTTCGAAATGTGGGGAACTGATATAATTGGCCCTATCAAATCGGCATCATCCAAAGGACATCGATTCATACTAGCAACAACTGACTACTTTTCTAAATGGACAGAAGCAGTACCACCAAGGGAGGTGAAGACAAAGAATATCCTCCACTTCTTCAGAACCCATGTCATCCATTTGTTCGTGTAGGGTTCCTAGGCACTCTCAAGAGGTCTCACAAGGCATCAACCATGCCAATTTCAAATTTTTTAGGGTGCCGAGAAAACCTAATACGGATCGTTGACTAGAGTTTAGGCGAAAAACGAAACTAGTTAACACCTTAACTAAAGGAGAGAGGCTGCAACCTTTGTAGATCCGTTTCTCCACTTCCTTAGCTCCACGTAGGCGTCCTCTCGCTGTCCGTCTCGAATCCCGAACTCAATCGTCGGCTTCATCGGAGAAATGGGCGGGCTAGGTCGTCGGCTTCGTGCCGAAGATGATCTACGTCGAGGCATCACAAGTTCAAGCTCCAACTTCACCAAGTTGTGAAACTTGTGAAGAAAACACCCAAAACCACTTGGCAAGAGATAGAGGATGAAGAAATAGGAGGTGGGTTCACTTTAAAATTGGATTTCTCACACTTTTGCTCAAGTTGCCATTGATGGACTTAAGCTTTTTCTTGAAGAAGAAGATGATGAAGAAAATAGAATATGATAAGTTATTATAAAATGAAAAAGAAAATGAATACTTATCATAATGTAAACCATGGTTAGGTGTAGAGAATTGACTAAGGTTAGATGAATGGTTAGGGTTAAGCATGAAGACAAAATGGTCACTTTGGTCAAAGCTTCATGAAGCTTCAACAAGCTTCTTGATAAAAGAAACCATTTTGTTTTCTATTATCTATTTCTCAAAAAGGAAAAGATAAATAATTAAGTGAAAACATGTAACCCTAACCATTTACTTAACCAAGGTTTAATTCTTTACACTTAACCAAATGAGCAAGTATCATCAAACATGATACAAACATGTGCACAAAAAATATATCACATATACAACTTGCACATCAAGTGAGAAAATCCATTTAAAGTGAACCAATACTAGTTAATGCAAAGTAATATATCAAATGTATAATTATACATTAAATCATTAAATCAACACTTGATTTAACGATCCGGTCATATCGCATATAACCGACTAGTATCCTATGTATCGGCTTATCGAATCAATCCTTGATTCGATATCTAGGTTATATCGCATATAACCAATCGATACATTCATCGCGAGAATAGAATACGGTATCACATACACGCATTATTCTCGGTCCTGCACATATCTCATACGTGCCCCTATTTCGTTTCGCTTGAGCCAGGAAACCTCTGTGTAGGACACTAAAGACTCGTCAATACGCCGGCAGCAGATGATGATCATATCAAGCACCCACAAGACGCAAGCGGTCTGCTAAACGTAACGGCCACCCGGGTATTGAGCGATCAGAAGATCGACGAGCAAGCCCGCTCACACTCCTGTGAATCCAACCAGTAACACTTACCGTACAGTCCGGTCTGTTCGTCTGATATGTCGCATATCAAGTCTAGGGGTGGGAAACGTCAGACCCCAATAACCGATAAGTCGTACCGATGTGAGGCTCATAACGGGTCGAGAAACTACTGGTAACACTTACCAGCAAATCTCTGATCAGCCCTGGCCAGGGACTTCCCTATTACGGCCAATCGAGCACAGCGCAACATCAACCCCCAATACCGGGAGAGACGAAACCCCTCCTATCGCTCATTGCCTCCATGTGACTCGGGACTGTACCCAAAGACCACCGTTTTGCACGCCCTCATGGACGTGGTAAGGTGGAGATCAAAGCACAGTAGGAATCACACAAGACTCTATGACGATCTCGGGTCTACAGACTAACCTGCACAAGTGTCACTTGAGAACTGCCATCTGACGTGAGGTATAATACCATCTGGGAGTTCTCGGCGAGTCTGTCCAGTGTACCCAGTCTCCACTGAGCACCCGTATACCATCTCTGATGTCAAACACCAATGGATATGGGATCATCCATCGCCCATCTCATGGGTCGAGAGGCGTATACGCTAGTCTACACTGGTATATCGATGCCCCGTCTCGATACACCCACGACTAGGGACCTTGAAGGATGTACCTATGGACTACCATGTCCCCACTAGTATGATCTGCATCATAGTCCAGGTAGTCAAGTACACATCCTAAGGGCTTTACCAACATGTAACTATAAGACAGATTAAAGAGACTAGTATACATGTTAAGATAAAGAGTTACCAGATAGCATACTATCATATCGAGCAAGAAAGTCATCTCTATATATGTCCAAGCATCCAATATAATATACATCATATGTACAATACTGGCCTCTAGGGCATACATACAACTAACAATCTCCCACTTGCACTAGGGTCAGCTGCTGTAGTATCGCATACCGAGCATCCCGAAGAGTCTCTCAAACTGTATCTGGGGAATGGCCTTCGTGAGTGAATCCGCAGTGTTGCTCTTCGTGTCAACCCTCCTGACCTCGATCTCCCGGCGATCAACTATCTCCCTGATCAGGTGATACCGCCTTAGAATATGCCTGGATCGCTGATGGGACCTGGGTTCCTTGGCCAAAGCCACCGCTCCATTGTTATCGCAATACAAAGGTATTGGATGCTCAATGGATGGAACCACTCCAAGTTCAGTAATGAACTTCTTGATCCAGACAGCCTCTTTGGCAGCATCGTTGGCAGCGATGTATTCAGCCTCCATCGTCGAGTCTGCCACGGTTTCCTGCTTGGAACTCTTCCAGCTAACCGCCCCTCCGTAAAGGGTAAAGACAAATCCCGACTGCGACTTAGAGTCGTCCTTATCACTCTGGAAGCTCAAATCGGTAAAGGACTCCACTTGGAGTTCTCCGTTACCATACACCAAGAGCATCTCTATAGTCCTTTGCAAGTACTTGAGAATGCTCTTCACAGCTGTCCAGTGACTCTCTCCAGGATCAGCTTGATACCTGCTCACTACACTTAGTGAGTATGCTACATCGGGTCTGGTACACAGCATCGCGTACATGATAGAGCCTACAGCCGAAGCATAGGGTATCCCTTGCATGCGAGCTCTCTCCAAATCAGTCTTGGGAGACATCTCTTTGGAGAGAGTGACTCTAGAGATCGTGGGCAAGTTCCCACGCTTGGATTCTTCCATACTAAACCTCTTTAGTATGGTGTCAATGTACCTGGATTGGGACAATCCCAATATCCGTTTGGATCTATCTCTATAGATCCTTATTCCCAATATGCAGGAGGCATCACCAAGATCTTTCATCGAGAATCTTTGTGATAAGAAGAGCTTGACCGATTGCAGCATAGGAATGTCATTTCCTATCAAGAGTATGTCGTCTACGTACAATACGAGGAAGACAACCTTACTCTCTGCCAGCTTCTTGTAAATACAAGGTTCATCTGGGTTTTTGACGAAATCAAACTCTTTGATAACGACGTCAAAGCAGATGTTCCAACTCCGAGATGCTTGCTTTAATCCATAAATGGATTTAAGCAGCTTGCACACCTTCCCGCTGCTCCCACTGTCTACGAAGCCCTCTGGCTGAGTCATGTACACGCACTCTTCTAAATCACCATTTAGAAAGACGGTCTTAACATCCATTTGCCAGATTTCGTAATCATGATATGCAGCGATGGCAAGCATGATCCGGATGGATTTAAGCATAGCCACTGGAGAAAAGGTTTCGTCATAGTCCACACCTGGTCTTTGACGAAAACCTTTTGCTACAAGTCTAGCCTTGAAAGTCTCCACTTTCCCATCTACACCATGTTTTTTCTTGAAGATCCACTTGCTCCCAATGGGTTTTACCCCTTCAGGAGCAACTTCCAAAGTCCATACTTTGTTGGTGTACATGGATTCCATCTCGGACCGCATAGCATCCAGCCATTTCACTGAGTCCCTACTCGTGATGGCCTGCTCGAAGCTAGTTGGGTCATCATCATCCATGATGCAGTCCTCGCTCCCACCATCCATGAGAAAACCGTAGTATCTCTCAGGTTGGCGAGAAACCCTACTAGATCGGCGGAGAGGCTGGGGTTCATCGGGAACTACGGAATCCTCTGGTTCCACCAGATCTTCTGTTGTAGCATTTGTAGCTGGAACTTCTTCCAGTTCTACCTCATGACCACAAATCTCTTTTTCAAGAAATTCCTTTTCTAAAAAGGTGGCATGCCGAGAAACAAACACTCTTTGTTCCTCAGGGTGGCAGAAGATATACCCTTGTGAATTCTTGGGATATCCTATAAATTTGCATAGAACAGACCGTGCCTCGAGTTTGTCCGGATTTGTTGTTTGACATAGGCTGGACAACCCCATATCTTAACATAGTTAAGACATGGTCTCTTCCCTTTCCATATCTCATATGGAGTGGTAGGCACAGATTTGGTGGGGACCATATTCAATAGATGTATGACTGTCTCAAGCGCATACCCCCAGAAGGAAATAGATAACTCAGCTGTGCTCATCATAAAGCGCACCATATCTAATAGGGTGCGGTTTCTCCGTTCTGATACACCGTTGTGCTGTGGTGTATATGGAGGAGTCAGCTGAGAGAGAATCCCATTCTCTTTTAGGAAGTCCATGAATTCATTGCTCAAGTATTCACCTCCTCGATCAGATCGAAGGATTTTAATACTTTTTTCCGGTTTGGTTTTCGACTTCTTGTTTATATTCTCTAAATTTCTCAAAAGCTTCAGACTTGTGTCTTATTAAGTACACATGTCCGTATCTTGAGAGATCGTCGGTGAATGTAATGAAGTACGAAGAACCATCCCTGGCATGTGTAGACATGGGACCACATACATCACTATGTATTAGTCCCAAGAGTTCGGTAACTCTTTCTCCGTGTCCCGTAAACGGAGTTTTGGTCATCTTGCCTTTGAGACATGACTGGCAAGTGTCATAAGATGAAAATTCGAAAGGTTTCAAATGTCCATCCTTATGCAACTTAGCTAGTCGTGTCGCATTGATGTGACCCAGTCTACAATGCCACAAGAAGGATTCGTTCAGCTCTGAACTCTTCCTCTTGTGTGTGTTTGTTATGCTCAGAACTATTGATTGATTTAGAACATAAATGTCATTGCACAACGTGCCTGATCCAACCAACTTTTGGTTACAGAAAATGTTCATAACATTGTCCTGTAATACAAAATTATATCCCTCTTTACTCAACAAAGAGACTGATATAATTTTGCATATCAGGTTCGGCATGTAATAGCATTCGTTCAGAACCAATGTATTACCAGTTGGTAATGCAAGGTGATATTCCCCGACAGTCTTAGCTGCAACAATTGCACCATTTCCAACTCTAATGTCTTTATCACCTTCTCCAAGTTCTCTACCTTTCCTGAGCCCATGTAACTGATTACATATATGGGATCCTGACCCGGTATCTAATACCCGGGACGTGGAGCAAATAGAGAAACAGTTCTCTGTAACAAACGCACCCGAAGAAAATGCATCATCATGTACTTTCTTCATTCGGGTGGCATGGGAATTCTGGTATTCCCCTATATCCTGTTCATTCCTATAACTCTTATAAGAAAGAACGGAACCAACGTTCCCCAGCACAGTATAACATGCGGGTTCGGTCAATACATCCATATTATTATCTTTATTAGGGCATGACATGGTTGCTACCTGGAGAGAGAGAGAAGAAAACACTTTAGCGTATGCTCGTGCAAGATCAGATTGGTTATTATCTTATCTAATCAGGATGGCTCCCACTAGTTTTTATCAAATCTTTCTTCAAACCCAAAAAGGAAAGACTAGCCGGGATTAATTACACACTACAAGTTCGCCAATCTTTCAGCCAGGCCAGTGTCGGTACTTTGAGGGAGGTCCCCCGTGCTTTCGCACGAACCTGATTAATGTAAACCTCGTTTTTCCAGAGGCGTAACCCCGTTGACACCTTTCTAGACACCTACTTGATCAGCTAATTGCAATGTGTAAAACTCTCCCAGGAGTAACTCTTACTCGCAGTGGGTATCGGGATCCAACTATCTCATAGAAGGTATGCAATCTCATTGCAAATTTCAACTCTTGAAACTCCCGATAATGTTTTTGCCCCTAGCGTGCTATGACCTTGACGAAAGCCAACAAACCACGGCCCGCTAGTCAAGTTCAACCCGTACATTTCTTGACTAAATTAAACCTGTTGGAGATAGTGCCCTCAGAGTCAATTATTGGATCACAGGCACGTGATTGCAATGATTGAGGGAGGACCTATCCCAGGAGGACAGTCTCACTCAAGATGATAGTATGCTATCGGTTTATCTTTATCATCGTGTACTGCTTTAGGTGACCTGACATGTCGCTATTACACGTTGATAGAGCCCCTAGGATTCTTGCTTGACTACCAGCAGTATGATGGCGATCATATACGTGGGAGCTGGTAGTCTATAAGCACATCCTTAAAAGGTCCCTAGTCGTAGGAGTTTCGAGACAGGGCATCGATACTCCATTAGTAAACTAGTGTATACAGTCGAGACCCCGATGAGGGGCGGTGGCCGGTCTCACAAGCCACTGGTGTCAGTTGGTTCACCTAAGATGTATACAGGTGCTCATTGGGTTATGAGTACACCGGACAGGACTCGCCGGGAACCTGCTAGTTGGTCTTATACCAGATGTCAGATAGCAGTTCCCTGGTGACATGTGTACAGGTTAGTTCATCGACCTGAGATCGTCATTTGTCTCATGTGAGTTCCCACTGTGCTTTGATTACTACCCTACCACGGCTCAAAGGAGTCGTGCAAACAGGTTTTAGTTGGGTACAGTCCCGAGCCATATGGAGGTAGTGAGCGAATCTGCAGGGGTTCGTCTCTCCCGGTATTGGGGGTGAGGTCGCGCTGTGTCTAGGAGAGCCATTACACAAAGCCCTCGGCCGAGGCAGGAGATTTACTGGTAGGTATTCCAGTAGTATCTCAGGGTGTTCTGGGCTACGCTCCGACACGACTTGTACCGCTTTTGGGGGTCTGACTTTTACCAACCCCCTAGGCCCGACATGCGATGCTCATAGACGAACGGACCGGACTGTACGGATATTGTCACTGACAGGCTCAGTAGGGTGTCAGGATGAGTTCGCTCATCGACGTCCCTTTTGGTTAATAGCTGGTGGCCCGTCACGTATTGGCTTATACCTCTGACGTGCTAGTGGTTAAATCCACAACCATAGTATTGACGAGTCTTTAGAGTCCACCACACTTTCAGTTACTCAAGCTTTCGGGCGAAACGCTGTAGAGGCCGTATGGAGATATGGCAGGGTCCGATCAGATACGTGCGGTATTGCATGGATCAGGATCGGACAGTTTTGTACTAGTGGCCGTATAGTTATATGGCAGGGCTCGATCTGATACGTGCGGTATTGCACGGATCAGGATCGGACGGATTTTACTAGCCGGCTTTGGTTTAAGCCGGATCCTAGTTTAGTACAGTGTAGATTTTGTCTCATTGCATTTGTATCCGGTAGGAATACAGATGCGGGTGTGTATGAACAGTATCGGGGTTTTCCTGTAATTTATTACGGGACCAGTTTTCTGGAGTTGCCAGTTTGCATTCCGTTCCGGCCGGTTTTCCCTTGTTCTTTCCCGGCCGAACCTTTTGATGGAGGGTGTTATTTGCAAGTTTGCAAATAACACATTGTGGAGGGTTTTCATGCAAATGGTTTGATTATGAAAGCATCTTTTTTATTCCTTTCTTTTCTATCATCATTTCTTGTAAAAGGTGATTAGGATTGATTTGTGTTTGATGTGAGATTGTGATGATGATGTTTGGATATGGTCACCTTTCTCTTTCTCCTACACTCACCTCCCTTCTTGTTATGGTTTGCATTTTCATTCCTCCACCATTCTCACTAGATAAAGATGCTTCACTTGAGAGAAAAAGAAGGAGAGAGTTCTTTTTGGTTATGTGAGGAATTCTTGATCTCATCTTCTTCTTGCTAGAAAATTGAAAGCACCAATTTTCTTTACCTCTTCCTCCATCCTCCAAGGCAACATAATCCCCAAATGAGACATAGCCTCTACACTACACATTCTACAGCAAATCTTGGGCACGTCGACTTGCCAGCTTCGTGCCCGAGTTGCCTCGGTATTGAGGTGGGAGTCCGTAAAAGATGCAGGCGACGTGGTGCCCTTCCGGCGAGGAGGCGACGACATGGAGACAGGACTTTCCGCGGTAGATCGGGACGATGAAGAGAAGACCGGAGGACTCGGATCACTCGGTATACCTCTCACCCTTTCTCTTGATAGCTAGTATCGGTTAATGGTTACGATCCGGGTGTATTGTCCGCGGTAGCGCCAGTTTCCAAGTAAGGAAAAATTTTGATTCCGCATTTTGGCCTCGGATAGACGGCCGGGGCGCTGCCGTGGCGCAACAAAACCCACCCGCACGACCCTTGACGAAAGCCAACAAAGCCGTACGACTACCCTAATCCAGTCGCATCATATGTAGCAGATAAGCAGCACATAGCTACCGCACACTACACCTTGACGAAAGCCAACAAATGTAGCACGAATACTATATGCAACTTATCTGAAATGACGGAGGGCTACGACAGGTTTTTCTGAAAACCTATTGCGTAATGAAATTGATATCGTTGTAGAATCAAATGAAGTTTTAAAATGGAGTGATTTTGAGGCTTTTCTAGTTTTGCTAAAGGGGTCACTCCCGGTGAAGGGATCGTCGGCCATTTCCTCGTCGAATGAGGTGCGGGATATATCATATATATCACTGTGCAAAGCAAAAACTCTTAAAAGCAATCAATAACCAAACCGAGTGTGTAGCATCTGCCAGTTATTGCTAAAGGAGTCACTCCCAGTGAAGGGATCTCGGTCCTTTCCTCGTCGAATGAGGTGCAGGATATATCATATATATCGCTGGGCAAAGCAAGAACTGTAGCTACCTGTTTTATTTTAAAATTCGATTCCACAACATCTTAGGTTTCTTTTCTTTCATTAATCACATTAATGAAGTCCCATCATTTAAGTCACCTAAACGTCGCAGATAAATACGACGTACACTTATGCCATCCGCATTCGCCTGGATGTCCCCTCGTGCACCGTTAGGTTAGGTAACTAACGACAGAGCAGGGCAGGGCTAGTGCGGATGCAAAACATAAGTAACGTCTATATAATATATCATATATACTATATACAGTATCTATCACAGAACATCACATGATCGCATCACAGATATCGCAGCAGAAGAAACATATGAAACATTGGATATACTAGGACGTCCGTGTTTTCAATACGAGCCAGTATAAAACACGGATTCCACGGTCGTGATGAATAGCCAATCCCACACCCCTAGACCCCTACGAGAGCGGTAAGCAACCCTACCAATTCTAGGGTTAGGAGACCCGGACTCGACTCCTTGAGTTGGTCTCCCACTGGACCCCAGAACCCGGTTACTTGTGATCCCCTCCTTGGGTCTATCCTAATGCGGAAAAGTAAATAATATACAAAAGGTGACAGCTTCCGCAACCTGGAAGTGCCCCAATAAAAGAATATTACATACAAGTTTTTACATGAATGAAAATGAAAAACACTCATCTCACATAAAAAACCCCGGCTATTCGAACACGACGATCCAATATAACATATCCAGCAACACATAACATCACATGTCATCAACGTAAGTAAGTATGCATACCCCAATTGTCGTTGACGTATAGCAACGAAACCGGCAATATCAACATACTACACTTACGGTCACAGAAAAGAAAGTGTAAAACTACAACAGTTGGAATCCGCAACCCTTTTAGACATCACATGCCTAATCAAATGAAATACTTAGACATCACATGCCTAACAGTTATAAACCCCGCATTTTAGTCTTATTATCGAAAACTCTTTTCAATATCAAGTGAAACTAAACCGCTAGATTTATAACATTCATTCAGTTATCTCATAACTGTTTGTGAATTCCAATTATTGTATCCCATTCCGGATAAAAAAAATATATTAAACTTTCTGATCGAACATTCGAACACCCAAGTTTTTCCGAAACCGTTCAACACATGAAATAGGTTCAAAGACATTCACTTCATGCCTCAGTACCAACGGTCCAGCCGTAGAAGGGTCAAGCCAACGCCTCACATGTGGCACGCCGTACTGCCCCAAACCCGAAGGTTCAAAGGGCAGTTCAAGACGGTCACATAATCGAGTTAAGGTTTGTTGTCTTCTAGAAAGACCATCGCGTTACTTGCACTACTCAGAACGTCCTTAAACCACAGAGAAATCCAACACTTGGATATATTTCGGCAGGGAAAAGATTGGGTATTTACATCCGATCGAACTTTTTAACATATTGTAAAATTATCCGGAAAAACACACAGACAAAATTTGATAATCCGATCGAATCTCTGATTCCCAATACAACCCTAGAATACTCAACTCTGAAGTCATAATAAAAATACCCAGAAAATATAGCACTATGAAAATAGGAATTACTGTGTAAAATTCATTGGACAAGGCGACAGTACGGCCGCGGAACCGCCGCATGAGCAAGCTCATGCCGTGGAACCGCGGCGGTTTAATGGACTTATCTTCTCGAATTTCACAGTAACTCTTATGAACACCTGCTGATTTTTCTACATATTTTTAATTCATAAAAAACCAGATTTTTAGAAAATTTCCAGAGAGCATTTTGGATGTTGGTTTCGATGTTCGTTCGGATTTCAAACGTCGTCTACGCATCGCCTAAGGCTCTAGCTAGGCTCTGATACCACTGTAGGGTTCCTAGGCACTCTCAAGAGGTCTCACAAGGCATCAACCATGCCAATTTCAAATTTTTTAGGGTGCCGAGAAAACCTAATACGGATCGTTGACTAGAGTTTAGGCGAAAAACGAAACTAGTTAACACCTTAACTAAAGGAGAGAGGCTACAACCTTTGTAGATCCGTTTCTCCACTTCCTTAGCTCCAAGTAGGCGTCCTCTCGCTGTCCATCTCGAATCCCGAACTCAATCGTCGGCTTCATCGGAGAAATGGGCGGGCTAGGTCGTCGTCTTCGTGCCGAAGATGATCTACGTCGAGGCATCACAAGTTCAAGCTCCAATTTCACCAAGTTGTGAAACTTGTGAAGAAAACACCCAAAACCACTTGGCAAGAGATAGAGGATAAAGAAATAGGAGGTGGGTTCACTTTAAAATTGGATTTCTCACACTTTTGCTCAAGTTGCCATTGATGGACTTAAGCTTTTTCTTGAAGAAGAAGATGATGAAGAAAATAGAATATGATAAGTTATTATAAAATGAAAAAGAAAATGAATACTTATCATAATGTAAACCATGGTTAGGTGTAGAGAATTGACTAAGGTTAGATGAATGGTTAAGGTTAAGCATGAAGACAAAATGGTCACTTTGGTCAAAGCTTCATGAAGCTTCAACAAGCTTCATGATAAAAGAAACCATTTTGTTTTCTATTATCTATTTCTCAAAAAGGAAAAGATAAATAATTAAGTGAAAATATGAAACCCTAACCATTTACTTAACCAAGGTTTAATTCTTTACACTTAACCAAATGAGCAAGTATCATCAAACATGATACAAATATGTGCACAAAAAATATATCACATATACAACTTGCACATCAAGTGAGAAAATCCATTTAAAGTGAACCAATACTAGTTAATGCAAAGTAATATATCAAATGTATAATTATACATTAAATCATTAAATCAACACTTGATTTAACGATCCGGTCATATCGCATATAACCGACTAGTATCCTATGTATCGGCTTATCGGATCAATCCTTGATTCGATATCTAGGTTATATCGCATATAACCAATCGATACATTCATCGTGAGAATGGAATACGGTATCACATACACGCATTATTCTCGGTCCTGCACATATCTCATACGTGCCTCTATTTCGTTTCGCTTGAGCCAGGAAACCTCTGTATAGGACTCTAAAGACTCGTCAATACGCCGGCAGCAGATGATGATCATATCAAGCACCCACAAGCCGCAAGCGGTCTGCTAAACGTAACGGCCACCCGGGTATTGAGCGATCAGAAGATCGACGAGCAAGCCCGCTCACACTCCTGTGAATCCAACCAGTAACACTTACCGTACAGTCCGGTCTGTTCGTCTGATATGTCGCATATCAAGTCTAGGGGTGGGAAATGTCAGACCCCAATAACCGATAAGTCGTGCCGATGTGAGGCTCATAATGGGTCGAGAAACTACTGGTAACACTTACCAGCAAATCTCTGATTAGCCCTGGCCAGGGACTTCCCTGTTACGGCCAATCGAGCACAGCGCAACATCAACCCCCAATACCGGGAGAGACGAAACCCCTCCTATCGCTCATTGCCTCCATGTGACTCGGGACTGTACCCAAAGACCACCATTTTGCATGCCCACATGGACGTGGTAAGGTGGAGATCAAAGCACAGTGGGAATCACACAAGACTCTATGACGATCTCGGGTCTACAGACTAACCTGCACAAGTGTCACCTGAGAACTGCCATCTGACGTGAGGTATAATACCATCTGGGAGTTCTCGGCGAGTCCATCCAGTGTACCCAGTCTCCACTGAGCACCCGTATACCATCTCTGATGTCAAACACCAATGGATATGGGATCATCCATCGCCCATCTCATGGGTCGAGAGGCGTATACGCTAGTCTACACTGGTATATCGATGCCCCGTCTCGATACACCCACGACTAGGGACCTTGAAGGATGTACTTATGGACTACCATGTCCCCACTAGTATGATCTGCATCATAGTCCAGGTAGTCAAGTAAACATCCTAAGGGCTTTACCAATATGTAACTATAAGACAGATTAAAGAGACTAGTATACATGTTAAGATAAAGAGTAACCAGATAGCATACTATCATATCGAGTAAGAAAGTCATCTCTATATATGTCCAAGCATCCAATATAATATACATCATATGTACAATACTGGCCTCTAGGGCATACATACAACTAACAGTTCGACACTCTGCGACGGATAATCTCGGTTAATGGGCCAGCTTACAGAATCCATAAAATAAGCCACTCCGCACAGCAGCATAAAATAGATTAGAGATACTCTTCAGTCTATAATTCTCGGGCCAACGGTCTAGGTAAACCTTTCAACAAGACCTTGATAAAGATTATAAAAAAGACGGTGTCCAGAAACAAAAAAGACTGGCACGAAAGGCTACATGAAGCTCTTTGGGCATACCGAACAACATTCAAGGCCACGATTACAACATCATACGCATTGGTGTTCGGCACAGAAGCAGTACTTCCATTGGAAATAGAACTCCCCTCTCTACGAGTAGCGGTTCAATACAAGCTGATAGATGAAGAAAATTCCCATCTTAAGCTTGAGGAGCTCGACGCCCTCGACAAAACTCGCCTTATAGCATAGCAAAATCTGGAGGCTTATAAGACAAGGATGACACGGTCATACGAAAAACTGACCAGGCCGAGAACATTCCACCAAGGCGAACTTGTGCTAGTCGTCAAAAGACCAATGATCCCCGATAGTGAAAAATGAGGGAAGTTCGAGCCGAACTATGAAGGCACGTGCATCATAGACAAAGTTTACCAACGTGGAGCCTACTTGCTCATGGATATGCATGTTGAAAGACCCTTCCAGCCAATAAACAGTCAATTCCTCAAAAAGTACTATGCTTGAAGGGGCATGACTTAGGTCAATGATAGATAACGACGCTTGTGTTCGCCCGCTATTTTCCTGAGTCAAAACTCTGAGAGTAGTATCCAAAAAGCTCCGTCGCCCCAAAACGCGCCGATAAAGGACCGAAACGTCCCTAAACTAATAATGGACCAAAACGTCCTTAAACTAATAATGGACTGGAACGTCCTTAAACTAGCATTCTCCCCAAAACACGGCGATAAAGGACCAAAAAATCCCTAAACTAACAAAAGGCCGAGACGTCCCTAAACTAATAATGGACCGAAAAGTCCTTAAACTAAAAAATCGCCCTAAAATACTGTAAGTGCACGGCGGCGCCCCGGCCGTCAATCCGACGGCCAAACGCGGAAACGGTGGTAAACTTTAAAATTTGCGGACTTAGCAAACCGGCACCACCGCGCACTAAACCCCGGATCGTTACCATTAAACTAGTCTAGCTAACTAACAAGATAGGTTAGAGATATACCGACGATCCAAGTCCTCCGGTCTTCATCTCCACTCCGATCTCCTCGCGGGATCTCCGTCCGTCTTCTCCTCGTCGGAAAGGGCACCACGAAGCCGGGTACTTTTACGGGCTCCCACCTCAATACCGAGGCAACTCGCGCATGAAGCCGGCTACTCGACATGCTCAAGATTTGCTGTAGGAATATAGTGTAGAATCAAAGTCTCTCTTTTGGGGTTTGGTTGCCATTTGTGGATGATGGAGGAATCAAGACTAGAAAAATGGTGCTTGCATTTTTCTAGCATGGAAAGAAGATCAAGAATGAAACTCTCATGGTGAAGCTCTCATCTTTTTCTTTCTCTCTTTTCTTTTCTTCTTCTCTTTCTTTTCTTCTTCTCACTTTCAACCATGATCAAAAACTATCAACTAAGAAAATGGTGGAGGATAGATTATGAAGCATGAAGGGAGGTGAGTGTAGTAAAAGGAGGAGGGTGACCACATCCAAAAACATAATCATCACTAAATCAACATCAACCTCAAATCCATCCTAATCCTTTCTTATCTCATAAATGCATGAAAAGCAAAGATGCTTTCATAATCAAATCATATGCAAATAAATCCTCCACAAAGTGTAATTTGCAAAACTGCAAATTACCCCCTCCATCAGAAAAGTCCGGCCGGGAAAGAACAAAGAAAAACCGGCCGGAACGGAAAGCAAAATGGCAACTCTAGAAAACTGGTCCCGTAATAAATTACAGGAAAACCCCACACTGTGCATACACACCCGCATTTGTATTCCGTCCGGATACAAATGCAATGAGACAAAATCTACACTGTACTATACTAGGACCGGCTTAAACCAAAGCCGGCTAGTAAAAACCGTCCGATCCTGATTCGTACAATACCGCACGTATCTGATCGAACGCTGCCATATAACTATACGGCCACTAGTACAAACCGTCCGATCCTGATCCGTGCAATACCGCACGTATCTGATCGGACCCTGCCATATCTCCATACGGCCTCTACAGCGTTTCGCCCGAAAGCTTGAGTAACTGGAAGTGTGGTGGACTCTAAAGACTCGTCAATACTATGGCTGTGGATTTAACCACTAGCACGTCAGAGGTATAAGCCAATACGTGACGGGCCACCAGCTATTGACCAAAAGGGACGTCGATGAGGAAGCTCACCCCGACACCCAACTGAGCCTGTCAGTGACAATATCCGTACAGTCCGGTCCGTTCGTCTATGAGCATCGCATGGCGGGCCTAGGGGGTTGGTAAAAGTCAGACCCCCAAAAGCGGTACAAGTCGTGTCGGAGTGTAGCCCAGAACACCCTGAGATACTACTGGAATACCTACCAGTAAATCTCCTGCCTTGGCCAAGGTCTTCGTGTAATGGCTCTCCTAGACACAGCGCGACCTCACCCCCAATACCGGGAGAGACGAAACCCCCGAAGATCCGCTCACTGCCTCCATGTGGCTCGGGACTGTACCCAACTAAAACCTGTTTGCACGACTCCTTTGAGCCGTGGTAGGGTAGTAATCAAAGTACAGTGGGAACTCACACGAGACAAATGACGATCCCCAGGTCGATGAACTAACCTGCACACATGTCACCAGGGAACTGCCATCTGACGTCTGGTATATGACCAACTAGCATGTTTCCGGCGAGTCCTGTCCGGTGTACTCATAACCCAATGAGCACCTGTATACATCTTAGGTGATCCAACTGACACCAGTGGCTTGTGAGACCGGCCACCGCCCCTCGTCAGGGTCTCGACTGTATACACTAGTCTACTCTGGAGTATCGATGCCCTGTCTCGAAACTCCTACGACTAGGGACCTTTTAAGGATGTGCTTATAGACTACCAGCTCCCACGTATATGATCGCCCTCATACTGCCGGTAGTCAAGCAAGAATCCTAGGGGCTCTATCAACGTGCAATAGTGATCTGTCAGGTCACCTAAAGCAGTACATGATGATAGAGGTAAACCAGATAGCATACTATCATCTCGAGTAAGACTGTCCTACCGGGATAGGTCCTCCCTCAATCATTGCAATCACGTGCCAGTGATCCAATAATTGACTCTGAGGGCACTATCTCCAACAATCTCCCACTTGCACTCAAGGCTAATTATTGCGATGTCGCATACTCACAGCCCGTGTGATACCGAACACCCAACTCCTCTACTAGTCAGTCTCACAAATCCCGTTTGTGAAACTATTGCGGTCGAGGAATAGCCTCAGTGAGTGGATCCGCCTAGAAGTTTCTTTCTATGTCTCTCTATATCTCAAGTTCGCGGAGAAAGCCATCTCCCGAAATGAGCAATACCTGCCTTAGAATGTCTGGATGTCTGATGGGACGTAGCTCATAAATGAACTCCAAATCCAAACTTCTTAGACTGTACCGTCAACTGAACTTAATCAGTATCCTGCGACAAGCCTCCCTCAGTATTGCCTTGGACCACCTGTCCAAAATACTGTCCCTCGCAGGAGGGAAAACTATAACTCTGACAACCTCCTTGTCGTCCAGGTCACCTTGGAAGCCTGGAATGATAATTGTTTCCCGAATGGGGCTTTCGTTATCATATCCCTAGAACAGCCACTTATGTTCTAAAACTGCCTCCTACTGTTTCTCCAGGATTGGATCAATATTAACTTATTGCATGTAGTGCAAGAACAACATCTGGTGTGGTACTTGACATCTCATGATTGACTCAATAGCCTAAGCAAATGATCTGCCAATCACGAATATCCCTCTCCCCTTTAGTCTGTAAGACACCTTTAGAGAGGGTGACTCTATTACCTGCAGGTACACCACCATGCCAGGAGTCGTCCATTCTAAATACTCATAGAATGCTGTCAAGGTACCCTGATTAGGAAACCACCCAAATCTAGATCTAAAACCATAGATCTAGTAACCAGAATGTCTGATATAATGTCCAAGTCCTTTGTGGAGAAACCACTGTGTGACGACCAAAGTATAACCGATAGTAGTAAAGGAATATCACTTCCTACTACCTTCTCAACAGATCCATCCCCTATTCTGATGACGTCAAACCCATGACTGTCACATCAGAAATAGATGATCTATCTCCGCTATATCTGCTTTAGTCTATAAATAGACATAAGCCTGATGTCCACCAATGCTTCCGCTGCTCCCACTGACTACGACAACCCTCTGGCAGAGTCATACAGACGTGCACTTCTAAAGGTAGTTTAGAACGACGCTATACTCATCCTCCTGCCGGGTCTCGCAGCCTGGAACAACAACAATGGCAAGTGTGGGTAAACAAGAACTTCCCTGTCACCGTCCTTGAGGCTACCGAAGTACCTCTCGGGTGCCTGAAGTTACCCACCTTATCTGCGGAGTGGCTAATGGAATGTCAATCCAGATTGAATCTTTAGGTTCCTTATCAAATCTTCAGTAATCGTTTGTGGTTCTGGAATTATTTCCAGTTCTACCATACTCCCACTACTGTTTTTGAAAAATCCATTTTTAATAAAACTGTGGCGAGTCTAGAACAATATTTCTATTGATCTGCCTGATGGTAGAAAGTCAACCCGCATCATAGCCTGGGTCAACCCACAAACAGCCATTACAGAAACGTGCCTTGAGTTATCCAGAGTCTGGTTTTAATCATAAGCCGGACAACTCCCCGTACCTTAACAACGTTAAGATATGAACTGTTCTACATCCAATATAGAACCAGAGGCACTGATTTAATTGAACCAGATTCAAATCATGCAGCTATCTCCAGTGCATGTCAACTAAATGGAAGGAGGCCGATCAGCGTTACTCAACTTAGGAATGCTTCCAATTATGAGTAACCTGAAAAAGAAGCAATTTCTCTTTATCATTACTATTAACTGAATACCATGCACAAGTATCTACATCTTCGATCTCTTTGAAGAATCCCGATACTTGCTACACCTGGTTCTCTACTCTATTCAAATACCTATAACTTCTCAAAATTCGGACCATGTGTTTCCACGAAACACCTGTCTAAAAACCAGAGAAGTCATAAGTAAACCGAATATAGTACGAGGACCAACCCCTCTGTCCTGATGGACCCTGGACAGCATACAATACTCTGTATAAGTCCCTTGAGTCTGATAACTCATTCACTGTGTGTCGTAGGTTGAAAACTGTACTTATGGTTAAGAAGAATTACACCGCTGTTTAATGCTCCTTACCTAACCATCCACTGATATAGGTAAATGTCGTAGACATAATTTCAGAAAGGTATATCTCACTCTATGAAAATAGACGTACAGATATATCAATTTGAAATTGGTGCATAAAAGCGGATATTCAAAACCAAATATTTGCCGACCGGCAAACAGCCCAGGTGATTTCCTCAAATATCACTGATTCCAACGAATCCCGATATAATGAGGATGATCACCCAATTCCCAATAACTTACTCCCACTCATCATCTGTAAAACCATACAGATGTGAGAATCAAACCTGGTAAATACATACCCTGGAGTAAGTATCTAATCGGGAAATCAGTTTTTCTTTTAACATTACACAGTGAGACTGAAACATTGAAGTGTTTCGATGGGGTATCCCGGTATTCCTAGTAATGCCTCTTCCAGATTCACGACTGTAACCGTATAGTTCTTTGCCACCTCTCCAAATCCCTTCATATGTCTTTAGTCTTTACCTTCTGCACACCCCTTTAGGCCAATTGGTTTTCTTCCTTCCCTACCGTTCGGCACCAGCCTATGGTTTGGAAGAAGACTATCCAATAAGCATAAAGGGTGTACTGTCCTAATCCTAGGAGCACTCGCAACGCGAGAGAAGGTGAAGATAAAAGACAACTGAATGTACTTTATTCCTATTTCTCCTGGACCAGAATCCATCCCCGAACTGGAACAAGTTCCTTTCGAGTTCGTATATAACCATACGATGGAGTATCCAATAAAATGGGATCTTCGTAGTGATACGGAGTGTCCTGGAGAAATACAAAGGTGATTTAGGATTGGCGAAAGAATACATGGTTTGGTCGTGAATATCTGTTGCAATTTACTTTGCCCTCTTACTAATCCCTTACTTTGTCTTAACTTAATACCTTCTGTACACCGTTTAGGCTAATTGGCTTTCTTCCTTCCCTACCGGTCAGCACCAGCCTATGGTTTGGAAGAAGACTATCCAATTTGCGTAATAGGTGTACTACCCCTAAACCAAGGAGTACTCGCAACCTGAGAGAGGGTGAAAAGAAAAGACAACTGAATAGTCCTATCCGTTTTCTCCAGAACCGGAAACCATCCTCGAATAAATCCCTTCGAGTTCGTATCTAACCATACGATGGTTTTGTCCAATGGAAGTGGACGTTCGTAGTAAAACGGGGTGTCCTGGAGAAAAGGGTAAAAGTAGGAGTGGCAATGAGGTCTGCAACTCTGACAATCCAAAAGCCAGTGTTAAGAAGGTTCGGTCAACTTGGTCACTGAGTCAAAGTCTTAGGGTCGGGTCAATGGTCGCTGCCAAAGAGAGAGAGAAAAGAAACACTCAGCGTGCACTCTAACCTAGATCAGAATGGTTACCAATTTATCTAATCTGGAATCCTCCCACTGTACCTCAAATTCTCCTCCAAACCTGAAAGAAGAATTAGTCGGGGTCACCCGAGGAGTATACTAACTCATCTGTGGGAATCGGGATCCAACTCTCATCGCATGACAACGTGACGGAATCCGCTCACGGTATCACACTCCAGAAGGTATGCGCATATCTGGCAAGTTTCAGTACTTTTGAAACTCCCGATGTGATTTTTTGCCCCATGCTCTTATGACCTTGACTTTGGCCAACATATCATAAGTCACATGTCAAGTTCTACCCGTCATTCTCCAGGTTAATTTGAATCCACCCGTACATACCCTTGACTTTGGCCAAAATGGCAGTACGACTGTCCCAAACCAACGCATCTTTCTATGCTGCATATGAATACCCCAATAGCTACCAATCACTGTGCCTTGACTTTGGCCAACATACACAGCTTGAATACTATTGACCACCCATATGAAACGACGGAGGGCTACGAATGGTTTCTGGCGAAAACCTTTAACGTAAAGAACTTGATATCGTCGAAGGAACGGATAGCTTTTTAGAAAATATAGTGACGAAAACCATTGCTAAAGAGGTCACTCCCGGTGAAGGGATCTCGGCTCTTTCCCCGTAGAATGGGGTGCAGGATATTCCAAATGAATACCACGGTGCAAAGCAAAAGTAATCGGCTATAGTGAAGTTAATGCCCTGATGCAAACTTCTGTCCAAGGGGTCACTCCCGGTGAAGGGATCTCGGCCCTTGCCTCGTCGACTGAGGAGCAGGATATTCCAAATGAATACCACGATGCAAAACAAAAGTGAACGTCCTTGCAATAACAGCTTTTTGAAAAGTGTTCCAACAACATCAGAAAAGGTTTGTTTTTAACTTGCATTGATCCGAATCAATGCAGTCCCATCAATTGATCACACCACAAAGAACGAAAATATACTGACGTACGTATATGCCATCCGCATTCGCCACTGGGTCCCGTCATTACCCGTTAGGTTAGCTAACTAACGACAGAGCGGGGACTGGACTAGCGCGGATGTAAAACATATACAACATCTACTAATATATATACCAATATATTATATTTCGCTCAAGGCGTGAAAAGAAATGCAACATCACAGAAATGTACAGCATCACAGAACAATACAGATATCTGGGATCCCCGGGTTTCACAGAGCCACTACTGAAACCCGACGTTCCCCTGGTCGTGTGGATAGCCTGTGCAATGAAATCCTAGACCCCTACGGGCGCGGCAAGTCACCCGCCAAAACCTGAAGCGAGGCAGCCCCCTTCAGCTCCGTGAATGGACCACCCGGCACTCCACGGAATCCGGCAACTTGGGCACCCCTCCTGGGTCAACCTGCACCCCCTACGAGTGCGGCGAATAGCCCGCCAATCCTAGAGTGAAGCCCCCTCCGTCTCAATGCCATGAGATGCGGGCTTGTTGCCCTCTAGAACCCGGCTATCCGTGCACCCCACCGCGGGGTAATCCTAGTACAGAAAGTAAAATATACATACAACGGGTACATCGACCGCAACCAGGTCGTGCCCCAAAAGAATAATACAATCAGGCAGTGACGGCAGTCCACATGTCGGACGCTCGCCCCGCAATAACAAATGTACATAATACACCAAAACTGTACTAGCATTGCATCCAGGCTATCCCCCACGACCGATCCGCAACATCACAGCATAAACAAAGAACATCAACGTGAAAATCACGTTCGCAAATCCGTCTAACCGGGCTATAGCAGTTAGACAGGATTTACCGATCGAGTGACATTCACGGTCGCAGATATAATGTAAATACTGTGAAAAATGTGTTTAAAATATCCGATCGATCAAAAATTAACAAGTGGGCCCCCAAACAAAAACTGTAGCACTCACAGAAATAATTGGCCCAATTTTAATATTCCAGAAACCACATTTTCAACTCAGGAACACACTGGAAAAATTTGGGGGGGTGAACAGTAAAATCCGCGGCGGAAGCGCCGCACGAGGTGGGGTTTCGCGGCGCTTGCGCGGCGGAATAGTGAGATCATGGTACCAAATTTTTGCAGTAACCTTACAATTCTCTGCACATCACTCTGAGACAACCAGAAAAATTTTTGGACTCAAAAAAAAATTCGACAGAAACTGATATGCATGAAAAATGCGGTTTCGGGATTTTGTTCGATCGGAAATGTAAAACACATTAAACCAAGCTAGACGAAGTTAATGGCGAGGCTCTGATACCACTGTAAGTGCACGGCGGCGCCCCGGCCGTCAATCCGATGGCCAAACGCGGAAACGGTGGTAAACTTTAAAATTTGCGGACTTAGCAAACCGGCACCACCGCGCACTAAACCCCGGATCGTTACCATTAAACTAGTCTAGCTAACTAACAAGATAGGTTAGAGATATACCGACGATCCAAGTCCTCCGGTCTTCATCTCCACTCCGATCTCCTCGCGGGATCTCCGTCCGTCTTCTCCTCGTCGGAAAGGGCACCACGAAGCCGGGTACTTTTACGGGCTCCCACCTCAATACCGAGGCAACTCGCGCATGAAGCCGGCTACTCGACATGCTCAAGATTTGCTGTAGGAATATAGTGTAGAATCAAAGTCTCTCTTTTGGGGTTTGGTTGCCATTTGTGGATGATGGAGGAATCAAGACTAGAAAAATGGTGCTTGCATTTTTCTAGCATGGAAAGAAGATCAAGAATGAAACTCTCATGGTGAAGCTCTCATCTTTTTCTTTCTCTCTTTTCTTTTCTTCTTCTCTTTCTTTTCTTCTTCTCACTTTCAACCATGATCAAAAACTATCAACTAAGAAAATGGTGGAGGATAGATTATGAAGCATGAAGGGAGGTGAGTGTAGTAAAAGGAGGAGGGTGACCACATCCAAAAACATAATCATCACTAAATCAACATCAACCTCAAATCCATCCTAATCCTTTCTTATCTCATAAATGCATGAAAAGCAAAGATGCTTTCATAATCAAATCATATGCAAATAAATCCTCCACAAAGTGTAATTTGCAAAACTGCAAATTACCCCCTCCATCAGAAAAGTCCGGCCGGGAAAGAACAAAGAAAAACCGGCCGGAACGGAAAGCAAAATGGCAACTCTAGAAAACTGGTCCCGTAATAAATTACAGGAAAACCCCACACTGTGCATACACACCCGCATTTGTATTCCGTCCGGATACAAATGCAATGAGACAAAATCTACACTGTACTATACTAGGACCGGCTTAAACCAAAGCCGGCTAGTAAAAACCGTCCGATCCTGATTCGTACAATACCGCACGTATCTGATCGAACGCTGCCATATAACTATACGGCCACTAGTACAAACCGTCCGATCCTGATCCGTGCAATACCGCACGTATCTGATCGGACCCTGCCATATCTCCATACGGCCTCTACAGCGTTTCGCCCGAAAGCTTGAGTAACTGGAAGTGTGGTGGACTCTAAAGACTCGTCAATACTATGGCTGTGGATTTAACCACTAGCACGTCAGAGGTATAAGCCAATACGTGACGGGCCACCAGCTATTGACCAAAAGGGACGTCGATGAGGAAGCTCACCCCGACACCCAACTGAGCCTGTCAGTGACAATATCCGTACAGTCCGGTCCGTTCGTCTATGAGCATCGCATGGCGGGCCTAGGGGTTGGTAAAAGTCAGACCCCCAAAAGCGGTACAAGTCGTGTCGGAGTGTAGCCCAGAACACCCTGAGATACTACTGGAATACCTACCAGTAAATCTCCTGCCTTGGCCAAGGTCTTCGTGTAATGGCTCTCCTAGACACAGCGCGACCTCACCCCCAATACCGGGAGAGACGAAACCCCCGAAGATCCGCTCACTGCCTCCATGTGGCTCGGGACTGTACCCAACTAAAACCTGTTTGCACGACTCCTTTGAGCCGTGGTAGGGTAGTAATCAAAGTACAGTGGGAACTCACACGAGACAAATGACGATCCCCAGGTCGATGAACTAACCTGCACACATGTCACCAGGGAACTGCCATCTGACGTCTGGTATATGACCAACTAGCATGTTCCCGGCGAGTCCTGTCCGGTGTACTCATAACCCAATGAGCACCTGTATACATCTTAGGTGATCCAACTGACACCAGTGGCTTGTGAGACCGGCCACCGCCCCTCGTCGGGGTCTCGACTGTATACACTAGTCTACTCTGGAGTATCGATGCCCTGTCTCGAAACTCCTACGACTAGGGACCTTTTAAGGATGTGCTTATAGACTACCAGCTCCCACGTATATGATCGCCCTCATACTGCCGGTAGTCAAGCAAGAATCCTAGGGGCTCTATCAACGTGCAATAGTGATCTGTCAGGTCACCTAAAGCAGTACATGATGATAGAGGTAAACCAGATAGCATACTATCATCTCGAGTAAGACTGTCCTACCGGGATAGGTCCTCCCTCAATCATTGCAATCACGTGCCAGTGATCCAATAATTGACTCTGAGGGCACTATCTCCAACAAATACGACGACAATGGACTGTCGTGTCCTTAAACTAACACGTTTAATCCTACGGTGAATCCCCATATTGATTACCATATAAAATCCACGGGCGTAAATGATTCATAACTCTCTCAGGTCCCACATGATAGTCCTTTAAAGGTGATCGGGGTCTACAGCTAATGGTGTGTTAGCCTACGGGCCACCTAAAAAAAGGGTATGTCCACAAGAGAAATGGGCACGGATGAAAACCCGAAAAGGCGCCGTGAGTAAAAACAGCATGACTGCCAGCGAGCTAGTGAAAACCCGAGAGGAGGCAAACTTGTTATAAAAAAACTACGTGTGATCCTTACGACTCATAAAGGAACAATACACTTGGGAGTCCCCTCAATTCCTAAGGAGAAATTACACCTGTGAGATCCTCATGACTAGTAAGGAGAATGCCCCCTATGAGAGCCTCACTGCTCATTAGATTCAAAAGCCTTAAGTTACAAGGATCTAAACCCGTTCTTAAGCCATCAAAACCCTACAAAACCTTTTTGCCCTACAGTAGGTCCATATTGACCTCTGTATACAATCTACGGGCATAAATAAATATCCTCCCACCAAGTTCCACCAATGGAGAGAAATGTCCCCATATGGTGAGCGACACTTGTAAGTCCTCTCGACTTACAAGAAGAAAATACTCTTATAAGATCCTTACGACTTATGAGAGAAAAACACACCCAGGAATCATCACGACTCCTAAGAAGAAAATACACCTATAAGATCCTCTCGACTCGTAGGGAGAAATACCTTTATGAGACCCTTTCAGCTCATAAAGCCAGAAAGCCTTAGTTGACAGTATCCTAACTCTGTTTACTAAGCCACCTTTTTCCAAATTAACAAAGGAAAATGAAGATTCACTCATGGCAATATCCCAGTTGTAGCGATACTGATGCCTAAATAGGTATCAAATTTCAATTCCTCTCACGGTAAATGATGATTCGCTCTTGGAAATATTCCAGTGATAGCAATGCTGATGCCAAGATTGGTATCAGATTTCAAATTTCCAACCCAAAAAAAATCCAAAATGATAGGGCAACTCGTAATAAAAAGCGGCGAGTAAAAACAAAAACAGCCGAATTGGTTGGGCACCATGATAAATAGCCGAAATGATTAGGCAATCGCAACTTTCGCGACATGAAAGCTGAAAAGATAGAGCATCACGAAAAGAAATAAAAAAATAAAAAATAAAAAAAAATGAATGAAAATGAAACTTTTCTGCCCTGCATGTAGGTCCATATTGACTCTTGTATACGATCTATGGGCACAAATGAAAGAAAGGGAACCATATTTTCCCACCACGCTTCGTCAAAAGGAGAATCGAGTCTTGACGGTACATATACAATCTAGAGACTATCTCGGCGTTTCTTCTCATTCAGGCAGGATACAGACGCAATGTCATCATCAAAAAAAAGAAAGACCCAAGGGTCAAAGCAAAAATAGAATAATGGTGTTTCCTCCCGATCTTGACGGTACATATACAACCTAGAGACTATCCATGCATTTCCTCCCTCATTTCAGCAGGGTGCAGATGCAACAATCAAATGAAATTGGAGCAATGACATATTCCTAACTCCGGACTTCAATTGCAATACATACAGCATAGAGGTCATACAGATGTCTACCCTACTTCAAAAGAATCGGCGCGACATTGTCAAAGAAAAAATAATGTGACGGCATATCTTAACTTCGGGTCTTGATGGCAATACATACAAAGCCTAAAGACCGTTAGAGATCATCCTACCCCAAAAGGGTGCAGTTATGACTTATCGGGGCTCCAAATTGAGCCTAACCTCAAGTAAAAAGCGCCTCGGCAAATACCTAACACTTGTTCTTCTGACGGTAATACTGTCACGCCCCGCTTCACAGAGTACGCTAAATTAGGCACGTGACATAGCCAACCATTTTACCTGTGGGTAGGAAGTATCCATCCACAGTCACATTACGGCTGCAGAGATATCAAGAACAAAATATAACTATCTAATACATGTCCATAAGCCAAGATAACATGAGTCAAGAATAATAAAAGTGCGGAAGCAAAAGATCCAATACAAAATAACTAGAATGTATGTCCCATAATGCGGGCTCACATCAGGAATAAAATGCAGAAAATAAAAGAACTAAATAATACAGAAACCTCACTGCTCAGCCTGCTGGCTGAAGTACTCCTGCTCGGACTGCGGCAAAGGTACGGAATCTGGGCCATGCAAAACCCAGACGTCAGCGCGTCATGTCATCAAGTAATAAAGTGCAAAAATAGTAACAAGCTATGCAAATATAATCATGAGTGATAAATCATGTGTAACAGTAATATAAATCAGGGCAGTGCAGGGTAGTGTGCAGTGAGTAAACTAAACTGGCCTATTGGGTTATCTGTTCTAAAGTCTTTGAAATCAATTTGATGAATCATCGATGTAACTCAATAGTATCCCGTGCATGCCCGGGACCACGGTCTAAGACTCTCGGGCTGAAACCGAGACGTGCCGCTAGGCACTAACAGGAAAAGGGTACAGACCAACGATGTCAGCAGCATCGTCACGAGGCGGGCCTAGCCTCTAAAACTGATCAGTAAAAGCAGGCAACTGTCGAGTTACAAGTCAGGATTTCATCATTGATTTCCCCATACCCCCAAGTTATGTATGTCAAGTTAGGTGTTCAGTAATCAAGAACTAATGCCAACACAGGATCAGGTAAGAGCAGGTTTGTCTGGATAGACAACAGGAACGGTCCGTGAGGACTACATGTCAGGTTTGTTGGCATTAGACACAAGATTAGGTAACAGGTCAAGCCATGGTACATCAGGTCAGGTCAAGTAGTACACGGTACCATGTCGGGTCAAGTAATATGTGTGTAGCAAGAAATGTCAGGGAGCACAAAATACTATGTGGGTGCTCATAAATCAAACTAATATAAACCTGTATAAACCAAACAAGTATGGGTACAGATGAAACAATAAAAATGAAACACGGTGATGATATATGCGAGGGTGCAGATTAAAGCATGAGGATGCACAGTTATAGATTAGAGTTAGGGTTGTGGTTCCAACTTTAAATATCCTACATTTAAACAAATATAGAATTGTTAAATCTCGTTATTATGGGTTAACTGGTCTATAGATGCAATGATATATAAAATATGCTCAATGGGTGCAACCGGTTATTCAGGGTAGAAACTATTTAACAGTGCTATGTATTATGCAGTTAACTAGTAAACAATCTAACCACGTATGTGAGTATGTGATATTGTACTTCAAGGTGCAACAAGTTATAATTTAAACCCGATTCTTTTAATGCTATAATTTGACATCGAAACGCAAGAATGGAAACTAATTGCAATTTGATCAATTTACAGGTTCCATCATGAAATAAATTTGTATAAATAATATAGTAGCATGTAGCAAGTTTCACTTGCCTCGACGGGTCGCGAAACGGAAAACGGAACGTTACGCGTCGGCGGGGAAAAATCGCGACGCACGCGCGGTTCACGGAAAGAGCCCAACCGACGAACAGTGGAGTCACACGGGTCGCAGGTCCTCGCTGGGTCGTCGGGAAACGTCGTCGACACGGTCGGATTCCGGCAAAACACAAAACAATAAACGTCTAAAATTTCACGAACTGTATAATCAGAGAAACGAGAAGAAGAGAAGGAGAATGAAGGGGAAGAGCCATACAACGGTCTGTAGAGGGATAGTGAGGGTCGACGGCGTCGAAGGAGGTCCGACGAGGTACCTGCGGCAACCATCGGTGATCATGAACAGAACTGAAGAAAAGAAAGGAAAGGAAAGGAAGGAGAAGAAGAAGAGGAAGGGAAACCATGCTCACCGAGGGGTGCACGAGGGCCACGGATATGGGACGAGATCACCGGCGGCAGCTGGAATTGGAGGTGGCAGCGATGGGTGCGTGTGTGCAGGCGATGGGTAAGCTAGGGATGCAGGGCCGGCTCTGTGGGGAGGAAGTAGGTGGTGTTAGGTCCACGTTACCTTTCCCGGTACTTTCGGGGTTGCGGAAACGGTAAAACAAATTTTTTTTCTAAACATGGTAACATGGACTGTAAAAGCCGGATCTTTGCTAAACAACTCACTAACATCCTAACTAGAGATTTATCTACTCGGTTAGGGGTTATACCTCAACTTGAACTCCTTCTCTTCTTGTTGTTCTTCTCTTTGCTTGCTCCGAGGGTTGATCCGGACTTTGGTCACCTCCGCGGCCTCCTTGAGTCGAAGACGATCCACCCGAGAGATGTACACCGAGCTCCACCTCGAGCCGAGATAACTAGGGCAAAGAGATTGCTAGTCTAGAAGCCCTAGGTTGTGTAGAAGTGGTAGAGGGATGGTTTTGTCTTTGTGGGATCTTTATCTCTCAACACATGAGATCAAAAGATGAATCAAGAGGAGGAAGAAGGAGGAGCTAGCAACCATGGTGCATTTCTTTTCTTCTCACTAGAAAAAGGCAAGAGAGAGAATGAGAAAGAAATTGTGAGCTAAAGAAAATGAACCATGGTTCAATAATGCAAAAACATTATCATTACTAATCCCATCAAGATAAAGTTTGATGGCTACATTGAAATGACCATTATCATAATCAAAATAGAAAAAAGAAAAAGAAAAGAAGGGTGTAGATCTCTCTTGAAAGTCAATGGTCAACACGGTCAACCGGTCAACAAAGTCAAGAGAGGTCATGGTTGTAACATTTTCAAAAATATAAAATATTAATTTTGGGAATTTTTATAATTTAATATTATTTTATTGATTATTTTAATATTAAATGCAAATAAATAGGAAAAATGTTAGAAAAATTATGAAAAATTTTAGAAAATTCTAAAATGGGTTAATTATTGAAATTATGACATTTTTAAGTTGTTGTGATCATTTTGACACTAATTTAGTGCTAATCGCGATTAAAATCGCTAATCGGGTTTTTTGGTAATTTTGTGCAAAACTTGCACATATCACATTTTCAACACTTGTACACTTTTCTTGCCATGGTTTTCTTTTGGGATTACTATTGATGTGAGAAGGTTTGGGTTTTTAAAAGAAAAGAAAAGGAAAGTAAGTAATGATGAGAGAGAGAGAAGACAAGTCAGCCTTACTTTTTTTGAACCATACTCCATCACTTTCCTTCCCATTTCTCTCCCCTCTCCTTGGTGAGCTGCTGCTGCTCCCTCTCTTCCTCACTCTCCCTCTTCACTAAAATCCTAGATCCACAATGAAATCAACCCCAAAACCCCATTCCCACTTCACAAAAAATGGTCCCAAGCTCAGTAGCTTCACTTTGAGCCTAATAAGATTGGATTTGGAGCACTTTGAGCAACTCAAGAATTTTCTTGAGTTGCCAAAGGAGGTAATTTCTGCACCCTCTTATAGCATTTCAAATTCCTTATGCATCAATTCTAGTTTAGTATCGATATCGTGTTATTTGGTGAACTTTTGAGATTTCAAGATAAGGGTTAGGGTAAAACTGAAACTAAGATTAAATTGAGGCTTGTGGAGACCCTAGAAACCCTGGTGTGATGCTAATTTGAATCCAAACCTGAAATGGGAACCAGAATACGGATTTTTGAAACCGATATCGGGGAAAAACTGGAATCTGCCACTGTTATTTGGAATCTGCTATCATACGAGGAACCCTAAAATAATATTGAGTGGAAATTGAGATGTGCAGGCAACCTAGAGGCAACACCCCAAACCCTAGCCCCTAACTCCTCCGTACGGCCGCCAAAATCCCTTTTCTGGCCGCAAATTGCGGCCAGACCTGAGAGGAAATTCCTCGTTTTTCGTGCATGCCCCCATTTCCTCAATTCTTGGCCCTGGGTACTTCTAGTTTTGACAGATTCCATCTAGGGCGAAATCTGGGACATATATCCTAAGTTGTTGCTTTGGATTCGTATTTCCGTATTCCGTATTTTTGATTCTGAAATGGTGGAATGTGTTTTGCCTCGACTATTGGGCGTTTATACGACGATATAGAGGATTTATATGTGGTTTTGAAGGCGTGCCATAGGTTTTCACCTATAGGCCCCTTATCGTATCGTTTTGGATGTTATGCGCCGTTTTAGCTTGGATTTGGTTTAATGCGCATATACGATATTTTGATGTGTAGGTACCCATGAAGACTTCGGGACGACAAGCATACGTGGTGACGTCCGCAATTGGTGATGCAAGGTGAGTAGATTATATCTACAGGGGGAAGTCGGGTGGATGGCGTATAGCACCCCCGCAGTCCGTAGATAGATTACTATGTAGTTTATTGTGATATTAGGTGTATTGTGGATAGTATAGGGTTAGCAGTGACTAGTGCAGTTCATAGTCGCGAACCCTAGGATAGAATTACACCTATACACACACCCTTGCTTACCACTTGTACTTGCACTGTGATTGATGATATGTGATGACTTTGGAGATGAGTCGATGATGTGGGCTTGGTGCCCTGGGATCGGTAATTTGATACGATTCATATGTGGGATATGACTTGTGCTTCTTGCGGGCTTGGGATATGTGTTTACCCCCGCATGCATACTTACTGATTTTACCGTTTTGTACTAGACATAGAGTAGTACCCCAGACTATATGATCTGATGATGGTGATATCTGTTATGTGATGAGACAGTGAGATGTTGACCCCTACCCAGCTATTGGGGATGCCGTACGATGATGTACCGTACGAGCCGATATTGATGATAGATCCGCACTCATAACTCGAGGATATCTTATGATATGACATTGAGGCGGGATCACCGACTACATATCTTTATATATATACATTGACTCAGATTTAGGTGGTTTCTACACCTACCCCTCCTGATTGACCGGATACTTAGATGTAGTTGCATAGTAGATGCTTCACCGTGGTGTTGACTACTAGATATCTGCATTTTCCTGCTATTCGCATTGCTGGCATATGTTCATTATTATGCTATTATCATGCTGTTAGGACACCAGCACCATTATCGATGATGCGTATGTTTCACGTACACTATTTGCCGGCTCACACACTTCATCATCGATAATTGCCATGCCACTACACTGTAGTACTGTTGCATTCATGATATGATTACTGCTTGGCATATTGTACACATGTACCTGTACAAAAACATAGATGATTCATACTTGATTGAGATTGAGAACTGCAAGATATTCCATGTTACATGATTTCCGATATGATTACCTCTCTTTACTTGTCGCATACATCATGGATTGATTGCATAGCACGTTGCATTGGATTTACTTCTCGATGTGGATTTTCATGTGATTTCTGGTTTTGAGGACCGTGGGATTATTTAATAAAAGATGCTCTTTATGAAAAACCCGGTACCTCGTGATATGATATTTGGTGCGTCCACCACGCGTTTTCTCGGTGCTGAGACGTATGCTTGAAACCCGATTCGAGGAGGTGATGTACCGTTTGCGGGTTCGTGGTGGGCCCGGTATGGTTCCCCTCGGCGAGATGATCGATGGGTTATGCCGATTGAGCCTGGAGGCGGGCGAGTACCTACCGGTGATTGTATTTGAGCTCGGCGGATATCCGGGGGATACCGCCTGGAGCCGAGAGATGGGCGTACTGCCGGGGGCCGACGGGCCGATACCGCAGACGGAGCCCAGAGATGGACATGGGTTGACTCGTACTGCCGGGGGCCGAGGGCCGATACCGCAGACGGAGCCCCATATGGATGAGGATTTACGTGTCGATGCTTGGCACGGGTTTCATGATGAGTTTTCCATGATTTGGTTATATCCTCACATTGCATACATGATGCTTGCTGTCAGTGGGTGACAGGTGGACGGGTTCCACTGATATACAAATATGGATCATATACAGACTGGTTTTACACTTATCTTACACCAATATTAGTGGTATGGGACGCTAATATATGTGTATTGATATCTTTGATATTTCATCATATCTACCTCATGCAGACATACCTTACACTGATGACATGTTATTACCTGAGTACCTGGCACTACATACATGATTAGATGCTACCTTGCCACCTTATTACACTCAGATGTACTCTTGTGGATTATATTACTGATCGTTGACTTAGGATTATGTCTTGCATTCGGTTTCTGCTTGTAGATGTTTCTATTCACGAGTTGGCAACTCACCCCCGTTGTGCCACAGTTCTTGCAGGTTTTGCCGTACAGGTCCTATTGCGGCATTTCTGGCACACTACCTTCTTGCGGGTGATTTGCTTTGGTAGGTGGATTCTTTCATATCAGGAATCACCTTTGTATTTATTTATTTCATTGTATCTAGAAATTGTCCATCAACCAAAACTTGTATATTCTTTCAGACTCAGAGACAGTGTTGTATTATTCGACCAAGAGTCGCGCTTAGTAGTATTGCGGTTTTCTTGTTGCTTTTGAGCTTTCTTTTGGTTTTGATCCTCGCCACTTGGCGTTGTATATTATCATATCATTGCGTGGTTGTGACCGTCGATTGACGAAGAGCTAGCTCCCGCTTGGGGATGCCTTTATCATTTTATATATTGTTATTCATGTTGTACCCCATTCGGGGCCAGTTTTACAATAGAAACTCTGCCGAAATTTTTAGAAAAGACTTATTGTTTTCAAAACGTACCTTCGGCTTAGTTATTTAAAAACCTTGATTTTAAACCTGTATTTCTTCACTTCTTTAAACCAGTTTTCTTTATTTATTCTTCAAAATGGTTTTAGATTTCTGGACTTTTGGCTTACTTGGATCAGATGGAGTCCTATAGGCTTCATATGGTTCAAGTGCCAGTCACGTGCTCTTTCGGGTCGTGACAAAGTTGGTATCAGAGCGCTAGGTTGACCTTGGTTCGAGTTTAAGTTTGATTATGTGGAGCCTAGGGAGTTGTTTATATACGGAACTTAGGCTTGACCTTACGGAACTTAGACTTGGTCGAGGGGGTGTAAACCCGAACTTTCGTCGTTTTAGGATGACCCTCGGTTGATGGATTAGGTGACTAAAGTAGAGTGACGTACCGTTGGTATGTTCCGCGGCATACTTACGACACGCCACTCCGCTTAAGGAACCTTAGGATGTACATACTTTCGAGATCAGTGATTCTCTTCATATCCTGGATTATACATCCATTTGAGATTCCCGATTCTATTAGTTTCATGATCATACCTTCATTGATACTGTTCCTTCCTATGATCATGTATTCACTTTGGATCTGTTGTTTCCTTTCTTGCCACTGATGTGCTCTCTTTGATACTCGATTGAGATTCCTGTCACCATGTTTGAGCGCAGTTTGGGCTGCTGCTAGGGTTACGGCCGGTGTGAGCTCGTTTGGTACGTGGGCTGACCATTGTGTTTTCTGGTGACATGGGAACGTCTCGAGTTAGTGTTGGTGATTGTGACCTCTACTGGAGGCGAGTGCTTGGTCTTGCACCGGATGATCGGGCCATTGTTAGAGCTGCCAGTTGAGAGATGACTGTTGATGTACAGCATACCTCAGAGTTGTGATGTCGGCTACCGTGCAGACAGATGGACCAGCTGTTGCTGAGATTGACAGGATGTTGCTTTCGGAGCTCACGAGCTGAGATTGCCGGAGCTTTCAGGCAGATATGAGACAGATGATAGCTAGTCTACCCGATTTGAGAGACGAAGGTGATTCGTCCGATTTTGCGCCAGAGCGGGCCCAATTGAGTTGAAGATTTCCAGTGTGGAGAGTCTTACTCAGATCTAGAGCTGACCGACTCAGAGATGACCGCTTATGTATTGCCTTTCCTGGAGGATTGAGGCATTGTTCGGCGTACAGGCATATGAGCCAGTTGTTGCTGCAAATGATGAGATATCGCCCAGATGATTGGAGCTACTGCGGCATGAGCATGTTCTTAGAGAGATGATAGCGAGTCGCTAGTCACCGAGGATGAATGACTAGGACGTGTGGTGAGTTTGCTTACCCCGATGCGAGGTCATCAGGTGGATTGATTCCAGCTAGAGACGACTTCACGCAGGTTCGTTGAGAGTCGATTGAGACGATCGAATGTCAGGAGCCATTTTCCAAGTTTAAAGTATACGGAAAGACATGCAGGTGATTCTATGGACCCTCTAGAAGAATGAAACCCTAACTCGACTTAATGACCGTGTGACAGCCTTTGAACCTTAGGGTTTACAGCGGTTCCGCGGTGCCATTAGTGAGGCTTGGGTTTGCCCTTCTACGGCTGGACCACCGACGCTGTGGCATGTACTCGATACTATTAAACTGTACCCGAGATGTGAGCTCTTGGGGGATTATGAGGATCTGACGAGTCGATCGGATGGTTCGACATCTTTCGGATATCGTGATGGGACACTGCTTGGGAGACTCTAGATGCGAGCGTAGTCGTCGGAGCGCAGTTCGTGTAGCCACGATGAGACGAGTCCGAATCAGTCAACATTGACGCAGAGTGAAGAAAAGAGTCCGTACGAGATTTCGACGAGATGATGTCCCACTCCGCTGACATTAGAGGTGTGATATGCACCCCGAGGCGTGGTATATGGATATATCTTCCAGAAAGAAGCGCGATGAGTATGCAGCCGTTCCGGAATAAGCTTTCGTTTCAGCATTGGATGACGACTTCCGGGCATTTCGGCAGGATTGAGATTTGAGAAAGGAACCTCGACAGGACTTTTCTGGAGTACGATACGAGAAGACCTAGACCAGGAGTGGTCGTTTTGCGCGCATCCAGCAGGACAGAGTTCAGCCTTGTCGACAAGGTAGTTGACCAGGTTCGGATAAAGGAACTTATCCAGAGGCGTTGCGAATTGATCAAGGACGGACGAGTGATGAGTATTCCTCCGATGGTCGGGACGGGTTCCCGAGGACCAGTTCGGCTTGACATCTGCTATAGAATGATGAAGCTACAGAGTACGCGATTTCGAGTCCGTGTGAGAGACTTCAGATTGGCCGTGGCCGAGAACAGTGCAGTGCATCGTAGCTTAGCGTGACGTCATAGTGGACGACGATAGAGACAGTTGGAACAAGAGGTTCGTGTGAGACACTGATGAGTTGTCATTGCTTCCCGTCGAGACTAGAGACCTGATTTGCTTACAGAGACGTTGGGATGTGACCAGTTTCTGAGAAGATATTGTGCTGAGGACACAGGTGTCTTTTGAGCGAGAAGAGGTTGTGCAGGAAAGCCAGCCTCTGTACAGATCGGCATAGGCATGATTGAAAGAGACCTTGAGCAGGATTCCTTCCAGGACATTGCTGCAACGATGTTTGCACCCAGGATCAGATGTGTGACGTGCTTTCAGAGAGCCAGAGGCCGACGCCAGTGATTTGCTGCCTCACGAGTGGTCGTGAGGATTGACCGAGAGGTGACCAGAGAAGTGCCAGAACGGAATCGTCCCCGTTAGCACATCTGACAGGGCCGATGAGCCGGTTGACTGTGAGATTGGTAACCCACAGAGAAGATAAGTACCCAGAGAGTCAGAGGACGCCAGATCGTGAGCAAGAGACAGGTAGATATCCTGCGCTGCTAGCAGTGGATTGCACCGACTCCTTCTCGACCTTGAAGGAGGAACTACCGACGACGGTAATTATAATTTGTGATTTTGTGATTCGATTATCACGTATCCGTCATTTTGGATTTCGGTATTTTGGGCGTTCTGTTTGCATGATTTAATTTTGATGACTGAGTTTCATGATTTTGATTTCATGCACCCACGGAATATTTATATATTTTGCGCAGAGTTATTACATTTGAGGTATTGATTGAGATTTCATGCCTACCGTATGCAGTGATTTGATTTGCACTTCCAGCTTGGTTTTCATGTACCTTTAGTGTTTTGAGTTACGATTTTGGTGCACGCCAGATGCACTAAATCAGGATTCTTCGTGCATGTCACATGCACCTGATTTTTCTGTCAGGCACACACGTTGCCTACGACAGATGTTTCGTGCACACCCGTTGCACCTAGATGTTGTTTTGTATACCTGTTTGACACATTTATGGATCTTGATTTCCGTGCGCACCAGACGCACAGGATTGTGTCATGTGCATTTTTGGGATTTATTCCTTTTGGAGCAGTAACTTTTATGATGTTGGATTTTTGCTTTCATGCTGAGCAGGACTAGTCAGTGGACGGTACCTGGATATACTTTTGCATGCTTTTGCATCAGCTACTTACATGTATAGATTGGATGTCTACATGTGTAGTGTTGATCCATATCATATCGGTTTTGTATTGGATTTGACATTGTGTTTTTACCTCGACTCCGATGATTGCGAGATGCTTGACGGAGTTTTGCTTTTGAGTTATCTGCTCAGTACCCTTGCGCATGCATTGCGCTGTGACGTTCTATGTGTTGATGATTTCGGAGCCCCGACGACTTTGGTTTATTACTGAGATGTTTTTGTATTTGGGGGTTTAAATTTAAATTCGGAGACCGAATTTCTTTAAGGGGGGTAGATTGTAACATTTTCAAAAATATAAAATATTAATTTTGGGAATTTTTATAATTTAATATTATTTTATTGATTATTTTAATATTAAATGCAAATAAATAGGAAAAATGTTAGAAAAATTATGAAAAATTTTAGAAAATTCTAAAATGGGTTAATTATTGAAATTATGACATTTTTAAGTTGTTGTGATCATTTTGACACTAATTTAGTGCTAATCGCGATTAAAATCGCTAATCGGGTTTTTTGGTAATTTTGTGCAAAACTTGCACATATCACATTTTCTACACTTGTACACTTTTCTTGCCATGGTTTTCTTTTGGGATTACTATTGATGTGAGAAGGTTTGGGTTTTTAAAAGAAAAGAAAAGGAAAGTAAGTAATGATGAGAGAGAGAGAAACAAGTCAACCTTACTTTTTTTAACCATACTCCATCACTTTCCTTCCCATTTCTCTCCCCTCTCCTTGGTGAGCTGCTGCTGCTCCCTCTCTTCCTCACTCTCCCTCTTCACTAAAACCCTAGATCCACAATGAAATCAACCCCAAAACCCCATTCCCACTTCACAAAAAATGGTCCCAAACTCACTAGCTTCACTTTGAGCCTAATAAGATTGGATTTGGAGCACTTTAAGCAACTCAAGAATTTTCTTGAGTTGCCAAAGGAGGTAATTTCTGCACCCTCTTATAGCATTTCAAATTCCTTATGCATCAATTCTAGTTTAGTATCGATATCGTGTTATTTGGTGAACTTTTGAGATTTCAAGATAAGGGTCAGGGTAAAACTGAAACTAAGATGAAATTGAGGCTTGTGGAGACCCTAGAAACCCTGGTGTGATGCTAATTTGAACCCAAACCCGAAATGGGAACCAGAATACGGATTTTTGAAACCGATATCGGGGAAAAACTGGAATCTGCCACTGTTATTTGGAATCTGCTATCATACGAGGAACCCTAAAATAATATTGAGTGGAAATTGAGATGTGCAGGCAACCTAGAGGCAACACCCCAAACCCTAGCCCCTAACTCCTCCATACGGCCGCCAAAATCCCTTTTCTGGCCGCAAATTGCGGCCAGACCTGAGAGGAAATTCCTCGTTTTTCGTGCATGCCCCCATTTCCTCAATTCTTGGCCCTGGGTACTTCTAGTTTTGACAGATTCCATCTAGGGCGAAATCTGGGACATATATCCTAAGTTGTTGCTTTGGATTCGTATTTCCGTATTCCGTATTTTTGATTCTGAAATGGTGGAATGTGTTTTGCCTCGACTATTGGGCGTTTATACGACGATATAGAGGATTTATATGTGGTTTTGAAGGCGTGCCATAGGTTTTCACCTATAGGCCCCTTATCGTATCGTTTTGGATGTTATGCGCCGTTTTAGCTTGGATTTGGTTTAATGCGCATATACGATATTTTGATGTGTAGGTACCCATGAAGACTTCGGGACGACAAACATACGTGGTGACGTCCGCAATTGGTGATGCAAGGTGAGTAGATTATATCTACAGGGGGAAGTCGGGTGGATGGCGTATAGCACCCCCGCAGTCCGTAGATAGATTACTATGTAGTTTATTGTGATATTAGGTGTATTGTGGATAGTATAGGGTTAGCAGTGACTAGTGCAGTTCATAGTCGCGAACCCTAGGATAGAATTACACCTATACACACACCCTTGCTTACCACTTGTACTTGCACTGTGATTGATGATATGTGATGACTTTGGAGATGAGTCGATGATGTGGGCTTGGTGCCCTGGGATCGGTAATTTGATACGATTCATATGTGGGATATGACTTGTGCTTCTTGCGGGCTTGGGATATGTGTTTACCCCCGCATGCATACTTACTGATGTTACCGTTTTGTACTAGACATAGAGTAGTACCCCAGACTATATGATCTGATGATGGTGATATCTGTTATGTGATGAGACAGTGAGATGTTGACCCCTACCCAGCTATTGGGGATGCCGTACGATGATGTACCGTACGAGCCGATATTGATGATAGATCCGCACTCATAACTCGAGGATATCTTATGATATGACATTGAGGCGGGATCACCGACTACATATCTTTATATATATACATTGACTCAGATTTAGGTGGTTTCTACACCTACCCCTCCTGATTGACCGGATACTTAGATGTAGTTGCATAGTAGATGCTTCACCGTGGTGTTGACTACTAGATATCTGCATTTTCCTGCTATTCGCATTGCTGGCATATGTTCATTATTATGCTATTATCATGCTGTTAGGACACCAGCACCATTATCGATGATGCGTATGTTTCACGTACACTATTTGCCGGCTCACACACTTCATCATCGATAATTGCCATGCCACTACACTGTAGTACTGTTGCATTCATGATATGATTACTGCTTGGCATATTGTACACATGTACCTGTACACAAACATAGATGATTCATACTTGATTGAGATTGAGAACTGCAAGATATTCCATGTTACATGATTTCCGATATGATTACCTCTCTTTTCTTGTCGCATACATCATGGATTGATTGCATAGCACGTTGCATTGGATTTACTTCTCGATGTGGATTTTCATGTGATTTCTGGTTTTGAGGACCGTGGGATTATTTAATAAAAGATGCTCTTTATGAAAAACCCGGTACCTCGTGATATGATATTTGGTGCGTCCACCACGTGTTTTCTCAGTGCTGAGACGTGTGCTTGAAACCCGATTCGAGGAGGTGATGTACCGTTTGCGGGTTCGTGGTGGGCCCGGTATGGTTCCCCTCGGCGAGATGATCGATGGGTTATGCCGATTGAGCCTGGAGGCGGGCGAGTACCTACCGGTGATTGTATTTGAGCTCGGCGGATATCCGGGGGATACCGCCTGGAGCCGAGAGATGGGCGTACTGCCGGGGGCCGACGGGCCGATACCGCAGACGGAGCCCAGAGATGGACATGGGTTGACTCGTACTGCCGGGGGCCGAGGGCCGATACCGCAGACGGAGCCCCATATGGATGAGGATTTACGTGTCGATGCTTGGCACGGGTTTCATGATGAGTTTTCCATGATTTGGTTATATCCTCACATTGCATACATGATGCTTGCTGTCAGTGGGTGACAGGTGGACGGGTTCCACTGATATACAAATATGGATCATATACAGACTGGTTTTACACTTATCTTACACCAATATTAGTGGTATGGGACGCTAATATATGTGTATTGATATCTTTGATATTTCATCATATCTACCTCATGCAGACATACCTTACACTGATGACATGTTATTACCTGAGTACCTGGCACTACATACATGATTAGATGCTACCTTGCCACCTTATTACACTCAGATGTACTCTTGTGGATTATATTACTGATCGTTGACTTAGGATTATGTCTTGCATTCGGTTTCTGCTTGTAGATGTTTCTATTCACGAGTTGGCAACTCACCCCCGTTGTGCCACAGTTCTTGCAGGTTTTGCCGTACAGGTCCTATTGCGGCATTTCTGGCACACTACCTTCTTGCGGGTGATTTGCTTTGGTAGGTGGATTCTTTCATATCAGGAATCACCTTTGTATTTATTTATTTCATTGTATCTAGAAATTGTCCATCAACCAAAACTTGTATATTCTTTCAGACTCAGAGACAGTGTTGTATTATTCGACCTAGAGTCGCGCTTAGTAGTATTGCGGTTTTCTTGTTGCTTTTGAGCTTTCTTTTGGTTTTGATCCTCGCCACTTGGCGTTGTATATTATCATATCATTGCGTGGTTGTGACCGTCGATTGACGAAGAGCTAGCTCCCGCTTGGGGATGCCTTTATCATTTTATATATTGTTATTCATGTTGTACCCCATTCGGGGCCAGTTTTACAATAGAAACTCTGCCGAAATTTTTAGAAAAGACTTATTGTTTTCAAAACGTACCTTCGGCTTAGTTATTTAAAAACCTTGATTTTAAACCTGTATTTCTTCACTTCTTTAAACCAGTTTTCTTTATTTATTCTTCAAAATGGTTTTAGATTTCTGGGCTTTTGGCTTACTTGGATCAGATGGAGTCCTATAGGCTTCATATGGTTCAAGTGCCAGTCACGTGCTCTTTCGGGTCGTGACAATGGTGGTCAAATGGTCAATGTAATTAGCCATCATAAAATTATCACTAAAAGGATTAGTAAATGATGTCCGCGGCCCATAATGGTTTTGACCAAACGAACTGCCAAAACCCTAATGAGTCCGAATCAACTGTCAAAACCCTAATGAGCCTGCCACATAACGGTTTTGGCCGAACCAACTGCCAAAACCCTAATGAGGCACCTCCTCCTTCATCGCTCCGGAAAACTGTGCATACACACCTGCATCCGCATTCCGTAGAATGCGGATGCACAGAAGACAAAACAAATCCATCCGTGCAATACTAGGATCCGGCTTAAACCAAAGCCCACTAGTATTGCCTGCCCGAACACCACACGCATACAAGTGTGCGTAAGTGATCGCAGCCCTGCCGTAAAACCATACGGCCTTTACACGTTTCGCTCAGTGCAGGGAAACTCTCTGTGTGGGACTCTAAAGACTCGACACTACGCTGGCAGTGGGTTTAACCACAGACCGCAAGGGGCACTAGCTGTACGTAACGGTCCCCAGGTTGATGTCGATAAGAAGGCCGATGAGGTAAACCCATCCGAACTCCTACTGAGCCTATATGTGACAATCTCCATACAGTCCGGTCTGTTCGTCTGATACATCATATGGTGGGCCTAAAGAGCGGTAAACGTCAGTCCCCTAATAGCGGTACAAGTCGTGTCGGAGTGAAGCACAGAACACCCTGAGATAACACTGGAAACCTATCAGTATATCTCGCTTGCCCTGGCCAGGGACTACTCGTGTAATGGCTCTCCTAGACGCAGCGTGATGTCAACCCCCAATACCGGGAGAGACGAATCCTGTCTAACCGTCACTGCCTCCAAGTGCTTCGGGACTGCACCCAACTACTACCTGTTTGCACGACTCAGCAGAGTTGTGGTAGGGTAGTAATCAAAGAATAGTGGGAACACACTCGGGGAGAAGTGACAGTGTCAAGTCAGCGGACTAAGCTGTACTCATGTCACCTGGGAACTGATAACAGACGATAGGTATAATACCAACCATCAGTTCACGACGAGTCCTGTCCAGTGTACTCGTAACCTTACGAGCACCCGCATACTATCTCAAGTACGACGTACTGACGGGTGTGGGACAGACTGTCTCCCGTGCTGGGATGAGAAGCTCATACGCTAGTCTACTCCGGAGTATCGATGCCCTATCTCGATAATCCCATGACTAGGGATGTGTATAAGGATGTGCTTGTGGATTACCCAGCCCCCACGAGTGTGATCGCCATCACAACGCTGGTAATCAAGCAAAGATCCTAAGGGCTCTACTAATGCGTATAGGTGATATAATAAAGAAACACACATGTACACATTAAAGCAGAGACAAACCAGGTAGCATACTACTATATTGAGCAAGATTGTCTGTACAACTGTGAATATCCCAAGCTTCCATCAAGTAATATACATACTAGTATGATACAGTAATGGCCTCTAGGGCATATACACTAACAATCTCCCACTTGCACTAAGGCCATTTACTGGCGTATCGAAGACCTATCATATCGATCAGCCGCTCAAACTGAGTCTGGGGCAATGCCTTCGTGAATGGGTCCGTTGTGTTGTCCTTTGTGTCCACTCTCCGCACCTCGATCTCCTGGCGATCAATGATCTCCCTGATCAGGTGATACCGCCTTAAGATGTGCCTGGATTTCTGATGGGACCTTGGTTCCTTCACTAAAGCTATAGCCCCATTGTTATCGCAATACAATGGTATTGGGTCAACAATGGACGGAACCACCTGAAGTTCACTAATGAACTTCTTCATCCAGACCGCCTCTTTTGCGGCATCGCTTGCAGCAATGTATTCATCCTCCATCGTCGAGTCTGTGACGGTATCCTGTTTGGAACTCCTCCAACATACCGCCCCTCCATTGAGGGTAAACACAAAACCCGAGACAGACTTGCTGTCATCTTTGTCACTCTGGAAGCTTGAATCGGTAAAGGACTCGACCCTGAGGTCTCCATTCCCGTAAACCAGGAACATCCCCTTAGTCCTTCTCAGGTACTTGAGAATGTTCTTCACTGCTGTCCAGTGGTCCTCACCTGGGTCTGACTGATACCAGCTTACCGCGCTCAGCGCGTAAGCTACATCTGGTCTTGTACATAGCATCGCATACATTATAGATCCTACCGCCGAAGCGTAGGGTATAGTGCTCATGTGAACCCTCTTCTCGTCGGTCTTAGGAGACATCTTCTTGGAGAGGGTAATTCCGTGCAATGCGGGTATGTTACCGCGCTTGGAATCCTCCATACTAAATCTTTTTAGTACGGTCTCTATGTACCTGGACTGCGAAAGTCCCAGTAGTCTCTTGGATCTATCTCTGTAGATCTTGATCCCCAGAATGTACGAGGCATCACCCAAGTCCTTCATGGAGAACCGTTGTGACAAAAATAGCTTGACCGTTTGTAGCATAGGAATGTCATTTCCTATCAAAAGAATGTCGTCCACGTACAAGACTAGGAATATGACAGTTCGTCCTACAATCTTCTTATAGACACAAGGTTCATCTTCGTTCTTGATGAAATCAAATTCCTTGATTGCCTCATCAAAATAGATGTTCCAGCTCCGCGATGCCTGCTTTAATCCATAAATGGATTTAAGCAACTTGCACACCTTCCCGCTGCTCCCACTGTCTACGAAACCTTCTGGCTGATCCATATAAATGCACTCTTCCAAACAACCGTTTAGAAAAGCCGTTTTAACGTCCATCTGCCAGATTTCATTGTCATGGAAGGCAGCAATGGCAAGTAGGATCCGAATGGATTTGAGCATAGCCACCGGAGAAAAAGTTTCGTCATAGTCTAAACCAGGTCTTTGACGAAAACCTTTTGCAACGAGTCTAGCTTTATAGGTTTCCACCTGCCCGTCTACACCAAGTTTCCTTTTGTAGATCCATTTGCATCCAACTGGTTTTACCCCAGGTGGAGCAATATCCAAGGTCCACACTTTATTGGCGTACATGGACTCCATTTCGGATTGCATTGCTTCCTGCCACTTATCAGAGTCCCTACTGATAATGGCCTGCCTGAAACTGGTAGGGTCATTTTCTTCCAAGATGCAATCCTCTCGATCCCCGTCTATGAGAAAACCGTAGTATCTCTCGGGCGGATGAGAAATCCTACCAGATCTGCGGAGTGGCTGAGGTTCGTTGGTTGTAACTGAATCTAGCGGTTCCACCAAATATTTTGTTAAAGCTTGTGTTTCTGGAATTTCATCCAGTTCTACCATGCTGCCATTAATATTTTTAACAAGAAATTCTTTTTCTAAAAATGTGGCATTTCTTGAAACAATTATCTTCTGTTCCTCTGCATGGTAGAATAGATACCCACTTGAATCTTTTGGGTATCCCACAAACTTTCACAAAACTGCCCGTGCCTCAAGTTTGTCTGGGTTCTGCTTTTTGACATAAGCCGGGCAACCCCAAATCTTAATACGTTTAAGATACAAACTCTTACCACTCCATATTTCATACGGAGTCTTAGGCACGGATTTGGATGGAACTTGATTCAATAGATACTCTGCAGTTTGAAGTGCATATCCCCAGAATGAAAGAGGCAACTCAGCACTACTCATCATGGAGCGAACCATATCCAACAGGGTACGATTCCTCCTCTCCGATACACCATTGTGTTGTGGTGTATAAGGAGGAGTAAGCTGAGAGAGAATACCATTCTCTTTTAAGTAATCTAGGAATTCCGTGCTTAAGTACTCCCCTCCCCTGTCAGACCGGAGGATCTTGATACTTTTGCCAGTCTGGTTCTCTATTTCGTTTCTAAATTCCTTGAATTTCTCAAAAGCTTCAGATTTGTGTTTCATCAGATACACATATCCGAACCTAGAGAGATCGTCAGTGAATGTGACGAAGTATGAGAACCCATCCCTTGCATGTATAGACATCGGACCACATACATCACTATGTACGAGTCCCAAGAGCTCGGTTGCTCTTTCTCCATGTCCGGTGAACGGAGATTTGGTCATCTTCCCTTTGAGACAAGACTGACAAGTTTCATAAGATGAAAACTCGAACGCATCCAAGAGTCCATCTTATGCAACTTATTCAGTCTTTTCTCTCCGATATGACCAAGTCTACAATGCCACAAGTAGGATTCATTCGTATCTGAATTCTTCCTCTTGCGTGTGTTTTGTATATTGAGAACTGTATTCTGATTTAGAACGTAGATACCATTACACTGTGTACCCTCTGCAACCAGTACCTTATGAAGGTAAATGTTCATGATATTTCTATCAAGAACAAAGTTATATCCATCTTTATCGAGTAAAGAAACTGATATGATGTTGCAAACCATAGAGGGTACATAGTAGCAATCGTTCAAAATCATAGTCTTGCCATTTGGCAATACTATGTGATATTCACCGACGGCTGCCACATTAACTTGTGCTCCGTTCGCTACTCTGAGCGACATATCACCCGGTGCAACTTTTCTACTTTTTCTCAGTCCCTGCAATAAATTACAGATATGAGATCCTGATCCGGTATCAAGTACCCAGGAGGTAGGGCTGACCGTAAAACAGTTCTCAATTACAAGAACACCTAAAGTAGATGCAAAACCATGCTTCTTCTTCAACTGGGTATCGTGGGAATCCATACAATCCCCTTTCCCTTGCTCATACTTATGACTGTTGTCACAAGTTAGAGCTGAACCAACGTTCCCCAGCCCCGAATAAGAATTCGGATCGGTCAAGCAATACATTTTATTATCTTGATTAGGGCGTGAAAAGGTTGCTACCTGGAGAGAGAGAAAAGAAACACTCAGCGTGCGCTCTTGCAAGATTAGATTGGTTTATTAGTTTATCTAACCAGGATGTCTCCTACTGTTTCCTCAAATTCTTCTTAAAACCTTTTTAAAAGAAGAACTAGTCAGGATTTAATTCACGTCACAATACTTGCTTAACCTTTCAGCCAGGCTAGTGTCGGTACTTCGAGGGAGGTTTTCCAACGCTTTCACGAAATTCCTTAATTTAAGAACCTCTTTTCCCTGGGGACGTAGCCCCGCTAACACCTTTCTAGACACCTATTAGGTTTATAGCATTGATCGTTAAGTGAAAATAATCTCCCGAGAGTAATCCAACTCATCAGTGGGATCGGGATCCAACTATCATTGTGTGATGACCTAGATGGAATCCACTCTAGTCACCACACTCTAGAAGGTATGCTAAATCTGCAAGTTTCAGTTTCTTTAGAAACTCCCGATGTGGTTTTTTCCCCTAGGACCCAAGTGACCTTGACACAGTCAACAAATCAAAGAGTCCCAATTAAGTTCAGCCCGTCATTATCTTGATTGCATTAAACCCACCTGCATAACCCTTGACACAGTCAATAAGGTTACAAAAATGTCCTAACCAATCACTTTGTATCCAGCAAATAAGCAACACTTAGCTACCGTTCACTGCGCCTTGACACAGTCAACAAACGCAGCACGAATACTAAGTATAACTTATAAGAAACGATGGAGGACTACAGCAGGGTTTTTGGCGAAAAACCCATCAACGTAATGAACTTGATATCGTTGAAGAAACGTGATACACCCTTTTGAAAAATATAGTGACGAAAACTTTTGCTAAAGAGGTCACTCCCTGTGAAGGGATCTCGGCTCTTTCCTCGTCGAGTGAGGTGCTGGGTATTCATAAGATGAATACCTCGATGCAAAGAAAGAATGATCGACTATAGTGAAGTTATCACCCTGACGCAAACTATTGTCTAAGGGGTCACTCCCGATGAGGGGATCTCGGCCCTTGCCTTGTCGAATAAGGTGATGGGCATTCATAACCGAATATCTCGATGCAAAACAAAAGTGAACGTCCTTACAATAACAGCTTTTTGAAAAATTGTTCTAACAATGTCTTTTAGGTTTATTTTCTTGCATTAGTTCTTTTAATGCGTCCCATCATTTAAATCCTACCATTGCAGAAAACAACCAAAATATGACGTACGCTTATGCCATTCGCATTCGCCACGGGGCCCCGTCATCACCCGTTAGGTTACTTAACTAACGACAGAACGGGGGCTGGGCTAGCGCGGCTGAAAAACATAAGCAACGCCTAAATAGTTATTATATATAGATATATAGCAATGATAGCCAATCCAGATCACAGATGAACACTTTGGATATACTAGGAACCCGCGATTCATTCGAGCCTGCAACGAAAAGCGGATTACACGGTCGCGATGAATAGCCAATACCCCACCCAAGACCCCTACGGGTGCGGCAAACTACCCGCCAAGTACCCGAAGCGAAGCAACCTCCCTCAACGCCGTGAGTAGGCCACTCGGCACTTCGAGATACCCGGTAGTTTGTGCACCCTCTCCATGGGTCTATCCTAGGACCAAAAACAGTAAAAAGAATTATACAATGACGGCTACAACCCCGACCCGGTTGTGCGGCCATACAAATAATATTACATCAATTTACAAATTTATTACATGAATGAAAGAAAAAGAAACTCTCATCTCACATCCACCCCGGCTATTCATCCGCGACAATCCAACGAGTTCATATACTCATATCATCAACAACACAGATCACAGATATGTATAACCCCCACTAATCGACGTATAGCGATTAGCAGACGTTCAATACATATATAACATTACAGATATAACCATTAGCCAAAGTCTACAGAACATCGACCAAAAATACGGATTTTTGAGCCCCAAAAACAAATTTTCCTTTCTGGAAAATCTGGGCAGAAAAGTCATATTCCAAAAATCACAAAATACCCAAATAAGAAAACTGCAGCAAACAGGATCCCCAACCGAATTAACTCGGCCGCGGTTCTGCGGCTCTTTAACTGAGTTGGGGGATCATTTTTCTGCAGTGGTCTTAAAAAAGCCTGAGCCGATTTTTAGTGCATGGTTTATTAATTTTAGAACAGATCAAAAAATCGGCAGAAACTTGAAATTTCGGGGTGTTTTGCGGTTTTTCGTCCGGTCGAAATTCTAAATACTTTGCTAACATGCTATGGTGTGTTTAGTTAGTCTCTGATACCACTGTTAAGTCCACGTTACCTCTCCCGGTACTTTCGGGGTTGCGGAAACGGTAAAACAAAAAACTTTCTAAACATGGTAACATGGACCGTAAAAGCCGGATCTTTGCTAAACAACACACTAACATCCTAACTAGAGATTTATCTACTCGGTTAGGGGTTATACCTCAACTTGAACTCCTTCTCTTCTTGTTGTTCTTCTCTTTGCTTGCTCCGAGGGTTGATCCGGACTTTGGTCACCTCCGCGGCCTCCTTGAGTCGAAGACGATCCACCCGAGAGATGTACACCGAGCTCCACCTCGAGCCGAGGTAACTAGTGCAAAGAGATTGCTAGTCTAGAAGCCCTAGGTTGTGTAGAAGTGGTAGAGGGATGGTTTTGTCTTTGTGGGATCTTTATCTCTCAACACATGAGATCAAAAGATGAATCAAGAGGAGGAAGAAGGAGGAGCTAGCAACCATGGTGCATTTCTTTTCTTCTCACTAGAAAAAGGCAAGAGAGAGAATGAGAAAGAAATTGTGAGCTAAAGAAAATGAACCATGGTTCAATAATGCAAAAACATTATCATTACTAATCCCATCAAGATAAAGTTTGATGGCTACATTGAAATGACCATTATCATAATCAAAATAGAAAAAGAAAAAGAAAAAGAAAAGAAGAGTATAGATCTCTCTTGAAAGTCAATGGTCAACACGGTCAACCGGTCAACAAAGTCAAGAGAGGTCATGGTGGTCAAATGGTCAATGCAATTAGCCATCATAAAATTATCACTAAAAGGATTAGTAAATGATATCCGCGGCTCATAATGGTTTTGACTAAACGAACTGCCAAAACCCTAATAAGTCCGAATCAACTGTCAAAACCCTAATGAGCCTGCCACATAACGGTTTTGGCCGAACCAACTGCCAAAACCCTAATGAGGCACCTCCTCTTTCATCGCTCCGGAAAACTGTGCATACACACCTGCATCCGCATTCCGTAGAATGCGGATGCACAGAAGACAAAACAAATCCATATGTGCAATACTAGGATCCAGCTTAAACCAAAGCCCACTAGTATTGCCTGCCCGAACACCACACGCACACAAGTGTACGTAAGTGATCGCAGCCCTGCCGTAAAACCACTCGGCCTCTACACGTTTCGCTCAGTGCAGGGAAACTCTCTGTATGGCACTCTAAAGACTCGACACTACGCTGGCAGTGGGTTTAACCACAGACCGCAAACGGCACTAGCTGTACGTAACGGTCCCCAGGTTGATGTCGATAAGAAGGCCGATGAGGTAAACCCATCCGAACTCCTACTGAGCCTGTATGTGACAATCTCCGTACAGTCCGGTCTGTTCGTCTGATATATTGCATGGCGGGCCTAGGGGGGCGGTAAACGTCAGTCCCCTAATAGCGGTACAAGTCGTGTCGGAGCGAAGCCCAGAACACCCTGAGATAACACTGGAAACCTACCAGTATATCTCGCTTGCCCTGGCCAGGGACTACTCGTGTAATGGCTCTCCTAGACACAGCGCGATGTCAACCCCCAATACCGGGAGAGACGAATCCTGTCTAACCGTCACTGCCTCCAAGTGCTTCGGGACTGCACCCAACTACTACCTGTTTGCACGACTCAGTAGAGCCATGGTAGGGTAGTAATCAAAAAACAGTGGGAACACACTCGAGGCGAAGTGATAGTGTCAAGTCAGCGGACTAAGCTGTACTCATGTCACCTGGGAACTGATAACTGACGATAGGTATAATACCAACCATCAGTTCCCGACGAGTCCTGTCCATTGTACTCGTAACCTAATGAGCACCCGCATACTATCTCAAGTACGATGTACTGACGGCTGTGTGTAACATTTTAAAAATAATTAAATAAATAAAATTTGTTTAAGTGAATTTTAGGATTTTCGGTAAAGTAAAATGTATTTTTCGTAAAACTAAACCGTAATTATTTTTCACTATAAATTTAAAAATATCTATTTTAATTATGTTATTACTAGTAAATGGTGTTTATTTAGCCACTTATAAATTTTTAGTTCAATTAAATATTTTTCCTAAATTAAATATTTTAAATATTAACATAAGCTTTATTTTTTTACACTAAATTAGTGTAAATTACAAATTTGAATGGTTTTAATTTGTAAAAATGAGCCATGGTATATTAGAATCAAGTGTGTAATATGCAAAATCTTTTCCAAAATCTCTCCATGGTTCTAGAAATTTCTAGGAAAAGGGTTAAATTGAAAAAGTTAGATAATAAAGGGTTTAAGTGAAAAAAAATGCATTATTTATGAACTTTCTACACAATACCACACATTTTTTCTCTCTCTCCACCCTCCTCCCTCTCCATGGCCGGCCTCCCCTCCATGGGTAGCCCCAAAAATTTTTCCCCATCATTTTTGCATTAAAAATCATCAAAATTCATCAAAAATTCCAAAAATAAATCTCAAAAATAAACATTCAACCTCTACCATTTTCCCTTGACCTATTTAGCATGGATTTTGGAGATGGAAAGCATGCATTTTGGAGGCTTATTTCATGTTTAGGTTTCATATTTTGGAGGTATAAATTTCCTTCTTTTGATTTATTGTTATTAGATGTTCATTTAAGCATAATTAGATTTAATATATTAATTCTATTTACTACTTTTAAAATTCAAGTTAGGGTTTGAAAAATCAAGTTGTGATTTTTATTAATTAAATAAGGTTATAATAGCTAGTTTAACATTTTTAGAGTGGAAAAATCTTGCATGGTTGTTGTATAATAATTTGTTTATCCAAAATTGATTTAATTAAGCTATTTAGCTAACTAGGTTTTTATAAAATGTGTTTGTGGGTAATATAAAATTCTAATTAAGATTGCTATCATTAGATTGTAGTTTTAGTGAGAACTTTAGCATGTTAATGAAAAGAAAAACTTAGTTTGATTGCTAGTTTCTATTGATAATTGATAAATTGTGATAAAAATTGCTATTTTGTAAACTAGATTTTAGAAATTCCTAAATAAATGAGATTAAAAATATAATTTATGGTTTCATTAAATCATTATCATCATGAATTGTAGTTTAATACATTAATTCATGCAAAATCATGTTTTGTGGTGGAATTGTGGTATTTTGCTTGAAAAATGTTGAAAATTGTTAAAGGTTGCAAACTAGAAATTTCAAATTAATACAAATTTGTGTAATAAAAATATAGTAATGGTTTGTATAGTCTAGTTATGCTGTTTAATGAGTTTTATAACCATTAGTTTCATTTAAATGTCAAGTTTTGATGAAAAACGGTAAATTGGCATTTTCGGGTTTTACGAAATTGGACGGTTTGATGGATTTTAGGGTTTCGATGGATTTAATCATATTTTATAATATAAGTAATGTGTTCTAAAACTACGAGTTATTTGTTGATGTTTATCTCGATCCATCGGATTTTGTACGCCGATATCGAGCGATATTTGGTTCTTTTGCGTAGACGGGACATAGGTTTTAACTTATGCTTGTTCCTTGTATCGTTTGACTTTCGTATATGATCCAGTTTACGATACTATTTATATGTTTGCGTTTAGGTACCCCTCACGTGGACTACGGGCGATGAAGAGGAGGATGGCGACACCGTCTTCGGCATACATGGACTAGGTGAGTAGATGTATATCTACGGGGGGAAGTCGGGTGGATGGCGTTTAGCACCCCCGCAACGTAGAATAGGAATAGTACTTATTGACATTAGGAAACCAGATGTGACTCTAGATTCTTAATGAGTAGGGCCCTAGTAATGACCCTAGGCTGGACTAGACCGATTTAGGAAAACCACATCTGAGGATGAGTACCTAGGAAGAGGTTCGTAGGTTTCAGGTAGAAACACACACACACACACTGAAACACGACATGGTGTATACGTGCATGTGTATATATATATATATATATATAGAACGAGGTATAGGTAAATATATATACAACAAGTATATGGGATACATTGATGTGATATGATATCTGAGGTATGATGAAACAGTATAACTGGGCTTGATGCCGTGATTCTTGGCTATACAGTCGTATTAAGTGTTAGCGGATCATTAGAGAATGAGATAATGAACATGTATACTTAAATTAAAATGGGTGGTGATGATATTGAGGTACATGGGACTCTAAAATAGTACCCGGACTGTAACTTGTGATTGATCATGATATGGGATACGTATGACTTGATTACGACATCATATAGGTGTGACCTGATGTCGATATCATAGAGGTGTGACTTGAGGACGATATGATACATATGACATGATATTTCTGAGGATAAACTAATGATGCTTATTATGATGGAAATGATATATGATTGATGTATGCGATCACAGTTTAGCACCTTGATCATGAGATGTGTTGATGATGACATTATACGAATGATGAGACACCTAGGAGATACTTGACCCGTACCCTGATATTGGGATGCCGTACGATGGGTTTTACCGTACGAGACATAAATATGATGATTGATCCGCACTCTTGATTCGAGGAAGCCGTACTACGTACGTGACGCTATTGAGGCCGAATCGCCGACTATTAGAGATATTGATTCAGACCTTAGGTAGACTCTTGTTTCTTATTGACTAGTTTCTTAGGTTTTGTTCCTTAGGAGGTTAGATGGGCACTAGATTAGGTTCGATTCATATAGTGGTAGTGATAATTGTATATCAAATGAGTGGATAATGCACGTCTGTCTTTGCATTCATACTGTAATCATCATGGTGCATGTTCTTTCGATAAAAATACGGATTTATAGGCACCCAAAAGCAAATTTCTTTTCTGGAAAATCTGGGCACAAATGACATATCTTAAAAATCCCAAAACCTACCAGAAGAACACTGCACGAAACAGAACCAGAAGAAGAGACAAAACGGCGGCGGTTCCGCGGCCTAAGCCACCCATTGCCGCGGAACCGCGGCGCTTTGAAGGAATCATGGGATCGTATTTCGTGGGTGTTTTCACAAAACCCTGAGCCGATTTTAGGAGTAAAACTTTTTACATTTAGAGCACAAAAAATTTCAACAGAAACTTAGGGTTTTGGTTTTTCCGGTTTTGCGATTTTTCTCGATCGAACTTCCATACACTTTACTACAAAGCTAGTTTAAGTTTAGTTAGGCTCTGATACCACTGTAAGTCCACGTTGCGACCCCCGGTTCTTACGGGGAGGCGGAAACGGTATAAAAATCAAATTTTTAGCGCATGGGGCAACATGGACTAACAAAGTCGGGATCTTTTTTAAACTAAACTAGCAAACAAGCTAAAGAGAGTTAGCTACTCGGAGAGATGGTTATACCTAACTTGAACTCCTTCTTCTTCAAACTTTTGTAGAGGTTGATGGTTCTTCCTTGTGGCCTTCTTCCGTCAAAGATGGATCCACCTGAGGGTTCAACCTTCGGGCTCTTTCTCGAACTTGGAGAGAACTAGAATCTTCGGCTTGCTAAACATTTGATCCTAGAGTGAGTAGAGAGTGTCTAAGGGGTGCTTTTCTTTTAAGGAGAGGGATTCTCAACACATGAGAAGGATTCTCCTTTTGCTAGAGGAAGAAGAAGATGAAGTGAGGAGAGAGAAGCTAAATGATAGAATGAGCTATCTTTTTCTTTCTTGCAACCATAATACCAAAAGAAAAATAATTATCAAATTAATAATAATAATGAAAATGAAATAGTTGATGGAAGGTTTAGGAATGACCATTATCATTTCAAACATTAAATGAAAATGCTAGAATCAAAGAGCATCTTTCTTTTGTAATGATGATGGTCAAAACTTCAACCATGGTCAACAAGTCAACCATGGTCAACTAGTCAACAAAAACCAACCATGACACAATTTCATTTTATTAATATTATTAATTGATATAACATAAATCCATTAGGGTTTGGAAAAAGACGACTGTCAACTGTGCATACGCACCCGTTCCGAAACCCTAATGAAAGTCCTCTTCCTCCTCCTCAAACAACTGTGCATACACACCTGCATTCTTGTTCCGAGGAACATGAATACTGAGAGATAAAAGCAACCCCAAAACATATACCAGTATCTGACTCAAACCAGAGCCAGCCAGTAAAATCCGTCCGGACTCCAAACGTGCACAAGTGCGCGAATGAGAACGAACCCTGTCGCAAAACCATGCGACCTCTACTCTGTTTTGCCCAGAGGCGAATACCCTCTGTGTGGGACTCTAAAGACTCGACACTACGCTGGCAGTGGGTTTAACCACAGACCGCAAGCGGCACTAGCTGTGCGTAACGGTCCCCAGGTAGATGCCGACAAGAAGGCTGACGAGGTGAACCCCATCTGAACTCCTACTGAGTCTGAATGTGACAGTCTCTGTACAGTCCGGTCTGTTCGTCTAATACATCGCATGTCGGGCCTAGGGGGCGGTAAAACGTCAGTCCCCTAATAGCGGTACAAGTCGTGCCGGAGTGAAGCCCAAAACACCCTGAGATAACACTGGAAGCCTACCAGTATATCTCGCTTGCCCTGGCCAGGGACTACTCGTGTAATGGCTCTCCTAGACACAGCGCGATGTCAACCCCCAATACCGGGAGAGACGAATCCTGTCTAACCGTCACTGCCTCCAAGTGCTTCGGGACTGTACCCAACTACTACCCGTTTGCACGACTCCTTTGAGCCGTGGTTGGGTAGTAATCAAAGTACAGTGGGAACACACTCGAGGCGAAGTGCCAGTGTCAAGTCAGCGGACTAAGCTGTACTCATGTCACTTGGGAACTGATAACTGACGATAGGTATAATACCAACCTGTCAGTTCCCGACGAGTCCTGTCCAGTGTACTCGTAACCCAACGAGCACCCGTATACTATCTCCAGTACGACGTACTGATGGCTGTGGGACAGACCATCTCCCACATTGGGATGCGAAGCGCATACGCTAGTCTACTCCGGAGTATCGATGCCCTATCTCGATAGTCCTGCGACTAGGGACCTGTATAAGGATGTACTTATAGATTACCCAGCCCCCACTAGTGTGACTATCATCACAACGCTGGTAATCAAGCAAAGATCCTAAGGGCTCCACTAATGCGTATAAGTGATATACTGAAATAAACACAAGTACACATTGAAGTAGAAACAAACCAAGTAGCATACTACTATATTGAGCAAGATTGTTTATACAAGGTGAATATCCCAAGCTTCCATTAAGTAATATACAAACTAGTATGATACAGTAATGGCCTCTAGGGCATATACACTAACAATCTCCCACTTGCACTAAGGCCATGTACTGGCGTATCGAAGACCTATCATCTCGATCAGCCGCTCGAACTGAGTCTGGGGTAAGGCCTTGGTCAATGGATCTGCAGTGTTTTCTTCTGAAGCAACCCTCCGAACCTCGATCTCCTTGCGATTCACGATCTCCCTGATCAGGTGATACCGCCTCAAGATGTGCCTGGATCTCTGATGGGACCTGGGTTCCTTCGCTAAGGCTATAGCCCCGTTGTTGTCGCAATATAGAGGTATTGGGTCAACAATGGACGGAACCACCTGAAGTTCTTTCAAGAACTTCCTCATCCAGACGGCTTCTTTTGCGGCATCAGATGCAGCGATGTATTCCGCTTCCATCGTCGAGTCTGCAACGGTTTCCTGTTTGGAGCTCTTCCAACACACCGCCCCTCCATTGAGGGTAAAGACAAAACCCGACATGGACTTGGAATCATCCTTGTCACTCTGGAAGCTGGAGTCAGCAAAGGCCTCGATCTGGAGGTCTTTTCCGCCATACACCAAGAACATCTCCTTAGTCCTTCTTAGGTACTTGAGAATGTTCTTTACCGCTATCCAGTGTTTCTCCCCAGGGTTTGACTGATACCGGCTTACTACACTCAGTGCATAAGCTACATCCGGTCTGGTACACAACATCGCATACATTATAGAGCCTACCGCAGAAGCGTAGGGTATAATAGACATGCAATCCCTCTCCAAATCAGTCTTGGGAGACATCTCTTTAGAGAGGGTGATCCCGTGACAAGCCGGTAGGTTACCGCGCTTGGAATCTTCCATACTGAATCTTTTCACTATGTTCTCGATGTACCTGGACTGAGAAAGTCCTAATATCCTCTTGGATCTATCACGATGGATCCGGATCCCCAGGATGTATGAGGCATCACCCAGGTCTTTCATGGAGAACCTGTGCGACAAGAACCCCTTGACAGATTGTAGCATAGGAATGTCATTTCCTATTAAGAGAATGTCATCCACGTATAAAACGAGGAATACTACAGTTCTCGCTACAAATCTACTATAGATGCATGGTTCATCTGGATTTTTGATAAAGCCAAATTCCTTGACCGTCTCATCAAAACAGATGTTCCAACTCCGCGATGCCTGCTTTAGTCCATAGATGGACTTAAGCAACTTGCACACCTTTCCGCTGCTCCCACTCTGAATGAAACCCTCTGGCTGATCCATATAGACACACTCCTCTAAATTTCCATTTAGAAAAGCGGTCTTTACGTCCATCTTCCAAATCTCATAATCGTGGAAGGCAGCAATGGCAAGAAGGATCCGAATGGATTTCAGCATAGCCACTGGAGAAAAGGTTTCGTCATAGTCCAAGCCAGGTCTTTGACGGAAACCCTTTGCTACAAGTCTAGCTTTATAGGTCTCAACCTGTCCATCTGCACCAATCTTTCTTTTGAAGATCCACTTGCATCCTACGGGTTTTACCCCGTCTGGAGCAATGTCCCACATCCATACTTTGTTGGTGTACATGGACTCCATTTCGGTCCGCATTGCATCCAGCCATTTTACCGAGTCAACGCTCTGAACGGCCTGCTGGAAGCTAGTAGGCTCATCATAATCTATGATGCAATCCTCTCTATCCCCGTCTATGAGAAAACCGTAGTATCTCTCGGGCGGATGAGACTGCCTGCTACTCCTGCGGAGCGGCATAGGAATGTCCTGTTCTTTTGAACTTACTGGCTCTTCCAAGCTTTCAGTAATAGCTTGTGGTTCTGGAATTTCTTCCAGTTCTATTGCGTTCCCACTTATCTGAGTTTCCAAAAACTCAGTTTCCAAGAAGCGGGCATGTTGAGAAACAAAGACCTTTTGTTCCTCAGCGGAATAGAACAGATACCCCCTGGAGTTATTTGGGTATCCCACAAACTTACACTGTACTGAGCGTGCCTCGAGCTTGTCCGCATGCTGCTTTTTTACAAAAGCTGACATCCCCATATCTTAAGGTACTTAAGACAGGGTTTCTTCCCACTCCATATCTGATATGGAGTGGTAGGCACAGTCTTGGTGGGAGCTTTGTTCAAGAGATATGCAGCTGCTTCTAGTGCATAACCCCAAAAAGATCGCGGTAACTCAGCCTTACTCATCATGGAACGAACCTTATCCAATAGGGTTCGATTCCTCCTTTCCGATACACCGTTATGTTGCGGAGTGTATGGAGGAGTACGCTGAGAGAGAATTCCATTCTCTTTTAAATAGTCCAGGAACTCGGCACTCAAGTATTCTCCAACTCGATCCGATCTTAGAATCTTGATACTTTTGCCTGTTTGTTTTTCAACTTCATTCTTGTAATCCCGAAATTTCTCAAAGGCCTTGGATTTGTGCTTCATTAAGAAGACATGTCCATACCTAGAGAAATCATCTGTGAAAGTAATGAAGTATGAATAACCGCTTCGCGCATGTGTAGACATTAGACCACACACGTCACTGTGTATGAGTCCCAAGAGCTCGCTCGCTCTTTCTCCGTGTCCAGTGAACGGAGTCTTTGTCATCTTTCCCATGAGACAAGATTCACAAGTGGCATAAGACTGATACTCGAACGGATCCAAGTATCCTTCTTTATCTAACTTAGTCAACCGTGTCTCATTGATGTGACCCAGTCTACAATGCCATAAGAAAGCCTGATTTATATCTGGAGACTTTCTTTTGTGTGTATTCTGGACATTGAAAATCTGTGGTTGGTTTAATACGTATATACCATTGCTTAATGTACCTGACCCAATCAGAACTTGATTAAGGTGAATGTTTACAACATTACTTACAAACGCAAATTCATAACCTTCTTTAGAAACCAAAGATACAGAAATGATATTACAAGTAGCGTTGGGTACAAAAAAGCAATTACGCAAAACCAAAACATGCTCATCTGACATTCCCAGGTGATAGTCCCCCACGGCTTTAGCATCCATGCTAGCTCCGTTTGCAACTCTGAGGGTCATGTCACCTGCCTTCAAAACCCTACGGTTTCTCAACGCCTGCAAAGAATTACAGATATGAGATCCTGATCCGGTATCCAATACCCAGGAAGTAGAGCAAAGACAGTTTTCAATAACATACACACCTGAAGCTGAAGCCGCATCCTGCTTCAATTCCTGTGTCCTGGCTTTCCAAGCCCTGCAATCTTTCTTCCAGTGTCCACTCTTATGACAATAGAAACATTCCTCTTTACCTATAAGCTTCCCCGCTATCATTGTTGCTTTTGCCTTTCCCTTCGTATCCACTTTACTAACACCGCCCCTTGGTTTGGCGGGGGCTTTCCTCTTCTTTCCCTTGGCTTTCGCCTTGGACCTAGAAGAAGAAGATCCTCCTACAAACAAAGTGGATGTTTCCCTACTTTTCTGTAGGGTGCCCTCTGCGCTCCTCAGCATGTTGAGGAGTTCTGAAAGTTCAACCTCTTTTTCTTGTAAGTTGAAGTTCAGTATAAACTGGGCGTAAGTGGAAGGAAGGGACTGAAGAATCAAGTCCGTATAGAGCTCATTCTCCAACGTGGTCCCAAGTTCATCGAGCTCCTCAATGTAGCCAATCATCTTAAGCACGTGTTCCGCTACCGATGATCCGACGGCCAATCTTGCCGAAAACAACTTCTTCGACACTTCGTATCTTGCGATACGAGATTGCTCCCCATACAGTTCTTTTGTATGGAGAAATATGGATTCAAGGTCCATATTCTCGTGCCTCCTCTGATGTTCATTGTCCATCGAGGCAAGTACGAGGCATTTGGCCTTCGCGCTATCAATCTCCCAGGTCTTACGGATTTCCTTATCCGCGACGCTGGAGGTGGGACTTGGGACGGGGGGAGCTTTGGTGGTAAGAAGATACCCCAGCTTGTCGTAAGTGATTGCCATTTTGATATTCCTGAGCCAATCTTTGTAGTTTGGCCTTGTAAGTATGTTTTTATCTAGAAGTAACTTAAGTCCAGTCATGTTGATTGGTCGCTGCAATTAGGAGAGAGAGAAGAAACACTTTAGCACGATGCTCTTGCAAGTTTAGAGTGGTTTTTAATTTGTCTAAACAGGATGGCTCCCACTGTCTCTCGAATCCCTCCTCAAACCATAAAGGAAGAATTAGTCGGGATCAATCCCACCGCACAATACTTGCTTAACCGTTCAGCCAGGCCAGTGTCGGTACTTCGAGGGAGGTTTTCCAACGCTTTCGCGAAGTTCCTTAATTAAATAACCTCTTTTCCCTGGGGGCGTAGCCTTGCTAACACCTTTCTAGGCACCTACTAGGTTTATAGCATTGATCGTTTAGTGAGAAATTTCCCGAGGAGTAGCATATACTCACAGTAGGATCGGGATCCAAATATCATCGCGTGACGAAACTGAAGGAATCCTACCAGAATCACCACACTCCAGATGGTATGCAAATCTAGCAAGTTTCAGTACTTATGAAACTCCCGATGTGGATTTTTGCCCCATGCTCTTATGACCTTGACGAAGGTCAACAAATCATAAGTCACATGTCAAGTTCTGCCCGTCATTTTCCAGGTTAATTTGAACCCACCCGTATATACCCTTGACGAAGGTCAACAAGGCAATGCGACTGTCCCAAACCAACGCATCTATCTATGCTACATATGAACACCCAACAGCTACCAATCTCTATGCCCTGACGAAGGTCAACAAACATAGCTTGAATACTATTGAATATTCATACGAAACGACGGAGGGCTACGAATGGTTTTGGCGAAACCGTGAACGTAGTGAACTTGATATAATCGATAGAACGAGATAGCTTTTAGAAGGAGTGGCTCAATCTCCGCATTTAAAAGTTAGTTTTGAAAAGAACCGAGTGGTTTTTCGAAAGTGTTCCAACGACTTTAACTTGGTTTATTATCTTGCATTAGTTCTTTTAATGCGTGATATTCTTGCATTAGTTCTTTTAATGTGTCCCATCATTTAATCCTACCATTGCAGAAAACAACCAAAATATGACGTACGCTTATGCCATTCACATTCGCCACGGGGCCCCGTCATCACCCGTTAGGTTACTTAACTAACGACAGAGCGGGGGCTGGGCTAGCGCGGCTGTAAAACATAAGCAACGCCTAAATAGTTATAAATATAGCAATGATAGACATTACAGATCACAGATGAATACATTGGATATACTAGGAATCCGCAATCCGTTCGAGCCTGCAACGAAAAGCGGATTACACGGTCGCGGTGAATAGCCAATACCCCACCCAAGACCCCTACGGGTGCGGCAAACTACCCGCCAAGTACTCGGCAGTTTGTGCACCCCTCCATGGGTCTATCCTAGGAGCAAAAACAGTAAAAAGAATTATACAATGACAGCTACAACCCCGACCCGGTTGTGCGGCCAAACAAATAATAATATTACATCAATTTACATGTTACAAATGAATGAAAGAAAAACAAAAGCTCATCTCACATCCACCCCGGCTATTCACCCGCGACAGTCCAACACATTCATATACACATTCCAATATCAAACACAGATCACAGAGATGTATAACCCCGACTAATCGACTTATAGCGATTAGCCGACGTTCAATACATACAAACATCACAGATATAACCAACATAATCAAAGTGTAGTGAAGTTCGATAAAAATACGAATTTATAGGCCCCCAAAAGCAAATTTCTTTTCTGGAAAATCTGGGCACAAATGACATATCTTAAAAATCCCAAAACCCTACCAGAAGAACACTGCACGAAACAGAACCAGAAGAAGAGACAAAACGGCGGCGGTTCCGCGGCCTAAGCCACCCATTGCCGCGGAACCGCGGCGCTTTGAAGGAATCATGGGATCGTATTTCGTGGGTGTTTTCACAAAACCCTGAGCCGATTTTAGGAGTAAAACTTTTTACATTTAGAGCACAAAAAATTTCAACAGAAACTTAGGGTTTTGGTTTTTCCGGTTTTGCGATTTTTCTCGATCGAACTTCCATACACTTTACTACAAAGCTAGTTTAAGTTTAGTTAGGCTCTGATACTACTGTAAGTCCACGTTGCGACCCCCGGTTCTTACGGGGAGGCAGAAACGGTATAAAAATCAAATTTTTAGCGCATGGGGAAACATGGACTAACAAAGTCGGGATCTTTTCTAAACTAAACTAGCAAACAAGCTAAAGAGAGTTAGCTACTCGGAGAGATGGTTATACCTAACTTGAACTCCTTCTTCTTCAAACTTTTGTAGAGGTTGATGGTTCTTCCTTGTGGCCTTCTTCCGTCAAAGATGGATCCACCTGAGGGTTCAACCTTCGGGCTCTTTCTCGAACTTGGAGAGAACTAGAATCTTCGGCTTGCTAAACCTTTGATCCTAGAGTGAGTAGAGAGTGTCTAAGGGGTGCTTTTCTTTTAAGGAGAGGGATTCTCAACACATGAGAAGGATTCTCCTTTTGCTAGAGGAAGAAGAAGATGAAGTGAGGAGAGAGAAGCTAAATGATAGAATGAGCTATCTTTTTCTTTCTTGCAACCATAATACCAAAAGAAAAATAATTATCAAATTAATAATAATAATGAAAATGAAATAGTTGATGGAAGGTTTAGGAATGACCATTATCATTTCAAACATTAAATGAAAATGCTAGAATCAAAGAGCATCTTTCTTTTGTAATGATGATGGTCAAAACTTTAACCATGGTCAACAAGTCAACCATGGTCAACTAGTCAACAAAAACCAACCATGACACAATTTCATTTTATTAATATTATTAATTGATATAACATAAATCCATTAGGGTTTGGAAAAAGACGACTGTCAACTGTGCATACGCACCCGTTCCGAAACCCTAATGAAAGTCCTCTTCCTCCTCCTCAAACAACTGTGCATACACACCTGCATTCTTGTTCCGAGGAACATGAATACTGAGAGATAAAAGCAACCCCAAAACATATACCAGTATCTGACTCAAACCAGAGCCAGCCAGTAAAATCCGTCCGGACTCCAAACATGCACAAGTGCGCGAATGAGAACGAACCCTGTCGCAAAACCATGCGACCTCTACTCTGTTTTGCCCAGAGGCGAATACCCTCTGTGTGGGACTCTAAAGACTCGACACTACGCTGGCAGTGGGTTTAACCACAGACCGCAAGCGGCACTAGCTGTGCGTAATGGTCCCCAGGTAGATGCCGACAAGAAGGCTGACGAGGTGAACCCCATCTGAACTCCTACTGAGTCTGAATGTGACAGTCTCCGTACAGTCCGGTCTGTTCGTCTAATACATCGCATGTCGGGCCTAGGGGCGGTAAAACGTCAGTCCCCTAATAGCGGTACAAGTCGTGCCGGAGTGAAGCCCAAAACACCCTGAGATAACACTGGAAGCCTACCAGTATATCTCGCTTGCCCTGGCCAGGGACTACTCGTGTAATGGCTCTCCTAGACACAGCGCGATGTCAACCCCCAATACCGGGAGAGACGAATCCTGTCTAACCGTCACTGCCTCCAAGTGCTTCGGGACTGTACCCAACTACTACCCGTTTGCACGACTCCTTTGAGCCGTGGTAGGGTAGTAATCAAAGTACAGTGGGAACACACTCGAGGCGAGGTGCCAGTGTCAAGTCAGCGGACTAAGCTGTACTCATGTCACCTGGGAACTGATAACTGACGATAGGTATAATACCAACCTGTCAGTTCCCGACGAGTCCTGTCCAGTGTACTCGTAACCCAACGAGCACCCGTATACTATCTCCAGTACGACGTACTGATGGCTGTGGGACAGACCATCTCCCACACTGGGATGAGAAGCGCATACGCTAGTCTACTCCGGAGTATCGATGCCCTATCTCGATAGTCCTGCGACTAGGGACCTGTATAAGGATGTGCTTATAGATTACCCAGCCCCCACTAGTGTGACTGCCATCACAACGCTGGTAATCAAGCAAAGATCCTAAGGGCTCCACTAATGCGTATAAGTGATATACAGAAATAAACACAAGTACACATTGAAGTAGAAACAAACCAAGTAGCATACTACTATATTGAGCAAGATTGTTTATACAAGGTGAATATCCTAAGCTTCCATTAAGTAATATACAAACTACTATGATACAGTAATGGCCTCTAGGGCATATACACTAACAATTGTAACTATGCCGCGGTATCATAGCTACAATTACATAACTCCACCCAAGTCGCCTAAGTCCTAGAGATAACAAGGAATCAGGTTTCGAGTCGATATGAAAAGGAAGTTTGCACACCATAAAAGATATAATCAGGAAGAACTTAGATTCAAGAACGGTAAAACAGTAAGGTTGCAGGACATGTTTCCTAAACACGGGTATCCTGATTCGTGTATTGGGTATAATACCCAACTACAAAAGAATCAACCCGACTAACCTATGGCTCTGATACCAAAAGAACCATGTCACACCGCGCTTCTCAGAGTACGCTAAATTGGGCACATGACATAGCCAACCATGCTACCTGTGGGTAGGAAGTATCCATCCACAGTCACATTAGGCTGTAGAGATATCAAGAACAAAATATAACTATCTAATACATGTCCATAAGCCAAGATAACATGAGTCAAGAATAATAAAAGTGCGGAAGCAAAAGATCCAATACAAAATAACTGGAATGTATGTCCCATAAAGCGGGCTCACATCAGGAATAAAATGCAGAAAATAAAAGAACTAACTAATACAGAAAGCTCACTGCTCAGCCTGCTGGCTGAAGTACTCCTGCTCGGACTGCAGCAAAGATACGGAATCTGGGCCATGCAAAACCCAGACATCAGCGTGTCATGTCATCAAGTGATAAAGTGCAAACAGGGTAACATACAATGCAAATATAATCATGAGTGATAAAGCATGTGTAACAGTAATATAAATCAGGGCAGTGCAGGGTAGTGTGCAGTGAGTAAACTAAACTGGCCTATTGGGTTATCTATTCTAAAGTCTTTGAAATCAATTTGATGAATCATCGATGTAACTCAATAGTATCCCGTGCATGCCCGGGACTACAGTCTAAGACTTTCGGGCTGAAACTGAGACGTGCCGCTAGGCACTAACAGGAAAAGGATACAGACCAACGATGTCAGCAGCATCGTCACGAGGCGTGCCTATCCTCTAAAACTGATCAGTAAAAGCAAGCAACTGTCGAGTTACAAGTCAGGATTTCATCATTGATTTCCCCATACCCCCAAGTTATGTATGTCAAGTCAGGTATTCAGTAATCAAGAACTAATGCCAACACAGGATCAGGTAAGAGCAGGTTTGTCTGGATAGACAACAGGAACGGTCCGTGAGGACTACATGTCAGGTTTGTTGGCATTAGACACAAGATTAGGTAACACGTCAAGCCATGGTACATCAGGTCAGGTCAAGTAGTACACGGTACCATGTCGGGTCAAGTAATATGTGTTTAGCAAGACATGTCAGAGGGCACAAAATACTATGTGGGTGCTCATAAATCAAACTAATATAAACCTGTATAAACCAAACAAGTATGGGTACAGATGAAACAATAAAAATGAAACACGGTGATGATATATGCGAGGGTGCAGATTAAAGCATGAGGATGCACAGTTATAGATTAGAGTTAGGGTTGTGGTTCCAACTTTAAATATCCTACACTTAAACAAATATAGAATTATTAAATCTCGTTATTATATATTAACTGGTCTATAGATGCAGTGATATATATAATATGCTCAATGGATGCAACTGGTTATTCAGGGTAGAAACTATTTAACAGTATTATGTATTATGCAGTTAACTAGTAAACAATCTAACCACGTATGTGAGTATGTGATATTGTACTTCAAGGTGCAACAAGTTATAATTTAAACCTGATTCTTTTAATGCTATAATTTGACATCGAAACGCAAGAATGGAAACTAATAGCAATTTGATCAATTTACAGGTTCCATCATGAAATAAATTAGTATAAATAATATAGTAGCATGTAGCAAGTTTCACTTGCCTCGACGGGTCGCGAAACGGAACGTTACGCGTTGGCGGGGAAAAATCGCGACGCGTGCACGGTTCACGGAAAGATTCCAACCGACGAACAGTGGAGTCACACGGGTCGCAGGTCCTCGTTGGGTCGTCGGGAAACGTCGTCGGCACGGTCGGATTCCGGCAAAACACAAAAACAGTAAACGTCTAAAATTTCAAGAACTGTATAATCGGAGAAACGAGAAGAAGAGAAGGAGAATGAAGGGGAAGAGGCTTACAACGGTTTGTAGAGGGATAGTGAGGGTCGACGGCATCGACGGAGGTCCGACGAGGTATCTGCAGCGACCATCGGCGATCAAGAACAGAACTGAAGAAAAGAAAGGAAAGGAAAGGAAGGAGAAGGAAGGAGAAGAAGAAGAGGAAGGGAAACCATGCTCACCGAGGGGTGCACGAGGGCCACGGACACGGGACGAGATCACCGGCGGCGGCTGGAATTGGAGGTGGCAGCGACGGGTGCGTGTGTGCAGGCGATGGGTTAGCTAGGGATGCAGGGCCGGCTCTGTGGTGAGGAAGTAGGTGGAAGCGGAAGAGGTAATGGTGTGGAGTTGGCGAGGTCGAGGGCTTCGTCGTCGGCTACGCGACGAGGAGAGAGGCGGCGGCTAGGTTTCTGGGGTGGGTTTGTTTCGCTGAAGGGATACGAGAAGAAGAAAGAATATATCAGGGGGAGCGAGGGGGAGAAAGAGATCGAGAGGAGAGAGATAGAGAGGAAGAGAGAGATCGAGAGGAGAGAGAAAGATTTGAGAAGCGATGAAATTATCGTTATGCAGAGAGAGAGAAAGAGAGAAAGAGAAGGAGAAAGTGAGAGAGAGAGAAAGCTGTGGGGCCCATGGGGTTAATGAAATGTTTTGATTGGCTAAGGGGAAAAAATATTGCCTGGATTTGGTTGGTTAGGAAAAATTTGTGAAAGATTTTAGGATTTAAAAATATCGTTGGCTAAGATATAATGGGCTGAGGCATATTTTTGGCCGGTTAAAAAATTTAGAAAAATAGGATTTGGCGTAAATGCAAAATATTTCAGAATTGCGCCCGGGTCGGATCCAAAAATTTGAATTCGAAAAATGAAAATTATTGGCAGGTTCTAAAAATTAAAATGAAGGATTTTATAATGAAAAAGCATACCCCCAAGAACGGACGCACGTACGTGCGCGTAGCCGTCCAAACACGTCCGTTTCACTGAACGGGACGAGAACACGATGCAAGGACGCTACCACAGGGTTTGGGGTGTTGAGCAGGCCATGACAAGTATTTTTAATTTAATTTTAGATGACTTAAATTGTTATATGCAGAATATGACATGTCGGTGTAAACTATAACTGGTAACAGTCAAAGCAGGATAAATGAAATAAATACCACACACCACACATACGGTAACAGAAATTTGTAGAACTGGACTCGGTTGTTATAAATACAAATACTCTAACCTAAGAAGATTAGTTAAAGACATCTTGTCCAGCCTCAGAAAGGATCAGAGACACGACAATCGTGGGGCTACTCGAACAGCGGCTTAAATACTGCATATTGAGGAATATATCAGTCAACGTGACGGTACCATGGACTAAAACCCTAGTACCACAAAACCTAACGGGCCTCTGTCGTAAAAGAATGAGGGGTTATCTACATACAACGTTAGGAAAAGTTTGCCTGTAAACCCAAGCGAGGTAAACAAAAAACACTCCGAAATGAGTACGTAAACTATAAACTCCGAAATGAGTAAATAAACTAGAAACTCCAAAATGAGTACATAAACTACTTCACGCAGGTTCAAGACATCAAGAAATGGAAAGGTGCAATTCATTGAGATCTGAGTCAACGATAGATGACGATGCTTATGTCCGCTCGCTATCTTCTCATATCGAAATTCTAAAAAAAATTGTGTACGATATGCCAGCCCAAAACCAACCGTATGCTATGCTTTACTCTTCAATACTTCACTCACACATATACCTCCGTGAGCAAGGTAGCCGGGGGAGCATTTGTTTACACCCGTTTAAGTGCTCACTTACAAATACATGCGTACTTGGATGGAAATAGCATTGAAAGCATGCCGATTTATATACGCATATGGAAGGTTAGTGCATGACACATGTACATCAGTGACGTTTGCACTTAGAAAAAATCCCTAAAGGTGAAGTGCACATGCGCACATGCAAATTGCACGTATGTTTAAATAATACAATCAGAGGAAGAACATGTGTTATTAGATATGAAGCACTCAATAGTCAATGATAAAAAGAATGCATTTAAATAAATATTTTATTCTACAGGAAAAATTTCACCAAACACAGGATCAAAAACACAAGGGTTTACAAAACTATAAATAAATTTTTCTAAAGCCCTCTCGGCCTTTTCTACCATGTCAAAGCGGCGATCTTCGCAAGGAGTCGCTCCCTATCGGTCAGCGCCGTGCCCATCGGTGAAAGCAGACATGATGGCCCGCTGAGCCCGTATCTGGCTCAGCAACTAAATAGAGCGATCCCTCAGAGGCTGGGTATTCAATTGTGCCTCATGAAAGCACTCGATCTTGTCCTCCACTGCGTCGAGTATCGCCGGAGTCATAACCGCTGGATGATGAGAAATGTCAGCAAGCACGGATAGAAAGATCATACAGAGCCAAATGGAGCCGACGGGAAGAGGAGAGCCTCTAAGAGTCAGGAGCTCATACATCACCGTGTCATATTGGTCATCCGTGAGAACAGGATTCACCAAGCGTGCAGCAAAATGAGAAACAATTCCCTCGATAGGCACCTCCCATAGTTGCCGATGAGCATGTGGACGATTGTAGGCCATGACTTTTGATCTGTTAAAAATGGTTTTTTCCTTATGAAGAAAAAGAAGAATATTTCTTCAGAATATAAAGAGTAGCATTTAAGTCTAGACACAGAAAATGTTGTGCATGGTGGAACTATTTCCAAGCTCTGACAAAAAGAAAGCATTGAAAAAGAAAGAGTTGACTCATGAAAAGCAGAGCAAGAAGGTGAAATGATTCTCTCGTATCTTATAGCACCGCCTCACGTGCATACCACATGAGCACCAACGCTGGCTTTTTTAGGATTAAATCCTATAGCAGCGCTTACGTGCATAACGCGTAAGTGTCAGCACTAGTTTTTTTTATATATAATAGCGCCTCACGTGAAACACATGTGAGAGTTGTCATAAAAAAAAGGGGGCTTTGTCATTCATACTTCAAAGAAATTTATACATTGGTAATGGGGATGATAAAAAGAGAGAGAGAGAAAGAGAGAGAAAACAAACATTATCAAAATGTCTACAATGGCAAAACGCTAAATTCCAGACATGGATTCTCAAACTTAAAGGCAAGTTTGAGTAAAGCGCTCCTTGGCTCTTTGATCATCTTCTTATGTGTCCTCTCCCGAAGACAAGTTTCGGGATCACCGCTGATATCTTCCATCCTTTAGTATGCGGATAGTATCGCTTTCTGTTGGAAGACGTGATGCAAAACAGTGAAGAGATCATCTCTTCACTTCTTCGAGATCAAGCCCATCAGATATACTGAATGCACCTTGTCTTCAGGGTCATCAAATACCTCAAGCAGTATAGCCTCATCAAGCTTAGGAAGTGCTTCCCAGATCGATCCAACGATAATCTTTAAAATGGCAGAACTGCAAGAGAGCAATAGACCGTTGTGATCATCAAAGCGACGCATCACCTCATCGCATTGGGTATCAGTGTACTCCTGGCCTTGAAAGCGATCTTGTATGCGGATGTCTTCATAAGAGACAATTTCCTCGATGTCATATAGATGACCAACCATGATACCTGAAAAGAAATCCAGTGGAAAGTTAGCGATAAAAATAACGCTAGCATCACAGAATCAAAATGGTGGCTCATCAATGATGAAACATGTGCCCATTGTGAGAATCCAAAAGAATTCTCATTAAATGAATAGTGCTCATTAAACAGCGGAATTAAAAACTCTCAATATTCCCCGAAAGGCAGGCTCTTTAAAATAAACAACAGATTCAAATCTGTGGAAAAATGAAAAGGGATTAAAACCCCAAAAATTCTAGAAAAGGAAAAATATCCAAGAACAGTAAAGGGAATAAAATTCCCAACGTTCTTAAGATCCAAATCAGAGCTAAGCTCTGCAAAAAAAATTGAATTAAATTCCCCCAAGCGATAGGATTAAATCCCAGAGATCCACATGTTAGAAAATTCATGGGTTAATTGATGGAATCAAATTCCTGAAAAATATTAAGATTGACAGCTGGGTAAAACCCTAAGAAGGAGAATAAAAAATTCTCAAGTCTTGGATGTGGAAATCAAGATCCATGATCAATATTAAAAAAGGGTTTTTTTAGATCTCCAAGAGATCGATTCAAAAAAATGATAGCTAAGCTCTGTCGAATCTGATAATGGATTTAAAATCCAAAATTAAGAAAATATATATGCTCAAAAGTAGTAAAGAGCTAAGCTCTGTTCATAATCCTTACCAAGAAATTTGGCAGAGTATTCTCTGTTAAAAAGAGTTCTTGAGGACGGAGATCTAAGCTCTGGAACGAGAATTACATTCTCAAAAGAAGAGTAAGGTTTAAGGAAGAATATGATGAGACGGAAGTCATCTTAAGGTCCAAAGGCCCTATTTATAAGACGTGGGGGGGAGAACGGTTCAACTTCCTAGGTGATCCAACGGTGGTAAAAGTGACACCGTTGCACTCACGTGTTAGCCACGTGAAAACAACGGTGGGGGCATTTGTTCCTCTAAAATTAAACATAATAATAAGAGCTAATCTCTGTTAATTCCAATATAAAGAGCCTCACGTGCTCCCCACAAAAGCGCTAGAGCCGACACCAGTCTTATAGGATTAAATCCTAAAGTGGTGCCACACGTGAAGTTCACGTGAGCGCCAATATGCAAAAGCATAGAAATGCCTGTTATGTATAAGTATTTAATTCTTAAGTGGCGTCCACTTGCATAACACATGAGCGCCAGCGCCCAAATTAAGAGGATGTAGAATTAAATTCTACATCAAAATTATTTCCCTAAAAATTGGGATATTCTCTGTTAAACAGAGCCGTTAGATCAAAAATCCAGTGGTGATGATAAATCATCAAATGATAGAATTAAATTCTATTAGGAGAAAATATCTCCCTAGTCTTTCTAAGTTAGAAAGATATTCTCAGTTGGATCAAAGATCTAATAATAAAATTAAACTCTATTTTGGGAATATATTTCCCCAATCTTTCTAAACAAAGAAACATTGTTCTCTGTAAAATAGTAGATTAAAATCCAATGGTGGTTAAAAATCACCGTTTGACGGAATAAAGTTCTGTATATTAGAAAATATTTCCCCAATCTTGTTAAAAACAAGAAAACATATTATGTGAAATAGAAATCACTGGATCAAAGATCCAACGGTGAATAAAATCCCCTGAACAAATTTTGAGGCCAATTAAATCAATTGGTATCTCTCAAATAAGAGATTTTCTCAAACTAATTAACAATTTTCCTCTCCTATATAAAGGATCCGAGACTTCAAGTCTCATATAGAGAATCGACCCCATAAGTTTTCCACAAAAACCGAGAATTTAATTCTCCTGAAAAAAGAAGAAGATCCCCGCTCTCTCAAACTCGAGCTAAAGAAAAGAAGAGATTGAAAAAATATCTCCTTTACTTACTACAAGCAAAAACATGAGGGTTTAACCCTTCTAATAAGAGCTTGGTTTTTTCTCTGGATCTGAGATCCGTAAGACAAATCTACCACAGGTTGATAATTTAATTCTTATCGGGAAGATTCTGTCCTTCAGACTCAAAATTTAGGGGAAAGAACTAGATAAAAAGAGAAGACAGAAAAAAACATGTTCCAGGAATTTAATTCCTCTGAAAACAAGGTTTAACCCTAAAAAGAACTTAGTTCTTAAAGAAAACTCGATCCTGGATCTTCAAAACAAAGAACTTGGTGATCATTAATGGTCAAAATGCCATTAACAGAGATTCGGTCTCTAAAAAAGAAGAAGTGCTCAGCGCCTCACATGAAAAACACGTGAGCACCCAAAAGATTCCCCCTGACAAAGGACTCAATGCCGCACGTGCTTCCCAAGTGGGCGCTCAAAACAGAAGGCCAGCCCTTTCGTGGAAAACACGTGGGCGCTGAGTAAAAGTGCTTAGCACTTCATATTCGACCAAAAAGACTAAGTGCTTAGCACCAATTGGGCAACCCCTACATCCTAGCACCGCACGTACTCCTCACGTGAGCGCCATCCAAAAGTGCTTGGCACTACACACACACACAGAGAGAGAGAGATATATAGTCAGTCAAAATGAGTAAAGTGCTTAGCACTTATTGGGCAGCGTTCATGACTGATTGCTTCACATGATACACATGTGAGCACCAGAGTTCCAAAAAAGTGCTTAGCACTTCTGCATAAAAGGAAAAGGGCTGAGCAAACAGAACCCAAATAAGTGTTTAGAACTTTTGAATAAAAAAAGGAGAAGAAAGATGAAAGACTGAGCAGACCAAGCCCAAATTAGCTAAAAGTCTCTTTGAAGTTTCTTGCATCTGAGCCCAAATGCTCTGTTGTTGGATCTTAACAAAATTTGATGATCCTGAAAATATTGCTAAGTTGATTTTAGTCTCAAACTAGACTAACGTATCCTTCGTTAAAAATAAATTGAGCCCAAATGCTCATATGTTTAGATGATCTTAATCTCGAACTAGATTAACGGTCCTTAAATAAAACAAAATATTTTTGAACTAAAAGAAAATATAGCTTAAATTCAAAACTCAAATCCAAATCTCAAATATACGGATTTAGACTGATCCGCACCCTATGGGCGACGACATAAATTATTCTTCGTATACAATCCATGAGCAACCAAAATAAAAAAAAAATACACACGGCATGAAGTGAACTACTGGAGAAGGAGAAAGTGGTATGTAATTAACTGCAGGGGCTTGCGCCTGTAGGGAAAAGCGTCCCCACAATCTAAAAACCCTCACAAATGAGGGGGAATCTGATGAAATCTGCTACAACGGTCGCATCTGTCCAAACCTCCGATATACGGTGCTATAAATCAACTTGGTATCTTCAGAGAGGTGGATGGATATATATCTAAATAGAATCTTCCCCTAAATTCAGGCTAGACTCCTTAACGTCTCAGTCCGGTCTTTCGGCGGTAAACAATACCTACTTACTATACTGAGTGCGTAAGCTATATCCGGTCTGTTACATAATATCGTATACATAATGGACCCGACCGCCGAAGTATAGTGTATAATGTTCATGTGAGCCCTCTCCTCATCAGTCTTGGGGGACATCTCTTTGGAGAGGGTGATTCCTCGGCAAGCAGGTAAATTACCACGCTTGGAATCTTTCATAATAAACCACTTTTGTATGGTGTCTATGTACCTGAATTGGGACAATCCCAACATCCTTTTAGATATATCCCTATAGATCTTTATCTCCAGGATGTAGGAGGCATTACCCAGGTCTTTCATGGGGAATCTCTATGACAAGAAGAGTTTGACCGAGTGTAGCATAGAAATGTCATTTTCTATTAAGAGTATGTCATCCACGTACAAAACGAGGAATACGACCACACTCCCTACCTCCTTTTTATAGATATAAGGTTCATCTATATTTTTGATGAAGTCAAACTCTTTGAATACTACATCAAAATAGATGTTCCCACTCCGCGGTTCCTTCTTTAATCCATACATTGATTTAAGCAGCTTGCACACTTTTCCGCTGCTCCCACTATCTACGAAGCCCTCTGACTATGTCATATATACGTTCTCTTCTAAATCACCACTTAGAAAGGTGGTCTTGACATCCATCTGTCAGATTTCATAATCATACAAGGTAGCAATGACAAGTAGGATCTAGATGGACTTAAGCATAACCACCGGAGAAAAGGTCTTGTCATAGTCAACACCCGGTCATTGCCGAAAAGCTTTTGCTACATGTTTAGTTTTGAAGGTCTCAGCCTTTCCATCTACACAGATCTTATTCTTGAAGATCCATTTGCTCCCAATGGGTTTTACCCCTTTATGAGCAGCCTCCAAAGTTCATACTTTGTTGGTGTACATGGATTCTATCTCAAATCATAGCATCCAGCCATTTCACAAAGTCACTACTTATGATGGCCTGCTTGAAACTAGTACGATCATCATCTTCCATGATGCAATTCTCACTCTGACCGTCTATGAGAAAACTGTAGTATCTTTCAGGTGGATGAGGAACCCTACTAGATCTGCGGAGTGGCTGAGGCTCATTCAGGACCATCGAATCATGTGGTTTAGCCAAATTTTCAGTATCAGTTTCTGATTCTGGAATTTCTTCTAGTTCTATCATGCTACCACTAATTTCTTTTTCAAGAAATTGCCTTTCTAAAAAGGCAGCATTCCTAGAAACAATAATCTTTTGTTCCTCTGCATGGTAGAAAAGATATCCTCGTGAATGCTTGGAATATCCCACAAACTTACATGACACTGAGCGTGCTTTGAGTTTGTCCGGATTCAACTTTTTGATATAAGCCGGACAACCCCATATCCTAATAAATTTAAAATATGGTCTGTTTCCACTCCATATCTCATATGGAGTTGTAGGCACTGATTTGAACGAAACTTGATTCAATAAATATACTGCTGACTTTAGTTCATATCCCCAGAATGAAAGAGTTAACTCAGCATTACTCATCATAGAGTGTACCATATCTAATAGGGTGCGATTCCTCCATTCCGATACACCGTTGTGCTGTGGTGTATATGGAGGAGTAAGCTGAGAGAAAATCTCATTCTCTTTTAGATAGTCCTAGAATTCCGTGCTTAACTATTCTCTTCCTTGATCAGATTGTAGGATTTTAATACTTTTGCATGTTTGGTTCTCTACTTCGTTCTTATATTTCTTGAATTTTTTAAAGGTTTCGGATTTTTGTTTCAATAAGAACAAATATCAGAACCTAAAGAGATCATCAGTGAATGTAACGAATTGCGAGAACCCACTCCTCACATGTGTAGACATCAGACCACATACATTACTATGTATGAGTCCCAAGAGCTCTATATCTCTTGCTCCATGTCCCGAAAACGGAGTTTTGGTCATCTTCCCTTTGAGACAAGACTGACAAGTTTCATAAGATATAAATTCGAATGAATTCAAATATCCATCTTTATGCAGCATAGCTAGTCTGGTCGCATTGATATGACTAAGTCTACAATACCATAAGAAGGATTCATTTTTGTTTGAACTTTTTCTTTTGTGTGTGTTCTGTATGTTTAAAACTGTATTTTGATTTAGAACGTATAAACCATTACTTAACGCACCAAACCCAATAAACACTTAATTTAAGAAAATGTTCATAATATTTTTCTCCAATGAAAAATTATATCCATATTTATCTAATAAAGAAATGGATATTATATTGCACATCATAAACGGTATGAAGTAACAATCGGTCAAAATAAATGTATTGCCAATGGGTAATACAAGGTGATACTCGCCTATGGCTTCAGCAACAATAATTGCTCAATTCTCTAATCTAAGAGACATATCACCCTTCCCCAGTGCTTTACTTTTCGTTAACTCTTTTAAAAAATTATAAATGTAGGATCCTGATCCGATATCCAATATCCAGGACGTAGAATAGACTGAGAAAAAGTTCTCAATAACTAAAACATCTGAAAAAGCATTAAAATGTTTCTTTTTCATCAGTGTTGTATGAAAATCCTTGCATTTCCCTATCCCTTTCCATGACTCATGACTATTGTCATAAGCTAGAGTCGAACTAACGTTCCCCATCCTAGTATAATAAGCGGGTTCAGTTAATACATCCATATTATTTTAATTAAGACATGACATGGTCGCTACTTGGAAAGAGAGAGAGAGAAAAGAAATACTTAGCATGCGCTCTTACAAGATTAGATTGGTTATTATCTTATCTAATTAAGATGGCTCCCACTGTTTTTATCAAATCTTCCTTCAAACCCTAAAAGGAAAATCAGCCAGGATTAATTACACTCTACAAGTTCGCTAACTGGTCAGCCAGGCCAGTGTTGGTACTCCGAGGGAGGTTCCCCATACTTTCGCACGGACCTAATTAAAATAAATCCCATTTCCGTAGAAGCATAACCTCGTTAACACCTTTCTAGACACCTACTGGATTAGCTAATTGTAAATATTAAAACACTTCCGGGAGTAAGTTTTACTCACAGTGGGAATCGAGATCATACTATCACATAGAAGGTATGCAATCACATTGCAAGTTCCAACACTCGAAACTCCATATATTGTTTTTACCCCTAGGACCATAGGACCTTGACTAAAGATTAAAACGTCAAAGGGTCCTAGTTAAGTTCTACTCATCATTTCGTGATTAGTTTAGACCCACCCATAGAACCTTTGACTAAAAATCAAAACGACCGCACGACTGTCCTAACTAATCGCATCAGCATGCATCAGAAAAGCACTACATAGCTACTGTACAGTACGCCTTGACTAAAGATCAACATAATGTAGCATGAATACTATGTACTACTTATCATAAATGACGGAGGGCTACGGGCGGTTTTGATGAAAACCATTAATGTATTGAACTTGATATCGTTGTAGAAACTTAGTGATTTGAAAAGGAGTGGCTTAAGTTCCGCCTTTTTAAAAAGCCGAGTGGTTTACAGTAATGTAAAATTTTGCTAAAGAGATCACTTCCTGTGAAGGAATCTAGGCTCTTTCCTTATCGAATGAGGTGCTGGGTATTCCTGACCGAATACCACTATGCAAAGCAAAAGAATACGGCCATATTTACTTTCTAAAATTTTAGTTCCACAACATCTTTTTTATGTTTATTTCTTCCATTAATCTTATTAATGAAGTCCTATCATTTAAGCTCCTGATATCACAGAAGAACGAAAATAAAACACATATATATGCCATCTGCATTCTCTAAAGGGACCCGGGTCTTCACCGTAAAGTTACTTAACTTACGACAGGGTGGGGTCAGGACTAGCGCAGATACAAAACATATATAGAATGTAAGTCCATATTGCGACCCCCGGTGCTTACGGGGAGGCGGAAACGGTATAAAAAACGAATTTTTATCGCAAGAGGCAACATGGACTAAACTTGGTCGGGATCGTTGTCTAAACTAAAACTAGTGTTCTAGCTAAAGAGAGTTAGCTACTATGGAAGATGGTTATACCTAAACTTGAACTCCTTCTTCTTCAAACCTTGTAGAGGTTGATGGTTCTCTTTACGTCGCCTTCTCCCGTCGAAGATGGATCCACCTCGAAGGTTCGACTTTGGGCTCTTCCTCGATCTTTGAGTGAACTAGGGTTTCCGGTTTGCTAAACCTTCATCCTAGAATGAGTAGAGAGAGATTAGGGTTTGCTTTTCTATCTAAAGAGAATGATTCTCAACACATGAGAAGGTTTCTCTTTTCAAGAGGAGGAAGAAGATGAAAATGAGGAGAGAGAGAGGTTATGATAGAATGAGCTCAATAATTCATTTCTTGCAACCATATTGCAAAAGAAATGAATTATCTAAATGATAATAATTTAAAATGAGAATAGTTGATGGTAGTATTTTGAATGACCACAACCATGCTTCATTTAATTAAAAGTAAGCATGAATCAAGGAAGACTTTCAAGGCATGAAAGTGGTCAATGGTCAACAAGTCAACCAAGGTCAACAAGTCAACAAAAACAACCATAACATAATTCTCATTTAATTATTATTATTAATAGATAATATATATAAATCCATTAGGGTTTGGAAATGAAGACTGTCAACTGTGCATACGCACCCGATCCGAAACCCTAATGAAAAACCTCATTCTCCGCCTCAAGCAACTGTGCATACACACCTGCATTCTCGTTCCGAGGAACAAGAATACCAAGATATAAAAGCAACCCCCAAAACATATACCAGTATCTGGCTCAAACCAGAGCCTGCCAGTATTATCCGTCCGGACTCCAAACGTGCACAAGTGCGCGGATGAGAACGAACCCTGTCGCAAAACCATGCGACCTCTACTCTGTTTTGCCCAGAGGCGAATACCCTCTGTGTGGGACTCTAAAGACTCGACACTACGCTGGCAGTGGGTTTAACCACAGACCGCAAGCGGCACTAGCTGTGCGTAACGGTCCCCAGGTAGATGCCGACAAGAAGGCTGACGAGGTGAAACCCCATCTGTACTCCTACTGAGTCTGAATGTGACATTCTCCGTACAGTCCGGTCTGTTCGTCTGATACATCGCATGGCGGGCCTAGGGGGTGGTAAAACGTCAGTCCCCCAATAGCGGTACAAGTCGTGTCGGAGTGAAGCCCAAAACACCCTGAGATAACACTGGAAACCTACCAGTATATCTCGCTTGCCCTGGCCAGGGACTACTCGTGTAATGGCTCTCCTAGACACAGCGCGATGTCAACCCCCAATACCGGGAGAGACGAATCCTGTCTAACCGTCACTGCCTCCAAGTGCTTCGGGACTGCACCCAACCACCACCTGTTTGCACGACTCCTTTGAGCCGTGGTAGGGTAGTGATCAAAGTGCAGTGGGAACACACTCGAGGCGAAGTGTCAGTATCAAGTCAGCGGACTAAGCTGTACTCATGTCACCTGGGAACTGATAACTGACGATAGGTATAATACCAACCTGTCAGTTCCCGACGAGTCCTGTCCAGTGTACTCGTAACCCAACGAGCACCCGTATACTATCTCCAGTACGACGTACTGATGGCTGTGGGACAGACCATCTCCCACACTGGGATGAGAAGCGCATACGCTAGTCTACTCCGGAGTATCGATGCCCTGTCACGATAGTCCTACGACTAGGGACCTGTATAAGGATGTGCCTATAGATTACCCAGCCCCCACTAGTGTGACTGCCATCACAACGCTGGTAATCAAGCAAAGATCCTAAGGGCTCCACTAATGCGTATAAGTGATATACTGAAATAAACACAAGTACACATTGAAGTAGAGACAAACCAAGTAGCATACTACTATATTGAGCAAGATTGTTTATACAAGGTGAATATCCCAAGCTTCCATCAAGTAATATACAAACTAGTATGATACAGTAATGGCCTCTAGGGCATATACACTAACAATCTCCCACTTGCACTAAGGCCATGTACTGGCGTATCGAAGACCTATCATCTCGATCAGCCGCTCGAACTGAGTCTGGGGTAGGGCCTTGGTGAATGGATCTGCAGTGTTCTCTTCTGAAGCAACCCTCCGAACCTCGATCTCCTTGCGATCCACGATCTCCCTGATCAGGTGATACCGCCTCAAGATGTGCCTGGATCTCTGATGGGACCTGGGTTCCTTTGCTAAAGCTATAGCCCCGTTTTGTCGCAATACAGAGGTACTGGGTCAACAATGGACGGAACCACCTGAAGTTCTTTTAAGAACTTCCTTATCCAGACAGCTTCTTTTGCGGCATCAGATGCAGCGATGTATTCCGCTTCCATAGTCGAGTCTGCAACGGTTTCCTGTTTGGAACTCTTCCAACACACCGCCCCTCCATTGAGGGTAAAGACAAAACCTGACATGGACTTGGAATCATCCTTGTCACTCTGGAAGCTGGAGTCAGCAAAGGCCTCAATCTGGAGGTCTTTTCCGCCATACACCAAGAACATCTCCTTAGTCCTCCTCAGGTACTTGAGAATGTTCTTTACCGCTATCCAATGTTTCTCCCCAGGGTTTGACTGATACCGGCTTACTACACTCAGTGCATAAGCTACATCCGGTCTGGTACACAACATCGCATACATTATAGAGCCTACCGCAGAAGCGTAGGGTATAATAGACATGCGATCCCTCTCCAAATCAGTCTTGGGAGACATCTCTTTAGAGAGGGTGATCCCGTGACAAGCCGGTAAGTTACCGCGCTTGGAATCTTCCATACTGAATCTTTTCAGTACGGTGTCGATGTACCTGGACTGTGAAAGTCCTAATATCCTCTTGGATCTATCACGATGGATCCGGATCCCCAGGATGTAAGAGGCATCACCCAGGTCTTTCATGGAGAACCTTTGTGACAAGAAACCCTTGACAGATTGTAGCATAGGAATGTCATTTCCTATTAAGAGAATGTCATCCACGTATAAAACAAGGAATACTACAGTTCTCGCTACAAATCTACTATAGATGCATGGTTCATCTGGATTTTTGATAAAGTCAAATTCCTTGACCGTCTCATCAAAACAGATGTTCCAACTCCGCGATGCCTGCTTTAGTCCATAGATGGACTTAAGCAACTTGCACACCTTTCCGCTGCTCCCACTCTGATTGAAACCCTCTGGCTGATCCATATAGACACACTCCTCTAAATTTCCATTTAGAAAAGCGGTCTTTACGTCCATCTGCCAAATCTCATAATCGTGGAAGGCAGCAATGGCAAGAAGGATCCGAATGGATTTCAGCATAGCCACTGGAGAAAAGGTTTCGTCATAGTCCAAGCCAGGTCTTTGACGGAAACCCTTTGCTACAAGTCTAGCTTTATAGGTCTCAACCTGTCCATCTACACCAATCTTCCTTTTGAAGATCCACTTGCATCCTACGGGTTTTACCCCGTCTGGAGCAATGTCCAACGTCCATACTTTGTTGGTGTACATGGACTCCATTTCGGTCCGCATTGCATCCAGCCATTTTACCGAGTCAATGCTCTGAACGGCCTGCTGGAAGCTAGTAGGCTCATCATAGTCTATGATGCAATCCTCTCTATCCCCGTCTATGAGAAAACCGTAGTATCTCTCGGGCGGATGAGACTGCCTACTACTTCTGCGGAGCGGCATAGGAATGTCCTGTTCTTTCGAACCCTCTGGTTCCTCTAAGATTTCAGTAATGGTTTGTGGTTCTGGAACTTCTTCCAGTTCTACTGCGCTCCCACTTATCTGATTTTCCAAAAACTCAGTTTCCAAGAAGTAGGCATGAGGAGAAACAAGAACTTTTTGTTCCTCTGCGTAGTAGAAAAGATACCCCTTGGAGTTCTTAGGGTATCCCACAAACTTGCACTGTACCGAGCGTGCCTCGAGCTTGTCCGCATGCTGCTTTTTTACAAAAGCTGGACATCCCCATGTCTTAAAGGATTTAAGACAGGGTTTCTTCCCACTCCACATCTGATATGGTGTGGTAGGCACTGTCTTAGTAGGAACTTGGTTCAAGAGATGTGCAGCTGTTTCCAGTGCATAACCCCAGAAAGATCGCGGTAACTCAGCCTTACTCATCATGGAACGAACCATATCCAATAGGGTTCGGTTCCTCCTTTCCGATACACCGTTATGTTGCGGAGTGTATGGAGGAGTACGCTGAGAGAGAATTCCATTCTCTTTTAAATAGTCCAGGAACTCGGCACTTAAGTATTCTCCACCTCGATCCGATCTTAGAATCTTAATACTTTTGCCTGTTTGTTTTTCAACTTCATTCTTGTAATCCCGAAATTTCTCAAAGGCCTCGGATTTGTGCTTCATTAAGAAGACATGTCCATACCTAGAGAAATCGTCTGTGAAAGTAATGAAGTATGAATAACCGCTTCGCGCATGTGTAGACATTGGACCGCACACGTCGCTGTGTACGAGTCCCAAGAGCTCGCTCGCTCTTTCTCCGTGTCCAGTGAACGGAGTCTTTGTCATCTTTCCCATGAGACAAGATTCACAAGTGGCATAAGACTGATACTCGAACGGATCCAAGTATCCTTCTTTATGTAACTTAGTCAACCGTGTCTCATTGATGTGACCCAGTCTACAATGCCATAAGAAAGCCTGATTAATATCTGGAGACTTTCTTTTGTGTGTATTCTGGACATTGAAAATCTGTGGTTGGTTCAATACGTATATACCATTGCTCAGTGTACCTGACCCAATCAAAACTTGATTAAGGTGAATGTTTACAACATTACTTACAAACGCAAATTCATAACCTTCTTTAGAAACCAAAGATACAGAAATGATATTACAAGTTGCGTTGGGTACAAAAAAGCAATTACGCAAAACCAAAACATGCCCATCTGACATTCCCAGGTGATAGTCCCCCACGGCTTTAGCATCCATGCTAGCTCCGTTCGCAACTCTGAGGGTCATGTCACCTTCCTTCAAAAACCTACGGTTTCTCAACGCCTGCAAAGAATTACAGATATGAGATCCTGATCCGGTATCCAATACCCAGGAAGTAGAGTTTATAGAAAGACAGTTTTCAATAACATGCACACCTGAAGCTGAAGCCGCAACCTGCTTCAGTTCCTGTGTCTTGGCCTTCCAGGCCCTGCAATCTTTCTTCCAGTGTCCACTCTTATGACAATAGAAGCATTCTTCCTTTCCAACAAGCTTCCCCGCAATCTTTGTTGCCTTTTCCTTTCCCTTCGTACCCACTTTACTAACACCGCCTCTTGGTTTGGCGGGGGCTTTCTTCCTCTTTCCCTTGGCTTTCGCCTTGGACCTAGAGGAAGAAGATCCTCCTACAAACAAAGCGGGTGTTTCCCTACCCTTCTGTAGGGTGCCCTCTGCGCTCCTCAGCAGGTTGAGGAGTTCTGAAAGTTCAACTTCCTTTTCTTGCAAGTTGAAATTCAGTATGAACTGGGCGTAAGTGGATGGAAGGGACTGGAGGATTATATCCGTGTAGAGTTCACTATCCAACGTGGTCCCAAGTTCCGCGAGCTCCTCAGTGTAGCCAATCATCTTAAGCACGTGGTCCGCTACCGATGATCCGACGGCCAACTTTGTCGAAAACAACTTCTTCGACACTTCGTATCTAGCGATACGAGACTGCTCTCCATACAGTTCTTTTGTATGAAGAAATATGGATTCCAAATCCATATTCTCGTGCCTCCTCTGATGTTCGTTGTCCATCGAGGCAAGTACGAGGCATCTGGCCTTCGCGCTGTCAATCTCCCAAGTCTTACGGATTTCCTTATCCGCGACGCTGGAGGTGGGACCTGGGACGGGGGGAGCTTTGGTGGTAAGAAGATACCCCAGCTTGTCGTAAGTGATTGCCAACTTGACATTCCTGAGCCAATCTTTGTAGTTTGGCCCTGTCAATATGTTTTTATCTAGAATCAACTTAAGTCCAGTCATTTCGATTTCGATTTGGTCGCTGCAGGGGGGAGAGAAGAAACACTTTAGCACGATGCTCTTGCAAGTTTAGAATGGTTTTTAATTTGTCTAAACAGGATGGCTCCCACTGTCTCTCGAATCCCTCCTCAAACCACAAAGGAAGAATTAGCCGGGATCAATCCCACCGTACAATACTTGCTTAACCGTTCAGCCAGGCCAGTGTCGGTACTTCGAGGGAGGTTTTCCAACGCTTTCGCGAAGTTCCTTAATTTAAGAACCTCTTTTCCCTGGGGGCGTAGCCCCGCTAACACCTTTCTAGTCACCTACTAGGTTTATAGCATTGATCGTTTAGTGAGAAATTTCCCGAGGAGTAGCATATACTCACAGTAGGATCGGGATCCAAATATCATCGCGTGACGAAAATGAAGGAATCCTACCATAATCATCACACTCCAAATGGTATGCAAATCTAGCAAGTTTCAGTACTTATGAAACTCCCGATGTGGATTTTTGCCCCATGCTCTTATGACCTTGACTAAGGCCAACAAATCATAAGTCACATGTCAAGTTCTACCCGTCGTTATCCAGGTTAATTTGAATCCACCCGTATCTACCCTTGACTATGGCCAACAAGGCAATACGACTGTCCCAAACCAACGCATTCTATCTATGCAACATATGAATACCCATCAGCTACCAAACACTGTGCCTTGACTAAGGCCAACAAACACAGCTTGAATACCGTTGAATATTCATATGAAACGACGGAGGGCTACGAATGGTTTTGGTGAAACCGTGAACGTAGTGAACTTGATATAATCGATGGAACAAGATAGCTTTTAGAAGGAGTGGCTCAAGCTCCGCATTTAAAAGTTTAGTTTTGAAAAGAACCGAGTGGTTTTTCGAAAGTGTTCCATCGACTTAAACTTGGTTTATTATCTTGCATTAGTTCTTTTAATGCGTCCCATCATTTAATTCCTACCATTGCAGAAAACAACCAAAATATGACGTACGCTTATGCCATATGCATTCGCCACGGGGCCCCGTCATCACCCGTTAGGTTACTTAACTAACGACAGAGCGGGGGCTGGGCTAGCGCGGCTGTAAAACATAAGCAACGCCTAAATAGAAAGCAATGATAGACATTACAGATCACAGATGAATACATTGGATATACTAGCAATCCGCATTTCTTTCGAGCCTGAAACGAAAAGCGGATAACACGGTCGCGGTGAATAGCAAATACCCCACCCAAGACCCCTACGGGTGCGGCAAACTACCCGCCAAGTTCCCGGTAGTTTGTGCACCCCACCATGGGTCTATCCTAGGAGCAAAAACAGTAAAAAGAATTATACAATGACGGCTACAACCCCGACCCGGTTGTGCGGCCAAACAAATAATATGATTACATCAATTTACATTTACAAATGAATGAAAGAAAAACAAAAGCTCATCTCACATCCAACCCCGGCTATTCACCCGCGACAGTCCAACACATTCATATACACATTCCAGCACATTACAGATCATGCATAACCCCGACTAATCGACTTATAGCGATTAGCCGACGTTCAATACATGCAAACATCACAGATATAACCAATATAGCTAAAGTGTAGTGAAGTTCGGAAAAATACGGAATTATAGGACCCCAAAAGGAAATTTCTTTTCTGGAAAATCTGGGCACATATAATATATCTCAAAAATCCCAAAACCAAAACCTACAGACACTGCACGAAAAACGAGGCGCAGAAGACGACAAAGCGCGGCGGTTCCGCGGCACGAGCCTACCTCGTGCCGCGGATGCGCGGCGCTTTGAGCTCAACTCTGGATCGTTTTTCATGGGTGTTTTTAGAAAACCCTGAGATGATTTTACAAATATAAATTTTTTCATTTTGAGCCAAAAAAATTTCAACAGAAACTCAGGTTTTGAAAAATACGGTTTTAGGGTTTTGGTTTTTCCGGTTTTGTGATTTTTTCGGTTCCGAACTTCGTTACACCTTACTACCAAGCTAGTTTAAGTTTAGTTAGGCTCTGATACCACTGTAAGTCCATATTGCGACCCCCGGTGCTTACGGGGAGGCGGAAACGGTATAAAAAACGAATTTTTATCGCAAGAGGCAACATGGACTAAACTTGGTCGGGATCGTTGTCTAAACTAAAACTAGTGTTCTAGCTAAAGAGAGTTAGCTACTATGGAAGATGGTTATACCTAAACTTGAACTCCTTCTTCTTCAAACCTTGTAGAGGTTGATGGTTCTCTTTACGTCGCCTTCTCCCGTCGAAGATGGATCCACCTCGAAGGTTCGACTTTGGGCTCTTCCTCGATCTTTGAGTGAACTAGGGTTTCCGGTTTGCTAAACCTTCATCCTAGAATGAGTAGAGAGAGATTAGGGTTTGCTTTTCTATCTAAAGAGAATGATTCTCAACACATGAGAAGGTTTCTCTTTTCAAGAGGAGGAAGAAGATGAAAATGAGGAGAGAGAGAGGTTATGATAGAATGAGCTCAATAATTCATTTCTTGCAACCATATTGCAAAAGAAATGAATTATCTAAATGATAATAATTTAAAATGAGAATAGTTGATGGTAGTATTTTGAATGACCACAACCATGCTTCATTTAATTAAAAGTAAGCATGAATCAAGGAAGACTTTCAAGGCATGAAAGTGGTCAATGGTCAACAAGTCAACCAAGGTCAACAAGTCAACAAAAACAACCATAACATAATTCTCATTTAATTATTATTATTAATAGATAATATATATAAATCCATTAGGGTTTGGAAATGAAGACTGTCAACTGTGCATACGCACCCGATCCGAAACCCTAATGAAAAACCTCATTCTCCGCCTCAAGCAACTGTGCATACACACCTGCATTCTCGTTCCGAGGAACAAGAATACCAAGATATAAAAGCAACCCCCAAAACATATACCAGTATCTGGCTCAAACCAGAGCCTGCCAGTATTATCCGTCCGGACTCCAAACGTGCACAAGTGCGCGGATGAGAACGAACCCTGTCGCAAAACCATGCGACCTCTACTCTGTTTTGCCCAGAGGCGAATACCCTCTGTGTGGGACTCTAAAGACTCGACACTACGCTGGCAGTGGGTTTAACCACAGACCGCAAGCGGCACTAGCTGTGCGTAACGGTCCCCAGGTAGATGCCGACAAGAAGGCTGACGAGGTGAAACCCCATCTGTACTCCTACTGAGTCTGAATGTGACATTCTCCGTACAGTCCGGTCTGTTCGTCTGATACATCGCATGGCGGGCCTAGGGGGTGGTAAAACGTCAGTCCCCCAATAGCGGTACAAGTCGTGTCGGAGTGAAGCCCAAAACACCCTGAGATAACACTGGAAACCTACCAGTATATCTCGCTTGCCCTGGCCAGGGACTACTCGTGTAATGGCTCTCCTAGACACAGCGCGATGTCAACCCCCAATACCGGGAGAGACGAATCCTGTCTAACCGTCACTGCCTCCAAGTGCTTCGGGACTGCACCCAACCACCACCTGTTTGCACGACTCCTTTGAGCCGTGGTAGGGTAGTGATCAAAGTGCAGTGGGAACACACTCGAGGCGAAGTGTCAGTATCAAGTCAGCGGACTAAGCTGTACTCATGTCACCTGGGAACTGATAACTGACGATAGGTATAATACCAACCTGTCAGTTCCCGACGAGTCCTGTCCAGTGTACTCGTAACCCAACGAGCACCCGTATACTATCTCCAGTACGACGTACTGATGGCTGTGGGACAGACCATCTCCCACACTGGGATGAGAAGCGCATACGCTAGTCTACTCCGGAGTATCGATGCCCTGTCTCGATAGTCCTACGACTAGGGACCTGTATAAGGATGTGCCTATAGATTACCCAGCCCCCACTAGTGTGACTGCCATCACAACGCTGGTAATCAAGCAAAGATCCTAAGGGCTCCACTAATGCGTATAAGTGATATACTGAAATAAACACAAGTACACATTGAAGTAGAGACAAACCAAGTAGCATACTACTATATTGAGCAAGATTGTTTATACAAGGTGAATATCCCAAGCTTCCATCAAGTAATATACAAACTAGTATGATACAGTAATGGCCTCTAGGGCATATACACTAACATAGAATTCGTCTCAGGCAATAATAAGAGCTTCAAAAGTATCATGGTAGAAGCAAATATATGAAATATAGAATATACTAGGAATTCCGCGTTTCGATTTAGCCAATAACGAAACCACGGATTCCACGGTCATGATGAATAGCCAAGAACCCACACCCTTAGACCCCTACGAGTGCGGCAAGCAACCTTACCAATTCTAGAGTTAGGTAACCGGTCATGACTCCTTGAGATGGCCACCTGTTGGACTCTAGAACCCAGTTACATGTGCACCTCACCATGGGTCTATCCTAGTGCAGAAAAGTAAATAATATACATCATAGACGACACAACCTCACTCCCGGATGTGCCCCAAATAAAAGAATATTACATACAATAAATTGAATGAATGAATATAAAAGAAAACACTCATCTCACATAACCCCCGACTATTCAATCACGACGATCACTATATTTCATATCAACACAAACCAACATCATCAATGTCATCAATGTAAGTAAATATGTGCACCCCTTATGTCATTGACATATAGCAACGAGATTAGAGAATACCATCACATATTACACTTAACAGTTGCAAAAAATAACCGAAATCTCGCAATAATTAAAATCCACAAAACATAGACATCTCAATCGAATTATCACATAATCACAAATGAGCATGCTTTGAAAAAACCCCACTTTAAACCCTAGAAACAAAAACCGTTCTTCACGTAATTCGACCAGGGATTCACCAAGACCCCCCCGGGGGAAACCTAAAGGTTCATCGGGGGTGTTGGAGTGCCTCAAACCCGAGGCCACCGACGAAGTGGCTTCGGGGGAGCTATCATGGCTGAGATCACCCTAAGGTCTGCTCTCGGTTGTGGGGTTCCCCCATGGCCACTTTGTCGATGGTGTTGCACCACGGCAGCGCCCCGGCCGTCTTACCGAGGCCAAAATGCGGAATCAAAAATTTTCCTTACTTGGAAACTGGCGCTACCGCGGACAATAAAACCCGGATCGTTAACCATTAACCTATACTAGCAAACAAGAGATGGGAAGAGAAGTATACCGAGTGATCCGAGTCCTCCGGTCTTCTCGTCATCGTCCCGATCTCCCGCGGAAAGTCTTGCCTCCATATCGTCGCCTCCTCGCCGGAAAGGGCACCACATCGCCTGCGTCTTTTACGGGCTCCCACCTCAATACCGAGGCAACTCGGGCGTGAAGTTTGCTGGCCGACGCGTCCAAGATTTGCTGTAGAATGTGTAGGGTTGAAGCTATGTCTCATTTGGGGTTTGTTGCCTTTGAAGATGATGGAGGAATCAAGATAAGAAAAATGGTGCTTGCATTTTTCTTGACATGAAAAGAGATCAAAAACTACACTCTCAAAAATGAAGCTCTCTTCTTCTTCTCTCTCAAAATGTCTTTTTCATATCATAATGAGAATGGTGGAGGAAAGAATACCAAAATGCAAGAGGGAGGTGAGTGTAGGATAAAGAGAATGGTGACCATATCCTAAACATCATCATAACAATCTCACATCAACTTTCATCTCATTTCTAATCTTCATAAAGCAAGAAATGATGAAGGAAAAGAATGGTATCTAAAGATGCTATCATAATAAATACATTTGCAAGAAAACCCTCCACAATGTGTTATTTGCAAACTTGCAAATAACACCCTCCATCGGAAAAGTCCGGCCGGGAAAGAACAAAGGAAAACCGGCCGGAACGGAATGCAAACTGGCAACTCCAGAAAACTGGTCCCGTAATAAATTACAGGAAAACCCCGATACTGTGCATACACACCCGCATCTGTATTCCGACCGGATACAAATGCAATGAGACAAAATCTACACTGTACTAAACTAGGACCGGCTTAAGCCAAAGCCGGCTAGTGAAATCCGTTCGATCCTGATCCGTGCAATACCGCACGTATCTGATCGAACCTTGCCATATATCCATACGGCCACTAGTACAAACCGTCCGATCCTGATCCGTGCAATACCGCACGTATCTGATCGGACCCTGCCATATCTCCATACGGCCTCTACAGCGTTTCGCCCGAAAGCTTGAGTAACTGAAAGTGTGGTGGACTCTAAAGACTCGTCAATACTATAGCTGTGGATTTAACCACTAGCACGTCAGAGGTATAAACCAATACGTGACGGGCCACCAGCTATTGACCAAAAGGGACGTCGATGAGTGAACTCATCCTGACACCCTACTGAGCCTGTCAGTGACAATATCCATACAGTCCGGTCCGTTCGTCTATGAGCATCGCATGTCGGGCCTAGGGGTTTGGTAAAAGTCAGACCCCCAAAAGCGGTACAAGTCGTGTCGGAGCGTAGCCCAGAACACCCTGAGATACTACTGGAATACCTACCAGTAAATCTCCTGCCTCAGCCGAGGGCTTTGTGTAATGGCTCTCCTAGACACAGCGCGACCTCACCCCCAATACCGGGAGAGACGAACCCCTGCAGATCCGCTCACTGCCTCCATGTGGCTCGGGACTGTACCCAACTAAAACCTGTTTGCACGACTCCTTTGAGCCGTGGTAGGGTAGTAATCAAAGCACAGTGGGAACTCACACGAGACAAATGACGATCTCAGGTCGATGAACTAACCTGTACACATGTCACCAGGGAACTGCTATCTGACATCTGGTATAAGACCAACTAGCATGTTCCCGGCGAGTCCTGTCCGGTGTACTCATAACCCAATGAGCACCTGTATACATCTTAGGTGAACCAACTGACACCAGTGGCTTGTGAGACCGGCCACCGCCCCTCGTCGGGGTCTCGACTGTATGCACTAGTCTACTAATGGAGTATCGATGCCCTGTCTCGAAACTCCTACGACTAGGGACCTTTTAAGGATGTGCTTATAGACCGCCAGCTCTCACGTATATGATCGCCATCATACTGCTGGTAGTCAAGCAAGAATCCTAGGGGCTCTATCAACGTGTAATAGCGACATGTCAGGTCACCTTAAGCAGTACACGATGATAAAGATAAACCAGATAGCATACTATCATCTCGAGTAAGACTGTCCTACTGGGACAGGTCCTCCCTCAATCATTGCAATCACGTGCCTGTGATCCAATAATTGACTCTGAGGGCACTATCTCCAACAGATGGTCGTGGCATGAGGCCCACCTCCTTACCCTCTGGGGAAACTTTAAGGATGCAATGATCTCCTGATGGAGTTTTGGTCCAAACCTACTCCGTGGTGATCCAAAAATAGGCTAAAGTTAGGGTTTTCAAACTAGTTTTCACAAAACTTAATTTTTATGGATTCTAAAAATTGCAAAGACAAGTTTAATGTTCTAGTTAGGCTCTGATAGCAATTTGATGGACTTTTAGCACTCATTTATGAATCTAGAAGCAATCTAGAATGATTTTAAAAAATCCTAGAAAGGTAAAAGCCACACAAACCATGAATCAATGACTAAAACTTTAAACTTGAAACAAAAAAGGAGTTTGTAAACTAGTATGTTAGTATTATAACCTTTGTAGCTTCTTCAGGATCTCCAAATGTGTTAAATCCTTTGTAGTAGCCTTTCTTGAACTCCTTCATGGCTCCACTTGAAGAAACGAACGACTTTTGATGAAGATCTCCAAGCCAAAGATGATCCACCTTGAAGGAACCTCCACTTGAGCTCTTAGCTTCAACCTTTGAAGCTAACTCCATTGCAAATCTTGCTAGGATTTTTTAAAAAGGTAGAAGTGAATAAATTCTAATTTATATCTTTATTTTTTGTTCTCTTTTATGAAGAGGTGGAGATCTAGAAAGAGGAGGAGAGAGAAGCGTAATAAAAATTATGAGAAGAAAAAAATGAATGATTGCATTAATATAATAACTAACATAACCAAATATTAATCTCAACCATCCATTTTCCTTCTCTCCTCCACCTGTCCACCCTCTCATCTCTCCTCCACATGTCATACATTGAAGAGTGATATATATTGTGCTCTACACTAGGAACAACATAAGCTAAAAGAGAACAATAATTACTATGCTAAACATAGTAATTAACTTTTGCATTTATCATAAAATGCAAACATTAAAGAGAATATATTAGAATTATATAATGCTATATATATATATATATATATTAAATCAACACTTGATTTAAAATATACTGGCTTTCATAAAGACGGCTAGCATTACCAAACATCTGATTTGCATAAGTGTATCCAATACACTTATTTCGATCGAACCCCTGCAATATCAATATACCACCATTACTATATTTTTCCCAAGTAATGATACCCTCTGTATGGGAATCTAAAGACTCGACAATATGATGGCAGTGAATCATAGGATCACATCCAGTATTCACAAGCACGTCAGTGACATTAGCTGTACGTAAATGGCTACCTAGGTATTTGTCGAATAAGAAGATCAACAAGCAAACTTGTCCAAACTTCCTGTAAAGCCAATAAGCGACACTTACCATACAGTCTGGTCTCTTCGTCTAATATGTTGTATATCGGGTATGGGGAATGGTATCGTCAAACCCCAATAACCAGATAAGTCATGTCGATGTGTGGCCTATAACCAATTTAGAAACTACTCATAACACTTATCAGTAAATCTCATCATCCATGCCCAAAGACTTGTGGTTATATCCAATCGCGCATAGCACACCATCAACTCCCAATTCCGAAAGAGACGAAATCTCTCCTATTGCTCACTGCCTCCATGTGATTTGGGACTGTACCCAACTATTAGTTGTTTGCATGACTCAGTAGAGCCATAGTAGAGAAGTAATCTAAGCACAGTGGGAACACTTAAGGATGTGCTTATAGACTACCCAGGCCCACTAGTATGATCTCTATCACAATTCTGGTAGTCAAGCAAACATCTTAAGGGCTTTATCAACATGTATCAATGAAATAGCAAACCAAAAAAATACACATGTTATGATAAAGACAAACCATACAACACACTATCATATCGAGTAAGACTGTCCTCTATATACATATGTCTAAGTATCCACTATAATATACAATAATGGCCTCTAGGGCATACATAACACCTCCATGTGTTTCAGGACTATACCCAACTAAAACCTGTTTGCACGACTCTTTAAGGCCGTGGTAGGGTAGTAATCAAAGTATAGTGGGAACACACACAAGAAACTATGATGATCTTAGGTCTACAGACAACCATGTACTCATGTCACAAGAGAACTGCTATCTGACGATAGGTACAATACCATTTATGAGTTCTCAGGTGGGTCTGTCCAGTGAAACTCATTCATTTAATGAGCACATGTATACAATCTTTGATATCAAACAAAAATGGTTATGGGATCAACCATCACCCCGGTCGGTGTTAATAAACGTATACACTAGTCTACTCTGGAATATCAATGCTCGGTTTCGATATTCCAATAACTAGGGATATTTAAGGATGTGCTTATGGAATACATAGACCCCACTAGTATGATCCCTATCATAATCCTGGAAGTCAAACAAATATCCTATGGGCTTTATCATTATGTATTAGTAATACGTGATAATGAGTAAAACGTATACACATGAATGATAAAGACAAACGAGATAGCATACTATCATCTTGAGTAGGATTGTTTTCTCTATATAGGTCCTCCTGCAATTACAATAATTGCCTTGAGGGCACCTATATCCAACAATCTCCCACTTGCACTTAAGGCCAATTATTTCGGTATCACATACCCAACTTCTCTGCTGACAGTTTCACAAACCGTGTTGGAGAGACAGTTTGTGAGTTGATCCACTATAATGAATCTTTCTTTATCTATCTATTTCTCAACTTCGCAGAGATCAACTATCTCCCGAACTGAGCGATACCAGTTTTAGAATTTTCCTGGATAGACGATGGGACCATGTTCATAAATGAACAATTTTATCCAGCAACTTCTTGGACTATATCCACAGCTGATTCATAATCAGCATCCAACGCCATGACTATCCCAATATCCTGCTTGGAACTCTTTTCAATATACCGCTCCCACTAAAGAGAGCAAACTCATAACTCGTGATAGACACTTTGTCAATCATGTCACATTGGAAGCCGGAATCAGTAACCACCTCATGATGGAGGCTGCCATTTCCATACACCAAGAAATCCTCTTATGTTCTACACTGGTTCCCTTTGTTTCTCCAGGATCAGACTAATATCTGCTTACTATATCAAGTGCAAAAGCAACATCTGGTCTGATACATGAAATCTCTTTGAAGAGAGTGATTCTTCTATATGCGGGTACACTACCATACTATGAGTCGCCCATTCTAAACCGCTTTAGAATGATGTCATCTTACTTGAGTTGGAACAATCCTAAAAACTCATACTAGATCTATTTATATAGACCTAGTTACTAGAATCAGTTGATATATTATCCAAATCCTATATGAAGAAATATTTGTGACAACCATAGTTTGACCGAACTGTAGTATAGGAACTTCACTTCCTATTAGGAGTTTGTCATCCACATACAATATGAGTAACATGACAGTACTCCCTACATCCTTCTTACAAATACTGGGTTCATCTATCATTTTGATGAAGTCAAACACTTTGACTGTGATATCAAAACGGATGATCCATCTCCGCTATGCCTGCTTTAGTTTATAAATAGACGTAAGCTACTTTCACACCTTCCGACGCTCCCACTGATTACGGTACCCCTCTGGCAGAGCCATATACACGTACACTTCTAAATCTCTATTTAGAAAGACGTTATATTCATCAACCTTCCAGATATCATAGTCTTGAAGAACAACAGTGGCAAGTTATCTCCGTATGGACTTCAGCACAGACCATGAAGTAAAAGTTTCATCACAATCCACATTGGGAATTTGATGAAAATCTTTTACTACAAGTCTAACCTTATTAGGTTACTACCTTTCCATTTGCACTGATCTCGAAATCTCTACTTGCTCCTTATGAGTTTTACTCTTTTTAGGAGCACGCAACAAAGTCTATACTTTATTGCAGTGCATGGCGTCCAACTTGGATAACTTTGTTAGTTATATGTATTCCCTAGAGGCCATTACTGTACATACGATGTATATTGTTATGGATGCTTGGACATATATAGAGAGGACTTTCTTGCTCGACATGATAGTATGCTATCTGGTTGTACTTTATCTTAACATGTACTATGATTGTCTCTATGTTACATGTTGATAAAGCCCTTAGGATATGTACTCGACTACTGGGACTATGATGAGATCATACTAGTGGGGCCACGGTAGTCGACGAGTACATCCTATAACTGTTCCTAGTCGAGGGTGTATCGAGACAGGGCATCGATACACCAGATTAGACTAGCGTATACGCATCTTGACCCATATGATGGGCGATGGATGATCCTATATCCATCGGTGTTTGACATCAAGGATGGTGTACGGGTGCTCAGTGGAGACTGGGTACACTGGACGGACTCGCCGAGAACTCCCAGATGGTATTATACCTTACGTCAGAAGGCAGTTCTCTGGTGACAATGGTATAGAGTAGTGTGTTGACCCGAGATCGTCATAGAGTCTTGTGTGATTCCCACTGTGCTTTGATTTCCATCATACCACGTCCAAGAGGGTGTGCAAAAAGGTGGCTTTTGGGTACAGTCCAGAATCATATGGAGGTAATGAGCGATAGGAGGGGATTCGTCTCTCCCGGTATAAGGAGTTGATGTTGCGCTGTGTTCGATTGGCTATAACTGGAAATCCCTGGCCAGGGTTGCTGAGATTTACTGGTAAGTGTTATCAGTAGTTTCTCGAACTGTTATAGACCTCATATCGACACGACTTATCAAGCTACTGGGGTCTGACGTTTTCCACCCCTAGGCGAGATATGCAACATATCAGACGACGAGACCGGATTGTACGGGAGTGTTACTGATTGGATTCGCAGGAGAATGTACAGGCATGCTTGTTGATCTTCTGATCGCTCAATACCCGAGTGGCCGTTACGTTTAGCAGACCGCTTGCGGCTTGTGCGTGTTTGATATGATCATCACCTACTGCCGGCGTATTGACGGGTCTTTAGAGTCCTACACAGGGGTTTCCTGGCTCAAGCGAAACATAGTAGGAGCACATATGTGATATGTGCGGGACCAAGATTAATACGATATGAGATACCATATTCTATTCTCGCGATTCGTGACATTGATCGGTTGTATGCGATATAGCCGGGTTATCGGATCAAGTGTTGATTCGATAAGTTGTTACACATGATATTAGTCGGTTATAGCCGGGTTATTAAATTAAGAGTTGATTTAATAATTTAATGTATAATTATATATTTGATATATTACATTACATTAACTAGTATTAGCTCACTTATGATTTATTTTCTCACTTGATTGTGCATAAGTGTATATGTGATATATATTTGTGTACATATGATTGTGTCATGCTTGATGATACATCAAAGATGGGTGTATGAGACTTATACCAAGATTAGGGTAAAGATTAGGGTTTTGATTATATCTTAAGAATAACAAAAGAGAAAGACTTTGTCAAAGTTCTCAAGCTTTCATGAAGCTTGTGGAAAATTGACAAAGTCAACTTTTTTGTCATTCTTTAGGATATTTAGTTAACCCAGCCCTTAACCATATACCTTGGTCAATTCTCTACATGAGTTAAGCATGATAGCTTAACTCACCCATGGTTACATTATTGAGGAGAATAATTCATATGATGATATTATTCTTTCTTCTTCTTCTTCATCAAGCTCCTTGAAAAAGCTTTCAAGCTCTAATGGTGCTATGAGAAAAAGTGTGAGAAAATCAATTCTAAAGTGAGCCCACCTCCTACTTCTTCATCCTATACCACTTACCATGTAGTAGAGTGTGTTCTCTTCACAAAGTCCATGACCTAGTGAAGGAATATCTTGAGTTAGTGTCTCCCCGACGTAGATCATCTTTGGCCTCGAAGTCATCGAAGCAAGCACGTTCGTTCTTCTTGTGGATCTTTTCTAGAGTCCGGAGTTCACGATCGCAGCGAAGGGGACATCTACACAGAGCTATTGAAGTGAAGGACCGGATCTACAAATGTTGTAAGCCCTCTTACTTAGTGTTAAAGTGTTTAACATGTTAGTTTTCGCATAAACTCTAGTTTAAAGATCCGGCTTTGGGTTGTTCGGCACGACCAAAATTTTAATCGGGTATGGTTGATGCCTCGTAGACCCTTGTGCGCGTTCCTAGCAACCCTACAGTGGTATCAGAGCCAAGCTAGAGCTTTAGGCAAAGTCTGAGCGAAGTTTAAAGTCCGATCGAACCCGGAAAATCCCGATTTTACCCCTCTCTGTACATTTTCAAAAATGTTGATGTTTTTCTAATTAAAAATGCTCAGAAAATAGAGCAGGAAAAACTAAGAATTACTGTGAAGTACGGACAATTAATGCGCTCAAATGACCGCGGAACCGCGGCGAAACCAAGGGTTTGGAGGCGGTTCCGCGGCCAAAATTGTGAATTAGTACCTGGAACTTCAAATATTTATTCTTAGGTCCATTCTTGTCATTTTTTTGGGAATTGTTTAATTCCACTCAAGTGTTGAGTTTTCTAGGGTTGTATTGGGGACTCGTTGATTCGATCGGATATTATAACTTTGTTTAGTTTGTCCGGGTAATTTTTAGAACGTGTTAAAAAGTTCGAACGGATATCAATAACTCACTTTTTCCCCTGCCGGAAAATTTCCAAGCGTTGGATTTTTTCGTAGTTTAGGAACGTTCTAAGTCATGCAAGTAACACGGTGGACCCTCTAGAAGACAACAAACCTTAACTCGATTATGTGACGGTCTTGAACTACCTCTAAACCTTAGGGTTTGGGGCAGTACGGCGTGCCACATGTGAGACGTTGGCTTGACCCTTCTACGGCTGGACCATTGGTACTGTAGCATGTGATGGATGTTTTTAAACTATTTTCAAAAGTTGAGAACTATTTGGGAAAACTTGGGTGTTTGATTATTCGATCGGATAGTTTAACATTGTCTATTTATCTGGAATGTGATACAATATTTGGAATTCACATATAGTTATGAGATAACTAATTTGAATATTATAAACATAGCAGTTTAGTCTCAGATGATCGGTTGCCACAGAATTTTCATGTGATCAAAAGACCGTCGCAATCATGTAGCGTACGCGGATACTCGCCGGGTAAACTTAATAGACAGCTACGCCCCATAGCCCCGACCAAGTGACTGTAGGAGAACCCCTTCGCCAAAAGCATCAGTTCGGGTGCTCGCGGCAGCGGTGTTCCGCCTTAGTGCACTTCGTCGACGGTATCGGGAGTGCGGCCGTCTACTAAAGTTTGCGATGAGCATTCGGTCAGGATGTCGGGAATCTTGTTGAATTGCCCGACTTGATATTGAAAAGAGTTTTTGATAATGAGACTAAAATGCGGGGTTTATAATTGTTAGGCATGTAATGTCTAAGGAATTCATTTGGTTAGGCATGCGATGTCTAAAAAGGTTGCGGATTCCAACTGTTTTAGTTTTACACTTTCTTTTCTGTGACCGTAAGTGTAGTATGTAGTTGTATCGCCGGTTTTCGTTGCTATACATCGACGACAATCGGTGTATGCATACTTACTTACGTTGATGATATGAGATATTATGTGTTACTGTGATATGTTATATTGGATCGTCGTGTTTGAGTAGCCGGGGGTTTTATGTGAGATGGGAGTTTTTCATTTTCATTCATGTAAAATTCATTTGTATGTAATATTCTTTTATTGGGGCACTTCCGGGCTGAGGATGATGTCACCAATGTATATTATTTACTTTTCCGCATTAGGTAGACCCAAGGCGGGGAGCACAAGTAACCGGGTTCTAGGGTCCAGTGGGAGACCATCTCGAAGAGTCGAGACCGGGTCTCCTAACCCTAGAATTGGCAGAGTTGCTTGCCGCTCTCGTAGGGGTCTAGGGATGTGGGTTTGGCTATTCATCGCTACCGTGGAATCCGTGTTTTATACAGGCTCGTATTGAAAACACGGACGTCCTAGTATATCCAATATTTCATATATGTTCTTCTGCTGCAATGTTCTGTGATGAGATCATATTACTGCCTAAGACGAATGTTTATATTATATATATGAGATATATATTATATATTGTTGATTTCATTTCATATCTGATGCTTGTGAAGCATAATAAAATGGGACTTCATTAATGAGATTAATGAAATAAAAGAAACCTAAAGATGTTGTAGAAACTTGTTTAAAAACTGGTAGCTCTAGTTCTTACTTTGCATAGCGGTGTTCCTTGTAGAACATCCAGCACCTTATTCGACAAGGAAAGAGCCGAGATCCCTTCACCGGGAGTGACCTCTTTAGTGAAACTAGCAGATGCTATAAACTCGGTTTGTCTTTTGATTGCTTCTATAGTTCTTGTTTTGCATAGTGGTATATATGATATATCCTGCACCTTATTCGATAAGGAAAGGGCCGACGATCCCTTCACCAGGATTGACCCCTTTAGCAAAACTAGAAAAGCCTAAAAAACACTCCATTTAAAATCACTCGATTCTACAACGATATCAAGTTCATTACGCAAAGGGTTTTCTTAAAAACCTGTCGTAGCCCTCCGTCATTTCAGATAAAGACTATTTAGTATTCGTTCTACGTTTGTTGGCCTTTGTCAAGGCGTAGTGTGCGGTAGCTGAATAGTGCTTATCTGCTTATGCATATGATGCAGATTGGATTAGGGTAGTCGTGCGACCTTGTTAGACTTTGTCAAGGGCCGTACGGGTGGGTTTAATTCAATCAAGAAATGACGGGTTGAACTTGACTAGCAGCCTATGGTTTGTTGGCCTTTGTCAAGATCATAGGAGGCTAGGGGTAAAATATTATTGAGAATTTCAAGTGTTGAAATTTGCAATGAGATTGCATACCTTCTATGAGATAGTTGGATCCCGATACCCGCTGCGAGTAAGAGTTACTCCTGGGAGAGTTTTACACATTACAATTAGCCGATCAAGTAGGTGTCTAGAAAGGTGTCAACGGGGTTACGCCCCTGGGAAAACGAGGTTTACTTTAATTAGGTTCGTGCGAAAGCACGGGGAACCTCCCTCAAAGTACCGGCATTGACCTGGCTGAAAGATTGGCGAACTTGTAGCGTGTAATTAATCTCGGCTAGTCTTTCCTTTTAGGGTTTGAAGGAAGATTTGACTAAAACAGTGGGAGACATCCTGATTAGATATATTTGATAACCAATCTAATCTTGGAAGAGCATACGCTGAGTGTTTTCTTCTCTCTCTCTACTGGTAGCGACCATATCACGCCTTAATCAAGATAATAATACGAAAGAATTGACCGAACCCGCTTGTTATACTGAGCTGGGGAATGTTGGTCCCGCTCCAACTTATAATTGTTATAAGACAGAGCAGGAAATTGGGGATTACCAGAATTCCCGTGCCGCCCAAACGAAGAAAGTGCATACTGATGCAACATCTTCAGGTGTGTTCATTACAGAGAACTGTTTCTCAATGTCCTTTATGTCCTGGGTATGAGATACCGGATCAGGATCCCGCATATGTAATCTGTTACATGGGCTACAGAAAGGTAGAGAACTGAGAACAGGTGATATGTTTCATGAGACAGAAAATGGTGCAAGTGTTGCAGCCAAGTCTGTTGGTCACTGTCATCCTGTATTACCAGAATACATTGATTCTGAACGAATGTTATTAGATACCGAACCTGATGTACAACATCATATCAGTCTCTTTATTAGTAAAGAAAGGATATGATTTTGTATTGTTGGATAATGTTTTGAACATTTCCTATATCAAGAGTTGATTGGTTCAGGCACGTTATCTAAAATCATTGACGTTCTAAATCAAACTACAGTTCTTAGTATACAGAACACACACGAGAGGAAGAGTTCAGAAATGAACAAATCCTTCTTGAGGCATTGTAGACTAGGTCATATCAATGCGACCCGACTAGCTGAAGTTACATTAAGATGCATATTTAAATTTGTTTAAATTTACATCTTGTGAAACTTGCCGGTCATGTCACAAAGATAAGATGACCATAGCTCTGTTTATTGGAAACAGAGAAAGAGTTAGTGAACTCTTGGGATTGATACATGTTGATGTATGTAAGGTCCCCTGTCTACATATGCCAAGACCAGTTCTTTGTACTTCATTACATTCTCTGATAATCTCTCAAGATTCAGACATATGTTCCTGTTGAAACACAAGTCCAAACCTTTTGAGATATTCACAGAATATAAGTTAGAAGTAGAGAACCAAATTGGGTATAAGTATTATGTCCTTTGATGAGATTAGGGAGGAGAATACTTGAGCACGGAATTCCTGGATTATTCTAAAGAAGAATGAGATTCTCTCTCAGCATTACTCCTCCGTATACACCATAGCACGATGGTATATCGGGGCGGAGCAATAGCACCCTATATGATATGGTGTGCTCTATGATGAGTACTACTGAGTTTCCTATTTCCTTTTGGGAGTTATGCACTTGAGAAGCTGCATACCTATTGAATAGGGTTCAAATTAAATCAGTTGCCTACCACTTCATATGTGATATGGAAAGGGAAGAGCCCATATCTTAAGTTTGTTAAGATTTGGGGTTGTCCGGCCTATGTCTAAAGAGCAAATCCGGACAAACTCGAGGCAAAGTCAGATCTGTGGAAGTTTGTTGGACATCCCAAGCATTAGCAAGGGAATATCTTCTACCTAACAGAGGAACAAAAATGTTTTGTTTATCAACATGCCACCTTTGTGAAAGGGAATTTTTTGTGAAGAAATTAGTGGTCATGAAGTAGAACTGGAAAGAGTTCCAGCTATATAAACCACAACAGATGATTTGGTAGAATCAAAGGATTCAATAGTAACCAATGAACCTCAGCCTCTCCGCCGATCTAGTAGGGTTCCTCACCCACCTGAGAGATACTTCGGTTTCTCTATGACAGTGGGAGCGATGATTGCATCATGAGATGTGTAGGGTTGCTAGGCACACTAATGAGGTCTCACAAGGCATCAACCATGCCAAAATCAAATTTTTCTTGTGCCGAGAAACCCTAATGCTAGATCGTTAACTAGAGGCAAAGGCGAAACAAGCAAATAAACAACTTTATTGCTAAGTGATTGGAAATACAACCTTTGTAGATCCGGTCCACCACTTCTTTAGCTCCGTGATGACGTCCCTCCGCTGCAACCATCGGAATCATGGACTCTCGCGGTGGTTTCATCGGAGAAAAGATCGGTCTAGGTCGTTGACTTCGATGCCGAAGATGATCTACGTCGAGGCAACTCAAACTCGAACTCCAACTTCACCAAGTCATGAAACTTGTGAAGAAAACACCCTATACTACTTGGCAAGTGGTAGAGGATGAAGAAATAGGAAGTGGGTTCACTTTGGATTTGGATTTCTCACTTGGAATCATCACTTGACATTTTTCAAGAGAGCTTTTCTTTTTCTTCACTTGAAGAAGAAGATGAAGAAGAAGAAAAAGAATTAATTATTTTCAAAAAGAAAATGAAGTGATGTCTATCATCTTGCAACCATGGGTTAGATGTAGAGAATAAACTAGGGTTAGGTGAATGGTTAGGTTAGGCAAAAGAAACAAAAATGGTTGAACTTTTCAAAGCTTCATGAAGCTTCAAAGTAAATCCAAAAGAAGCAACCATTTCTTTTCTTGCTAAAAGAATAAATAAATAAAATAAATAATCAAGAGAAGATAATAAAACCCTAACCATTCACTTAAACATGGTTTAAAGTAAACACAAACCCAAGTTTGCATGTATCATCAAACATGATACAAACAAGTGCACAAAAAATATATCGCATATACAACTTGTGCATTTCAAGTGAGAAAATCAATCTTGAGTGAACCAATACTAGTTAATGCAAAGTAATATATCAAATATATAATTATACATTAAATCATTAAATCAACACTTGATTTAATGATTCGGTCATACTGCATATAACCGACTAATATCATGTGTATCATTGTATCGAATCAACATTTGATTCGGTAACCCGGCTATATCACATATAACCGTCCCATGATACATATCGCGAGAATAGAATACAGTATCACATACTGGTATTATTCTCGGTCCCGCACATATCTCATATGCGCTCCTATTTCGTTTCGCTTGAGCCAGGAAACCTCTGTGTAGGACTCTAAAGACTCTTCAATACGCCGGCAGCAGGTGATGATCATATCAAACACCCACAAGCCGCAAGCGGTCTGCTAAACGTAACGGCCACCCGGGTATTAAGCGATCAGAAGATCAACGAGCAAGCCCGCTCACACTCCTGTGAATCCAACCAGTAACACATACCGTAAAGTCCGGTCTCGTCGTCTGATATGTCGCATATCTCGCCTAGGGGTGGCAAACGTCAGACCCCAATAGCTCGATAAGTCGTGTCGATATGAGATCTATAACAGTTCGAGAAACTACTGGTAACACTTACCAGTAAATCTCAGCAACCCTGGCCAGGGATTTCCGGTTATAGCCAATCGAACAGAGCGCAACATCAACTCCCTATACCGGGAGAGACGAATCCCCTCCTATCGCTCATTGCCACCATGTGATTCGGGACTGTACCCAAAAACCACCGTTTTGCACGCCCTCTTGGAAATGGTAAGGTGGAAATCAAAGCACAGTGGGAATCACACAAGACTCTATGACGATCTCGGGTCTACAGACTAACTTGTACCAGTGTCACCAGAGAACTGCCATCTGATGTGAGGTATAATACCATCTGGGAGTTCTCGGAAAGTCCGTCCAGTGTACCCAGTCTCCACTGAGCACCCGTATATCATCTCTGATGTCAAACACCAATGGATATGGGATCATCCATCGCCCATCTGTATGGGTCGAGAAGGTATACACTAGTCTACTCTGGTATATCGATGCCCCATCTCGATACACCCACGACTAGGGACCTTGAAGGATGTACTTATGGACTACCATGTCCCTACTAGTATGATTCGCATCATAGTCCAGGTAGTCAAGTACACATCCTAAGGGCTTTACCAACATGTAAAAGAGAGACAATCAGTATACATGTTAAGGTAAAGAGTAACCAGATAGCATACTATCATGTCGAGCAAGAAAGTCCTCTCTATATATGTCCCAGCATCCACTACAATATACATCCTATGTACAGGAATGGCCTCTAGGGCATACATATAACTAACAAGATGATGACCCAACTAGTTTCGAGCTGGCCTTCAGGAGTAGGACTCTGTAAGAATGGCTGGATGCTTAGTGATCTGAGATAGAATCCTTATACACCAACAAAGTATGGACTTTGGTTGCTTTATCTGAAGGGTTAAATCCTCATCAGGAGCAAATATATCTTGAAAAGATTACTTGGTGTACATGGAAAAGTTGAGACTTTCAAAGCTATGCTTAAGTCCATCCAGATCATACTTGCCACGGCTACATACCATGACTACGATATCTGGCGGTTGGGTGTCATGACAGCTTTTCTAAATGATGATTTGGAAGAGAGCGTCTATAAGTACACAGCTAGAGGGCTTCGTAGACAGTGGGAGCAGCGGAAACATGAGCAAGATGTTTTATGTGATAAAGCAGGCATCGCGGAGTTGGAACATCTGTTTTGATGTGGTAGTCAAAGAGTTTGACTTCATCAAAATGGTAGATGAACCTTGTATATACAAAAAGATAGTAGAGAGTATGGTGATGATCCTCATAGAGTACGTGGATGACATACTCTTGATAGGGAAGGAGTTTCCTATGCTACGCTCGGTCAATCTCCGCTTATCACAAGGATTCTCCATATAGGATCAAAGTGATACCTCCTAAATCCTGGGTCTTGGATCTATGAGATAGATCTAATTGGATCTTAGGATACTCACTAGTTGTAGTGAGATGGTATCAATCGATCCTGGGGAGAATCACTGGAAAGGTTACAGGGTGATAAGGACGACTGAATGTCAGTCGCAGGCATTGTCTTTACCCTCAGTGGAGGGACGGTATGTTGGAAGAGTTCCAAGCTAGATACCGTGACTTACTAGACGATTAAAGGCAAGATATATCGTTACCAAAGATGCTACCAAAGAGGCAGTCTGGATATATAAGTTCATGAGATGAACTTCGTTCCTACCATTGTATGACAATGGAGTTGTAGTTTATTCCAGGGAACTACCGTCCCATCAGAAATCCAGATATAATTCTTAGGCAGTATCACCTGATCATGGAGATGGTTGATCTCCAGAGAGATCGAGGTTAGGAGAGAAGACACAGAGGACAACAGCGAGGATCCACTCACAAAGGCCTTTTTCCCAGTAGAGACTTTTATGGGATGGTTAAGTATGAGATACTTCAACCGCGGCTAATTGTTGGGTATGTGATACCACAACAGATGGCCCTAGTGCAAGTGGGAGATTGTTAGTTATATGTATGCCCTAGAGGCCATTACTGTACATAAGATGTATATTGTAATGGATGCTTGGACATATATAGGGAGGACTTTCTTGCTCCACATGATAGTATGCTATCTGGTTGTACTTTATCTTAACATGTACTATGATTGTCTCTATGTTACATGTTGATAAAGCCCTTAGGATGTGTACTCAACTACTGGGACTATGATGAGATCATACTAGTAGGGCCACGGTAGTCGACGAGTACATCCTATAACTGTTCCTAGTCGAGAGTGTATCGAGACAGGGCATCGATACACCAGATTAGACTAGCGTATATGCATCTTGACCCATATGATGGGCGATGGATGATCCAATATCCTTCGGTGTTTGACATAAAGGATGGTGTATGGGTGCTCAGTGGAGACTGGGTACACTGGACGGACTCGCCGAGAACTCCCAGATGGTATTATACCTTACATCAGATGGTAGTTCTCTGGTGACACCGGTACAGAGTAGTCTGTTGACCCGAGATCGTCATAGAGTCTTGTGTGATTCCCACTGTGCTTTGATTTCCATCATACTACATCCAAGAGGGCATGTAAAAAGGTGGCTTTTGGGTACAGTCCCGAATAACATGGAGGCAATGAGCGATAGGAGGGGATTCGTCTCTCCCGGTATAAGGAGTTGATGTTGCGCTGTGTTCGATTGGCTATAACTGGAAATTCCTGGCCAGGGTTGCTGAGATTTACTGGTAAGTGTTATCAGTAGTTTCTCGAACTATTATAGACCTCATATCGACACGACTTATCAAGCTACTGGGGTCTGACGTTTTCCACCCCTAGGCGAGATATGCAACATATCAGACGACGAGACCGGACTGTACGGGAGTGTTACTGATTGGATTCGCAGGAGAATGTACAGGCATGCTTGTTGATCTTCTGATCGCTCAATACCCGGGTGACTGTTACGTTTAGCAGACCGCTTGCGGCTTATGGGTGTTTGATATGATCATCACCTACTGCCGGCGTATTGACAAGTCTTTAGAGTCCTACACAGGGGTTTCCTGGCTCAAGCGAAACAGAGTAGGAGCACATATGTGATATGTGCGGGACCGAGATTAATACGATATGAGATACCGTATTCTATTCTCGCGATTCATGACATTGATCGGTTGTATGTGATATAGCCGAGTTATCGGATCAAGTGTTGATTCGATAAGTTGTTACACATGATATTAGTCGGTTATAGCCGGGTTATTAAATCAAGAGTTGATTTAATAATTTAATGTATAATTATATATTTGATATATTACATTACATTAATTAGTATTAGCTCACTTATGATTTATTTTCTTACTTGATTGTGCATAAGTGTATATGTGATATATATTTGTGTACATATGATTATGTCATGCTTGATGATACATCAAAGATGGGTGTATGAGACTTATACCAAGATTAGGGTTTTGATTATATCTTAAGAATAACAAAAGAGAAAGACTTTGTCAAAGTTCTCAAGCTTTCATGAAGCTTGTGGAAACATTGACAAAGTCAACTCTTTTGTCATTCTTAAGGATATTTAGTTAACCCAACCCTTAACCATATACCTTGGTCAATTCTCTACATGAGTTAAGCATGATAGCTTAACTCACCCATGGTTACATTATTGAGGAGAATAATTCATATGATGATATTATTCTTTCTTCTTCTTCATCAAGCTCCTTGAAAAAGCTTTCAAGCTCTAATGGTGCTATGAGAAAAAGTGTGAGAAAATCAATTCTAAAGTGAGCCCACCTCCTACTTCTTCATCATCTACCACTTTTCATGTAGTAGAGTGTGTTCTCTTCACAAAGTTCATGACCTAGTGAAGGAATAGCTTGTGTTACTGTCTCCCCGACGTAGATCATCTTCGGCCTCGAAGTCATCGAAGTAAGCACGTTCGTTCTTCTTGTGGAGCTTTGCTAGAGTCCGGAGTTCACGATCGCAGCGAAGGGACATCTACACGGAGCTATTGAAGTGAAGGATCGGATCTACAAAGGTTGTAATCCCTCTCACTTAGTGTTAAAGTGTTTAACATGTTAGTTTTCGCATAAAATCTAGTTTAAAGATCCGGCTTTGGGTTGTTCGGCACGGCTAAAATTTTAATCGGGCATGGTTGATGCCTCATAGACCCTTGTGCGCGTGCCTAGCAACCCTACAAACTTGGCATCCAGCCATCAGTCAAAAATCACCACTTTCTATGACCTGCTGATATAGTAGGGTCATCATCACATGATGCAAGCCTCCATATCACCGTCTACAAGAGAACCGAAGTATTCTCAGGTGGCTGAGGTTGCCTACTAAATCAGCGGAGTAGCTAAGCTTTGTCATGGTCAATTGAATCTCCAGATTCTACTAAATTTTTAGTAACTGTTTGTGGTTCTGGAGCCACTTCCAGTTCTACCATACTCCCGCTAATTTCTTTTGCAAGAAATTTCTTTTCTAAAAATGTAGCGTGTCGAGAACAAAACAACTTTTGATCCCGAAAACGGTAGAAGTCAAACTCTTGCAAAAGCTTAGGATAACCCACAAACTGCTCATTACTAAAATGTGCCTTGAGTTTGTCCGGATTGTGCTTTTAAGCATAAACCGGATAACTCCATATCTTAAGAACTTTTAAGATATATTCTCATTCTATATCACATATAGAATCACAGGCAGTAATATAAATGGAACCATATTCAATTGGTATGCAACTTTTTCTAGTGTGTATCCCTTAATGAAAAATGTCACTCGGCATTACTGATCAAGGAGAGCACTCTCGGATGAGTAATTTAAGAGAGAATCAAATTCTCAATACAGAATACCTAGCATAAGTATCCATATTTTTGAACACTTTGAAGACTCTTAATACTTTCAATGCTTGATTCTCTACTTTATTCTTATATTTTATAAACTTCTCAAAATCTTTGGACTTCGCATTTCAACAAGAATGTGTATCTAAAACTAAAGAATTCAAAGGTAATCAGAATGAAGTGCTAGTACCAACCCCTTGTCCATGTATACATCGAACAACATACATCACTATGTATAAGTCTTATGAGTTCATTAACTCATATTCTATGTGATGTAATTTGAAAACCTTATTTTGGTTAAGAATGTATATGCAGTTATCTTTTTGCACCTTACTCAATCAATAGATTGATATAGGCAAATGTTTAGAACATGTTTTTCAAAATATATATCCCATTTTATGTAACAGAGTGAAGGATATATCAGTTTTTAAAAAAATTTGTGCATAATAACAGTCATTCAAAATCATAAGTTTGCCGATAGGCAAAACCATGTGATTTCTCTAATAGCAACAATTGCTCCGATTTCCGACATTGAGAATCAAATCACCTTTTCCAATACTCTACTCTTTCTCAGCATCTGTAACATCTTATAGATATGGGATATTAATCCGGTATTTTTATACCCAAGAGTTAGAATTAATAGAGAAAAGGTTTCAATTACAATCACACAGAAAACATGAAATATCAAAATATTTCGAACGGTGGCCATGTATTCCTAGTAATTCCTCTTTCACTGCCCAAAGTGATAAAAGTTGTTGCATTTTCCTTTACGCTCACTTCAACCTCTTTTAATGTCTCTCCATCTTACCTTTTTTATACCGAACATATGCGAGTTGGTTTCCATCTTACCCTTCCTTTCAACTCTAGCTTCGGGATTGAAAGAAGACTATCTAACAAGAGTAACCGGTATATTCTCCTTATTTAAGAAGTTCTCGAACTTAAGATAAGGTGGATGGGGAAGACAAGAGAACAATTCACTGTTTTCAAAACCAGTGGCCATTCTCGAACTGAAACAATTTCTTCGAGTTCGTATATAATCATACGATGGCCTTCCGAGCAATATGGATCTCCGTACCAAATACAGAAGGTTCTGGAATTACCAAGAGGAAGTAGGAGTGGGAAGGACATATGCGACTTTGTCATGAGTTAGGGCAATCACGGCATTCCAAAGTCGAAGATTTAAAAAAAGATTCGGTTAACTTGGTTTACAAGTTTTAGTTTAAGGTCAGTTATAGGTAGCTGTCAGAGAGAGAGAGAGAGAGAGGGAGAGAGAAAAGAAACACTCAGCGTGCACTCTATTAAAGATTAGATTGGTTAATAAATTTATCTAATCGGGTCTCCCGCTGTTTTGTCGAATTCTCCTTCAAACCCTAAAAGGAGAACTAACCGGGGTTATTCATAAAAAATCTCCTGAGAGTAACTATCACTCACAGTGGGAATCGGAACCTTAACTAGCATGGCATGGTAACCTTGACAAATGATCAACAAATTACCGCACTTTATAGAAGATATGTAATATCATTGCAGGTTTCAACACTTGAAACTCCCGATATTAGTTTTTACTCGTAGGACCCTAGGACCTTGACGAATGATCAACAAATCAAATAGTCCTAGTCAAGTTCAACTCGTCATTTCTTGATTAGTCTAGATCTACCCATACAGGCCCTTGATAAATGATCAACAAAGCAATATGACCGTCTTAGTCAATTGCATCACATGCAAGCAGCAAGATATCACTTAGCTACCATACAGTACACCTTAACGAATGATCAACAAACACGGCATGAATACTAAGTAATTTACTTCCTGAAATGGAAAAGGGCTACGGCTGGTTTTGAAGAAAACCCTTAACATAATGAACTTGATCTCATTGAAAGAATCGTGTGGTTTTGCAAATTTATAGTTACATAGACTTTTGCTTAAGTGTGGATTCCCCGTAAAGGGGTCAGAGCTCTTACCTCATCAAATAAGGTGCATGATATTCCTAACCGAATATCTCGATGCAAAGCAAAAGAATACGGCTATAAGTTTTTAGACAAATTTGGTTCCTACAACGTGTTTTAGGTTTGTTTTCTTTGCATTAATCCGAATTAATACAATCCTATCATTTAGATTATCACATATTATCTAGTATCTTCTCACACCATTACAGAAAAACATGATATGAAAAGAAAATAAAATGTTATATCTGCCATCCGCATTCGCCATGGGGCCTCGGGTCTTCATCGTAAGATTACTTAACTTATGGCAGGGCGGAGGCAGGGCTAGCGCTGATGCAAAACATATATCAGCATTTATTTGTATATCATATATATCATCATATATATAATTGCAAGCGGATAATCAATATTACAGGCAAGCGATAAACATCATCACAGGCAGGTAATCACATTACAGGCATGCAATGAATATCACAGAATATGGAAAAGCAGATATACTAGGAATAACGCGTTTCGATTGAGCTGATCACAAAATACGAAATTCCACGGTCGTGTGAATAACCCGTACAATATCGATCCAAAACCCCTACGAGTGTGGCAAGCCACCCGCCAATCCTACTAGTGAGGCTGCCCGCACTTAATATCATGAGTGGGCCACCCAATACTATCTAAACCCGGTAACTTGGGTACTCCTCCATAGGTCATACCTAACCCCTTATAAGCGCGGCGAATCACCCGCCAATCCTAGAATAATATGACCCAGATCTCAACTGCTTGAGATGGCCACCCACTGTATGCTTAAATCCGGTAACTCGAGCGCTTCACCGTGGGGTATCCTAGTGTGTGTGTGTATGTGTGTGTGTGTATCAAGTGGCAACATCAACTTCAACTCGGAAGTGTCCCAATAAAAGAATATATATCAAGCGGCAACGACGGCCACAATTCGGTCGCTCGTCCCGAATAAATGAAATACATATGACATCAAAATACAAGTATCTCACATAAGGGGCTATTCAATCAGGATGATCCGTTTAATCCATCCTAACAACATCAACAACAATTACAATAACAAATGCGCAATCTCATATAATTACTTATATAGAAATTAGGCGACGTTTACCAACGCATATCCTTATTGTATCCGTGTTCGAGATGAATTAATCAAACAATTTAGTTTAGTTGATTCAAACCATGACATTAGAATTCATAAACCGCGAGATCACAAACTTGAAATTCTAAAACCTGAATTTCAAGTTTATCCCGGCAACTAAAATCCCCTCATTTTTATGCGAAATCGAACCCCGATAACCCTATAAAACCTCACACTATACGGATCTTGATTCGGCCCTAAAATGGAGCCGATTAGGGGCGGGATCAGCCCCGCATTGGGGATGAACCAGCCCTCGAACGGCCCCAAATTAGGCCTGATCCAGTGGCCGATCCAGCCCCCAATGCGGGGCTGAATCGGCTTTGGTTCGGCCCTGATGCGGGGCCGAACCGAGCACAAATTGGATGAGTTTGGGTTATCTTGAGCCTACTCTAAACTCTTGGTCCGAACTAAAAATCTGGTGGCTCTGGCACAAGCAAAAATGAGAGCTTTTCATTCAAATTTTTTAAAACTAGTTTTGAAAAGTTTGGGTTTCAGGAATTTCAATATCACCAAAACAAGTTGTAGTCGTTGGACCATCTCTGATACCACTATGGGTCAGTCGGCGCAGCAGAAGCTCGCCGTGGCGCCCAAAGGTTCCTCAGCGGTTACTTTTTACTTTATCCCTTCGTGACGGACTGCAACCCTCTGGGCCTTCTGAACGGGACACCCTGGAGGTAAGAGCCTGCACTTCGCCACAATGTCACACAGTGAGAACCCCTCATGGGTCGGCATCCAATGCCTAATAGCTCTGATACTATTGTAGGTGTACTATACTCTCTACAAGATGGTTTAAAGCGTAGCAGAAGTAATAATTTTAAAATTTCAAGAGAGCTATAGCAAGCACACAAAGAATCAAGACCAATGACTACAACTTGAAACAACAAAAGAGAGTTATTTCTACAAGTTTGCGAACTACAATCTTTGTAGCGCGTTGACCACCTCTCCTTGGACTCCTACTACATTTCTAAACTCCAGGATCGAGCTTGAATGTAGACTTCCTTGTCAAAGATGATCCACCTTAAGATTTTCCCAAAACAAGCTCCAACTTCACAAACTAGATGTATGTGAAGAAACTAATAACACTAAGTTGCTAGATTAGTGATAAAAGATGATGTAGATAAAATTGCTCACTATTTTTTCTTCTCTTTTTCTTTTTCTTTCTCACTTAAGAAAACTCAAGAGAGAGATGAAGAAGATGAGTATGAGATGATAATTGAATGAGAACAAAATGAATTAGCCATTCTTATCCAAAGAAAAGTTAAAGAATTATCCAAATAATTCTCTACTCTTCTCTTTAAAATGACCAATTCTTTTCTTTAAAATATAAAGAAAATAATTTTATTCTCATCTCACTTCCATATATGTATCATACACACATGTTTCATGTATCAACATACATGAAAAATTAATTGTATCATATACAAATAATTATAAAGAGAAGAAAATATAAAGTAAGTATGATATTAGTTAATATACACACACATACATAATTATTAAATTAACACTTGATTTAATAATTAGGTTATATCAATATATATACCGGATGATATCATAAAATGCCTGATTAAAATACGTGTATCAAATACACGTGCTTAATCGAACTCCTGCACGTATCCCTATATGCACTCTATATCGTTTTTCCTGAGCTGGGAAACCTCTGTGTGGGACTCTAAAGATTCGACAATACACTGGTAGTAGATTAGAATCTCATCTAATTGATCTGAAATACTTTCATATCAATCTCCTCACGGGTAACCCACAAGCATGTCAGCGGTACCAGCTGCACGTAACAGCTACCCAGGTATTGATCGAAAGGAAGATCGATAAGCAAGCTCATCTGAAATCCTATAGAGCCTATTGACATTCAGCATATAGTCTGATCTCTTCGTCTGAGAGTATCGCATACCAGGTCTAGAAGGTAGATATCGTCAGACTCCCAATAACCCGATAATTCATGCTGATCATGAACTCATAACCCCCCAAGAAACTACTAATAACACTTATCAGTAAATCTCATCTTCTTTAGCCAAGAACATATGGTTATAGTCGATCTGGCACAGCATGACCTCGACTCCCTATATCGGGAGAGAAGAAATCCCTTCGATCGTTCACTGCCTTCATGTGCTTTAGGACTGTATCTAACTAAAACACGTTTGCACGATTCTTTGAAGTCATGGTAGGGTAGTAATCAAAGTACATTGGGAACGCACACAAGACGCTATGATGATCTTAGGTCTACAGACTACCATGTACTCATGTCACAAGAGAACTGCTATCTGACAATAGGTACAATACCATCTAGGAGTTCTTAGGTGGGTCCGTCTAGTGAAACCCATTCATCTAATAAGCACCTATATACAATCTTTGATGTCAAACACCAATGGTTAAGGGATCAACCATCGCCCCGGTCTAGGTCAAGAAACGTATATACGAGTCTACTCTGGAATATCGATGCCCAATTTTGATATTGCCACGTCTAAGGACGTTTAAGGATGTGCATATAGAATACCCAGGCCACACTAGCATGATCCTTATCATAATCTTGGTAGTCAAGCAAATATCATATGGGCTTTATCACTATATATTAGCGATACATGATAATAAGTAAAACATATACACATGAATGATAAAGACAAACCAGATAGTATACTATCATCTTGAGTAGGATTGTTTTCTCTATATAGGTCCTCCTGCAATTATAATAATTGTCTTGAGAGCATCTATATCCAACAATTCGTAACATGATCAACCCCATTTGTTTTAAGTAAATATATTCCCACATCTTTTTAGACTTCAGAAGTTTGTCAAAATATACTTTAGACGTTTTTAAAAATGGACTTCAGACGTCTGTCGACAAAACCGGTGTTTGTTTCTTTGACAAACGTCTCACTGGCAGTCTCGGGTTGCTATTTTTTTGTTCTTCAGATGTCTGTTGGTTTGTACTTCAGACGTATGTTATATATAGGCATATGACAACTCGATCTTTAAGTAAAAATATTTTTGTGAACTTTGATTATGGTATAGACGTCTTAAAAAGGGCACAACAGACGTCTGAAGAAGATTTTTTTAAAAAAAATATATAACCGTTGGGATTTATTTTGTTAAAATTTCAGATGTTTGTCTCGTATAACTTCAGACGTCTGTCAATATTGAAAAATGACATATTGGACCCATAATGGCTAGTTTTTCATTGGGTCTATAAAAGGGGTTTTGCTTTGGTTTTTTGAGAACCAATCACTAGAGATTTCGGTTCCTATTATTCTAAAGTGATATTTCAAAGAAAAATCACACAACTTGTGAGAATTTGATTGTACTTTCACTTGCTTATCCAAATCATTCTCGCACACACTCAAGGACTCTATTCACTATCCATTCTTCTTGAGTATTAGTGCTTCAATTGTAAAAATCTTTTGAGAGTAATTGTGCTTATTGTAACCCTCTTCTTCCTTTGTATGAGAACTCTAGAGTGGTAGAGTGTCTTTGTAAGAGAGAAGAGTGGGAGAAGTTTTTCTTTCTTTATGTGAGAATTCTTGAGTGTAAGGGTGCCTTTGTAAAGAAGAGAAGCTTATAAGAGAGAAGAGTGAGAGAAGTTTTTCTTTCTTTGTGTGAGAATCCTTAAGTGTAAGGGTGCCTTTGTAAATGAGAGAAGAGACACTTGTGTGTCGAGTGACGTGTTTGGTTGCGGGTGCACAACGTGATTGTCTCAGTGCAGACGTTTTTAGTGGAACGGGCTCGTACGCCTAAAGAAAGAGGACTAGGGGATCTCCCGAACCTCTTTAAAACCTTGCGTGTTTGCGTTTGCAATTTCTTACTCTCTAATTGCTTATTTTCCTTAGATTAAAAATTGCATGATAGGTTTATTGCTTCTGCTCTATATGCTATATGCTCATTGCTTAGACTTGATTGCTCTATCTATTCTTGCTTGCTATATATTTATGTTTTCACAATTGCAATTAACTTAGCCACTTATCTATATTGGTATATTACTTAGCTATTCAATTTTGATATTTATATTTGTAAGTGTTTAGAATTTTTAATTTAGGCATATTGGTAGCTTAATCCTATTCACCCCCTCTAGGACCTATTTTCAATGCTAACTGAGATTTTTAAATACTCTGAAATTCTAATTGTTTACTGTTTATGTTCGGTAATGAACCCTAGAATTAAATTAGAAGGTTTGGAGGCTCTTTTAAACGGGTTTCATGGATGCATGGGGTAGAATGTAGATATTGATGCTTATGTTAGTACCGTTAGAAGTAATTTAGATGAGGTGTTTGATTTGTATGTTGCACGATCTTCTGCTGGTAGGACTATTAGACCACCGGCCGCAAACAGTTCACGTGCTTCAACTCCAATTTTAGCATTTATTCAACAGAAGAAAAAGGCACGAGGCCCCGTGGCTTCATCATCGTCATTTTTAAATGAGTTAACAATATATTTACAAACTGAGTTAGACATAGATTATACCATAGATGAGTTTGATATTTTTAACCTGGTGGAAAAGCCATGGATATTTGTATCTGGTGCTTTCTACCATAGCTTGTGATTTACTTGTTGCGTTACGGCAGTGGCCCGGCCATCAAACCGTGGCCAAATGCGGAACAAAAATTTACTAAACTGGCGCTACCATTACCCGATGCCCGGATCTACCCTAAACCCTATATTAGCAAGCAAATAAAAGGAGTTAGGAATGGTTATACCGAGTTGATCTGTGTCCTTCGGTCATCAACCATCTTCCTAAGCTCCTAGAGGCTCCTTGATCAAGCTTGGTCATCAGTCTCCCTCCATCGAAGATGATCCACCCGAGAGATGCAGTCTTGGCTCTAGCTCCACATAATGGATGCAAGTGAAGAAACTAGGGTTTCTAGGATGCTACTCTAGAAAGCCTAGGATGTAGTGAGTGTAATCCAAGTGTTGGTCTATCTCATCTCACCTCCTCTCATGATTCTCAACACATGAGAGGGTTGAGAGGAGGTAGTGAATGAAGGTGGAGGCAACCATGGAAAATCAAGAGAGGAGTGAGGCATAAATGGTGGTGAAAACAAAGCATGCTCAAGAGAAAACCAACCATCTCAAAATAATGAAGCTCTCGTGAGAGAGAAAATCAAGCATGCTAGGTTTTGTAGAACAATATCTTTCATTTTAAAATACCACCCATACGTGAATAGTATACACAAATGAATTAAAAATTCATTTGTGCACACTATGCAAGCATGGTCACCACCATACTCCCCATTTTCCAATTTCCACATCATTTACCATTTTCCAAAAAATGGTCAAATCCAAAAATGAGGTGGCCACCTTCTAGAATGTTTTCCGAATAAAATACGGATTAAATTCTACTGTATATACATACCTGCATTCGTACCAAAATACGAATACCCAAAGAGATAGAATAACACAAAGAACATAATACTAGAATATACGTATTGAAATACATATACGTAAATTATTAAATCAATACCTGATTTAATAATCCGGCTCAAACCCGAGCTGGCTAGTATTATCAACGGTCCGATCGAAAGTTCGGGTATAAAGTATATCAATTGAAACCCTGCACGTATCCAATACGGCTACTGTATCATTTCGCCAGAACCAGGAAAACCCTCTGTGTGGGACTCTAAAGACTCGTCAATATGCTGACAGTGGGTTTAACCACAAGCACGTCAGCAGCACTAGCTGTACGTAATGGCTACCCAGGTATTGAGAGAAAGGGAGGCCGACGAGCAAACTCATCCTGAACCCCTACTGAGCCTGACAGTGACAATATCCATACAGTCCGGTCTGTTCGTGTAAGAGTATCACATATCGAGTCTAGGAGGGTGGATAAAGTCAGACCCCTAATAACGCGATAATTCGTGTCGGTATGAAACCCATCACCACATGAGAAACTACCGATCCTAGATCAGTAATTCTCGACTACCTGGGCCAAGGATTTCTGGTGATGGCCACCCGTGCACTGCGTGACATCAATCCCCAGTACCGGGAGAGACGAATCTCCGACAATCCGCTCACTACCTCCATGTGGCTCAGGACTGTACCCAACTAAAACCTGTTTGTACAACTCCTTTGAGCCGTGGTAGGGTAGTAATCAAAGAATAGTGGGAACTCACACGTGACAAATGACGATCTCAGGTCGATAGAGTAACCTGTACACATGTCATCTGGGAACTGCTATCTGACAATAGGTATAGTACCAACTAGCAGGTTCCCAGCGAGTCCGTCCAGTGTACTCATAACCCAATGAGCACATGTATACTATCTTAGGTGAATAAACTAACACCAATGGCTTGTGAGACCTAGCCACCGCCCCTCGTCGGGGTCTCGATCAGTATACACTAGTCTACTCTGGAGTATCGATGCCCAGTCTCGAAACTCCTACGGCTAGGGACATTTAAGGATGTGCTTATAGATCACCAACTCTCACGTATATAATCGCCATCATAATGCTGGTAGTCAAGAAAGAATCCTATGGGCTCTATCAACATGTAATGGTGATGATAAAGACAAACCAGATAGTATACTATCATCTCGAGTAAGACTGTTCTACCGGTATAGGTCATCCCTCAATCATTATAATCACCTGCCTGCGACTATGATAATTGCCTTGAGGGCACTATTGCTAACAATCTCCCACTTGCACTTAAGGCCAATTATTGTGGTGTCGTATATTCACAGCCCGTGTGATACCGAACACCCAACTTCTCTACTAATCAGTTTCACAAAACTCGTTTGCGAAACTATTGTGTTCGAGAAATAGCCTCAGTGAGTAGATCCGATCCAGTATTTCTATCTTTATCTCTCTATATCTCAATTTCGCGGAGAATAACCATCTCCCGAAATGAGCAATACCTTGTCTTAGAATTTGTCTGGATATCTGATGGGACCCAGTTCACAAATGAACTCCAAATCCAGCAAATTTCTTAGACTGTATCATCCACTGAATTTAATCAGTATCAGGCGCCATGCCTTCCTCAGTATTCGCTTAGACCACCTGTCTAACATACTGTCCCTCAGAAGAGGAAAAACTATAACTTAGACAGCCACTCTGTCATCCAGGTCACCTTGGAAGCCTGAAATGATAATCGTCTCCAGAAGGAGGTTGTCGTTACCATATCCCTAGAACATCTATCTATGTTCATAAACTGCTTCCCTACAATTCTCCAGGATTGGATTAATATATGTTTATTGCAGCTAGTGCAAAAACAACATCTGCTGTGGTACTTGACTTTTCATGATTAACTCAATTGCCTAAGCAAGTGATATGCTAATCATGCAGATCCCTCTCCCCTTTAGTCTGTAAGACACCTTTAGAGAGGGTGACTCCATCACCTGCAGGTACACCACCATGCCAGGAGTCGTCCATTCTAAAACACTTTAGAATAGTGTCAAGTACCCAAATTGGGACACTTCCCATATCCAGATCTAAAACTATGGATATAGTAACCAGAATCCATGATATTATATCCATGTTCTATATGGAGAAACAACAGTATAACTGATCGTAGTATAGGAATTTCACTTCCTATAAAGTGCATGTCATCCCAAATACCAGGACATCACACCTTACTACCTTCTTACCAGATCCATCTCCTATTCTGATGAAGTCAAAACTTATGACCGTCACATCAAAAATAGATGATCTATTTCCGCTATACCTACTTTAGTCTATAAATAGACATAAGCTACTTGCCCACTATGCTTCCGCTGCTCCCACTGACTATAACAACCCTCTGGCAGAGTCATGTAGACGTGCACTTCTAAAGTTAGTTTAGAACGATGATATACCCATCCTCTTGTCGGGTCTCATAGTCTAGAACGGCAGTAATGGCAAGTCTGGGTAAACAAGAACCTCCTTGTCACCGTCTTTGAGAAGACCGAAGTACCTCTCGGGTGCCTGAGGTTACCCACCAAAGCTGCGGAGTGGCTAATGGAATGTCAAACCCGATTGAATCTTTAGGTTCTATTAAATTTTCAGTAATCGTTTGTGGTTCTGGAATCACTTCCAGTTCTACCATACCCCCACTACTGTTTTCTGAAAAAATCCATTTTACTAAAACTGTGGTGAGTCAAGAACAATATCACTATTGATCATCCTGATAGTAGAAAGTTAACCCTCATCAAAGCCCGGGATAACCCACAAACTGCAATTACTGAAACGTGCCTTGAGTTTATCCGGATTCTGATTTTAAGCATCAGCCGAACAACTCCCTATACATTAACGTCGTTAAGATATAAATTGATTCTATATATATCCAATATAGAAACAAAAGAACTAATTTAATTGAAACCAGATTCAAAATCATGCAGCTGTCTCCAGTGCATATCAACCAAATGGAAAGAGGCATATCAGCATTACTCATCAAGGAGCGCATCCATATATGAGTAATCTGAAAGAGAAGCAAGTTCTCAAAACCATTACTATCAACGAAATACCTTACACAAGGACCTACATCTTCGACTATCTCGAAGAATCCTGATAATTCCAACAAATGGTTCTCTTACTTTATTCTTATACCTATAACTTCTCAAAATCTGGACCTTATATTTCAACGAAATGCTTGTCTAGAACTGGAGAATGTTAGTTATATGTGTGCCCTAGAGGCCATTACTGTACATATGATGTATATTGTAGTGGATGCTTGGACATATATATAGAGGGCTTTCTTACTCGACATGATAGTATGCTATCTGGTTGCACTTTATATTAACATGTACACTAATTGTCTTTATGTTATATGTTGATAAAACCCTTAGGATGAGTACTTGACTACCAGGACTATAATGCAGATCATACTAATGGGGACAGAGTAGTCGTTAAGTATATCCTTCAAATGTTCCTAGTCGTGGGTGTATCGAGACAAGACATCGATATACCAGAGTAGACTAACGTATAGCTTCTCGACCGATGTAGATGGGCTATGGATGATCCCATATCCATTGGTGTTTGACATCAGAGACAATATACGGTTGCTCAGTAGAGACTGGGTACACTGGACGGACTCGCCGAGAACTCCCAGATGGTATTATACCTCACGTCAGATGGCAGTTCTCTGGTGACACTGGTACAGGTTAGTCTGTAGACCTGAGATCATCATAGAGTCTTATGTGATTCCCACTGTGCTTTGATTTCTACCTTACCACGTTCAAGAGAACATGCAAAATGGTGGCTTTTGGGTATAGTCCCGAATCACATGGAGGCAATGAGCGATAGGAGGGGTTTCGTCTCTCCCGGTATTGGGGGTTGATGTTGCGCTGTGTTCAATTGGCTATAACAGGAAGTTCCTGGCCAGGGCTGCTTCAGAGATATACCGGTAAGTGTTATCAGTAGTTTCTTGACCCGTTATGAGCCTCATATTGGCACGACTTATCGAGTTACTGGGGTCTGACATTTACCACCCCTAGACGAGATATACGACATATCAGACGAAGAGACCGGACTGTACGGTAGTGTTACTGATTAGATTCGCAGGAGTATGAGCAGATATACCTGTTGATTTTCTAATCGCTCAATACCCGGATAGCCGTTACGTTTAGCAGACCGCTTGAGGCTTGTGGGTGTTTGATATGATCATCACCTACTGCCGACGTATTGACGAGTCTTCAGAGTCCTACACAGAGGTTTCCTGGCTCAAGCGAAATGGAGTAGGAGCAAATATGTGATATGTGCAGGACCGAGATTGATACGATATGAGATACCGTATTCTATCCTCGCGATTTGTGACATTGGTCGGTTATATGCGATATAGCCGGGTTATCGGATCAAGCGTTGATTCGATAATTTGTTACACATGATATCAGTCGGTTATATATGATATAGCCAGATTATTAAATCAAGAGTTGATTTAATAATTTAATGTATAATTATATATTTGATATATTATATTACATTAACTAATATTAAGCTCACTTATGATTTCTTTTTCTCACTTTGTGCACATTGTATATATGTGATATGTATATTTGTGTACATGTTTGTATCATGCTAGGTTACAAATGCAACTAGGGTTTATAGAGATTAAACCATGCTCGGGTTAAGATTAGGATTTATATTTTATCATTAAGTAATTCAAATATTGTGGATTTTATCATGGTTGATATTTGTTGAAAGCTTGTAGAAGCTTGTAAGCATCTTTAACTTTGTCCACTCTTTTTGTCTAGCTTAAGATATTATTTGACATAACCTTTAACCCTAGCTCATGGTTAACTCTCTACAAGGGTTAAGCATGACATGCTTAACCCTTGGTTGCATTTCTAACCACAACATGAATTCATTCATAACTTCATCACTTTCTTCATCTTCTTCTTCCTCTCAAGCTTTCTAGCTTCAATGGAAAATGATGAAAACTTGTGAGAAAATTAAATCTAAAGTGAGCCCACTTCCTACTTCATCATCCTCTACTACTTGCCATTTAGTATAGGGTGTTTGCTTCACTAATTCCGTAATTAGTGAAGAGATAGCTTTGGTTAGTGTCTCCTCGACGTAGATCATCTTCGGCCTTGAAGACTTCGATGCAAGCATGTTCATTTCTTCATGGGAGCCTCTCTAGAGTCCGAAGTTCACGATCCCAGCGAAGGGACTACTACATAGAGCTATTGAAGTGAAGGACCGGTCTACAAAGGTTGTATTCCTTACTCACTTTACTTGCAAAGTGTTTGCATTTACATATTCATCGGATTTCTAGTATACGATTGTAAGGTTAGGGTTACCTAGAACGACAAATTTTTGAATTTGGCATGGAAGATACCACCCAAAACCTTGCTGCCGTGCTAGGCAACCCTTCAGAGAAGTCATGAGTAAACAGAATATAATGCGAGTATCAACCCCATTGTCGTAATGGACACTGGACAACATACAATACTTTGTATAAGTCCCCTGAGTTCAATAACTCAAACCCTGCGCGTCGTAGGTTGAAAACTGTACTATGGTTAAGAAGAATTACACCGATATTGAATGCTCCTTACCTAACCATCAACTGATATAGGTAAATGTCATAGAAATAATTTCAAAAAGTTATATCTCACTTTATAAAATAAACGTACAGATATATCGGTTTGAAATTGGTGCATAACAATCGGATATTCAAAACCAAATATTTGTCATCCGGCAAAAACCAGACGATTTCCTCAAATATCACCAATTACAACGAATTCCGATATAATGAGGATCTAATCACCCAATTCCGAATATCTTACTCCCACTCACCATCTGTAACACCATACAGATATGAGAAACGAATATGGTAAATGCATACCCTGGAGTTAGAATCCAATTGGGAAAATAGTTTTCACTTAACACTGCATAGTGAAACTGAAACATGAAAATGTTTCGAAGGGGTATCCAGGTATTCCTAGTAATGCCTCCTCCATTATCCTGATTCATGACTGTAACTGTATAATTCCATGCCCTTACTCCAATCCCTTTATTATGTCTTTACTTATTACCTTCTGTACACCTTCTTTAGGCTAATTGCTTTTCTTCCTTCCCTACCCTTCGGCACCAGCCTAAGGTTTAGAAGAAGACTATCCAATAAGAGTAATAGGTTTACACTCCTTATTCCAGGAGCTTTCACAACCTAAGAAAAGGTAATGGGAAAAGACATCTAAATAATCCTATTCTATTTCTCCTGAACCGGAAACCATCCTCGAATCTGGAACAAATTCCTTCGAGTTCGTATGTAACTATATGATGGCATGTCCAAGCATTATGGACGTTCGTAGTAATATGAAGTGTTCTGGAGAAATCCAATGTGGATGTAGGAGTAGTAGTAGTATATGCGGTTTTGTTGAATGATAGCAGTCGCAATTTCCATTGTCGTTATTCTAATCTCTTTATATGTTTTTACTTTTTACCTTCTGTACACCACTTTTAGGCTAATTTGGTTTTCTTCCTTCCCCACCCTTTCGGCACCTGCCTATGATCTGGAGGAAGATTATCCAATAAGCTCAATAGGTGTACCCTCTCCTAATCCTAGGAGCCCTCACAACCTAAGAGAAGGTAAAGAGAAAATATAACCGAATAGTCTTATTCAATCTCTCCAAAAACGGAATCCATCCTCGAATCTGGAACAAGTTCCTTCGAGTTCGTATGTAACTATATGATGGATTTATCCAATAGGAGTAGATGTTCGTAGCGATACGGGGTGTTCTAGAGAAATGCAAAGGTGATATAGAAGTGGCAATGATATATGCGACACCATGACATTCCAAAAATCCAAAATGTTTTAAGAAGGTTCGGTTAACTTGGTTCATGAGTTTTAGTCAAGGGTCGGGCCATGGTCGCTGCCAGAGAGAGAGAGAGAGAGAAGAAACACTCAGCGTGCACTCTAACCTAGATCAGAATAGTTAATCACTTTATCTAATCAGGATGGCTCCCATTGTTTTCTCGAATTCTCCTCCAAACCCAAAACGAGAATTAGTTGGGATCATCTAAAATCACCCGAGGAGTAAACCTACTCATCAGTGGGAATCGGGATCCAACTATCATCGTATGATAACTTGATGGAATCCACTCAAGTTACCATACTCCAGAAGGTATGCACAAGCCTGGCAAGTTTCCTGTATGTTTGAAACTCCCGATGTGATTTTTACCCCTAGGACCTAAGTGACCTTGACACAGTCAACATATCAAAGGGTCTTATTCAAGTTCAACCCGTCATTATCTTGATTGCATTAAATCCACCCGTACGATTCCTTAACACGGTCAACATGACCGTACAACTGTCCTAACCAATCCACATATATATTCGACAGAAAAGCATTACAGAGCTACCGCACACTACGCCTTGACACAGTCAATATACGTAGCACGAATACTAAGCAATACTCGTCTGAAATGACGGAGGGCTACGGTTAGTTTTTGGTGACAAATCTTTAACGTAATGAACTTGATATCATTGAAGGAACCGAGTAGTCTTATAAATATATAGTGGCGAAAAACTTTCGCTAAAGAGGTCACTCCTCATGAAGGGATCTCGGCACTTTCCTTATCGAATGAGATGCAAGATATTCCAAACTGAATACCACGATGCAAAGCAAAAGAATCGACTATGGTGAAGTTATTACGCTGCCGCAAACTTCTACCCAAGGGGTCACTCCCAGTGAAGGGGATCTCGGCCCTTGCCTCGTCGATTGAGGTGCAGGATATTCCCCATCGAATGCCACCGTGCAAAGCAAAAGAGAATGTCTGTAATGTCAGTTTTTAAAAACTTGGTTCCAACAACATCATATAGGTTTGTTTTATCCTTGCATTGATCAGAATCAACATAGTCCCATCAATTAATCACACCAGAAAAGAACGAAAATATGATGTACGTATATGCCATCCGCATTCTCCATTGGGTCCCGTCATCACCCGTTAGGTTACTTAACTAACGACAGAGCGGGGACTGGACTAGCGCGGGTGCAAAACATATACAACATTTACTAGTATATATATATATATAACAATCATCCCAGGCATGATATAAAGAAACATCACAGAAGCATCACAGAAGCAATACAGAATGGTGGATAATCCTGGAGCCCCAGGTTTCACTTGAGCCGAAAATGAGACCCGACGTTTCCTGTCATGTGGATAGCCTGTGCAATGAAAACCTAGACCCTTACGAGCGCGGCAAGTTACCCGCCAAAACCAGAAGTGAGGCAACCCCCTTCAACAATGTGAATGGGCCACCCAGCACTTCACGGAATCCGGTAACTTGGGCTCCCCTCCGTGGGTCAACCTATACCCCCTACGAGTGCAACGAATTGCCCGCCAATTCTAGAGTAAGGTCCCCTCCGTCTCAACGCCATGAGATGCTGACCCGTTGCCCTCTAGAACCCGGCTATTCGTGCACTCCACCGCGGGGTAATCCTAGTACAGAAAAGAAAATAATATACAAGGGTGACAACGACCTCAACTCAGTCGTGCCCTAAACAAATAATATACGAACCAGCAATGACGGTAGTCCACATGTCGGACGCTCGTCCCGTAATATCAAATGTACAAAAGAAACTAAACTGTACTTACATTGCACCCAAGCTATCCACCACGACGATCCAACCACAACACAGCACAACACAGAACATCAACGTGAATGTCACGTTCGCAAACTCGTCTAAAAGAACATATAGAAATTAGATAAGTTATACCGCTCTAATGATATTCACGGTCGCAGACAGTAATGCATGTACTGATAAACATTTAAACAGTGCTAAATTATCGACTTCGAAACACCCCGAATTGCCCCTGAACAATAGATAACATAATATCCAAAATGGGCAAAACTAACAATACCGTTGAATCAATATTCCAGAGACTAGACCACCCTATAAAATTCAAGTCCAAACTCCAACATTGGACCGGCCTCACCCATTTTTAAGCAATCTCGCCAGGTCAAATCCAGTGGTTTGGGCTCGTTTTTGTAGGGTGTTCTAGTGGTCACTCAAGTAGTCTTTTGCAGTTGCTTAAAATTTTTTTGAAGACTCTGAAAATTCGACAGAACTTGGAATATGCAGTGCACTGTTTCGGGGTCGTTTCGGTTTCGATATTTTAACATTGTCTAAACAAGCTAGCTACGGGTTTAAAGGTTGGCTCTGATAGCATGTTGGGTTACGGCAGCGCCCCTGCCATCAAACTGGGGCCAAATGCGGAACAAAAATTTACTAAACCGGCGCTACCATTACCCGATGCCCGGATCTACCCTAAACCCTATACTAGCAAGCAAATAAAAGGAGTTAGGAATGGTTAAACCGAGTTGATCCGTGTCCTTCGGTCTTCAACCATCTTCCCAAGCTCCTAGAGGCTCCTTGATCAAGCTTGGTCGCCGGTCTCCCTCTATTGAAGATGATCCACCCGAGGGATATAATCTTGGTTCTAGATCCACATAATGGATGCAAGTGAAGCAACTAGGGTTTGTAGGATGCTACTGTAGAAAGCCTAGGATGTAATGAGTGTAATCCAAGTGTTGGTCTATCTCATCTCACCTCCTTTCATGATTCTCAACACATGAGAGGGTTGAGAGGAGGTGGTGAATGACGGTGGAGGCAACCATGGAAAATCAAGAGAGGAGTGAACCACAAATTGTGATGAGAACAAAGCATGCTCAAGAGAAAATCAACCATCTCAAAATAATGAAGCTCTCGTGAGAAAGAAATCAAGCATGCTAGGTTTTTTAAAACAATATCTTTCATTTTAAAGTACCATCCATACTTGAATAGTATGCACAAATGAATTAAAAATTCATTTGTGCACACTATGCAAGCATAGTCACCACCATACTCCCTATTTTCCAATTTCCACCTCATTTACCATTTTCCGAAAAATGGTCAAATCCAAAATTGAGGTGGCCATCTTCTAAAATGTTTTCCGGATAAAATACGGATTAAATTCTACTGTATATACATACCTGCATTCGTACCGAAATACGAATACCCAAAGAGATAGAATAACACAGAGAACATATTACTAGAATATACGTATCGAAATACATATACGTAAATTATTAAAATCAATACCTGATTTAATAATCCGGCTCAAACCCGAGCTGGCTAGTATTATCAACGGTCCGATCGAAAGTCCGGGTATAAAGTATATCAATCGATCGGAACCCTGCACGTATCCAATACGACTACTACATCATTTCTCCAGAACCAGAGAAACCCTCTGTATGGGATACTAAAGACTCGTCAATACGCTGGCAGTGGGTTTAACCACAAGTACGTCAGCAGCACTAGCTGTATGTAACGGCTACCCAGGTATTGAGCGAAAGGGAGGCCGACGAGGAAACTCATCCTGAACCCCCACTGAGCCTGATAGTGACAATATCCATACAATCCGGTCTGTTCCTCTAAGAGTATCGCATATCGAGTCTAGGGGTGTGGATAAAGTCAGACCCCTAATAACGCAATAATCCGTGTCGGTTTGAAACCCATCACCACATGAGAAACTGCCGATCCTAGATCAGTAATTCTCGACTACCTTGGCCAAGGATTTCTAGTGATGGTCACCCGTGCACTGAGCGACATCAACCCCTAATGCCGGGAGAGACGAATCTCCGACAATCTGCTCACTGCCTCCATATGGCTCGGGACTGTACCTAACTAAAATCTGTTTGTGCGACTCCTTTGAGCCGTGGTAGGGTAGTAATCAAATAACAGTGGGAATTCACACGAGACAAATGACGATCTTAGGTCGACAGATACACATGTTGTTGGATATATGTATGCCCTAGAGGCATTATATGATAGTGGATGTATTTATACATGTATATATATTCAGTATACATTCTTGCTCGACATGAAAGTATGCTATCGAGTTCTTCTTTATCTGAAATGTTGATTTGATCATGCTTTTATTCATTCATACATGCTGATAAAGCCCTGAGGATATCGGCTTGACTGCTGTGATTATGATGGAGATCAACCAGTGGGACATCTGTAGTCTATAAGCATATCCTGGAAAGTCCCTAGTCGTAGGTATATCGAGACGGGGCATTGATATACCAGAGTAGACTAGCGTATATGATACTAGACCCATACGATGGGCGATGATTGTTCCCACATTCATCGATGTTTGACATCGAGATCATATACGGGTGCTCAGTAGTGACTGGGTACACTGGACAGACTCACCGAGAACTCCTATATGGAATTATATCTATCGTCGGATAGCAATTCTCAGGTGACACTGGTATAGGTTAGTCTGTAGACCCGAGATCGTCATAGAGTCTTGTGTGTTCTCCCACTGTACTTTGATTGCCACCCTACCACGGCTCTACTGAGTCGTGCAAACAGGTGACCGTTGGGTACAGTCCCAAGACACACGAAGGCGATGAGCGATAGGAGGGGTTTCGTCTCTCCCGGTATTGGGAGTTGATGTTGTGCTGTGCCCGACTGGTTATATCAGTAAGTCCCTGGCCATGGCTGCTGAGATTTGCTGATAAGTGTTATCAGTAGTTTCTCGATCTGTTATAGACCATTCACCGGCACGACTTATTGAGTTATTGGGGTCGACGTGACCATCCCTAGGCTCGATATGCAGCATATCTGACGAAGAGACCGGACTGTACGGTAGTGTTGCCGGTTGGCTCGACGGGAGTTGTAGCAGGTTCGCTTGTTTTCTTCTGATCGTTCAATACCCAGGTGGCCATTACGTTTAGCTGACCGCTTGCGGCTTGGGGGTGCTTGATATGATCATCACCCACTTCTGGCGTATTGACAAGTCTTAGAGTCCCACAAAGGAGTTACCTAGTCCAGGAGAAACGTTGTGGTGCGTGTATGCGATATGCGCATGGACCCGATTAAAATGCGCGTATAGGATACCGTATATTGATCGAGCTGCTTGCTTTTGGTGGGGTCATATGTGATATGGCCGGATTGATAAATCAAGTGTTGATTTATCATTTAACCATTAGTTTTCTCACTTGAAATCTTTTCTTGTACATGATGGATGTATGCATGCATGTATGCTTTCTTTCTTTTAGTTTCATGCATATATGGATGTGCATACATACATACATACATACATCATCTATCATGGTTGATTACACATAGAAAATGTGGCAATATAAGACTCACACCATGGATTAAATATATGGATAATTATCTAATTTGTGTTAAAAACAAAATGGAAAAAGAAAGGATAATTCATGGCTAGTTTCTACATCCTTCTTAAACCTAACCATGCTCACCTACTTCTAACCATGAGTTAACCTTCTCTTTGTGTTTTAAACTCAAGTTAAATAATGTCTTTGTCATCTAACCATGGTTTGAGATGAGGATAAGAATATATATATATATATATATATATATATATATATATATATATATATATATATATATATATATATATTCTTTTTTCCTTCACAAGAGTTATCTTTTTACTCTTGTTAAAAGAAAGCCATCATCTTCTTCCTCCTTCACCATTTGCTCTCTAGCCTTTTGTAGTGAGCAATATACTCATCAAGATTAGTTTTTGAAGTGAGAAAAGCCACCACAACATCATTCTACACAAGTTTAGCCCACTTGTTTAGAGTGTTATCTTCATCTCTTCTCTCGGAAAGTGAAGTCGATAGCTTGGACGAAGGAGCCTCGGATGGATCGTCGTGGACACTAGAAGACTTCAAGAGAACCTTCCTCCAACACTCAAGAGGCCAAAGAGTCTAGCGAAGGGAGATACAAAGGTTGTACTCTCGAAACCCTAGTCTTTGTTGCCTTTAATATTTAGAAACCCTAATTTTCTAGGATCAATCCTTTGTATGCTTGCTTAGCACCATAAAAATTTGAACTTTGTGACATGTGATGCTTCCAAACTCTACATAGGGTGCTAGGTAAACCTAATATTTGTATCAGAGCCGACCTAGAACATTAGGCGACACTTTTACGAAGCAAAAACTCCGATCGGACCAAAACACGACGTTTCGAGACCTTCTCTGGACAATTTTTAAAATCTGTCATTTTTCATAATTAAAAATACTTAAAAAATACAGCAGAAAAAACTAAGAAAGCCTGTGAAATACGAAGCCATGATTCCTACAAACCGCCGCGGAACCGCGGCAAATCCTTGCTTAGGCCGCGGCTCCGTGGCCGTACAGAGGCTTCATTGCCTCCTATTTATACAGTAATTCTTGAAACTGCTTGTATATTGTTTTAGGTATGTTTAATCTGAATCTAGTACTGTATATTCTGGAGATGGTTTTGGACTCGACGATTCGATCGGAATTTTCATTTCGTTGCTTTCCGGGTAAATTAGAAAGTATTGAAGTGTTCGAATGAATATCATTTGCTCACTATTCACGGGGTTTAAATAATCTGGAGATACGTGCAAGTTTTTTTTTGTGGTGGACCCTCTAGAAGACAACAAACCTTAACTCGATTATATGACCATCTTGAACTGCCCTTTGAACCTTAGGGTTTGGGGCAGTACGGCGTGCCACATGTGAGGCGTTGGCTTGACCCTTCTACGGCTGGACCGCTACTACTGTGTCACACTCCGGGTTTTTGAACTTCGCTCAAGTGTTGAGCTTTAGGGAATCTTGGGTATTTGATCGTTCGTTCGAAAACTTTAATACTGTCTGTTTATCTGGAATGTGATACAATATGTAGAATTCATATAGTTTAGGCATGAAATACGAAGTATGTGATATTTCGCATTTATGATGTCTAAAGTGTATGTGGATTCCAAATATTGTAGTTTTACACTTTCTTTTCTATGACCGTAAGTGTAGTATGTTCGATATCGCCGGTTTCGTTGCTATACATCAACGACAATTGGGGTACGCATACTTACTTACGTTGATAATATGTGATATTATGTGTTGCTGAGATATGATGTGCAGGATTGTCGCGATCGAATAGCCGGGGGGGTTTATGTGAGATGAGAGTTTTATATTTTCATTCATGTAAATTCAAATGTAATGTAATATTCTTTTATTTGGGGCACTTCCGGGTTGAGGTTGTGTCACCAGTGTTGTATATTATTTACTTTTCCGCATTAGGATGGACCCAAGGAGGGGAGCACAGGTGACCGGGTTCTGGGGTTCAGTGGGAGGCCATCTCGAGGAGTCGAGACCCGGTCTCCTAAACTCCAGAATTTGTAGGGTCGCTTTCCGCTCTCGTAGGGGTCCAGGGTGTGGGCTTGGCTATTCATCACGACTGTGGAATCTGTATTTTCTATTATTGGCTAAATACTAAATACGGACATCCTAGTATATCCCATATTATATCTATGTTTCTGCTGCCTTTGTTCTGAGATATCTGAGACGAATGACATATTATATATATGATATATAGTAGACGTTGCTTATGTTTTACACCCGCGCTAGTCCCGTCCCAGTATGCCGTTAGTTAAGTAACCTAACGGTGCATAACGGAACATTGCGGCGAATGCGGATGGTATAAGCATACGTGTTATTTTCGTTTCTTTTCTGTGATTGGCTTAAGGACTTAAATGATGGGATTACATTAATGTGATTAATGTAAAGAAAATAAACCTAAAAGATGTTGTAGAATCGGATTTAAAAACACTCGGCTATTTACGAAAAAGCTACATTTCAAAACTGCGGAGCTTAAGCCACTCCTTTTGAAAATCATTTGATTCTACAACGATATCAAGTTCAAAGCGTTAAAGATTTTCCTAAAAATCATCCGCAACCCTCCGGTATTTTAGGAAGTAGAGTACTTAGTATTCGTGCTACGTTTGTTGACCTTAGCCAAGGCGTAGTGTACGGTAGCTAAGTGATGTCTTCCTACAAATGCATATGATGCAGATTAATTAGGATGGGCATATGGCTTTGTTGACCTTAGCCAAGGGTCATGTGAACGGGTCTAATTAATCAAGAAATGACGGGTTGAGCTTGACTAGTACTCGTGATTTGTTGACCTTAGCCAAGGTCACGAGTGCTAGGGGTAAAAACCACATCGGGAATTTCAATAGTTGAAATTTGCAATGAGATTGCATACCTTCCATGTGATGGTTGGATCCCGATCCCACTGTGGGCAATAGTTGCTCCTAGGAGAGTTTTGCAGTTTACAATTAGCTAACTCATTAGGTGTCTAGAAAGGTGTTAACGGGGCTACGCCTCTGGGAAAACGAGGTTTACTTTAATTAGGTCCGTGCAGAAGCACGGGGAACCTCCCTCAAGTACCGACACTGGCCTGGCTGAACGGTTAGCAAAGTTGTAGACTGTAATTAATCCTGGCTAGTTTTTCTTTTTAAGGTTTGAAAGAAAAACTCGATAAAAGCAGTAGGAAATATCGATTAGACAAGATAATAACCAATCTGATCTATGCAAGAGCTTTCGCTGAGTGTATTCTTTTCTCTCTCTTAATGGCAGATACCCATGACTGAACCCAGGCTTCTACTATATAAAAACAAACTGAATGGGACCAATTATAAAGACTTGCTGAGGAATCTGAAAATAGCCTTGACTTATGATAAAGTATCATATGTCCTCACGGCTTCAGCCCCGCCCGTCCCAGGTCCAAAATCCTCAGTTGCGGACATTGAAGTCCGCAAGACATGGGACGCTGACTGTGCCACGGCCAAATGCCTCGCGCTTGCATTGATAGATAACACACATCAAAAGCAGCACGAGGATATGGACATTCACAGTATATTGCTCCATACAAAAGAGTTGTATGGAGAGCAATCCCGCGTATTACGATACGAAGCATCAAAGAAATTGTTTCAGATGCGAATGGCCCCTGGCACATCAGTAGGAGACCATGTTCTGAAAATGATAGCTCTTATAGAAGAGCTTGAGGACCTTGGATGGACGATGGACAATGAACAATATATAGATATTATTCTGCAGTCCCTCCCCTCCACCTTTGCTCAATTCATAGTGAACTTCAACATGCATGGCATGGAGAAGGAACTCCCTGAACTCCTTAATATGTTAAGGAGTGCAGAGAGCACTATGAAATCATCAAAAACTCCCGTTATGACTGTTGGACAGTCTTCCTCTTCTCGCCCGAAAGTTAAGGCCAAGGGAAAGAAAAAGAAAAAGCCTACCAATCCTAAGGATGGAGTTAAAAAGGTGAAGGGAAAGGAAAAGTCCAAAGCTGGAGACTCGGGGAAAGGCGAATGTTTTCATTGCCACAAGACAGGACATTGGAAGCGCAACTGCACGGAGTACTTAAATCTCAAGAAGAAGCATGGGGATGCTTCTGCTTCAGGTGCGTTTGTAACAGAAAACCGTTTTTCAATAAACTTTGCTTCCTGGGTATTGGATACCGGTTCAGGTTCTCACATTTGCAATTCTATGCAGGGGCTGAGAAATAGCAAAGTTTTGAAGACAGGTGACCATACTCTCCGCGTTGGAAATGGTTCCAATGTACATACAGTCGCAGTGGGAGAGCATCACTTGGGGTTGCCATCTGGATGTATTTTGGTTTTGAATCCATGTTATTTTGTACCCAGTATGCTTTGTAATATAATATCCGTTTCTTTGTTAGACAATGAAGGATATAATTTTGTATTGCAGAACAATGTTATGAACATTCACCTGAATCAAATTTTGGTTGGGTATGGTACGCTTAATAACGGAATATATGTCCTAAATCAACACACAGTTTTCAGTATACAACACACTAATAAAAGAAAACTTTCAGAATTGAATGAAGCTTTTCTTTGGCACTGTAGACTTGGTCATATTAACGAAACAAGACTAAATAAGTTACACAAAGATGGATATTTAAACTCTTTTGAATATAAATCTTATGCGACTTGCCAGTCTTGTATCAAGGGTAAAATGACCAAAACTCCGTTTACCGGACACGGAGAAAGAGCTACTGAGCTCCTAGGCCTCATACATAGTGATGTATGCGGGCCAATGTCTACACAGGCTAGAGGCGATTTTTCATACTTCATTACATTCAGTGACGATTTCTCAAGATTCGGTCATGTATTTTTATTAAAGCACAAGTCCGAAGCTTTCGAGAAATTCATTGAATATAAACAAGAAATAGAAAAACAAACCGGCTTGAGTATCAAGATGATTCGATCAGATCGAGGTGGTGAGTATCTCAGTACAGAATTTGCAAACTTCCTAAAAGAGTTTGGGATTCTCTCTCAGCTCACTTCTCCTTACACACCATAGCACAACGGTGTGTCAGAACGACGGAATAGGACCCTATTAGATATGGTCCGGTCCATGATAAGTGATGCTGAGTTACCAGTCTCGTTTTGGGGGCATGCATTGGAGACTGCAGCATTTCTACTAAACAGGGTTCCAACCAAAACAGTGTCTACCACGCCATATGAGATATGGCATGGGAAGAGACCATCTCTTAAGAGAATTAAGATTTGGGGTTGCCCGGCCTATGTTAAAAAGCAGAATCCGGACAAACTCGAGACACGGTCAGTCATGTGTAACTTTGTGGGATATCCAAAAAATTCTTATGTATATCTATTCTACCACAAAGAGGAACAAAAGATGTTTGTTTCTCAACATGCCACATTCTTCGAAAAAAAGTTTTTTACAGATAAAGATGATGGCAAGGTGGTGGATCTAGAAGAGGTTCTAGAGACACAAACTACAAATGACGATTTGGTTGAACCGGCTGTTACAATAGAAAATGAGGAACCTCGGCCACTCCGTAGGTCTGGTAGGACTTCTCGCCCACCAGAGAGGTACTACGGTTTCCTCATTGATGGTAACGGAGAAGACTGCATCATGGATGATGATGATCCTACCAGCTTTCAGCAAGCTATCACGAGTAGAGACTCTGTGAAGTGGCTGGATGCCATGAGATCCGAAATGGAGTCTATGTACACCAACAAAGTATGGACTTTGGACGTTGTACCCCCTGGGATAAAACCTGTAGGGTGCAAATGGATCTTTAAAAAAAAGATTGGTGTAGATGGGCAGGTGGAGACCTATAAGGCAAGACTTGTGGCGAAGGGTTTTCGTCAAAGACCAGGTTTGGACTATGACGAGACTTTTTCTCCCGTAGCCATGCTTAAATCCATTCGGATCCTACTTGCTATTGCTGCTCACTATGACTATGAAATCTGGCAGATGGACGTTAAAACTGCATTTCTAAATGGAAATTTAGAAGAATGCATTTATATGGATCAGCCAGAGGGCTTCATTAACAGTGGGAGCAGCGGGAAAGCATGTAAATTGCTTAAATCCATATATGGGTTAAAGCAGACATCACGGAGTTGGAACATCTGTTTCGATGATGTCATCAAAGAGTTTGATTTCATCAAAAATCCAGATGAACCTTGTGTTTATAAGAAGGCTGTAGGGAGAGCTGCCGCATTCCTCGTATTGTACGTGGACGACATTCTTCTGATAGGAAATGATATTTCTATGCTACAGTCGGTCAAATCTTTCTTATCACTAAGGTTCTCCATGAAGGACCTGGGTGATGCCACATACATTCTGGGCATAAGGATCTATAGGGATAGATCCAAAAGGTTATTGGGATTGTCCCAAACCAGGTACATTAACACCATCCTAAAAAGGTTTAGTATGGAAGACTCCAAGCGGGGTGCCTTACCCGCTTGCCATGGGGTCACTCTCTCCAAGGATTCTTGCCCAAAGACCGATGAAGAGAGAGCTCGCATGAGTGTTATACCCTATGCTTCGGCAGTAGGATCTATAATGTATGTGATGTTATGTACACGCCCAGATGTAGCTTATGCACTTAGTGTTGTAAGCAGGTATCAATCCAACCCAGGGGAGAATCACTGGACAGCTGTGAAGAACATTCTTAAGTACTTACGAAGGACTAAAGAATTGTTCTTGGTGTATGGTAATGGAGATCTCCAAATGGAGGCCTTTACCGATTCGAGCTTCCAGAGCGATAATGACGATAGCAAATCTATCTCTGGGTTTGTATTTACCCTCAATGGAGGGACGGTAAGTTGGAAGAGTTCCAAACAGGATACCGTTGCAGACTCTACGATGGAAGCTGAGTACATTGCTGCGAATGATGCCGCCAAGGAAGCCGTCTGGATGAAGAAGTTCGTCTCGGAGCTAAGAGTAGTTCCAACGATTATTGATCCAATACCTTTGTATTGTGATAATAATGGGGCTATGGCTTTAGCCAAGGAGCCCAGATCCCATCATCGGTCCAGACACATCCTGAGGCGTTTTCATTTGATCCGGGAGATTGTAGATCGCCGCGAGATCGAGATTAGGAGAGTAGGCACAAAGAATAACGCCGCGGATCCATTCACCAAGGCCCTCCCTCAGCCGTAGCATAAGTGACTTTTTGAGATGTTGGGTATGAGATACGCCAATAACTGGCCTTAGTGCAAGTGGGAGATTGTTGGATATATGTATGCCCTAGAGGCCATTATATGATAGTGGATGTATTTATACATGTATATATATTCAGTATACATTCTTGCTCGACATGATAGTATGCTATCGGGTTCTTCTTTATCTGACATGTTGATTTGATCATGCTTTTATTCATTCATACATGCTGATAAAGCCCTGAGGATATCGGCTTGACTGCTGTAATTATGATGGAGATCATACTAGTGGGACATCTGTATTCTATAAGCATATCCTGGAAAGTCCCTAGTCGTAAGTATATCGAGACGGGGCATTGATATACCAGAGTATACTAGCGTATATGATACTAGACCCATACGATGGGCGATGATTGTTCCCACATTCATCGATGTTTAACATCGAGATCATATACGGGTGCTCAGTGGTGACTGGGTACACTGGACAGACTCACCGAGAACTCCTATATGGAATTATATCTATCGTCGGATAGCAGTTCTCAGGTGACACTGGTACATGTTAGTCTGTAGACCCGAGATCGTCATAGAGTCTTGTGTGTTCTCCCACTGTACTTTGATTGCCACCCTAACACGGCTCTACTGAGTCGTGCAAACAGGTGACCGTTGGGTACAGTCCTGAGACACACGAAGGCGATGAGCGATAGGAGGGGTTTCGTCTCTCCCGGTATTGGGAGTTGATGTTGTGCTGTGCCCGACTGGTTATATCAGTAAGTCCCTGGCCATGGCTGCTGAGATTTGCTGATAAGTGTTATCAGTAGTTTCTCGATCTGTTATACACCATTCACCGGCACGACTTATTGAGTTATTGGGGTCGACGTGACCATCCCTAGGCTCGATATGCAGCATATCTGACGAAGAGACCGGACTGTACGGTAGTGTTGCCGGTTGGCTCGACGGGAGTTGTAGCAGGTTCGCTTGTTTTCTTCTGATCGCTCAATACCCGGGTGGCCGTTACGTTTAGCTGACCGCTTGCGGCTTGGGGGTGCTTGATATGATCATCACCCACTGCTGGCGTATTGACGAGTCTTAGAGTCCCACAAAGGAGTTACCTAGTCCAGGCGAAACGTTGTGGTGCGTGTATGCGATATGCGCATGGACCCGATTAAAATGTGTGTATAGGATACCGTATATTGATCGGGCGGCTTGCTTTTGATGGGGTCATATGTGATATGGCCGGATTGATAAATCAAGTGTTGATTTATCATTTAACCATTAGTTTTCTCACTTGAAATCTTTTCTTGTACATGATGGATGTATGCATGCATGTATGCTTTCTTTCTTTTAGTTTCATGCACATATGGATGTGCATACATACATACATACATCATCTATCATGGTTGATTATAAGTGGAAAATGGTGGCAATATAAGACTCACACCATGGATTAAATATATGGATAATTATCTAATTTGTGTTAAAAACAAAATGGAAAAAGAAAGGATAATTCATGGCTAGTTTCTACATCCTTCTTAAACCTAACCATGCTCACCTACTTCTAACCATGAGTTAACCTTCTCTTTGTGTTTTAAACTCAAGTTAAATAATGTCTTTGTCATCTAACCATGGTTTGAGATGAGGATAAGAATATATATATATATATATATATATATATATATATATATATATATATATATATATATATATATATATATATTCTTTTTTCCTTCACAAGAGTTATCTTTTTACTCTTGTTAAAAGAAAGTCATCATCTTCTTCCTCCTTCACCATTTTCTCTCTAGCCTTTTGTAGTGAGCAATATACTCATCAAGATTAGTTTTTGAATTGAGAAAAGCCACCACAATATCATTCTACACAAGTTTAGCCCACTTGTTTAGAGTGTTGTCTTCATCTCTTCTCTCGGAAAGTGAAGTCGATAACTTGGACGAAGTAGCTTCGGGTGGATCGTCGTGGACACTAGAAGACTTCAAGAGAACCTTCCTCCAACACTCAAGAGGCCAAAGAGTCTAGCGAAGGGAGCTACAAAGGTTGTACTCTCGAAACCCTAGTCTTTGTTGCCTTTAATATTTAGAAACCCTAATTTTCTAGGATCGATCCTTTGTATGCTTGCTTAGCACCATAAAAATTTGAACTTTGTGACATGTGATGCTTCCAAACTCTATATAGGGTGCTAGGTAAACCTAGCACATGTCACCTGGGAACTGCTATCTGACCATAGGTATAGTACTGACTAGAAGATTCCCGGCGAATCCGTCCAGTATACTCATAACCCAATAAGCACCTGTATACTATCTTAGGTGAATAAACTAACACCAATGGCTTGTGAGACCTAGCCACCGCCCCTCGTCTGGGTCTCGATCAGTATACACTAGTCTACTGTAAGTCCATGTTGCGACCTCCGGTTCTTGCGGGGAGGCGGAAACGGTATAAAAATCAAATTTTTAGCGCATGGGGCAACATGGACTAACAAAGTCGGGATCTTTTCTAAACTAAAACTAGCTATCATGCTAAAGGGAGTTAGCAACTCGGAAAAGAAGTTATACCTAACTTGAACTCCTTCTTCTTGAAACCTTTGTAGGGGTTGATGGTGCTTTCCTCGTTGCCTTCTTCCGTCAAAGATGGATCCACCTGAGGGTTCAACCTTCGGGCTCTTTCTCGAACTTTGAGTGAACTAGGATCTTCGGCTTGCTAAACCTCTAACCCTAGAGTGAGTAGAGAGTGTCTTTGGGGTAATTTTGTCTCAAGGAGAGGGATTCTCAACACATGAGAAGGATTCTCCTTGAACTAGAGGAGGAAGAAGAAGAAGTGAGGAGAGAGAAGTGTTATGATAGAATGAGCTATCTTTTTCATTCTACAACCATATCACAAAATGAAAAGAATTATCAAATTAACAATAATAATAAAATGAAATAGTTGATGGATGGTTTGGAATGATCATTATCATTACATTCTTTAAATGGTTTTGCTAGAATCAAAAAGCATCTTTCTTATGTAATGATGATGGTCAAACCTTCAACCATGGTCAACAAGTCAACCATGGTCAACAAGTCAACAAAACCCAACCATGACACAATTTCATTTAATTAATATTATTAATTGATATATCATAATTCCATTAGGGTTTGGAAAAAGACGACTGTCAACTGTGCATACGCACCCGTTCCGAAACCCTTATGAAAATCCTCTTCCTCCGCCTCAATCAACTGTGCATACACACCCGCATTCTTGTTCCGAGGAACATGAATACCAAGAGATAAAATCAACCCTAAAACATATACCAGTATCTGGCTCAAACCAGAGCCTACTAGTAATATCTGTCCGGACTCCAAACGTGCACAAGTGCGCGGATGAGAACGAACCCTGTCGCAAAACCATGCGACCTCTACTCTGTTTTGCCCAGAGGCGAATAGCCCTCTGTGTGGGACTCTAAAGACTCAACACTACGCTGGCAGTGGGTTTAACTACAGACCGCAAGCGGCACTAGCTGTGCGTAACGGTCCCCAGGTAGATGCCGATAAGAAGACTGACGAGGTGAACCCCATCTGAACTCCTACTGAGTCTGAATGTGACAGTCTCCGTACAGTCCGGTCTGTTTGTCTGATACATCGCATGTCGGGCCTAGGGGCGGTAAACGTCAGTCCCCTAATAGCGGTACAAGTCGTGTCGGAGTGAAGCCCAAAACACCCTGAGATAACACTGGAAGCCTACCAGTATATCTCGCTTGCCTTGGCCAGGGACTACTCGTGTAATGGCTCTCCTAGACACAGTGCGATGTCAACCCCCAATACCGGGAGAGACGAATCCTGTCTAACCGTCACTGCCTCCAAGTGCTTCGGGACTGCACCCAACCATTACCTGTTTGCACGACTCCTTTGAGCCGCGGTAGGGTAGTGATCAAAGTGCAGTGGGAACACACTCGAGGCGAAGTGCCAGTGTCAAGTCAGCGGACTAAGCTGTACTCATGTCACCTGGGAACTGATAACCGACGATAGGTATAATACCAACCTGTCAGTTCCCGACGAGTCCTGTCCAGTGTACTCGTAACCCAACGAGCACCCGTATACTATCTCCAGTACGACGTACTGATGGCTGTGGGACAGACCATCTCCCACACTGGGATGAGAAGCGCACACGCTAGTCTACTCCTGAGTATCGATGCCCTGTCTCGATAGTCCTGCGACTAGGGACCTGTATAAGGATGTGCTTATAGATTACCCAGCCCCCACTAGTGTGACTGCCATCACAACGCTGGTAATCAAGCAAAGATCCTAAGGGCTCCACTAATGCGTATAGGTGATATACTAAAATAAACACATGTACACATTGAAGTAGAAACAAACCAAGTATCATACTACTATATTGAGCAAGATTGTTTATACAAGGTGAATATCCCAAGCTTCCATTAAGTAATATACAAACTAGTATGATACAGTAATGGCCTCTAGGGCATATACACTAACAATCTCCCACTTGCACTAAGGCCATGTACTGGCGTATCGAAGACCTATCATATCGATCAGCCGCTCGAACTGAGTCTGGGGCAGTGCCTTGGTGAATGGATCTGCAGTGTTTTCTTCTGAAGCAACCCTCCGAACCTCGATCTCCTTGCGATCCACGATCTCCCTGATCAGGTGATACCGCCTCAAGATGTGTCTGGATCTTTGATGGGACCTGGGTTCCTTCGCTAAAGCTATAGCCCCGTTGTTGTCGCAATACAGAGGTATTGGGTCAACAATGGACGGAACCACCTGAAGTTCTTTCAAGAACTTCCTCATCCAGACAGCTTCTTTTGCGGCATCAAATGCAGCGATGTATTCCGCTTCCATAGTCGAGTCTGCAACGGTTTCCTGTTTGGAACTCTTCCAACACACCGCCCCTCCATTGAGGGTAAAGACAAAACCCGACATGGACTTGGAATCATCCTTGTCACTCTGGAAGCTGGAGTCAGCAAAGGCCTCGATCTGGAGGTCTTTTCCGCCATACACCAAGAACATCTCCTTAGTCCTTCTCAGGTACTTGAGAATGTTCTTTACCGCTATCCAGTGTTTCTCCCCAGGGTTTGACTGATACCGGCTTACCACACTCAGTGCATAAGCTACATCCGGTCTGGTACACAACATCGCATACATTATAGAGCCTACCGCAGAAGCGTAGGGTATAATAGACATGCGATCCCTCTCCAAATCAGTCTTGGGGGACATCTCTTTAGAGAGGGTGATCCCGTGACAAGCCGGTAGGTTACCGCGCTTGGAATCTTCCATACCGAATCTTTTCAGTATGGTGTCGATGTACCTGGACTGTGAAAGTCCTAATATCCTCTTGGATCTATCACGATGGATCCGGATCCCCAGGATGTATGAGGCATCACCCAGGTCTTTCATGGAGAACCTGTGTGACAAGAACCCCTTGACAGATTGTAGCATAGGAATGTCATTTCCTATTAAGAGAATGTCATCCACGTATAAAACGAGGAATACTACAGTTCTCGCTACAAATCTACTATAGATGCATGGTTCATCTGGATTTTTGATAAAGCCAAATTCCTTGACCGTCTCATCAAAACAGATGTTCCAACTCCGCGATGCCTGCTTTAGTCCATAGATGGACTTAAGCAACTTGCACACCTTTCCGCTGCTCCCACTCTGAATGAAACCCTCTGGCTGGTCCATATAGACACACTCCTCTAAATTTCCATTTAGAAAAGCGGTTTTTACGTCCATCTGCCAAATCTCATAATCGTGGAAGGCAGCAATGGCAAGAAGGATCCGAATGGATTTCAGCATAGCCACTGGAGAAAAGGTTTCGTCATAGTCCAAACCAGGTGTTTGACGGAAACCCTTTGCTACAAGTCTAGCTTTATAGGTCTCAACCTGTCCATCTACACCAATCTTCCTTTTGAAGATCCACTTGCATCCTACGGCTTTTACCCCGTCTGGAGCAATATCCAACGTCCATACTTTGTTGGTGTACATGGACTCCATTTCGGTCCGCATTGCATCCAGCCATTTTACCGAGTCAACGCTCTGAACGGCCTGCTGGAAGCTAGTAGGCTCATCATAATCTATGATGCAATCCTCTCTATCCCCGTCTATGAGAAAACCGTAGTATCTCTCGGGCGGATGAGACTGCCTACTACTCCTGCGGAGCGGCGTAGGAATGTCCTGTTCTTTTGAACCCTCTGGTTCCACTAAGCTTTCAGTAATAGTTTGTGGTTCTGGAATTTCTTCCAGTTCTACTGCGCTCCCACTAATTTCCTTTTCTAAGAACTGGTGTTCTAGAAAGTGGGCATTACGAGAAACAAGGACTTTTTGTTCTTCTGCGTAGTAGAAAAGATACCCCCTGGTGTTCTTTGGGTATCCCACAAACTTGCACAGTACTGAGCGTGCCTCGAGTTTGTCCGCATGCTGCTTTTTGACAAAAGCCGGACATCCCCAGATCTTCAGATATTGAAGATAGGGTTTCTTCCCACTCCATAACTCATATGGTGTGGTAGGCACAGTCTTAGTGGGAACTCGGTTCAAAAGGTATGCGGCTGATTCTAGCGCATATCCCCAGAATGATCGCGGCAACTCAGCGTTACTCATCATGGACCGTACCATATCCAATAGGGTGCGGTTCCGTCTCTCTGATACACCGTTATGTTGCGGAGTGTATGGAGGAGTAAGCTGAGAGAGAATTCCATTCTCTTTCAAGTAGTCCAGGAACTCGGCACTCAAGTATTCACCACCTCGATCCGATCTTAGAATCTTGATACTTTTGCCGGTTTGTTTTTCTACCTCATTCTTATATTCCTGGAATTTTCCAAAGGCTTCGGATTTATGTTTCATTAAGAAGACATGTCCGAACCTTGAAAAATCATCCGTAAAAGTAATGAAGTAAGAAAAACCGCTTCGCGCCTGTGTAGACATTGGACCGCACACGTCGCTGTGCACGAGTCCTAAGAGCTCGCTTGCTCTTACTCCGTGTCCAGTGAACGGAGTCTTTGTCATCTTTCCTTTGAGACAGGATTGACAAGTGGCATACGATTGATATTCGAACGGATTCAAATATCCTTCTGTATGTAACTTAGTCAACCTTCTCTCATTTATGTGACCCAGTCTACAATACCATAAGAAAGCCTGATTGATATCTGGAGACTTTCTTTTGTGTGTATTCTGGGCATTGAAAATCTGTGGTTGGTTCAATACGTATATACCATTGCTCAGTGTACCTGACCCAATCAGAACTTGATTAAGGTGAATGTTTACAACATTACTTACAAACGCAAATTCATAACCTTCTTTAGAAACCAAAGATACAGAAATGATATTACAAGTTGCGTTGGGTACAAAAAAGCAATTACGCAAAACCAAAACATGCCCATCTGACATTCCCAGGTGATAGTCCCCCACGGCTTTAGCATCCATGCTAGCTCCGTTCGCAACTCTGAGGGTCATGTCACCTGCCTTCAAAACCCTACGGTTTCTCAACGCCTGCAAAGAATTACAGATATGAGATCCTGATCCGGTATCCAATACCCAGGAAGTAGAGTTTATAGAAAGACAGTTTTCAATAACATACACACCTGAAGCTGAAGCCGCAACCTGCTTCAGTTCCTGTGTCCTGGCCTTCCAAGCCCTGCAATCTTTCTTCCAGTGTCCACTCTTATGACAATAGAAGCATTCTTCCTTTCCCACAAGCTTCCCCACTATCTTTGTTGCCTTTTCCTTTCCCTTCGTACCCACTTTACTAACACCGCCCCTTGGTTTGGCGGGGGCTTTCTTCCTCTTTCCCTTGGCTTTCGCCTTGGACCTAGAAGAAGAAGATCCTCCTACAAACAAAGCGGGTGTTTCCCTACCTTTCTGTAGGGTGCCCTCTGCGCTCCTCAGCATGTTGAGGAGTTCTGAAAGTTCAACTTCTTTTTCTTGTAAGTTGAAGTTCAGTATAAACTGGGCGTAAGTGGATGGAAGGGACTGGAGAATTAAGTCCGTATAGAGTTCACTTTCCAACGTGGTCCCAAGTTCCGCGAGCTCCTCAATGTAGCCAATCATCTTAAGCACGTGGTCCGCTACCGATGATCCGACGGCCAACTTTGCCGAAAATAACTTCTTCGACACTTCGTATCTTGCGATACGAGGCTGCTCTCCATACAGTTCTTTTGTATGAAGAAATATGGATTTCAGGTCCATATTCTCGTGCCTCCTCTGGTGTTCGTTGTCCATAGAGGCAAGCACGAGGCACTTGGCCTTCGCGCAATCAATCTCCCAAGTCTTACGGATTTCCTTATCCGCGACGCTGGAGGTGGGACCTGGGACGGGGGGAGCTTTGGTGGTAAGAAGATACCCCAGCTTGTCGTAAGTGATTGCCATTTTGACATTCTTGAGCCAATCTTTGTAGTTTGGCCCTGTCAGTATGTTTTTATCTAGAAGTAACTTAAGTCCAGTCATGTCGATTGGTCGCTGCAATTAGGAGAGAGAGAAGAAACACTTTAGCACGATGCTCTGGCAAGTTTAGAGTGGTTTTTAATTTGTCTAAACAGGATGGCTCCCACTGTCTCTCGAATCCCTCCTCAAACCATAAAGGAAGAATTAGTCGGGATCAATCCCACCGCACAATACTTGCTTAACCGTTCAGCCAGGCCAGTGTCGGTACTTCGAGGGAGGTTTTCCAACGCTTTCGCGAAGTTCCTTAATTTAAGAACCTCTTTTCTCTGGGGGCGTAGCCCCGCTAACACCTTTCTAGACACCTACTAGGTTTATAGCATTGATCGTTTAGTGATAATTTTCCCGAGGAGTAGCATATACTCACAGTAGGATCGGGATCCAAATATCATTGCGTGACGAAACTGAAGGAATCCTACCAGAATCACCACACTCCAAATGGTATGCAAATCTAGCAAGTTTCAGTACTTATGAAACTCCCGATGTGGATTTTTGCCCCATGCTCTTATGACCTTGGCGTGAGGTCAAAATGTCATAAGTCACATGTCAAGTTCTTCCCATCATTATCCCGGTTGATTTGAACCCATCCGTACCTACCCTTGACGTAGGCCAAAATGGCGATACGGTTGTCCCAAAACAACGCATTCTATCTATGCAACAGATAAATATCCGGTAGCTACCAATCACTATGTCTTGGCGTGAGGTCAAAATACATAGCTTGAATACTACCGAATATTTAACTGAAATGATGGAGGGCTACGAATGGTTTTGGCGAAACCGTGAACGTAGTGAACTTGATATAATCGATGGAACGAGATAGTTTTTAAAAGGAGTGGCTCAAGCTCCGCATTTAAAAGTTAGTTTTGAAAAGAACCGAGTGGTTTTTCGAAAGTGTTCCAACGACTTTAGCTTGGTTTATTATCTTGCATTAGTTCTTTTAATGCGTGATATTCTTGCATTAGTTCTTTTAATGCGTCCCATCATTTAATCCTACCATTGCAGAAAACAACCAAAATATGACGTACGCTTATGCCATTCGCATTCGCCACGGGGCCCCGTCATCACCCGTTAGGTTACTTAACTAACGCCAGAGCGGGGGCTGGGCTAGCGCGGCTGTAAAACATAAGCAACGCCTAAATAGTTATAAATATATAGCAATGATAGACATTACAGATCACAGATGAATACATTGGATATACTAGGAATCCGCAATCCGTTCGAGCCTGCAACGAAAAGCGGATTACACGGTCGTGGTGAATAGCCAATACCCCACCCAAGACCCCTACGGGTGCGGCAAACTACCCGCCAAGTACCCGGTAGTTTGTGCACCCCTCCATGGGTCTATCCTAGGAGCAAAAACAGTAAAAAGAATTATACAATGACGGCTACAACCCCGACCCGGTTGTGCGGCCATACAAATAATAATATTACATCAATTTACATATTACAAATGAATGAAAGAAAAACAACACTCATCTCACATCCATCCCGGCTATTCACCCGCGACAATCCAATCCATTCATATACACAAACCATCATCAAACACAGATCACAGATATGTATAACCCCGACTAATCGACATATAGCGATTAGCCGACGTTCAATACATGTAAACATCACAGATATAACCATTGTAGTAAAAGTGTAGTGAAGTTCGACAAAAAATACGGATTTATAGGCCCCCCAAAACAAATTTCTTTTCTGGAAAATCTAGGCACAAATAACCCATCTGAAAAATCCCAAAACCCTACCAGAAGAACACTGCACAAAACACGATCACAAGAGGAGACAAAACGGCGGCGGTTCCGCCGCCTAAGCCACCCATTGCCGCGGAACCGCGGCGGTTTGAAGGAATCATGCGATCGTATTTCGTGGGTGTTTTCACAAAACCCTGAGCCGATTTTAGGAGTAAAACTTTTTACTTTTAGAGCACAAAAAATTTCAACAGAAACTTAGGGTTTTTTGATTTTCCGGTTTTGCGATTTTTTCCGATCGAACTTCCATACACTTTACTACTAAGCTAGTTTAAGTTCAGTTAGGCTCTGATACCACTGTAAGTCCACGTTGCGACCCCCGGTTCTTGCGGGGAGGCGGAAACGGTATAAAAATCAAATTTTTAGCGCATGGGGCAACATGGACTAACAAAGTCGGGATCTTTTCTAAACTAAAACTAGCTATCATGCTAAAGGGAGTTAGCAACTCGGAAAAGAAGTTATACCTAACTTGAACTCCTTCTTCTTGAAACCTTTGTAGGGGTTGATGGTGCTTTCCTCGTTGCCTTCTTCCGTCAAAGATGGATCCACCTGAGGGTTCAACCTTCGGGCTCTTTCTCGAACTTTGAGTGAACTAGGATCTTCGGCTTGCTAAACCTCTAATCCTAGAGTGAGTAGAGAGTGTCTTTGGGGTGATTTTGTCTCAAGGAGAGGGATTCTCAACACATGAGAAGGATTCTCCTTGAACTAGAGGAGGAAGATGAAGTGAGGAGAGAGAAGTGTTATGATAGAATGAGCTATCTTTTTCATTCTACAACCATATCACAAAATGAAAAGAATTATCAAATTAACAATAATAATAAAATGAAATAGTTGATGGATGGTTTGGAATGACCATTATCATTACATTCTTTAAATGGTTTTGCTAGAATCAAAAAGCATCTTTCTTATGTAATGATGATGGTCAAACCTTCGACCATGGTCAACAAGTCAACCATGGTCAACAAGTCAACAAAACCCAACCATGACACAATTTCATTTAATTAATATTATTAATTGATATATCATAATTCCATTAGGGTTTGGAAAAAGACAACTGTCAACTGTGCATACGCACCCGTTCCGAAACCCTAATGAAAATTCTCTTCCTCCGCCTCAATCAACTGTGCATACACACCCGAATTCTTGTTCCGAGGAACATGAATACCAAGAGATAAAATCAACCCCAAAACATATACCAGTATCTGGCTCAAACCAGAGCCTACTAGTAATATCTGTCCGGACTCCAAACGTGCACAAGTGCGCGGATGAGAACGAACCCTGTCGCAAAACCATGCGACCTCTACTCTGTTTTGCCCAGAGGCGAATATCCCTCTGTGTGGGACTCTAAAGACTCGACACTACACTGGCAGTGGGTTTAACCACAGACCGCAAGCGGCACTAGCTGTGCGTAACAGCCCCCAGGTAGATGCCGATAAGAAGACTGACGAGGTGAACCCCATCTGAACTCCTACTGAGTCTGAATGTGACAGTCTCCGTACAGTCCGGTCTGTTCGTCTGATACATCGCATGTCGGGCCTAGGGGACGGTAAACGTCAGTCCCCTAATAGCGGTAAAAGTCGTGTCGGAGTGAAGCCCAAAACACCCTGAGATAACACTGGAAGCCTACCAGTATATCTCGCTTGCCCTGGCCAGGGACTACTCGTGTAATGGCTCTCCTAGACACAGCGCGATGTCAACCCCCAATACCGGGAGAGACGAATCCTGTCTAACCGTCACTGCCTCCAAGTGCTTCGGGACTGCACCCAACCATTACCTGTTTGCACGACTCCTTTAAGCCGCGGTAGGGTAGTGATCAAAGTGCAGTGGGAACACACTCGAGGCGAAGTGCCAGTGTCAAGTCAGCGGACTAAGCTGTACTCATGTCACCTGGGAACTGATAACCGACGATAGGTATAATACCAACCTGTCAGTTCCCGACGAGTCCTGTCCAGTGTACTCGTAACCCAACGAGCACCCATATACTATCTCCAGTACGACGTACTGATGGCTGTGGGACAGACCATCTCCCACACTGGGATGAGAAGCGCACACGCTAGTCTACTCCGGAGTATCGATGCCCTGTCTCGATAGTCCTGCGACTAGGGACCTGTATAAGGATGTGCTTATAGATTACCCAGCCCCCACTAGTGTGACTGCCATCACAACGCTGGTAATCAAGCAAAAATCCTAAGGGCTCCACTAATGCGTATAGGTGATATACTAAAATAAACACATGTACACATTGAAGTAGAAACAAACCAACTAACATACTACTATATTGAGCAAGATTGTTTATACAAGGTGAATATCCCAAGCTTCCATTAAGTAATATACAAACTAGTATGATACAGTAATGGCCTCTAGGGCATATACACTAACATCTACTCTGGAGTATCGATGCCCAGTCTCGAAACTCCTACGGCTAGGGACTTTTAAGGATGCGCTTATAGATCACCAGCTCCCACGTATATGATCGCCATCATAATACTGGTAGTCAAGCAAGAATCCTATGGGCTCTATCAATATGTAATAGTGATGATAAAGACAAACCAGATAGCATACTATCATCTCGAGTAAGACTGTTCTACCGGTATAGGTCCTCCCTCGATCATTATAATCACCTGCCTGCGACTATGATAATTGCCTTGAGGGCACTATAGCCAACATTACTAACCATTCCAGTGTCCACAGTAGTGTCTGAAAGTGATTTTAGTATAGATGGTAGTATATTAATCAAGAAGAGATGCAGTTTGGCGTACGACACAATGGATTGCATGATTTGCTCGTAAGATTAGGAAGCAGCGACTGTAAGGAAACAAAATGCAATCATTTTGGACTCGGATAATCTACCTGAGGAGCTTACATGATCGGACGAGACCAACACCAACGGAGAAAGTACAACCAGCGCCGACGAGTAATGAGTAGGATCTGTAATAGTAGAAAAAGAACTATGTAGACCCGATTCCCTCTTATTAAGCTCAATATTTGGGAGGGATACGTAGACAACCCGAGTAGGTCTAATATAACAAAAATAACAAATTGTATTATGAAATTTTAATTTGATTTATTTTAATAAAAATTTTGGTCCAGTTTTCATTTTTGTTTAATTTTTAAGTTTTTTTAAATTTAAAAACAAATTCACCAGAGCAGGCGAGTTAACTAGCCTGACTTGTGTGAATCGCCTCGCCTCACCTCGCTTTGTCTAGTCGGCGATGCGAGCCAACTTGTCTTGTGTCTCTTCATGAATTGGGCGAATAACGAGACAAACTGTTTCGATTCGGTTCATTAGCCATGCCTAACGACGACGAGTAGTGAGTATGAACTGTAATAGCAGGAAGAAAACTACGTAGATCCGATTCCTTCTTATTGAGCTCAATATTTGGAGATATACATAGACAGCCCGAGTGGGTCCAGTTTTTAATGTAAAAAACAAAACAAATTGTATTATTTAATTGTAACATAATCGTTGAATTCAAACTCTTTAAATTTTCTATCTGATTTCAAAATTCAATAGATCTATTACAGACGTCTTGTCCAGACGTTTGGTTATGAAACTTTTGAAATACAGATGTCTGTTGAAGGAATTTTTCATTTTTCAAATCTCTGTTTTTACTGCAGAGACGTCTCTAAGAATTTTTTGAACTGCAGATGTTTGGGACCAGACGTGTTAAAAAAAAAGAGTAAAAAATCCAGGGTTAGGCGAGTCGACTCGTCTGACTCGCGCGAATCGTCTCACTTCGCCTCGTGATTCGCCTAGACGAGAAGACGAGACGAGCAGGATCAACAACGGTTACTTTTGAACTCGACTCGCTTCGTCTTCCTGGTTAAACTAGGTGAGTTCAACACGTCTGTCTATTAAGCGAGTCGGGCCGACCCGGCTCGCTTCATTAGCCAGGACACAAGCCAAATACATCCAAAATTCCCAATAAAACCAAGAAAGAAAAAAAACAAACAAACCTCTCCCTCTCATTTTCTCCCTCCTCATAATCTTCTTCTTCTCCGCCTCCTCATTCTCTCTCCTTGTTTCTTCCGCCTCTTTTAGAGAGAGAAACAAAGAGGAGAGAGAAAGTGAAAAACTCTCTCACTCATGTAACTCTCTTCCTCTCTCTCCCCACCAAATGACCCAAGCCCAAAACCACAGAAAACCCCTCAGCAACAGCAACGACGACGACCCAGCGCAGATCGCGGCGATGCGCATAATAGTCCCATTACAAGGCGTGGTCCAGGGACGAGGCGGACTCGTGCTGGGCTCGGTCATCCCCTGCGCCCTCTTCTACTTCCTCCAGCTCTACCTCAAGCGAAAGAACAACAAACCCCCTTCTTCATCTCCTCCCTCCTCTTCTGAGAACAACAATGGAGAGTTGTCGGTCGCGATCCCAAGAACGCTTTCAAGGTCTCTGCTTTCGCCGCCTCGGCACCCCCCATCGGCTCCGGCTCATCTCTCGTCTCGCGCTTCTGCTGTCATCAACAAATCGTCTGCTGCTGCTGATGATGATTCCGTTTCCAGCGCTGGGTACAAGAAATGGGTGCAGGACCCTTACCATTCTTCGCGAAACCCTAATGGGGTTATTCAGCTGGCGTTGGCTGAGAACAGGGTAATTAATTGATCTTATATTTTTTTTTGTTTTTGTTTGTGTGATTGTGCTGGTTTGTTTTGTTTGTGAATTGTTTGAGGTTTTTTTCCCGCAGTTGTCATTGGATTTCATTCGAGATTGGCTTGTGGAGAATGCGGGGAAATCGTTGCTGGATGAGGAGAAGGAGGATTTGGGGATAAGGGGATTGGTGACGTATCAGCGGTTTGATGGCTTGATGGATTTGAAGATTGTAAGCGTATCGTCTTTATCTTATCTTTTTTCCGATTCATTTTCGATTGAGATTGTTTGGTTGATGTTCTTAGATAGTTACTTACTCCTTGGTCTAGTGTGTCAAGAACCACTTTTTACCCAAAAGCTGAAGCTGTTAGGTTCACTGAAAGGCAAAATAAAATTGGGGGGAATTAAACATATTTTAAATTGACGGTGACGAGGTTTGAACTCAGGACCTCTTGAAGTATGATGCAATAACATGTGAAGAACCACTTTATCCAAAAGCTTAAGCTGACGGAATGGATTGTGGGCGAAGAATAGTTGTCAAGGCGATATAATACTTCAACATAGTGAAATAATCGAATACTCACTAATTGATGGATGTATAATTGGATACATTAGAGATGGGACTTGCTGGCTCTAATAATTGGTGGGAATTATGCTAGTTTAGCCTTTACTCGTGACTGTGTGGTACTTGGGGTATAATTGCTTTGTTATGGGAAGTAAGAAGCTTCCATGTTTTTGAAATCAGGTAATAAATTAATTATATGTTAAAAGAGTACCTACCTCGAGGGACAAATTTTATTCCGTCTCTATGGATTCTCAATGTGATTTAGTTATATAATTCCTATCAGCAGCTAATTTTACTTTCGACACAAACAATACCTATTCTCTATGGTAACAATATTATTAGTTGCACAAATATCTCATAGATTTATACTTCATTATAGTCATCGTACTCCAGCCCTCCCCACAAAAATGAGGTCATCTATATATGGAGCATGTGGATTTATGAAAGATTTGACAAAATTTTAGTATCACGTGTCAATAAGTGACTCTAGTTTTTGCCATAAACCCTCCTCTAGTTGTTGCCATAAACCCTCGAACGCGAATTGAAGATGAGCCAATCTTCACATTGCTTCTAGATTGCGAACTTACTATAGGCTGATGATTTTTTTTTTCTTCAAACAAAGGTACAAATTACAAGCTTTATTTAATTCTACATGGTATTATTAGAAGCAAAAATTGAGGGTCATGGTCTTCCGAGTAAACTAATGCATAGCTTTCATTTGCCACTTTCAAGTGCTTTTACCTTAGATACATTCATTTAGAAATTAGAATTCGTTTGCTTATAAATTTGAACTATTGGATATGCAATCCATTTTTAGTAAAATTGTGTCAGAAAGGAGAAAGATGTATTTAGATGTTATTTTAGTATTGGCCATTGAAATTCTTCTTGTATAATTCTCCTTGTCTAATTATTATGGCTGATGGAAAGTGCATAACCTATTTGAAAGTTAAAACCTTTGTTATTAGAGTCTTTTGTTATATGTGGGGGCAAGTTCGCTATCTCAAAATAACATTTTCCTCATGCCCCTTTGGATATTGCTGCTTGATTATGAACTGAATGCTTAAAATTGAACTTCTTTTCCTTTAGGTATTTGGACCTCTTGTTCAACACTTTCCCTCCTGTTTACCATGTGAGTCCAATGAGAGCAGGTCTTGAGTGAACCAAATTTCTTAAAATATAAAGCTCCAATATTATTTCTACAGTTATCATTTGCAAATTAATTTGTTCTGTTTTGATTTAGATCATGTAGCATCTTTTTGCTTCTCACTGCATGAATTTTTTTGTTTTACGCTCTATGCTGATTGATTTACTTTGAAATTTCGCAATCTGCCATCAATCATTAACTATCTGCTCTAGTCAATTAGTTAATCAGGCTATCAATTAGTGTCAATATGATGTGCTAAGTATAGTATTTAACCTTTGCAGAAAACAACTAATTTTTCATCTGATCCAGTTCGTCAAAAGGAATCTAAATAATAGTCATTATGATCAGCTTTTTTAAATGTGCACATCGATAAATTTATACCATAGTTACTGTTACCCAGAGAGGAAAATTTTCTTTTCCATCGTAGCATTGTTACTTGTTTTTTTTTTTCCTTCTTATTTACCGTATTTCTCTATCACATGTGATTTTAAGTCTTGAAGCAAAAACTAATTAAAATCTAGTGAACATTTATTTAGCGCTGTGATTTATGCGATTATTTCCCATATGACAAATAAAGCTCAACGATAATTCTATAGATTCCTTTCTCATACAATACCATGACGACATATTTTTCCTCAAGGCTGTAGCTCGATTCATGGCTCAAGTCAGGCGAGGTTCAGTTTCGTTCGATCCCTCGCAAATCATACTTACATCTGGTGCCAGCTCAGCGATTGAGATTCTCAGCTTCTGCCTTGCTGATCCCGGCAACGCATTCCTTGTTCCTTCACCGTACTACCCGGGGTGATTTTTCTTTACTTGGGATGTCAAAATTTTGTTTTCAAGCTACTAAGTCTCTTGTATCGTTTATGGATTATCGCCAGTCTTTGGAATAACCTACTAGTATTCATATTTTACAAATAACCTATTATTAATTATATGTTACACTTCTGTGTAGTCTGTAGTTAATGTCAGTGTTATTGTAGTTAAAGAAATTAGTGAGATTATTATTGAATTTATTCTCTGTAGTCAAATCGAGTAAACTGTAGTCAGTTTAGATATAGCCAAAATATTTACAAATGTAGGCGATTTACTTAATTAGAATTGAGAGGAAAGGCATGTGGCAGAGAATCGTAAAATGGGAATAGAATATTAAGAATGTACCATATGTATTAAAGCAAATACAAAAAACATAATAAAATGACTAAATTACACTAAACTTACCTACCCTTAATAAAAGCTGGTTTTCACTAAACTACTTTTTATGTTGTTCTTATAACAGTCGACCCCTTAACTTTCTTTTACCAAAAAAAGAACTCTTTCACCAAAAAAAGAACTCTTTCCCTTAAATGCAGCACTATAAGGGTGCTTATGTAATTAAATTAAAAAAACTTTCAGCTATTTTAGTGAGTAATGATCATAAGTGCAATTTAGCTGAACAAAAAAGCAGGGCTACAACGACACTAGCATAAAATATCAAGGACCTAGAGACTTCCCCCCTCTCCCCTTTCCACTATCTACTATTTACCAATTTTGCAATTTTGCAGATTCGACAAGAATGTGAAATGGCGAGCTGGAGTAGAGTTAATCCCTGTTCCATGCAGAAGCACCAACAAATTCAACATAAGCATAACAGCTCTCGAAAGAGCGTACATCCAAGCAAAGAAACGAGGCATTAAAATCCGTGCTATCTTGATTGCAAACCCCGCAAACCCTGTTGGTAATTTCTTAACAAGAGAAACACTTTGTGACCTAGTAGAATTCGCTACCAAGAAAAATATACATCTGATCTCCGATGAAGTATTTGCTGGATCTATGTATGGACACACAGAATTTGTGAGTATAGCCGAGGTTATAAATACGGAAGATTTGGATAAAAGCCGGGTTCACATAATATATGGTTTGTCAAAAGATCTTGTGATCCCTGGCTTTAGAGTTGGAGTTATTTATTCCTTCAATGAAAATGTATTGTCAGCCGCTACGAAATTTGCGAGGTTCTCTTCTGTATCTGTTCCAACTCAACGGTTGCTTGTGTCGATGCTATCAGACGAGAAATTCGTTTCGGGATTTATTGAAACTAATCAGGCGAGGCTTCGGAAAATGTACAATTTGTTTGTGATGGGTTTGAGAAAATTGGGTATTGAGTGTTCTGATAGCAGTGGAGGGTTTTATTGTTGGGCAGATATGAGCAAGTTTTTGCGGTCCTATAATGAGAAAGGGGAAATTGAACTTTGGGATAAGTTGTTGAATACAGGGAAAATTAATGTGATGCCGGGATCATCTTTCCACTGTATTGAACCTGGATGGTTTCGTTTATGTTTTACAACATTGGAAGAAGAAAAGGATATTGCAGAAGTTATGGAAAGAATCAGACGAGTTATTGAAAGCCATAGCGTTCATCGTTGAGAGTTGTGTTTCTTCGGGCAGTGTTCAAGGTTAGCTAGAATTCGTCCCTTACTTTCAGCAATTACAGATGAATGCCAACCATAAACCATCAAACTGCAAATAGTTACCTTGAACTTTCAAAATACCTTACATCATGTTTACTGGAATAACGAAGAGATCTATTAAGGTAAACAGATTTCGCCGAAAATGGCATTAGGCTATTTAATTTAAAAGTTTAAGGTATTTATTTGCAATTTTCTGAGTTCAGGGTAGTTATCTATACAAAGAAAAGGTATTAATCTATAAACTGCAGAAAGTTTAAGGTAGTCTTGTGATATTAAGCTTCAAGGATGTCTCAAACGTCTGCACAAGCTACTCGCGATATCGTGACATTCACAGCACCTGAATCAAATTTGATATATACCAAGTTGGCACTTCAAATGGATGTGTATACTCCAAATCCGAAGATGCAGTTTTCTGACTTTTGCTGTCAGTTCAGACGGTTTCGATTCTTATTCTTATATATCGGGAAGAACAGCGAAGTCTTAACGAGTGAAAGCGCCTCCCTCAGTTGCAATGAATTATAATTGTGGAAAATGTATGCAGCAGCACACCGTGTTTTTTTCGTGAAACCTGAAAGGTTTTGAAAATTTCTTTGTTGTTTTTACAAATGTGATAATTATTAAAAGAATTTATATTCTTTGTGGTTGCTAATTTGGAAATTTCTCTGTTAGTATATTTATTTAGTTTAAAAACTGACCGATGATACCCTTCATATATTATATTTTGTGGGTGTGAACCAAGCTGTGCAGATGAGCGAGTTGTCAAGTGTCAAGTGTCGGTTGTCAAGGAGATGGAGACACGTATGAAGATGTATGCCTTGTCTCAACATCGATATCTCTGTATTCTCTCCGACATGCGCTTATCATAATCCCGGCTTTCCAATTTTGTCGAATGCGTCATGGGACGTAGAAGCACAGCGCTTACGAGGGCTGTAAGGTGCAAACGCTTCGTTACGCGCTTTGTAAGTCAAAAAACTGCGGTCCTTCCTCTTGGGATTAGATGGACGCTTGGGCATTTGCATCGGAGGTCTATAAGGTCCTGGGATTTGATGAGATTGAACTCTGTCGCAAGGTTTTCATTTTCCCCCTTGGACGGGCAGCTTCAGCTTCGTGTCATGCTGTTTCGTTCTTCAGAGCTTTCCAACTGCTTCGATCTCAGCTTAAGGAAGGCCTGTTAGTCGATTATGGATATGGGTTTCAGTTAGAGAACTTATCGATCAGTGATTGCTAACTTTGAGATTCTTCAGATTGATCAAAAGAGATTGAAAGGTTTGAAGCTGTGGCAAACTTTGGTCCCATAAGAGTAAATGCTCGAGCTTGGTCTCACTTGATTGCAGGCAGATTCGAGTCCGAGCATCTGTTTCGAAAACTCTCTTGCTTTCCTCAACAACACACTTCATGACTTTACGATTGATGACGATATCAACGATGTCGTTAACTTGATGATCAAGCTTCAGAATGCTAGATCTCTAACCCTCTCTAATTATATATATATAATGTAAAGCCATAAAGGGATGGCCAAATTTTCAAAATGCCCAGTTTTACCCTCACAAATTTTGGTATTCCCACATCTTATTGCCACCTGCTCCCACCATCCGCTCTATTTACCCTCACAAATTTTTGTATTTCCATATCCTATTGGCACCTGTCTTCACCTCCTGCTCTATTTAAGACATGCCACTTCATCTTCATTCCCTACAAAAAAAAAGATAAGATAGAGATATATGTAGAGAGGGTAAGGCTCCGCCGATCTTCTCAATCATTTTGCATTTCTCTCAATGGCGCAAAATTTTGATGCAAAACCGTCGCTGCCTCTCTCAATGGTCAAAAGTGTATATCAAATCGTCGTAGCTTCTCTTCCTCCATGCAAAATCGACGCCCACGTCGTCGGATACCTGCAGTGTTGATCCTTCCGTTCGCATCCATGGATACATTAAAGACCTCGTCCAAGTGATCATCCCCTTTCTCGTTGCCCTCATGATGGTGCAAAGTTTATTTTGGACGAAATGCCCTTCTATAAGCATCGCAAGTATGTAGCATCTCAATTATGTTCGCTTGAAAACTGTCGTAGTTTCTCTAGCTAGGTGGTCCGTCGTAAATGCACCATCCGATATCAGTATCACATGTATTTTGAAACAAAGATCATCGAGTTTGTCCATGGACAGCTAGCAGATGATAAGTTTCATATAAAGGTATATATTTATACTGGCGTTGATAAGATGGTGACAATCAAGCGACCGCGTAAGCAAAAGAGACAAGAGTTGAAGAACGAGAATGGCGATATTGTTTGTGCAGTGTGCTTCGAAGAAGTTGAGATGACTAGCAATGGTGATTTGGTCGAAAGAGTGGAGATGTGTTGTGATCATGCATTCCACATGAAATGCATTGTTCCTTAGTTGTTCAAGAACAACCCATGCCTTCTATGCCGATGTAAGGAGCCATGTCAAATAGTTTAGGATGTTGATTTTAGTTTTTCTTTGTTGATCGTCAGTTTTTTCTGTTATTTTGGCATGTAAATTTCGAAGAAGAGATGAACAATGTTCACAGGTTCTGATTATGTTTTCTAATATTTTCAATTGATTTAATATATTTAGTATGATGATCATATGATATATTTGGATATATGGTATAAACCACTTAATTTCCTAACTCGATCGTATTTTTGCAATCAACTTTGACAAAGGAAAGAAAAAGACAGAAAAATTGAGAAGGAGACATCGTGCAAGTGTAGGAAAAACTCAAATGAAAAAAACAATAAGATTGCTAATTGGCTTTAATGGATACTTCTTGGTGCAGCCCTGATTTGGGATGCTGTACTTTTAGGCTGATTTGAGAGGACATTGAAGGAATAGAAAGATAACAATGGCTATTTCGCTAAACTAGGGGTTTATTTATTCAAAAACCGCCTCTTACAATTGCAGATGATTGTAGGGTGTTTTTCGTCACCCCATTGAGATGGGAATACACGTCGCTTGTTAAGCGTATACAGATTCCTCCTGCGTACGATAGACTGAGATTTATTAATTGTGGGGAGCCGAATTTGCGGCAGCCGTGGACTAAACTGCCGTTAATTACCCGTCGCTTTTGGATCGAGCGAACCTCCGATTGACGGGTCAAACTGATCATGCAAAATTAATGTGATGTGTTGGTGTGTTTTTTTCAACAATAGGAACGTGTTATATTTTTTTAATTAATTCTAGTTGTAACAAATGATTTTTTTTTTAAAAAATATTTTTTAAAATTTATTTGATTTATTATTTATAATATACTTTATTTTATTTATTTTAAAAAAATATTAAAAAAAGAAGGGGAAGCCCCCTTTCTACTCACGTGAGAGGGAGGAGGGCTTCCACTTAGAGAGAGCCTCCCCTCATGTGAAGAGGAGTGAGGAGCTCCCACTTAGTGGGAGCTCCCTTCCCCTTACGTGAAGGGGGAAAGCTCCCACACCCCCGACGTGAGGGAGCAAGGGCTCTCACTAAGTGGGAGTCTCCCCTTCACGTGGGGAAGGGAACCCATCAGTGTGCTCCAAAAGGCCTTTTCTTCTTCTTCTTTTTTTTAATGGAATTAAACACCAAAATATTTTATTTGGAGTTAAACTCACAAAACAATTTTATTTGAAGTTAAACTCCCAAAAGTTTTATTTGGAGTTAAACTCTAAAAGTTTTAGATAGAGTTAAACTCCTAAAAAGATTTTTATTATGGAGTTCAACTCCAAAAGAACTTTTATTATGGAGATAAACTTCAAAAGAATTTAAATAGAATTAAACTCCTAAAAGGATTTTTATTATGGAGTTCAACTCCAAAAGGATTTTTTGATTATGGAGTTGAACTCCAAATAATTTTAAATGGAGTTAAACTCATAAAAGGATTTTTATTATGGAATTCAATTCCAAACTAAACATTTTTTTTAAAATTTATTTTATTTATTATTTATATTTTATTTTATTTATTTTATATTTTTTAAAATAAAAAAGGGAGGGGGGCTCCTACTAAATGGGAGCCTCCCTCACTTGAAAGGGAGTTGTGAGCTCCCACCATCTCCCATTTAGTGGGAGCTCCCTCCCTCTTACATGAGAGAGAGCAGGGGATTCCACTTAGTGGGAGTCTTCCCCTCACGTGAGGGAGGAGCTCCCATTCCCCTTACGTAAGGGAGTAAGGGCTCCCACTAAGTGGGACCCTCCTATTCATCTGGGAAAGAGAACCCTCTCAGTGTGCTCCAAAAGAATTCTTTTTTTCTTTAAAGGAGTTAAACTCTAAAAGATTTTATTTGGAGTTAAACTTTCAAAAAAAAATTATTTGGAGTTAAACTCCTAAAAGATTTTATATGGAGTTAAACTCCAAAAGATTTTAAGTCGAGTTAAACTTCCCAAAAGGAGTTTTATTGTGGAATTCAACTCCAAAAGAATTTTTATTATGGAGTTAAACTCCAAAAGATTTTAAATAGAGTTAAACTTCTAAAAGGATTTTTATTGTGGAGTTCAACTTTAAAAGATTTTAAATAGGGTTAAACTCCTAAAAGAATTTTTATTATGGAGTTAAACTCCCAAACATTTTTTATTGTGGAGTTAAACTCTAAAAGATTTTCTTCTTTCTCTTTTGAGAAGAAACTCAAATGGGTTCTCTTGAAACTCCAAGATTTAGATCTTGGGTGATGAAGAGAGACCTCTTTTCTTCTCTTGATGGAGGCTTGGAAGGTGGGTTTCCCTTATTCTCCCTCTCTCAAATTGGATCTTGAGAAGGGAGAAGAAGGTAGCGAAAATCTTCTCTTTTTTTTGATTGGATATGAGAGTTAAACTCTCTTTCAATAGGTTTATGGTGAAACTTTATTTAGTTTTGAGAAAAATAGGGCTAAGCTCTCGATTTAATTGAAAAATGAAGAGGAAGAGGAAGAACTTGAGAGAGTGAGGATGGAGGCACAAACCTTAATGATTTGATGGGGAATAATTTTTTCTTTTCATTTCATTATCATGTTATCTTATATAGGCTTACAAATTTACACATAGATCCTTGGGTTTTACAAAATGACATTTTGCCTATTCCATACCCATGTGCTTATTTTTTTTGCACACGAGCCATGAGGTTTACAAAAATTTGGCTTTATGCCCATTTTCTTACATTTATTTATAAAAATTATATCAAAATTATTTATTACATAATTTTCATTTTGGCATGGGGGGAGGCCGGCCGTGGGGCTTGATTTGGGCATGGGCCCACTTGGCCTAAGCTTGGTGCTGATTTTGATTTTGACTTGATCAACTGGGGTGTAATTTTTGACCCCAACAAAGTGCCCCCATCAATAAATGCACACCGCGTGTGTGTCGTGTGCATGAAATTGATGGATCTTCTTTCGCGTAGTGTGACTTGATTAGGTTCTTGCTTTTGGGAGGCTGACACTACCCGTTTTATGACATGGACGGTCGATACTTGACGTGTCACCGACGTGAAAGTGTATGTTAGCACCACCACTGGGTTTTACTAGTATCAAGCATGCCATTTTAAAAAAATTCGTGGTGCTAATTAACACTAACCTAGAATCCTAACTAAGTAATTAGGGTTTAACTATGATATAACAAAAACTACATAAAGAGAATGATGCTACAATCTTTGTAGACCGTGTCCTTCTCTTCTAAAGCTCCAGGTTATAGTCCTTACGACTCCTCGTAACTCCACTTGAAGTTTGAATAAGCTCCCTTCGCGATCTTTGTGCCGAAGATGATCCACCCGAAGCCCACTAATCCAAGCTATCTCTTCACTAAACTCTTTAGTGAAGGAAATACACTACACTCAAGTGATAATTAAGTGTAGGATGGTGAAGTAGGGGTTTTGTTTACTCATTAGGATTCTCACAAGCTCAAGGGTTCACAACTCATGTGAGAGATTGAGCTTCGAGGTGGAGAATGTAGAAGATGGAGAGAGCTAGAATGACTAAGGCAACATGAGCAAGTAAGTCTCAAGTGAAGAAAAAAATGGCTCACCCTTGTATTCACTTATTGAAGCATACAATTTATTCCAATAATAAATTGCACCCATACTTCAATAGTGAATACAAATGAATAAGATAATAGAAAATCCCATGCCTTGCCATACCACAAATATCTTCTCAACTTTCCACCTCATTTTCTATTTTCACAAAATAGAAAATGAACCATGCTTCATATATATATATATATATCATATATATATATATTAATAAATATACGAAAATAATTAGTGAGCAATAATATTAGTTAATGTATAATTATATCAAATATAAATATACATCAAATTATTAAATCAACACTTGATTTAATAATCTGGTTATATCACATATAACCGACTAATATCATTTATCTGTATATCACATTATCAAATCAACACTTGATTCGATAATCCGGTTATATCACATATAACCTAATTGATAACAAATAACCGCCAGATTAGAATACGGTATCACATATTTGTATTTAATCAGGCCCCCGCACATATCAGCATATGTGCTCTACTTCGTTTCGCTTGAACTAGGAAACTTCTTTGTGGGACTCTAAAGACTCGTCAATACGCCAGCAGTAGGTGATGATCACATCAGTCACCCACAAGCCGTCAGCGGTACTAGCTGGACGTAACGGCTACCCAGGTATTGAGCGATTAGAAAATCAACAAGCAGGCTTGTCCAAACTCCTACAAAGCATATAAGTAACACTTACCATACAGTCCGGTCTTTTCGTCTGATATGTCGCATATCGAGTCTGGGGGTGGAATCGTCAGACCCCAATAACTTAATAAGTCATGCCGATGTGTGGCCTATAACGGTACGAGAAAATACTGATAACACTTACCAGTAAATATCATCAATAACCCTGACCAGGGACTTCCTGTTATAGCCAATCGAGCATAGCGCAACATCAATTCCATGTACCGGGAGAGACGAAACCCCTCCTATCGCTCATTGCCTCCATGTGACTCAGGACTGTACCCAAAATCCACCATGTTTGCACGACTCCTTTGAGCCGTGGTAGGGAGGAAATCAAAGCACGGTGGGAACCACACAAGACTCTATGACGATTTCGGGTCTACAGACTCACCTGTACCAGTGTCACCAGAGAACTGCTATCTGACGATAGGTATAGTACCATCTAGGAGTTCTCGGCGAGTCCTATTCGGTGTACCCATTCTCTAATGAGCACCTGTGTACAATTTTTGATGTCAAACACCAATGGATATAGGATCAACCATCGTCCCCTACAGGGTCAAGAAACGTACACACTAGTCTACTCTGGAATATCGATGCCCTGTCTCGATATTCCCTCGACCAGGAACAATTGAAGGATGTGCTTGTGGACTACCCAGGTCCCAATAATATGATCCGCATTATAGTCCTGGTAGTCAAGCCAACATCCTAAAGGTTTTATCAATATGTATCGGAGAGACAGTATAATAATACAAGTGTACATGTTAAGATAAAGAGCAACCAGATAGCATACTATCATGTCGAGCAAGAAAGTCCTCTATATATATGTCCAAGCATCCATTATAATATACATCCCTAACAATCTCCCACTTGCACTAAGGCCAGTTGTTGTAGTATCTCATACCCAACATCCTAAATAGTCTCTCGAATTACGTCTGGGGGAGGGCCTTCGTGAGTGGATCCGTAGTGTTAACCTTCGTGTCAACTCTCCTGACCTCAATCTCCCATTGATCTACTATCTCCCGGATCAGGTGATACCGCCTAAGAATATGTCTAGATCGTTGATAGGACCGGGGTTCCTTGGCCAAAGCCATAGCTCCATTATTATCACAATTCACGGGTATTGGGTGCTCAATGGATGGAACCACACCAAGTTCAGCTATGAACTTCTTCATCTAGACAGTCTCTTTGGCAGCATCGTTGGCAGCGATGTATTCAGCCTCCATCGTCGAGCCTGCTACGGTATCTTGTTTGGAACTCTTCCAATATACCGCCCCTCCGTTGAGGGTAAAGACAAAACCCAAGATCGACTTACTGTCGTCCTTATCACTCTGGAAGCTCGAATCGGTAAAGGACTCCACCCGGAGTTCACCGTTACCATACACTAAGAACATTTCTTTAGTCCTTCTCAAGTACTTAAGAATGTTCTTCACAGCTGTCCAGTGGTTTTTCCCAGGATCTGATTGATACCTACTCACTACACCTAGTGAGTAAGCTACATCTGGTCTGATACATAACATCGCATACATGATTGACCTGACTGCCGAAACATAGGGTATCCCTTGCGTGCGAGCCCTTTCTAAATCAGTCTTGGGAGACATCTCTTTAGAGAGAGAGGGATTCTTGAGCAAGCGGGTAAATCACCACGCTTAGAATCTTCCATACTAAACCTCTTTAGTATAGTGTCTATGTACCTGGATTGGGACAATCCCAACATCCGTTTAGTTTTATCTCTATAGATCTTTATCCTCAGGATGTAGGAGGCATAACCTAGATCTTTCATGGAGAACTTGTGTGATAAGAAGATCTTGACTGAGTGTAGTATAGGAACATCATTTACTATCAAGAGTATATCAACCACGTACAATATGAGGAAGACGACCTTACTCTCTACAACCTTCTTGTATATACAAGGTTCATCTAAGTTTTTGATGAAGTCAAACTCTTTGATAGCTTCATCGAAATAGATGTTCTAACTCCGTGATGTCTGCTTTAATCCGTTGATTGATTTAAGTAGCTTTCACACGCTTCCGCTGCTCCCACTGTATACGAAACCCTCTGGATGTGTCATGTACACGCTCTCTTCTAAATCACCATTTAGAAAAGCGGTCTCTACGTCTATCTGCCAGATTTCGTAGTCATGGTATGCAGCAATAGCAAGTAGGATCCTGATGGACTTAAGCATGGAAACAGGAGAAAATGTCTCATCATAATCGACACCAGGTCGTTGATAAAAATCTTTTGCTACAAGTCTAGTTTTGAAAGTCTCAATTTTTCCATCTACACTAATTTTCTTCTTAAAGATCCACTTACTCCCGATGGGTGTTACCCCTTCAGAGCAACTTCCAAAGTCCATACTTTGTTGGTGTACATGGATTCCATCTCAGATCGCATAGCATCCAGCCATTTCACAGAGTCTCTACTGGTGATGGCCTGCTCGAAACTAGTTGGGTCATCATCTTCCATGATGCAATCCTCGCTTCTACCGTCTACGAGAAAACCGTAGTATCTCTCAGGTGGATGAGATTGTTGGCTATAGTGCCCTCAAGGCAATTATCGTAGTCGCAAGAAGGTGATTATGATGATTGAGGGAGGACCTATACTGATAGAACAGTCTTACTCGAGATGATGTATGCTATCTGGTTTGTCTTTATCATCATGTATATGTTGATAGAGCCCATAAGATTCTTGATTGACTACCAGCATTATGATGGCGATCATATACGTGGGAGCTGGGGGTCTGTAAGCACATCCTTAAATGTCCCTAGTCGTGGGAGTATCGAGACTGGGCATCGATACTCCAGTGTAGACTAGTGTATACTTATCTAGACCCTGACGAGGCGTGGTGGCCAGTTTCACAAGCCATTGGTGTCAGTTGTTCACCTAAGATAGTATACAGGTGCTCGTTGGGTTATGAGTACACTGGACGGACTCGCCGGGAACATGCTAGTTGGTATTATACCTATTGTCAGATAGCAGTTCCCTAGTGACATGCGTACAAGTTAGTTTGTCGACCTGAGATCGTCATTTGTCTCGTGTGAGTTCCCACTGTGCTTTGATTATTACCCTACCATGGCTCAAAGGAGTCGTCCAAACAGGTTTTAGTTGGGTACAGTCCCGAGCCACATGGAGGCAGTGAGCGGATCGTTGGGGATTCTTCTCTCCCGGTATTGGGGGTTGATGTCGCCCAGTGCACGGGTGGCCATCACCAGAAATCCTTGGCCGGGGTATACGAGAATTACTGATCTAGGATCGATAGTTTCTCAGGTAGTGATGGGTTACATACCGACACGAATTATCGCGTTATTAGGGTCTGACTTTATCCACCCCCCTAGACTCTATATGCGATACTCTTAGACGAACGGACCGGACTGTACGGATATTGTCACCGACAGGCTCAGTAGGGTTTCAGGATGAGTTCGCTCATCGGCCTCCCTTTTGGTCAATACCTGGGTAGCCGTTACGTACAGCTAGTACCACTGACGTGCTTGTAGTTAAACCCAATGCCAGCGTATTGACGAGTTTTTAGAGTCCCCCACAGAAAGTTTTCCCAAGTTCGGGCGAAACGTTGTAGAGGCCGTATGGTTTTATGACAGGGTTCGAACATACACGTGCACTTGTGTACGTGTCATGATTCAGACGGATCATACTAGTGGGCTTTGCTTTAAGCCGGATCCTAGTATTAGATTTGTTGGATTACTCTCGTCTCATTGCATTCGTATTCAGTCGGAATGCGGATGCAGGTATATATATACAGATGAGGGGTATTCTTGTTAGTTATATGTATGCCCTAGAGGCCATTACTGTACATCGGATGTATATTGTAGTGGATGCTGGGACATATATAGGGAGGACTTTCTTGCTCGACATGATAGTATGCTATCTGGTTACTCTTTACCTTAACGTGTATACTGATTGTCTCTCTGTTACATGTTGGTAAAGCCCTTAGGATGTGTACTTGACTACCTGGACTATGATGCGAATCATACTAGTAGGGACATGGTAGTCCACAAGTACATCCTTCAAGGTCCCTAGTCGTGGGTGTATCGAGACGGGGCATCGATATACCAGAGTAGACTAGCGTATATCTTCTCGACCCATACAGATGGGTGATGGATGATCCCATATCCATTGGTGTTTGACATCAGAGATGATATATGGGTGCTCAGTGGAGACTGGGTACACTGGACGGACTCGCCGAGAACTCCCAGATGGTATTATACCTCACGTCAGATGGCAGTTCTCTGGTGACACTGGTACAGGTTAGTCTGTAGACCCGAGATCGTCATAGAGTCTTGTGTGATTCCCACTGTGCTTTGATTTCCACCTTACCACGTCCAAGAGGGCGTGCAAAACGGTGGTTTTTGGGTACAGTCCCGAATCACATGGAGGCAATGAGCGATAGGAGGGGATTCGTCTCTCCCGGTATAGGGAGTTGATGTTGCGCTGTGTTCGATTGGCTATAACCGGAAATCCCTAGCCAGGGTTGCTGAGATTTACTGGTAAGTGTTACCAGTAGTTTCTTGAACTGTTATAGACCTCATATCGACACGACTTATCGAGCTACTGGGGTCTGACGTTTACCACCCCTAGGCGAGATATGCGACATATCAGACAATCAGACCGCACTGTACGGTAAGTGTTACTGGTTGGATTCACAGGAGTGTGAGCGGGCTTGCTCGTCGATCTTCTGATCGCTCAATACCCGGGTGGCCGTTACGTTTAGCTGACCGCTTGCGGCTTGTGGGTGTTTGATATGATCGTCACCTGCTGCCGGCGTATTGACGAGTCTTTAGAGTCCTACACAGAGGTTTCCTGGCTCAAGCGAAACGAAATAGGAGCGCATATGAGATATGTGCGGGACCGAGAATGATACCAGTATTTGATACTGTATTCGATTCTCGCGATTTGTGACATTGATCGGTTATATGTGATATAGCCGGGTTATCGGATCAAGTGTTGATTCGATAAGTTGTTACTATTGATATTAGTCGGTTATATGTGATACGACCGGATCGTTAAATCAAGTATTGATTTAATGATTTAATGTATAATTATATATTAGATATATTACTTTACATTGACTAATATTGTTCACTTTAGATGGATTTTCTCACTTGAAGTGCACATTGTATATATGATATAGTTTTGTGCACTAGTTTGTATCATGTTTGATGATACATGCAAACTTAGGTTTGTGTAAGACTTAAACCATGTTTAGTGAATGGTTTGGGTTTCATTTGCCTTATTTGTTTATTTCATTTATTTATTTTTGGCAAGAAACTAAAACAAAATGGTGGTGGCATTCTCATTTTGACTTGAAGCTTCTTAACTTTATCTACCATTTTGTTTTTTCCTTTGACCCTAACCATTCACCTAACTATAGTTTATTCTCTACACTTAACCATGGTTGATAAAATGATAAGAATGACTTTACTTTTTCATTTATTCATATTCTTATCATATCTTCTTCTTCTTCTTCTTCTTCTTCAAGAAGAAAGAAGCTTGCTAGCTTCAATGGTGTCTTGAGAAAAAGAGTGAGAAATCCAATTCTAAAGTGAACCGACTTCCTATTTCTTCATCCTCTACCACTTGCCAAGTAGTATAGGGTGTTTTCTTCACAAGTTTCATGACTTGGTGAAGTTGGAGCTTGATCTTGAGTTGCCTCGACGTAGATCATCTTTGGCATCGAAGTCGACGACCTAGCCCGCCCATTTCTCCGATGAAGCCGACTCTAGAGTCCGAGATCCGATGATCGCAGCGAAGGCACATCATCACGGAGCTATGGAGGTGGAGGAGCGGACTACAAAGGTTGTATTTTCCGTTCTCTCTTAGTTAAGTTGTTAACTAGTTGCATGTTTCGCCTTAAACTCTAGTCAACGATCGCATTAGGGTTTCTCGGCACCGGAAATTTTTGAATTTGGCATGGTTGATGCCTTGTGAGACCTCATTAGTGTGCCTAGGAACCCTACAGTGGTATCAGAGCCTAGCTAGAGCCTTAGGCGATGCGTAGACGGAGTTAGAAACCCGATCGAACCCGAAACGCCAATCCATGATCCCTCTCTGGACATTTTTTCAAAACTGGGTTTTTTCCAGATTAAAAATTCTTAAAAAATTCAGCAGGGAGTTCTAAGAATTACGGTGCAAAAACGACCAAAAGATGTGCCAAAAGAGCGGCGGAACCGCAGCATAAGCCTGACTTCTGAGGCGGTTCCGCGGCCAAATTATGAGATCATCTTTCAATTTTTGCACAGTAATTTGTTTCTTCAGGTGCTGAGTTTTCTGGGAAATTTTAATTTGCACTCAAGAGTTGAGTTTTCTGGGGTGTTTTGGAGCTTCGATGATTCGATCGGAAATTTCAAACTTTGTCTATGTGTTTTTCCGGGTAATTTTAGAATATGTTAAAAAGTTCGATCGGATATAAATACCCACTTTTCCCCTGCCGGGAAATTTCCAATTGTTGGATTTTTCCATAGTTTAATGACGTTCTAAGTAGTGCAAGTAACGCGATGGTCCCTCTAGAAGACAACAAACCTTAACTCGATTATGTGACCGTCTTGAACTGCCTTTTGAACCTTAGGGTTTGGGGCAGTACGGCGTGCCACATGTGAGGTGTTGGCTTGACCCTTCTACGGCTGGACCGTTGGTACTGTGGCATGAAATAGATGTTTTTGAACTTATTTCAAGAGTTGAGCTGTTATCGGGAAAACTTGGGTGTTTGGATGTTCGATCGGAAAGTTTAACATTTTCTGTTTATCTGGAATGTGATACAATATTTGGAATCCACAAGTAGTTATGAGATAACTGAATGAATGTTATAAACATAGCACTTTAGTCTCACTTGATCGGTTGCCACGGAATTTTGATGTGATCAAAAGTCTGTCGCAATCTCGTAGCGTACGCGGATACTCGCCGATAAAACTTAATAGATAGCCATGCCCCATAGTCCCGACCAAGTGACTGTAGGAGAACCCCGTCGCCGAAAGCATCCGTTCGGGTGCTCGCGGCAGCGGTGTTCCGCCTTGGTGCACTTCGTCGACGGCGTCGGGGGTGCGGCCGCCTACTAAAGTTTGCGATGAGCATTCGATCAGGATGTCGGGAATCTTGTTGAATTGCCCGACTTGATATTGAAAAGTGTTTTCGATAATGAGACTAAAATGCGGGGTTTATAATTGTGAGGCATGCGATGTCTAAGTAATTCATTTGATTAGGTATGCGATGTCTAAGGAGGTTACGGATTCCAACTGTTGTAGTTTTACACTTTCTTTTCTGTGACCGTAAGTGTAATATGTGATATCGCCGGTTACGTTGCTATATGTCAACGACAATTGGGATACACATGTTTACTTACGTTGATGACATGTGATGTTATGTGTTGCTGGATATGTTATATTGGATCGTCGTGATTGAATAGCCGGGGGTTTTTATGTGAGATGAGTGTTTTTTCTTTTTCATTCATGTAAAAACTTGTATGTAATATTCTTTTATTGGGGCACTTCCAGGTTGCGGAAGATGTCACCCTTTGTATATTATTTACTTTTCCGCACTAGGATAGACCCAAGGAGGAGGGCACAAGTAACCGGGTTCTGGAGTCCAGTGGGAGACCAACTCGAGGAGTCGAGTCCGGGTCTCCTAACTCTAGAATTGGTAGGGTTGCTTGCTGCTCTCGTAGGGGTCTAGGGGTGTGGGTTTGGCTATTCATCGCGACCGTAGAATCCGTGTTTTATACTGGCTCGTATTAAAAACACGGACGTCCTAGTATATCCAATATTTCATATGATATTTTCTGCTGCGTTATCTGTGATGTGATCATGTGATATGTTCAGATAGATATTATATATAGTATATATGATATATTATATAGACGTTGCTTATGTTGTACACCCGCGTTAGCCCTGCCTCGCTCTGGCGTTAGTCACCTAACCTAACGGTGCAGACGGGACATCGAGGCGAATGCGGATGGCATAAGCGTACGTTATATTTATCTGTGATGTTTAGGTGGACTTAAATGATGGGACTTCATTAATGTGATTAATGAAAATAAAAGAAACCTAATGATGTTGTGGAATCGAATTTCTTAAAAATAAAACAGGTAGCTACAGTTCTTGCTTTGCACAGCGGTATATATGATATATCCTGCACCTCATTCGACGAGGAAAGGACCGAGATCCCTTCACCGGGAGTGACTCCTTTAGCAATAACTGGTAGATGCTACAACTCTCGGTTTGTCTTTTGATTGCTTCTATAGTTTCTGCTTTGCACAGTGATATATATGATATATCCCGCACCTCATTCGACGAGGAAAGGGCCGACGATCCCTTCACCGGGAGTGACCCCTTTAGCAAAACTAGAAAAGCCTAAAAACACTCCATTTTAAAATCATTTGATTCTACAACGATATCAAGTTCATTACGCAATAGGTTTTCAGAAAAACCTGTCGTAGCCCTCCGTCATTTCAGATAAGTTGTATATAGTATTCGTGCTACATTTGTTGGCTTTCGTCAAGGTGTAGTGTGCGGTAGCTATATGCTGCTTATTTGCTGCATATGATGCGATTGGATTAGGGTAGTCGTGCGGCTTTGTTGGCTTTCGTCAAGGGTCGTGCAGGTGGGTTTAATTCAATCAAGAAATGACGGTTTGGACTTGACTAGTAGCCTATGGTTTGTTGGCTTTCGTCAAGGTCATAGGATGCTAGGGGCAAAATTATCGGGAATTTCAAGTGTTGAAATTTGCAATGAGATTGCATACCTTCTATGAGATAGTTGGATTCCAATACCCGCTGCGAGTAAGAGTTACTCCTGGGAGAATTTTACACATTACAATTAGCCGATCTAGTAGGTGTCTAGAAAGGTGTTAACGAGGTTACGCCTCTGGGAAAACGAGGTTTACATTAATTAGGTTCGTGCGAAAGCACGGGGGACCTCCCTCAAAGTACCGACACTGGCCTGGCTGAAAGATTGGCGAACTTGTAGCGTGTAATTAATCTCGGCTAGTCTTTCCTTTTAGGGTTTGAAGGAAGATTTGATAAAAACAGTGGGAGCCATCCTGATTAGATAAAATAATAACCAATCTGATCTTGCAAGAGCATACGCTGAGTGTTTTCTTCTCTCTCTCTCCTGCTAGCGACCATGTAACGCCATAATCAAGATAATAATACGGATACATTGACCGAACCCGCTTGTTATACTGAGCTAGGGAACGTTGGTCCCGCTCCAACTTATAATTGTTGTAAGACAGAGCAGGAAATTGGGGATTACCAGAATTCCCGTGCCGCCCAAACGAAGAGAGTGCATGCTGATGCATCATCTTCGGGTGTATTTATTATACAGAACTGTTTCTCAGTATCCTTTACGTCCTGGGTATGTGATACCAGATCAGGATCCCGCATATGTAATTTGTTACATGAGCTACAGAAAGGTAGAGAACTGAGAACGGGTGATAAGTTTCATGAGACAGAAAACGGGGCAAGTGTTGCAGCCAAGTCTGTTGGTCACTGTCACCCTGTATTACCAATACATTGATTCTGAACAAATGCTATTAGATACCGAACCTGATATACAAAATCATATCAGTCTCTTTATTTAGTAAAGAAAGGATATAATTTTTTATTATTGGATAATGTTTTGAGCATTTCCTATATCAAAAGTTGATCGGTTCAGGCACGTTATCTAAAAGCATTGATGTTCTAAATCAAACTACAGTTCTTAGTATACAGAACACACACAAGAGGAAGAGTTCAGAAATGAACGAATCCTTCTTGAGGTATTGTAGACTAGGTCATATCAATGCGACCCGACTGGCTGAAGTTACATTTAGATGCATATTTAAAAGAGTTTGAATTTACATATTGTGAAACTTGCCAGTCATGTCACAAAGATAAGATGGCCATAGCTCTGTTTATTGGAAGAAGAGAAAGAGTTAGTTGAACTCTTGGGATGATACATGTTGATGTATGTAAGGTCCCCTGTCTACACATACCACGACCGGTTCTTAATACTTCATTACATTCTCTGATGATCTCTCGAGATTCAGACATATGTTCCTGTTGAAACACAAGTCCGAACCTTTTGAGATATTCACAGAATATAAATTAGAAGTAGAGAACCAAAATACGGGTATAAGTATTATGTCCTTTGATGTGATCGAGGAGGAGAATACTTGAGCACGGAAATCCTGGACTATTCTAAAGGAGAATGAGATTCTCTCTCAGCATTACTCCTCCGTATAAACCATAGCACGATGGCATATCGGGGCGGAGCAATAGCACCCTACGTGATATGGTGTGTTCTATGATGAGTATTACTGAGTTTCCTATTTCCTTTTTTTAGGAGTTATGCGCTTGAGAAGCTGCATACCTATTGAAAAGGGTTCAAATCAAAATAGTTGCCTACCACTTCATATGTGATATGGAAAGGCAAGAGCCCATATCTTAAGATTTGGGGTTGTCCGGCCTATGTCTAAAAGAAAAATCTGGACAAGCTCGAGGCAAGGTCAGTTATGTAGAACTGGAATGGTTCCAGCTATACAAACTACAGCTGATGATTTGATAGAACCAAAGGATTCAATAGTCACCGACGAACCTCAGCCTCTCCGCCGATCTAGTAGGGTTCCTCACCCACCCGAGAGATACTTCAATTTCTCTATGACAGTGGGAGCGAGGATTGCATCATGAGATGATGACCCAACTAGCTTCGAGCTGGCCATCAGGAGTGGGACTCTGTAAGAATGGCTGGATGCTTAGCGATCTGAGATGGAATCCTTATACACCAACAAAGTATGGACTTTGGTTGCTATATCTGAAGGGTTAAATCCCCATCAGGAGCAAGTATATATTGAGAAGATTACTTGGTGTATATGGAAAAGTTGAGACTTTCGAAGCTAGACTTGTTAATGGTTTGCATCATTGACCAGGCATGGAAAATGATGAAACCTTTTCTAAGGAGCTATGCTTAAGTCCATCCAGATCCTACTTGCCACGGCTACATACCATGACTACGATATCTGGCGGTTGGGTGCCATGACTGCTTTTCTAGATGGTGTTTTAAAAGAGTGCGTTTATAAGTACACAGCCAGAGGGCCTCGTAGACAGTGGGAGCAGCGGAAACGTGTGCAAGATGTTTTATGTGATAAAGCAGGCATCGCGGAGTTGGAACGTCTGTTTTGATGTGTTAGTCAAAGAGTTTGACATCATCAAAATGGTAGATAAACCTTGTATATACAAAAGGGTAGTAGGGAGTATGGTAGTGATTTTCGTAGAGTACGTGGATGACATACTCTTGATAGGGAAAGGGTTTCCTATGCTACACTCGATCAATCTCCACTTATCACAATGATTCTCCGTATATGATCAAACTGAAAACCTACTAAATCCTGGGTTTTGGATCTATGAGATAGATCTAATTGGATGTTAGGATACTCACTAGTTGTAGTGAGATGGTATCAGTTAATCCTGGGGAGAATCACTGGAAAGGTTCCAGGGTGATAAGGACGACTGAAAGTCAGTCACAGGCATTGTCTTTACCCTCAGTAAAGGGACGGTATGTTGGAAGAGTTCCAAGCTAGATACCGTGGCATACTAGACGATAAAGGCTAGATACATCGCTACTTAAGATGCTACCAAAGAGACAGTCTGGGTGTATATTAGTTCATGAGATGAACTTCGTTCCTCCCATTGTGTGACAATGGAATTGTGGCTTATGCCAGGAACGTCCGTCCCATCAGTGATCCAGACATATTCTAAGGCAGTATCACTTGATCATGGAGATGGTTGATCTCCAGGCTGATCGAGGTTAGGAGAGCAGACTCAGAGGACAACACGGCGGATCCACTCACAAAGGCCTTTTCCCAGAGAGAGATTTTTATGGGATGGTTGAGTATGAGATACTACAACCACTGCTACATATGGCCCTAGTGCAAGTGGGAGATTGTTAGTTATATGTATGCCCTAGAGGCCATTACTGTACATAGGATGTATATTGTAGTGGATGCTGGGACATATATAGGGAGGACTTTCTTGCTCGACATGATAGTATGCTATCTGGTTACTCTTTACCTTAACGTGTATACTGATTGTCTCTCTGTTACATGTTGGTAAAGCCCTTAGGATGTGTACTTGACTACCTGGACTATGATGCGGATCATACTAGTGGGGACATGGTAGTCCACAAGTACATCCTTCAAGGTCCCTAGTCGTGGGTGTATCGAGACGGGGCATCGATATACCAGAGTAGACTAGCGTATACCTTCTCGACCCATACAGATGGGTGATGGATGATCCCATATCCATTGGTGTTTGACATCAGAGATGATATACGGGTGCTCAGTGGAGACTGGGTACACTGGACGGACTCGTCGAGAACTCCCAGATGGTATTATACCTCACGTCAGATGGCAGTTCTCTGGTGACACTGGTACAGGTTAGTCTGTAGACCCGAGATAGTCATAGAGTCTTGTGTGATTCCCACTGTGCTTTGATTCTACCTTACCACGTCCAAGAGGGCGTGCAAAACGGTGGTTTTTGGGTACAGTCCCGAATCACATGGAGGCAATGAGCGATAGGAGGGGATTCGTCTCTCCCAGTATAGGGAGTTGATGTTGCGCTGTGTTCGATTGGCTATAACCGGAAATCCCTGGCCAGGGTTGCTGAGATTTACTGGTAAGTGTTACCAGTAGTTTCTCGAACTGTTATAGACCTCATATCGACATGACTTATCGAGCTACTGGGGTCTGACGTTTACCACCCCTAGGCGAGATATGCGACATATCAGACAATCAGACCGGACTGTACGGTAAGTGTTACTGGTTGGATTCACAGGAGTGTGAGCGGGCTTGCTCGTCGATCTTCTAATCGCTCAATACCTGGGTGGCCGTTACGTTTAGCAGACCGCTTGCGGCTTGTGGGTGTTTGATATGATCGTCACCTGCTGCCGGCGTATTGACGAGTCTTTAGAGTCCTACACAGAGGTTTCCTGGATCAAGCGAAACGAAATTGGAGCGTATATGAGATATGTGCAGGATCGAGAATGATACCAGTATGTGATACTGTATTCGATTCTCATGATTTGTGACATTGATCGGTTATATGTGATATAGCCGGGTTATCGGATCAAGTGTTGATTCGATAAGTTGTTACTATTGATATTAGTCGGTTATATGTGATATGACCGGACATTAAATCAAGTATTGATTTAATGATTTAATGTATAATTATATATTAGATATATTACTTTACATTGACTAATATTGTTCACTTTAGATGGATTTTCTCACTTGAAGTGCACATTGTATATATGATATAGTTTTGTGCACTAGTTTGTATCATGTTTGATGATACATGCAAACTTGGGTTTGTGTAAGACTTAAACCATGTTTAGTGAATGGTTAGGGTTTCATTTGCCTTATTTGTTTATTTCATTTATTTATTTTTGGCAAGAAACTAAAACAAAATGGTGGTGGCATTCTCATTTTGACTTGAAGCTTCTTAACTTTATCTACCATTTTGTTTTTTCCTTTGACCCTAACCATTCACCTAACTATAGTTTATTCTCTACACTTAACCATGGTTGATAAAATGATAAGAATGACTTTATTTTTCCATTTATTCATATTCTTATCATATTATCTTCTTCTTCTTCTTCTTCTTCTTCAAGAAGAAAGAAGCTTGCTAGCTTCAATGGTGTCTTGAGAAAAAGAGTGAGAAATCCAATTCTAAAGTGAACCGACTTCCTATTTCTTCATCCTCTACCACTTGCCAAGTAGTATAGGGTGTTTTCTTCACAAGTTTCATAACTTGGTGAAGTTGGAGCTTGATCTTGAGTTGCCTCGACGTAGATCATCTTCGGCATCGAAGTCGACGACCTAGCCTGCCCATTTCTCCGATGAAGCCGACGCTAGAGTCCGGGATCCGATGATCGCAGCGAAGGCACATCATCACGGAGCTATGGAGGTGGAGGACCGGATCTACAAAGGTTGTATTTTCCGTTCTCTCTTAGTTAAGTTGTTAACTAGTTGCATGTTTCGCCTTAAACTCTAGTCAACGATCGCATTAGGGTTTCTCGGCACCGAAATTTTTTGAATTTGGCATGGTTGATGCCTTGTGAGACCTCATTAGTGTGCCTAGGAACCCTACAATTCTTATGATCCGTCACGAGTTTACTTTAGTTGATGCCATATCTTTTTATTGGATTAAACATTTAGTTTAAATGTTTAGTGGAGGAAAATGTGAGTGCAAGTTTTGTCCATATGCATCATTTCATGCCACATGCACATGGTGACTCATGGTCTTGGTTTATGTGACCATTATTGTGACATGGATTGATTTTGGGGGCTAATTATGCTTAGTGGGGGATATTTTGGAGAGAGAGGGCAGCCAAGTATTGGCTTAGGATTTTTGGTTATTGATATATCTATCTCTCTCTCAAAAATATCACACACACAACATAAGCCATTTCACTTCTTCTTCTTCTCTTGAGCTCACATTCTCCTTTAATGGCTTCTTCTTCAACCTCCACCCATTCCTCTCATGAGTTGAGAATCCATAGGTGCCTTGAGACAAAGCGATCACACACATTCTCTACTTCATCTTGGACATGTCGGCTAGCAAACTTCATGTTCGAGTTGCTTCGGTTTTGAAGCGGGAACTTGTAAAAAGATTCCTTGACGTGGTGCCATTTCGACGAGGAGACCGGAGACCGAGCTTGATCGGAGATGCCGTGAGGAGCTACAGATGGTGGCTAAAGACCGAAGGACACGGATCGATCGGTATAGCCATTCTAACTTCTTTGTTGTTAGCTAATTTACGGTTAATGGAACGATCCGGGTGAAAGTCTGCGTTAGCGCCAGTTTATAAAAGTTTTTGTTCTGCGCTTGGCCTCGGATTGACGGTCGGGGTGCTACCGTACACTTACATGGTATCAGAGCCACGCCATTAACACATACTAGCTTATTCTAACATGTTTAAAACATCGATCAAATGAAATTTCCAAAACCGCAATTCCAAATTTCAAGTTTCTGTCGAATTTTTAAACTGGTCTAAAAATTATTTTGGGTATGTCAGAAAATCGTGCAGGCTTTTTTAAGACTACTGAAGAAATTTGGTCGACTGAACCCACAAGACTGCCGCGGAACCGCCGCACAAGCCATGTGTTGGCCGCGGTTCTTCTGCCGTCTTGGGGCAACAGTGTACCATTTTTATTCTGGGTGTGCTTCATATGGAATTGTGGTTTCTGGAATATTTTGTTTGGGCCCAGATTTGTTAGAGTACTGAATTTGTGCTTGGGGCCCACTTCGGGAAGTTTTGTCGATCGAAATTTAAAATACGTTAGTTCACAGTGCTTACATTATATTTGCGACCGTGAATGTCATTCGCGCGGTAAATATTGTCTAATTGCTATAGTCCTTTTAGACGGGTTTGCGAACGTGACATTCGCGTTGATGTTCTGTGTTGTGCTGTGATGTTAGATGGATCGTCGTGGTGGATAGCTTGGGTGCAATGTTAGTACAGTTTAGTTTTATTTGTACATTTGATATTACGGGGCGAGCGTCCGACATGTGGACTGCCATCATTGCCAGTTTGTATATTATTTGTTTGGGCCACGACTCGGTTGAGGTCGATGTCACCATTGTATATTATTTTCTTTTCTATACAAGGATTACCCTGCAGAGGAGTGCACGAATAGCCGGGTTCTAGAGGGCAACGAGTCCACATCTCATGGCGTTGAGACGGAGGGGATCTTACTCTAGAATTGGAGGGTTATTCGCCTCACTCGTAGGGGGTATAGGTTGACCCACGGAGGGGTGCTCAAGTTACCGGATTCCGTGAAGTGCCGCTTGGCCCATTCACGTTGTTGAAGGGGGTTGCCTCGCTTCTGGTTTTGGCGGGTAACTTGTCGCGCTCGTAGGGGTCTAGGTTTCATTGCACAGGCTATCCACACGACAGGGAACGCTGGGTCTCATTTATGGCTCAAGTGAAACCCGGGGATCCAAGATTATCCACCATTCTGTGTTACTTCTGTGATGTTTCTGTGATGTTGCTTTATATCATGCCTGGGACGAATGTTATATATATCTTTATATATACTAGTAGATGTTGTATATGTTTTGCACACGCGCTAGTCCAGTCCCCGCTCTGTCGTTAGTTAAGTAACCTAACGGGTGATGACGGGACCCAGTGGTGAATGCGGATGGCATATACGTATATTTTATTTTTCGTTCTTTTCTGGTGTGATATGTTAATTGATGGGATTGCGTTGATTCTGATCAATGCGAGAAAAACAAATCTATTTGATGTTGTTGGAACCAATTTTAAAAACTGACATTACAGACATACGCTTTTGCTTTGCACAGTGGTATTCGGTTATGAATATCCAGCACCTCATTCGACGAGGCAAGGGCCGAGATCCCCTCATCGGGAGTGGCCCCTTGAGTAAAAGTTTGCGTCAACGTAATAACTTCACTATAGTCGATTATTTTTTGCTTTGCATCGTGGTATTCAGTTTGGAATATCCTGCACCTCATTCGACGAGGAAAGAGCTGAAATCCCTTCACCGGGAGTGACCTCTTTAGCAAAGGTTTTCGCAACTATATATTTATAAAAGCTATCAGGTTCCTTCAACGATATCAAGTTCATTACGTTAAAGGTTTTTCGCCAAAAACCATTCGTAGCCTTCCGTCATTTCAGATGGGTAGCACTTTGTAAGTGCACGGCGGCGCCTCGGCCGTCAATCCGAGGCCAAAATGCGGAAACGATACTTTACTTTAACTTTTGAACCGGCACCACCGCGCACTAAAATCCCGGATCGGACCATTAATCTAATCCTAGCTAACTAGAGAAGGGGTAGAGAGATATACCGAGCGATCCGTGTCCTTCGGTCTTCTCGTCGTCGTCCCGATCTCCTCGCGGAATCTCCGGTCTTCAGCTCCTCGTCGGAAGGGCACCACATCGCCGGGTTCTTTTACGGGCTCCCACCTCTGGACCGAGGCAACTCGGGCACGAAGTTGGCGAGCCGACGTGCCCAAGAAGTGCTGTAGATGAAGTGTAGAACTCTATGTTTCATGGGGTTGTAAGGAGGTTGCCTTTTGGTGGAGGAAATGAACTATCAACTTTTGTGGTGGCTTTTGGGAATTTTGTAGTAAGCAAACGAGAACAAAAAATTCCCTCACAAAATAAAACCCTCACCTCTCAAGAAGTGGCCGGCCTCATCCAAGAAAGAATGAGAATGGGAGTGAGCCAAAAGAATAATGCAAGAGGGAGAAAAAAATGATGGTGAGAAGAAATGATAAGGAATCCAATGATCACAACCTACTCCCATCATATCACCAAAGGTCAAACAATCATGAACCTAAGAAAGTCGAGGGATGGTGGAACCATCATGAAACCATCATGATGCAACAATATGCAAAGACCACCCTCCACAATGCTAATTTGCACAATTGCAAATAAGCCCTCCTCCACCAATTTTCAGCAAAGAAAAGATACAAAGGAAAATGGCCGAAACGGAAAGCAAACTAGCAACTCCAAAAAATCGATTCCGTAATAAGTTACAGGAAAACCCCGCTACTGTATATACATACCTGCATTTGTATTGCGACCGAATACAAATGCAATGAGACAAAATCGACACTGTACTATACTAGGATCCGGCTTAAACCAAAGCCCGCTGGTATTATCCGTCCGATCATGATCCGTGCAATACCGCACGTACATGATCGAACCCTTCCATATCTCCATACGGCCTCTACAGCGTTTCGCCCGAAACTTGAGAAAACGGTCTGTGGGGAACTCTAAAGACTCGTCAATCCCTTGGCTGTGGATTTAACCACTAGCACGTCAGAGGTATTAGCCATATGTAACGGGCTACCAGGTATTTGTAGGGTTCCTAGGCACACCCATGAGTTCCCACAACAGATCAAACATGCTAAAATCAAAATTTTTCTATGTGCCAAGTAACCCTAAGCAAGATCGTAACTAGAGGATAGGCGAAACAATATAAGTTAACAACTTAACTAAGAGTGAACGGAAAATACAACCTTTGTAGATCCGGTCCACCACTTCTCTAGCTCCGTGATGACGTCCCTTCACTGCGATCACCGGGTCCCGGATTCTCGCGGTGGTTTCATCGAAGAAATGATCGGGCTAGGTCGATGACTTCGATGCCGAAGATGATCTACGTCGAGGCAACTCAAGATCAAGCTCCAACTTCACCAAGTCATGAAACTTGTGAAGAAAACACCCTATACTACTTGGCAAGTGGTAGAGGATGAAGAAATAGGAAGTGGGTTCACTTTGGATTTGGATTTCTCACTTGGAATCATCACTTAGACATTTTCAAGAAAAGTTTTTCTTTCTTCTTGAAGAAGAAGAAGAAGAAAGAATAAGAATGAATTATTTTCAAAAAGAAAATGAAGTGATATCTATCATTTAGCAACCATGGGTGAGTTAAAAAATGTAGAGAATAAACTATGGTTCAAGTGAATGGCTAGGGTTAAGGAAAGAAACAAAATGGTCAAACTATTCAAAGCTTCATGAAGCTTCAAAGAAAATCCAAAGTTAGCCACCATTTTATTTCTTTCTCAAATGAATAAATAAATGAATAAGCAAATAAAGCAAATGAAACCCTAACCATTAACTAACCATGGTTTAATTCAAACATACACCCAAGTTTGCATGTATCATCAAACATGATACAAACTTGTGCACAAAAATATATCACATATACAATGTGCACAAACAAGTGAGAAAAACATCTTAAGTGAACCAATATTAGTTAATGTAAAGTAATATATCAAATATATAATTATACATTAAATCATTAAATCAACACTTGATTTAACGATCCGGTCACATCGCATATGACCGACTAATATCCAATGTATCGACTTATCGAATCAATCCTCGATTCGATAACTAGGTTATATCGCATACAACCAATCGATACATTCATCGCGAGAATAGAATACGGTATCACATACACGCATTATTCTCGGTCCCGCACATATCTCATATGCGCTCCTATTTCGTTTCGCTTGAGCCAGGAAACCTCTGTGTAGGACTCTAAAGACTCGTCAACACGCCGGCAGCAGGTGATGATCATATCAAACACCCACAAGCCGCAAGCGGTCTGCTAAACGTAACGGCCACCCTGGTATTGAGCGATCAGAAGATCAACGAGCAAGCCCGCTCACACTCCTGTGAATCCAACCAGTAACACTTACCGTACAGTCCGGTCTGATCGTCTGATATGTCGCATATCTCGCCTAGGGGTGGTAAACGTCAGACCCCAGTAGCTCGATAAGTCGTGTCGATATAAGGTCTATAACAGTTCGAGAAACTACTGGTAACACTTACCAGTAAATCTAAGCAACCCTGGCCAGGGATTTCCGGTTATAGCCAATCGAACACAGCGCAACATCAACTCCCTATACCGGGAGAGACGAATCCCCTCCCATCGCTCATTGCCTCCATGTGATTCGGGACTGTATCCAAAAACCACCGTTTTGCACGCCCTCTTGGACGTGGTAAGGTGGAAATCAAAGCACTGTGGGTATCACACAAGACTCTATGACGATATCGGGTCTACAGACTAACCTGTACCAGTGTCACCAGAGAACTGCCATCTGACGTAAGGTATAATACCATCTGGGAGTTCTCGGCGAGTCCGTCCAGTGTACCCAGTCTCCACTGAGCACCCGTATATCATCTCTGATGTCAAACACCAATGGATATGGGATCATCCATCGCCCATCTGTATGGGTCGAGAAGGTATACGCTAGTCTACTCTGGTATATCGATGCCCCGTTTCGATATACCCACGACTAGGGACCTTGAAGGATGTACTTATGAACTACCATGTCCCCACTAGTATGATCTGCATCATAGTCCAGGTAGTCAAGTACACATCCTAAGGGCTTTTCCAACATGTAACAGAGAGACAATCAGTGTACACGTTAAGGTAAAGAGCAACCAGAGAGCATACTATCATGTCGAGCAAGAAAGTCCTCCCTATATATGTCCAAGCATCCACTACAATATACATCTTATGTATAGTAATGGCCTCTAGGGCATACATATAACTAACAATCTCCCACTTGCACTAGGGCCATCTGTAGCAGTGGTTGCAGTATCTCATACTCAACCATCCCATAAATGTCTCTCTCTGGGAAAAAGCCTTTGTGAGTGGATCCGCCGTGTTGTCCTCTGAGTCTACTCTCCTAACCTCGATCACCCTGGAGATCAACTATCTCCATGATCAGGTGATGCTGCCTCAGAATATGTCTGGGTCACTGATGGGACCAGGGTTCCTGGGCCAAAGCCTCTCTTCCATTGTCACACAATGGTAGGAACCTAGTTCATCTCATGAACCACTATACACCCAAACTGCCTCTTTGGTAGCATCTTTAATAGCGATGTTACCAGCCTTTATCGTCTAGTTTGCCACGGTATCTAGCTTGGAACTCTTCCAACATACCGTCCCTCCACTGAGGGTAAAGACTATGCCTGCGACTGACATTCAGTCGTCCTTATCACCCTGGAACCTTTCCAGTGATTGTCCCCAGGATCAACTGATACCATCTCACTACAACTAGTGAGAATCCTAATATCCATTTAGATCTATCTTATAAATCCAAAACCCAGGATTTAGGAGGTATCACTTTGATCCTATACGGAGAATCTATGTGATAAGAGGAGATCGACCGATCGTAGCATAGGAAACTCCTTACCTATCAAGAGTATGTCATCCACGTACTCTACGAGGATCATTACTATACTCCATACTACCCTTTTGTACATACTAGGTTCATCTACCATTTTGATGAAGTCAAACTCTTTGACTACCACATCAAAACAGATGTTCCAACTCCGCGATGCTTGCTTTATCCTGTAAAGCAACTTGCACACGTTTCCGCTGATCCTACTGTTTACGAAGCCCTCTGGCTGTGTTCTTATAGACGTTCTCTTCTAAATCATTATTTAAAAAAGCAGTCATGGCACCCAACCACCAGATATCGTAGTCATGGTATGTAGCAATGGTAAGTAGGATCTGGATGGACTTAAGCATAGTCCTTGGAAAAGGTTTCATCATTATCCACGCTTGGTTGATGACGAAAACCTTTAACAAGTCTAGCTTTGAAAGTCTCAACTTTTCCATCTACACCAAGTAATCTTCTCAAGATATACTTGCTCCGCCCCGATATACCGACATGATGTGGTGTATGCGGAAGAATAATGCTGAGAGAGAATCTCATTCTCCTTTAGAATAATCCAGGAATTCCGTGCTCAAGTATTCTCCTCTCTGATCACATCAAAGGACATAATACTTATACCCGTATTTTGGTTCTCTACTTCTAACTTATATTCTGTGAATATCTCAAAAGGTTCGGACTTGTGTTTCAACAGGAACATATGTCTGAATCTTAAGAGATCATCAGAGAATGTAATGAAGTACAAAGAACCGGTCTTGGCATGTGTAGACAGGGGACCTACATACATCAACATGTATCATCCCAATGTTGGAGATAGTGCCCTCATAGTCAATTATTGGATCACAGGTACGTGATTGCAGTGATTGCGGAGGACCTATACCGGTAGGACAGTCTTACTCGAGATGATAGTATGCTATCTGGTTTGCCTTTATCAGTCGTGTACATGATCAGGTGACTGATTACATGTTACACTTTGATAGAGCCCTTAGGACCTTGCTTTACCACCAACAGTATGATGGCGATCATATACGTGAGAGTTGGGTGGTTTATACGCATATCCTTGATTTTGGTCCCTAGTCGTGGGAGTTTCGAGATAGGGCATCGATACTCCGGAGTAGACTAGTGTGTACAGTCGAGACCCCGACGAGGGGCGGTGGCCGGTCTCACAAGCCACTGGTGTCAGTTGGATCACCTAAGATGTATACATGTGCTCATTGGGTTATGAGTACACCGGACAGGACTCGCCGGGAATCTGCTAGTTAGTATTATATCTACCGTCAGATAGCAGTTCCCTGGTGACATATGTACAGGTTAGTTCATCGACCTGAGGTCGTCATTTGTCTCGTGTGAGTTCCCACCGTGCTTTGATTTCTACCCTACCACGGCTCAAAGGAGTCGTGCAAACAGGTAGCTTTTGGGTACAGTCCCGAGCCATATGGAGGCACGTGAGCGGATCGGCAGAGGATTCGTCTCTCCCGGTATTGGGGGCGAGGTCGTGCTGTGTCTAGGAGAGCCATTACACAAAGTCCATGGCTATGGCAGGAGATTTACTGGTAGGTACTCCAGTAGTATCTCAGGGTGTTATTGGGGTTCACTCCGACATGACTTATACTGCTATTGGGGGTCTGGCGTTACTAGCCCCCTAGGCAGATATGCGATACTCATAGACGAACGGACCGGACTGTATATACATTGTCACTGTTAGGCTCAGTAGGGTTTTCCGGATGAGTGCGCTCATCGGCATCCCTTGAGGTCAGTCCATGGGCAACCGTTACGCATTGCTAGTGCCGCTGACGGTTTGTGGTTAAACCCACTGCCAGGGTACTGACGAGTCATTAGAGTCCCCCACAGACAGTTTCCCAAGTTCGGGCGAAACGTTGTAGAGGCCGTATGGTTTTATGGCAGGGTTCGGAAAATGCACGTGCATTTTCGCACGTGTTATTTTTCGGGCAGATGATACTGGTCTGCTTTGGTTTAAGCCGGATCCGAGTATTATATTGAGTAGGTATAATATCTTTGTCTCAGTTGCATTTGTATTCGGTCGTAATACAAATGCGGGTATATTTATACAGTTTCGGGGTTGTCCTGAAATTCGTTTCAGGATCACTTTTGGAAGTTGCCAGTTTCCAGTTTTCTATCAGCCGTCTTTTAACATTCGGTTAAAGACGGATTTATCTTTTCTTGGATGAGGTGAGTCAGTGTTCTAGAAGTTTCTGGAAGTGATGACAAGGATGGTGACTAGGTTCATGACTCATCTTTGCATTTATTAAATGGTGACTAGGTTTTAGTGACTCATTGTTTTAATTAATACCTTTTGGATTGCTTAAGATCTTTTGTGATGATAAGGTTCATTCTTGTGGTCACCCCCCTTCTCCTACGGTCACCCCCTCTCCATATATGAGGCCGGCCACCTCTCTCTCTCTCTCTCTACTTGATGTTTTCATTTGTAGAAAAGATATGATAGTATTTGGGGTGTATGGAATTCACAGCTCATTTCATTCCATCATCCGATTCCCTCGGCAACTTCATTAACCGATCGTCCACGGATTTGGACGAAGTGAGACAAAGTCATCTACTCATTCTCTACATCATTCTTGGTCGTCTCTTTTAGCAAACTTGACGATCGAGTTGCCTCAAGTCAGAGGCGGGAGCCCGTTTAAAGAATCGGTGATGTGGTGCCACCTCGACGAGGATATCGGAGATCGACGAGATCGGAGCAGCTGCAACGGAGCGTGGGATGATGGTTGAAGAACGAAGGACTCAGATCGTTCGGTATAACCTTTCTACACTCTTTACAGTTTGTTAGTTTAGCAATAATGGTAGATCCGGGTTAAAGTATACGATAGCGCCAGTTTAAAAGTTTTTGTTCCGCATTTGGCGTCTGTAGACTGCCGGGGCGCTAGCGTAGACTTACATTGGTATCAGAGACTCACCATTTTGCTATACTAACTTGTGCTAATGCGTTTAAAACATCGATCCGACCGGAAATCAAAAATCACAAAAATATAGCCTAACAGTTTCTGTCGATTTTAGATGGTCTGCTAAAATTTTTCTACACATCTCAGAATACTGTGCAGGCTTTTCTAAGAACCACGACAAAATTTAGGCACGTGACCCCACCAAACCGCCGCGGAAACGCGGTCAAACCCATGGTTTGACCGCGCATCCGCGGCCACGTGGTGAGCTCGTGCTCCCAAATTTTGTCAGTGGGTTCTTCTCTGGAATTTGTGGTTTTTGGTAAATGGTAAATATCGTTTTGGCCCAGATTTTGTTACTGTTCACCAGTAATCCGTGGGGCCCACTTTTTGATATTTAGTCGATCGAAATTTAAACATGTTAGTTTACAGTGCTTACATTATATCTCCGACCGGGAATGTCATTTGATCGGTAAACCGCGTCTGATTGCTATAGTTCTTTTAGACGGGTTTGCGAACGTGACATTCGCGTTGATGTTCTGTGTTGTGCTGTGATGTTGCGGATTTGTCGTGGTGGATAGCAGTGTGCAATGGTAGTACAGTTTGAGTTTATTTGTACATTTGATATTGCGGGGCGAGCGTCCAACTTGTGGACAGCCGTCACTGCCTGTTGTATAATATTCTTTTAGGGCACGACCAGGTTGCGGTCGATGTACCTATTGTACTATTTTTCATTACTGTACTAGGTTTTGCCCCGCGACGGAGTGCACGGATAGCCGGGTTCTGGGGGGCAACGGGTCCTCATCTCATGGCTTTGAGAGGCAGAGGGGTCCCACTCTAGAATTGGCAGACTATTCGCCGCACTCGTAGGGGGTACAGGTTGACCCAAGGAGGGGTGTCCAAGCTTACCGGATTCCGTGAAGTGTTGGGTGGTCCATTCACTATGCTGTAGGGGGCTGCCTCGCTTCAGGTTTTGGCGGGTAACTTGCCGTACCCGTAGGGGTCTAGGTTTCATTGCACAGGCTATCCACACGACAGGGGAACGTCGAGTTTCAGCAGCGGCTCTGTGAAACTCGGGGATCCCAGATTATCTGTATTGTTCTGTGATGCTTATTACTTTTCTGTAATGTTGCATACTATCACGCCTGGAGTGATTATTGTATATTGGTTTATATACTATTAGATGTTGTATATGTTTTACACCCGTGCTAGTCCAGTCCCCGCTCTGTCGTTAGTTAAATAACCTAACGGGTGATGACGGGACCCAGTGACGAATGCGGATGGCATATACGTACATTTTATTTTCGTTCTTTTCTGGTGTGATTGATTGATGGGACTGCGTTGATTCTGATCAATGCAAAGTAAAACAAACCTGTTTGCAGTTGTTGGAACAAATTTAAAAAGTGTTGTTACAAAGACGTTTCCTTTTGTTATGCATAGCGATATTCAGTGGAATATCCTGCACCTCATTCGACGGGGCAAGGGCCGATATCCCTTCACCGGGACTGACCCCTTGGGCAGAAGTTTGCGTCAGAGTAATAACTTCACTATAGTCGATTACAAGTTGCTTTGCATAGCGGTATTCAGTGGAATATCCTGCACCTCATTCCACGAGGAAAGAGCCGAGATCCCTTTACCGGGAGTGACCTCTTTAGCAAAAGGTTTTCGCCACTATATTTTAAAAAGCTATCAGGTTCCTTCAGCGATATCAAGTTCACTACGTTAAAGGTTTTTCGCCAAAAACCATCCGTAGCCCTCCGTCATTTCATATGAATGGTCAGTAGTATTCAAGCTATGTTGGTCTAGCCCTTAGCTAGGACATAGTGATTGGTAGCTGCTGGGGTGTTCACATGTTGCATAGATAGATGCGTTGGTTTGGGACAGTCGTACAACCTTGTTGGCCCTTCGTCAAGGGCGAGTACGGGTGGGTTCAAATTAACAAGATAATGATGGAAAGAACTTGACATGTGACTTATGGTGGGCTGGCCCTTAGTCACGATCATAAGAGCATGGGGCTAAAACTATATCGGGAGTTTCTAAAGAAACTGAAACTTGCCAAGTATGCGCATACCTTCTGGAGTATGAGTAACATGGATGCATTCCATCACGTTATCATGCGATGAGAGTTGGATCCCGATTCCCACTGATGAGTTGGTTTACTCTTCGGGTGATCCCGATTGATTCTTCTTTAGGTTTGGAGGAGAATTTGACAGGACAGTGGGAGGTTTCCGGATTAGATAAAGTTATGACAATTCTGATCGAGGTTAGAGTGCACGCAGAGTGTTTCTTTTCTCTCTCTCTTTGGCAGCGACCTTTGACCGACCCTAGACTATGACTCAGTGACCAAGTTGACCGAACCTTCTTAAAATACTGGCTTTTGGATTGTCTGAGTTGCATAAGTCATTGCCACTCCTTCTTTTACCCTTTGAATTTCTCAGAACACCCGTATTACTACGGATATCCACTTCCATTGGATAGATCCATCGTATGGTTATATACGAACTCGAAGGGACTTCTTCGAGGATGGATCCAGGTTCAGGAGAAATAGAATTGGTTTATTCAGTTGTCTTTTATTATCACCTTCTCTCAGGTTGCGAGAGCTCCTTGGTTTAGGAGAGTACACCTATTACGCTTATTGGATAGTCTTATTCCAAACCATAGGCTGGTGCCGAAAGGTAGGGAATGAAGAAAACCAATTAGCCTAAGTAGGGTGTGCAGAAGGTAATATGTAAAGACAAAATAAAGGGATTAGAAAGAGGGCAAAGTAAATTGCGACTGATATCATTCACGACCAAAACCGCGTACTTCATCGCCACTCCTATTTCACTTTTAAAAGAATAAGGTATTATTCAGTTGTCTTTTATCATCACCTTCTCTCAGTTGCGAGTACTCCTTGGTTTAGGAGGGTACACCTATTATGCTTACTGGATAGTCTTCTTCCAAACCATAGGCTGGTGCCGAACGGTAGGGAAGAAAGAAAACCATTTAGCCTAACGATGGTGTACAGAAGGTAACGACTAAAGACAAATAAAGGGATTTGGAGATATGGCAATAAAATATACGGTTGAAGTCATGAATTGGATTTTGGAAGAGGCATTGCTATGAATACCAGGATACCCCTACGAAACATTTTCATGTTTCAGTGCATTGTTAAAAGAAAAACTGTTTGCCCGATTAGACACTTACTCCAAGGGTATGTATTTACCAGGTTTCATTCTCATATCTGTATGGTTTTACAGATGATGAGTGGGAGTAAGATATTGGGAATTAGGTGATCATCCTCAATATATCGGAATTCGTTGCAATTGGTGATATTTGAGGAAATCGCCAGGGTACAGTTTTCAACCTACAACGTACAGGTTATGAGTTGTTTAACTCAGCGGACTTATACAGAGTATTGTATGTTGTCCAGTGTCCATCAGGACAAAGGGGTAAGTCCTCGTACTATGTTCTGTTTACTTATAACTTCTCTAGTATTTAGACAAGTGTTTCGTAGAAATACAAGGTCTAAGTTTTGAGAAGTTGTGGGTATAAGAATAAAGTAGAGAACCAGGTATCACAAGTATCGGGATTCTTCAAAGAGATCGAAGATGTAGATTCTCGTGATTGGTATTCAGATGATAGTGATGGTTTTGAGAAACGTGTTTCTCTTTCAGGTTACTCATAATTGGATGGATTCCTAAGTTGAGTAATGCTGAATAGCCTCTTTTCCATTAAAGATGAAATGCACTGGAGACAGCTGCATGTTTTGAATATGGTTCCAATTAAATAAGTGCCAAAGTTTCTATATTAGATATAGAATAGTTCATACCTTAAAAGATATTAAGGTACGGGGAGTTGTCCAGCTTATGCTTAAAACCAGACTCTGGATAACTCAGGGCACGTTTCTGTAATGGCTGTTCGTGGGTTGACCCTGGCTATGACGAGGGTTGATATTCTACCATTTGGAAGATCAATAGTGATATTGTTCTTGACTCGCCACAGTTTTAGTAAAATGGATCTTTTTCAGAAAACAGTAGTGGGAGTATGGTAGAACTGGAAGTGATTCCAGAACCGCGAACGATTACGAAAAATTTAATAGGACCTATACATTCAATCAGGTTTGACATTCCAATAGCCACTCCGCAGGTATGGTAGGTAACCTCAGACGCCCGAAAGGTACTTCGGTAGCCTCAGAGACTGTGACAGGGAGGTTCTTATCTACCAAGACTTGACACTACTGTTGTTCCAGGATATGAGACCCGGTAGGAGGGTTGTCGTAGTCAGTGGGAGCAGCGGAAGCATAGTGGGCAAGATGCTTATATCTATTTGTAGACTTGAGCAGTTATAGCGGAGATAGATCATCTAATTTTGATGTGACAGTCATGGGTTTGACTTCAATCAGAATAGAGGATGGATCAGTTAAGAAGGTAGTAGGGTGTGATGTCATGGTATCTGGATGACATACACAGAGTAGGAAGTAAAATTCCTATACTACGATCGGTTGTACTGTGGTTGTCACACAGTTGTTTCTCCAGACAGGATATGGATATAATATTTGACATTCTGGTTTCTGGATCTATGGCTTTAGATCTGGAATTGGGTAGTTTCCCAATGTGAGTACTTTGACAGTATTCTAATGGTTTTTGGAATAGTTGACTCCTAGCATGGTGGTGTACCTGCAGGTGATGGAGTCACCCTCTCTAAAGGTGTCGTACAGACTAAAGGGGAGAGGGATGAGCATGATTGGCAGATCACTTGCTTAGGCAATTGAGTCAATCATGAGATGTCAAGTACCACACCAAATGTTGGTTTTGCACTAGATGCAATAAGTTTGTATTAATCCAATCCTGGAGAAATATAAGGAAGCAGTTTTAGAACATAAGTACATGTTCTACGGATTTGATGACGGCAGCCTCCTTCGGGAGACGATTATCATTCCAGGCTTCAAAGATGACATGGTTGACAGAGTGATTGTCAGAGTTATAGTTTTCCCTCTGACGAAGAGGGACAGTATTATGGACAGGTGGTCCAAGAGGATACTGTGGGTGGCATGGTGCCGGATACTGATTAGGTTCAGTGATCGATACAGTCTAAGATGTTTGGATTTGGAGTTCATTTATGAACTAAGTCCCATCAGATATCCAGACAAATTCTAAGACAGGTGTTACTCATTTCGGGAGATGGTTTTCTCCGCGAACTTGAGATTAAGAGAGATATAGAAAGAAACTTCTAGGCGGATCCACTCACTAAGGCTATTTCTCGAACACAATAGTTTTACAAACGGGCTTTGTGATACTGATTAGTAGAGGAGTTGGATGTTCGGTTTCACACGGGCTGTGAGTAGTCGACATCGCAATAATTATCCTTGAGTGCAAGTGGGAGATTGTTGGAGATAGTGCCCTCATAGTCAATTATTGGATCACAGGTACGTGATTGCAGTGATTGCGGAGGACCTATACCGGTAGGACAGTCTTACTCGAGATGATAGTATGCTATCTGGTTTGCCTTTATCAGTCGTGTACATGATCAGGTGACTGATTACATGTTACACTTTGATAGAGCCCTTAGGATCTTGCTTTACCACCAACAGTATGATGGCGATCATATACGTGAGAGTTGGGTGGTTTATACGCATATCCTTGATTTTGGTCCCTAGTCGTGGGAGTTTCGAGACAGGGCATCGATACTCCGGAGTAGACTAGTGTGTACAGTCGAGACCCCGACGAGGGGCGGTGGCCGGTCTCACAAGCCACTGGTGTCAGTTGGATCACCTAAGATGTATACAGGTGCTCATTGGGTTATGAGTACACCGGACAGGACTCGCCGGGAATCTGCTAGTTAGTATTATATCTACCGTCAGATAGCAGTTCCCTGGTGACATGTGTACAGGTTAGTTCATCGACCTGAGGTCGTCATTTGTATCGTGTGAGTTCCCACTGTGCTTTGATTTCTACCCTACCACGGCTCTAAGGAGTCGTGCAAACAGGTAGCTTTTGGGTACAGTCCCGAGCCATATGGAGGCACGTGAGCGGATCGGCAGAGGATTCGTCTCTCCCGGTATTGGGGGCGAGGTCGTGCTGTGTCTAGGAGAGCCATTACACAAAGTCCATGGCCATGGCAGGAGATTTACTGGTAGGTACTCCAGTAGTATCTCAGGGTGTTATTGGGCTTCACTCCGACACGACTTATACTGCTATTGGGGGTCTGGCGTTACTAGCCCCCTAGGCAGATATGCGATACTCATAGACGAACGGACCGGACTGTATATACATTGTCACTGTTAGGCTCAGTAGGGTTTTCCGGATGAGTGCGCTCATCGGCATCCCTTGAGGTCAGTCCATGACCAGCCGTTACGCATTGCTAGTGCCGCTGACGGTTTGTGGTTAAACCCACTGCCAGGGTACTGACGAGTCATTAGAGTCCCCCACAGACAGTTTCCCAAGTTCGGGCGAAACGTTGTAGAGGCCGTATGGTTTTATGGCAGGGTTCGGAAAATGCACGTGCGTTTTCGCACGTGTTATTTTTCGGGCAGATGATACTGGTCGGCTTTGGTTTAAGCCGGATCCGAGTATTATATTGAGTAGGTATAATATCTTTGTCTCAGTTGCATTTGTATTCGGTCGTAATACAAATGCGGGTATATTTATACAGTTTCGGGGTTGTCCTGAAATTCGTTTCAGGATCACTTTTGGAAGTTGCCAGTTTCCAGTTTTCTATCAGCCGTCTTTTAACATTCGGTTAAAGACGGATTTATCTTTTCTTGGATGAGGTGAGTCAGTGTTCTAGAAGTTTCTGGAAGTGATGACAAGGATGGTGACTAGGTTCATGACCCATCTTTGCATTTATTAAATGGTGACTAGGTTTTAGTGACTCATTGTTTTAATTAATACCTTTTGGATTGCTTAAGATCTTTTGTGATGATAAGGTTCATTCTTGTGGTCACACCCCCTTCTCCTACGGTCACCCCCTCTCCATATATGAGGCCGGCCACCTCTCTCTCTCTCTCTACTTGATGTTTTCATTTGTAGAAAAGATATGATAGTATTTGGGGTGTATGGAATTCATAGCTCATTTCATTCCATCACCCGATTCCCTCGGTAACTTCATTAACCGATCGTCCACGGATTTGGACGAAGTGAGACAAAGTCATCTACTCATTCTCTACATCATTCTTGGTCATCTCTTTTAGCAAACTTGACGATCGAGTTGCCTCAAGTCAGAGGCGGGAGCCCGTTTAAAGAATCGGTGATGTGGTGCCACCTCGACGAGGATATCGGAGATCGACGAGATCGGAGCAGCTGCAACGGAGCGTGAGATGATGGTTGAAGAACGAAGGACTCGGATCGTTCGGTATAACCTTTCTACACTCTTTACAGTTTGTTAGTTTAGCAATAATGGTAGATCCGGGTTAAAGTATACGATAGCGCTAGTTTAAAAGTTTTTGTTCCGCATTTGGCGTCTGTAGACTGCCGGGGCGCTAGCGTAGACTTACATCCAAGAGTTCACTAACTCTTTCTCTGTTTCCAATAAACAGAGCTATGGTCATCTAATCTTTGTGACATGACTGGCAAGTTTCACAAGATGTAAATTCAAATTAATTTAAATATGCATCTAAATGTAACTTCAGCCAGTCGGGTCGCATTGATATGACCTAGTCTACAATGCCTCAAGAAGGATTCGTTTATTTCTGAACTCTTCCTCTTGTGTGTGTTCCGTATACTAAGAAACTGTAGTTTGATTTAGAACTTTAATGCTTTTAGATAACGTGCCTGAACCGATCAACTTTTGAAATAGGAAACGTTCAAAACATTATCCAACAATACAAAATTATATCATTTCTTTACTAATAAAGAGACTGATATGATTTTGTATATCAGGTTCGGTATCTAATAGCATTTGTTCAGAATCAATGTATTGGTAATACAGGGTGACAGTGACCAACAGACTTGGCTGCAGCACTTGCCCCGTTTTCTGTCTCATGAAACTTATCACCCGTTCTCAGTTCTTTACCTATCTGTAGCCCATGTAACAAATTACATATGCGGGATCCTGATCCGGTATCACATACCCAGGACGTAAAGAATACTGAGAAACAGTTCTGTATAATGAACACACTCGAAGATGATTCATCAGCATGCACTTTTTTCGTTTGGGCGGCACGGGAATTCTGGTATTCCTCTATTTCCTGCTCTGTCTTATAACAATTATAAGTTGGAGCGGGATCAACTTTCCCTAGCACAGTATAACAAGCGGGTTCGGTCAATACATCCGTATTATTATCTTGATTAAGGCGTGATATGGTCGCTACCTGGAGAGAGAGAGAAGAAAACACTCAGCGTGCGCTCTTGCAAGATCAGATTGGTTATTATTTTATCAAATCAGGATGGCTCCTACTGTTTTTATCAAATCTTCCTTCAAACCCTAAAAGGAAAGACTAGCCGGGATTAATTACACGCTACAAGTTCGCCAATCTTTCAGCCAGGCCAGTGTCGGTACTTTGAGGGAGGTCCCCCGTGCTTTCGCACGAACCTAATTAATGTAAACCTCGTTTTCCCATAGGCGTAACCCCGTTGACACCTTTCTAGACACCTACTTGATCGGCTAATTGTAATGTGTAAAACTCTTCCAGGAGTAACTCTTACTCGCAGCGGGTATCGGGATCCAACTATCTCATAGAAGGTATGCAATCTCATTGCAAATTTCAACACTTGAAATTCCCGATAATATTTTGCCCCTAGCGTCCTATGACCTTGACGGGGGCCAAACTACCCATAGTCCGCTAGTCAAGTTCAACCCGTCATTTCCTGATTGAATTAAACCCACCCGCACGGCCCTTGACGGAGACCAAACAACGCCGTACGAATACCCTAATCCAATCGCATCGTATGCTAGCAGATAAGTATTAGTTAGCTACCGTACACTACGCCTTGACGGAGGCCAAACTACCGCGGCACGAATACTAACTAGTACTTATCTGAAATGACGGAGGGCTACGACAGGTTTTTCTGAAAACCTATTGCGTAATGAACTGATATCGTTGTAGAATCAAATGATTTTAAAATGGAGTGTTTTTGAGGCTTTTCTAGTTTTGCTAAAGGGGTCACTCCCGGTGAAGGGATCGTCGGCCCTTTCCTCGTCGAATGAGGTGCAGGATATATCATATATATCACTGTGCAAAGCAGAAACTATAGAAGCAATCAAAAGACAAACCGAGTGTGTAGCATCTGCCAGTTATTGCTAAAGGGGTCACTCCCGGTGAAGGGATCTCGGCCCTTTCCTCATCGAATAAGGTGCAGGATGTTCTACAAGGAACACCGCGATGCAAAGCAAGAACTTTAGCTACCTGTTTTTGAAAATTCGATTCCACAACATCTTAGGTTTCTTTTCTTTCATTAATCACATTAATGAAGTCCCATCATTTAAGTCACCTAAACATCACAGATAAATACGACTTACACTTATGCCATCCGCATTCGCCTCGATGTCCCATCGTGCACCGTTAGGTTAGGTAACTAACGGCAGAGCGGGGCAGGGCTAGCGCGGGTGTAAAACATAAGTAACGTCTATATAATATATCATATATATCATATACAGTACTCATCACAGCATATCAAATGATCACATCACAGATATCGCAGCAGAAGAAACATATGAAACATTGGATATACTAGGACGTCCGTGTTTTCAATACGAGCCAGTATAAAACACGGATTCCACGGTCGCGATGAATAGCTAGACCCACACCCCTAGACCCCTACGAGAGCGGCAAGCAACCCTACCAATTCTAGAGTTAGGAGACCCGGACTCGACTCTTCGAGTTGGTCTCCCTCTGGACCCTAGAACCCGGTTACTTGTGACCTCCTCCTTGGGTCTATCCTAATGCGGAAAAGTAAATAATATACAAACGGTGACAGCTTCCGCAACCTGGAAGTGCCCCAATAAAAGAATATTACATACAAGTTTTTACATGAATGAAAATGAAAAACACTCATCTCACATAAAACCCCCCCGGCTATTCAAACACGACGATCCAATATAACATATCCAGCAACACATAACATCACATGTCATCAACGTAAGTAAACATGCGTATCCCAATTGTCGTTGACATATAGCAACGAAACCGGCGATATCACATATTACACTTACGGTTACAGAAAAGAAAGTGTAAAACTACAACAGTTGGAATCCGCAACCTCCTTAGACATCACATGCCTAATCAAATGAATTACTTAGACATCACATGCCTAACAATTATAAACCCCGCATTTTAGTCTCATTATCGAAAACTCTTTTCAATATCAAGTCGGGCAATTCAACAAGATTCCCGACATCCTGATCGAATGCTCATCGCAAACTTCAGTAGACGGCCGCACCCCCGATGCCGTCGACGAAGTGCACCAAGGCGGAACACCGCTGCCTCGAGCACCCGAACGGATACTTTCGGCGACGAGGTTCTCCTACAGTCACTTGGTCGGGGCTATAGGGTGTAGCTGTCTATTAAGTTTACCCGGCGAGTATCCGCGTACGCTACGTGATTGCGACGGACTTTTGATCGCATCAAAATTCCGTGGCAACCGATCAAGTGAGACTAAAGTGCTATGTTTATAACATTCATATCAGTTATCTCATAACTACTTATGGATTCCAAGTATTGTGTCACATTCTAGATAAATAGAAAATGTTAAACTTTCCGATCGAACAATCAAACACCCAAGTTTTCCTGAAACAGATCAACACATGATATAAGTTTAAAAACATTCACTTCATGCCTCAGTACCAACGGTCCAGCCGTAGAAGGGTCAAGCCAATGCCTCATATGTGGCACGCCGTACTGCCCCAAACCCTAAGGTTCAAAGGGCAGTTCAAGACGGTCACATAATCGAGTTAAGGTTTGTTGTCTTCTAGAGAGACCATCGCGTTACTTGCACTACTTAGAACGTCATTAAGCTACGGAAAAATCCAACAATTGGAAATTTCCCAACAGGGGAAAAATTGGGTATTTATATCCAGTCGAACTTTTCAATATTTTCTAAAATTATCCGGAAAAACACAGACGAAGTTAAACTTCCCGATCGAAACACCGAGTCCCCAATACAACCCAGAAAACTCAACTCTTGAGAGGAAGTTAAAATATACCAGAAAATACAGCACTAAAATATAGGAATTACTGTGCAAAACTGAAAAGATAATGTCACTACATGGCCGCGGAACCGCCGCACGAGCCATGCTCGTGCCGCGGTTCCGCCGCACGAGAGCTGCGTTTTAGTCAAATCAGTCGCACGTGCTGCACAGTAATCCCTAATAAACCCTGCTGAATTTTCTGCATATTTTTAATTTGGAAAAAACCCAGTTTTGGAAAAAAGTACAGAGAAGGGGTCGGATTAGGGTTTCGTGTTTCGATCGGACTTCTAACATCATCTATGTAAGTGCACGGCAGCGCTTCAGCCGTCAATCCAACGCCGGAATGCGGAAGCGGTGATAAACTTTAAAATTTCTTGAACCGGCACCACCGCGCACTATAAACCCGGATCGTGCCATTAAACTTGTCCTAGCTAACTACAAGATGGGGAAGAGAGATATACCGAGCGATCCGTGTCCTTCGGTCTTCTCTTCGTTGTCCCGATCTCCCCGCGGAATCTCCGGTCTCCACCTCCTCGCCGGAATGGGCACCACGTCGCCGTGTTCTTTTACGGGCTCGCACCACTATACCGAGGCAACTCGGGCACGAAGCTGGCGAGTCGACGTGCCCAAGGTTTGCTGTAGAATGTGTGTAGAACCATGTCTCATTTTGGGGTTCATGGAGGTTGCCTTTTGGTGGAGGGATGATACAAGCTAATGGAGATTGATCTTGTCGGATTTTTACCAAAACAAAAGCACAAAAACCCCACCTCTAGAATTTTGGACAGCCCTCAAGGAGCTTGGCCGGCCATGGCTTTTGGGAGAGAAGAGAATGAGAGAGGGAGAGGAATAATCCCAAGAGATAAGCCATAAAAATTATACAATAGAATAAGAAAGGAATGGTGATAATCAACCATGATCACAAAACCAACCTCACACTCCATCTATCATCATAACACTTCATCATCAACAAGCATGATAACAAACTAAGACCAACACTACACCACAACCATCATGAAACCAAAAGTCAAGCCATCATGGTCAAAAGAAGTCAAATGATGGTGCAAGTATCATGATACAATAATGTGAAAAGACCCCCTTCCAAAATGCTTATTTGCACAAATGTAAATAAGCCCTCCTCCACCAATCTTCGGCCAATGAAGGATACAAAGAAATATGGCCGAAATGGAAAGTAAACTGGCAACTTCAGAAAACTGGTCCCGTAATAAATTACAGGAAAACCCCGATACTGTGCATACCCACCCGCATCTGTATTCCGACCGAAATACAAATGCAATGAGACAAAATCTACACTGTACTATACTAGGATCCGGCTTAAACCAAAGCCGGCTTGTATAATCCGTCCGATCCTGATCCGTGCAATACCGCACGTATCTGATCGAACTCTGCCATATAACCATATGGCCTCTAGTACTAACCGTCCGATCCTGATGCGTGCAATACCGCACGTATCTGATCGAACCCTGCCATATCTCCATACGGCCTCTACAGCGTTTCGCCCGAAACTTGAGTAACTGAATGTGGGGGACTCTAAAGACTCGTCAATACTATGGCTGTGGATTTAACCACTAGCACGTCAGAGGTATTAGCCATACGTGACGGGCCACCGGCTATTGACCAAAAGGGACGTCGATGAGCGAACTCATCCTGACACCCTACTGAGCCTGTCAGTGACAATATCCGTACAGTCCGGTCCGTTCGTCTATGAGCATCGCATGGCGGGCCTAGGGGGTTGGTAAAAGTCAGACCCCCAAAAGCGGTACAAGTCGTGTCATAGAGCAGCCCAGAACACCCTGAGATACTACTGGAATACCTACCAGAAAATCTCCTGCCTTGGCCAAGGACTTTTCATGTTCTGGCTCTCCTAGACACAGCGCGACCTCACCCCCAATACCGGGAGAGACGAACCCCTGAAGATCCGCTCACTGCCTCCATGTGGCTCGGGACTGTACCCAACTAAAACCTGTTTGCACGTCTCCTTTGAGCGTGGTAGGGTAGTAATCAAAGTACAGAGGGAACTCACACGAGACAAATGACGATCCTCAGGTCGATGAACTAACCTGTACACATGTCACCAGGGAACTGCTATCTGATGTCAGGTATAAGACCAACTAGCATGTTCCCGGCGAGTCCTGTCCGGTGTACTCATAACCCAATGAGCACCTGTATACATCTTAGGTGAACCAACTGACACCAGTGGCTTGTGAGACCGGCCACCGCCCCTCGTCGGGGTCTCGACTGTATACACTAGTCTACTCTGGAGTATCGATGCCCTGTCTCGAAACTCCTACGACTAGGGACCTTTTAAGGATGTGCTTATAGACCACCAGCTCTCATATATATGATCGCCTTCATACTGCTGGTAGTCAAGCAAGAATCCAAGGGGCTCTATCAACGTGCAATAGTGATATGTCAGGTCACCTAAAGCAGTACACGATGATAAAGATAAACCAGATAGCATAGTATCATCTCGAGTAAGACTGTCCTACCGGGATAGGTCCTCCCCCAATCATTGCAATCACGTGCCTGTGATCCAATAATTGACTCTGAGGGCACTATCTCCAACAATCTCCCACTTTCACTCAAGGCTAATTATTGCGATGTCGCATACTCACAGCCCGTGTGATACCGAACACCCAACTCCTCTACTAGTCAGTCTCACAAAACCTGTTTGCGAAACTATTGCGTTCGAGGAATAGCCTCAGTGAGTGGATCCGCATTGATGTTTCTTTCTATGTCTCTCTATATCTCATGTTCGCGGAGAAAGCCATCTCCCGAAATGAGCAATACCTGTCTTAGAATGTGTCTGGATGTCTGATGGGACCTAGCTCATAAATGAACTCTAAATCCAAACTTCTTAGACTATATCGTCAACTGAACTTAATCAGTATCCTGCACCATGCCTCCCTCAGTATTGCCTTGGATCACCTGTCCAAAATACTGCCCCTCGTCAGAAGGAAAAACTATAACTCTGACAACCTCCTTGTCGTCCAGGTCACCTTGGAAGCCTGGAATGATAAATGTCTCCTGCATGAAGCTGTCATTATCATATCCCTAGAACATTCACTTATGTTCTAAAACTGCTTCCGACTGTTTCTCCAGGATTGGATCAATGTCAACTTATTGCATCTAGTGCAAGAACAATGTCTGGTGTGGTACTTGACATCTCATGATTGACTCAATTGCCTGAGCAAGTGATCTGCCAATCATGCACATCCCTCTCCCCTTTAGTCTGTAAGACACCTTTAGAGAGGGTGACTCCATCACCTGGAGGTACACTACCGTGCCAGGAGTCGTCCATTCTAAATACTCTTAGAATGCTGTCTAAGTACCCTGATTGGGAAACCACCCAAATCTAGATCTAAAACCATAGATCTAGTAACCAGTATGTCTGATATAATGTCCAAGTCCCATGTGGAGAAACCACTGTGTGACAACCAAAGTATAACCGATCGTAGTATAGGAATATCACTTCCTACTCTGTGTATGTCATCCAAATACCAGGACATCACACCCTACTATCTTCTCAACAGATCCATCCCTTATTCTGATGAAGTCAAACCTATGACTGTCACATCAGAAATGGATGATCTCTCTCCGCTATATCTGCTTTAGTCTATAAATAGACATAAGCTACCTGTCTACCAATGCTTCTGCTGCTCCCACTGACTACGACAACCCTCTGGCAGAGTCATATACACGTACACTTCTAAAGCTAGTTTAGAACGACGCTATACTCATCCTCCGGCCGGGTCTCGCAGCCTGGAACAACAGTAATGGCAAGTCTGGGAAAACAAGAACTTCCCTGTCACCGTCCTTGAGGCTACCGGAGTACCTCTCGGGTGTCTGAAGTTACCTACCTTATCTGCGGAGTGGCCAATGGAATGTCAAACCAGATTGAATCTTTAGGTTCCTATCAAATCTTCAGTAATCGTTTGTGGTTCTGGAATCACTTCCAGTTCTACCATACTCCCACTACTGTTTTTCTGAAAAAAATCCATTTTTAATAAAACTGTGGCGAGTCTAGAACAATATCACTATTGATCTTCCAGATGGTAGAAAGTCAACCCTCGTCATAGCCTGGGTCAACCCACAAACAGTCATTACAGAAACGTGCCTTGAGTTATCCAGAGTCTGGTTTTAAGCATAGGCCGGACAACTCCCCGTACCTTAGCATCGTTAAGATATGAACTGTTCTATATCCAATATAGAACCAGAGACACTGATTTAATTGAACCAAATTCAAATCATGGAGCTGTCTCCAGTGCATGTCAACTAAATGGAAGGAGGCCGATCAGCGTTACTCAACTTAGGAATGCTTCCAATTATGAGTAACCTGAAAGAGAAGCAATTTCTCTTAATCATTACTATCAACTGAATACCATACACAAGTATCTACATCTTCGATCAACTTGAAGAATCCCGATACTTGCAACACCTGGTTCTTTACTTTATTCAAATACCTATAACTTCTCAAAATTCGGACCCTGTGTTTCCACGAAACACCTGTCTAAAAACTAGAGAAGTCATAAGTAAACCGAATATAGTACGAGGACCAACCCCTCTGTCCTGATGGACCCTGGACAACAAACAATACTCTGTATAAGTCCCTTGAGTCTGATAACTCATTCACTGTGTGTCGTAGGTTGAAAACTGTATTTATGGTTAAGAAGAATTACACCGCTGTTTAATGCTCCTTACCTAACCATCCACTGATATAGGTAAATGTCATAGACATAATTTCAAAAAGGTATATCTCACTCTATGAAAATAGACGTACAGATATATCGATTTGAAATTGGTGCATAACAGCGGATATTCAAAACCAAAAATTTGCCGACCGGCAAACAGCCCAGGTGATTTCCTCAAATATCACCGATTACAACGAATCCCGATATAATGAGGATGATCACCTAATTCCCACTAACCTACTCCCACTCATCATCAGTAAAACCATACAGATGTGAGAATCATACCTGGTAAATACATACCCTGGAGCAAGTGTCTAATTGGGAAATCAGTTTTCTTTTAACAGTACACGGTGAAACTAAAACATTGAAATGTTTCGACGGGGTATCCGGGTATTCCTAGTAATGCCTCTTCCATTATCCATATTCACGACTGTAACCGTATAATTCTTTGCCATCTTTCCAAATCCCTTTCTATGTCTTTAGTCATTACCTTCTGTACACCCCTTTAGGCCAAAAGGTTTTCTTCCTTCCCTACCGTTCGACACCAGCCTATGGTTTGGAAGAAGACTATCCAATAAGCATAATGGGTGTACTGTCCTAATCCTAGGAACACTCGCAATGCGAGAGAAGGTGAAGATAAAAGACAACCGAATAAACCTTATTCCTATTTCTCCTGAACCAGAATCCATCCCCGAACTGGAACAAGTTCCTTTCGAGTTCGTATATAATCATACGATGGAGTATCCAATAAACTGTGGATCTTCGTAGTGATACGAAGTGTCCTGGAGAAATACAAAGGTGATTTAGGATTGGCGAAGAAATACTTGGTATGGTCGCGAATAGCAGTCGCAATTTACTTTGCCCTCTTACTAATCCCTTGCTTTGTCTTAACTTAATACCTTCTGCACACCATCGTTATGCTAATTGGTTTTCTTCATTCCCCACCGTTCAGCACCAGCCTAAGGTTTGGAAGAAGAATATCCAATTTGCGTAATAGGTGTACTATCTCCTAAACCAAGGAGTACTCACAACTTGAGAGAAGGTAAAAGGAAATGACAACTGAATAGTCCTATTCGTTTTCTCCAGAACCGGAAACCATCCTCGAATTCCTTCGAGTTCGTATCTAACCATACGATGGTTTTGTCCAATGGAAGTGGACGTTCTTAGTAATACGGGGTGTCCTGGAGAAAAGGGTAAAAGTAGGAGTGGCAATGAGGTTTGCAACTCTGACAATCCAAAAGCCAGTGTTAAGAAGGTTCGGTTAATTTGGTCACTGAGTCATAGTCTAAGGGTCGGGTCAATAGTCGCTGCCAAAGAGAGAGAGAAAAGAAACACTCAGCGTGCACTCTATCCTAGATCAGAATGGTTACCAATTTATCTAATCTGGAAACCTCCCACTGTACCGTCAAATTCTCCTCCAAACCTAAAAGAAGAATTAGTCGGGATCACCCGAGGAGTAAACCAACTCATCAGTGGGAATCGAGATCCAACTATCATCGCATGATAACGTGACGGAATCCGCTCACGTCATCACACTCCATAAGGTATGCGCATATCTGGCAAGTTTCAGTTTCTTTAGAAACTCCCGATGTGATTTCTGCCCCATGCTCTTATGACCTTGATGAAGGTCAACAAATCATAAGTCACATGTCAAGTTCTACCCGTCATTGTCCAGGTTAATTTGAACCCACCCGTACAAGCCCTTGACGAAGGTCAATAAGGCTATACGACTGTCCCAAACCAACGCATCTATCTATGCAGCCGAAAGGTAACAAGCAGCTACCATTCACTATGCCTTGACGAAGGTCAACAAACATAGCATGAATACTACGTGCTACCCGTCTGAAACGACGGAGGGCTACGAATGGTTTCTGGCGAAAAACCTTTAACGTAATAAACTTGATATCGTTGAAGGAACTGGGTAGCTTTTATGAAAATATAGTGATGAAAACCTTTGCTAAAGAGGTCACTCCCGGTGAAGGGATCTCGGCTCTTTCCCCGTAGAATGAGGTGCAGGATATTCCAACTGAATACCACGATGCAAAGCAAAAGTAATCGGCTATAGTGAAGTTATTGCCCTGACGCAAACTTTTGTCCAAGGGGTCACTCCCGGTGAAGGGATCTCGGCCTTTGCCTCGTCGACTGAGGAGCAGGATATTCCAACTGAATACCACGATGCAAAACAAAAGTGAACGTCCTTGCAATAACAGCTTTTTGAAAAGTGTTCCAACAACATCAGAATAGGTTTGTTTTTAGCTTGCATTGATCCGAATCAACGCAGTCCCATCAATTGATCACACCACAAGGAACGAAAATAATATGACGTACGTATATGCCATCCGCATTCGCCACTGGGTCCCGTCATTACCTGTTAGGTTCTCTAACTAACGACAGAGCGGGGACTGGACTAGCGCGGATGCAAAACATATACAACATCTACTAATATATATACCAATATATTATATTTCGCTCAAGGCGTGATAAAATGCAACATCACAGAAATGTACAGCATCACAGAACAATACAGATATCTGGGATCCCCGGGTTTCACAGAGCCACTACTGAAACCCGACGTTCCCCTGGTCGTGTGGATAGCCTGTGCAATGAAATCCTAGACCCCTACGGGCGCGGCAAGTTACCCGCCAAAACCTGAAGCGAGGCAGCCCCCTTCAGCTACGTGAATGGACCACCCGGCACTTCACGGAATCCGGTAACTTGGGCACCCCTCCTGGGTCAACCTGTACCCCCTACGAGTGCGGCGAATAGCCCGCCAATCCTAGAGTGAAGCCCTCTCCTTCTCAATGCCATGAGATGCGGGCTTGTTGCCCTCTAGAACCCGGCTATCCGTGCACCCCACCTTGGGGTAATCCTAGTACAGAAAGTAAAATATACATACAACGGGTACATCGACCGCAACCTGGTCGTGCCCCAAAATAATAATACAAACAGGCAGTGACGGCTGTCCACATGTCGGACGCTCGCCCCGCAATATCAAATGTACATAATACAACAAAAACTGTACTAGCATTGCATCCAGGCTATCCCTACGACCAATCCGCAACATCACAGCATAACACAGAACATCAACGTGAATGTCACATTCGCAAATCCGTCTAACCGGGCTATAGCAGCTAGACGGGATTTACCGATCAAGTGACATTCACGGTCGCAGATATAATGTAAATACTGTGAACTAATGTGTTTAAAATATCCGATCGATCAAAATTTACCAAGTGGGCCCCCAAGTACTACTGTAGCACATCAAGAAATTCTGGGCCCAAAAAGAATGTTCCAAAAACCCTATTTTCAAGCCATGAGCTTTCTGCAAAATTTTGGTACACTGAACAGTTCAAGTCGCAGCGGAACCGCGGCCCAAGCATAGGTTTGGCCGTGGTTCCGCGGTCGTTTAGACTGTTCACGAGACTAAATTTTCACAGAATTCTTAAAATTCCCTGCACATCATTCTGCAACATACTGAAAAAATTTTGGAGCCAAAAATTTTTCGACAGAAAACTGATGTGTATAAAAAACGCGGTTTTGGAATTTTTGTTCGATCGGAAATGTAAAACACATTAGACAAAGCTAGACTATGTTAATGGCGAGGCTCTGATACCACTGTAAGTGCACGGCGGCGCCCCGGCCGTCAATCCGACGCCGGAATGCGGAAGCGGTGATAAACTTTAAAATTTCTTGAACCGGCACCACCGCACACTATAAACCCGGATCGTGCCATTAAACTAGTCCTAGCTAACTACAAGATGGGGAAGAGAGATATACCGAGCGATCCGTGTCCTTCGGTCTTCTCGTCGTTGTCCCGATCTCCCCGCGGAATCTCCGGTCTCCACCTCCTCGCCGGAAAGGGCACCACATCGCCGGGTTCTTTTACGGGCTCCCACCTCTATACCGAGGCAACTCGGGCACGAAGCTGGCGAGTCGACGTGCCTAAGGTTTGCTGTAGAATGTGTATAGAACCATGTCTCATTTTGGGGTTCATGGAGGTTGCCTTTTGGTGGAGGGATGATACAAGCTAATGGAGATTGATCTTGTGGGATTTTTACCAAAACAAAAGCACAAAAACCCCACCTCTAGAATTTTGGACAGCCCTTAAGGAGCTTGGCCGGCCATGGATTTTGGGAGAGAAGAGAATGAGAGAGGGAGAGGAATAATCCCAAGAGATAAGCCATAAAAATTATACAATAGAATAAGAAAGGAATGGTGATAATCAACCATGATCACAAAACCAACCTCACACTCCATCTATCATCATAACACTTCATCATCAACAAGCATGATAACAAACTAAGACCAACACTCCACCACAACCATCATGAAACCAAAAGTCAAGCCATCATGGTCAAAAGAAGTCAAATGATGGTGCAAGTATCATGATACAATAATATGCAAAGACCCCCTTCCAAACTGCTTATTTGCACAAATGCAAATAAGCCCTCCTCCACCAATCTTTGGCCAATGAAGGATACAAAGAAATATGGACGAAACGGAAAGCAAACTGGCAACTCCAGAAAACTGGTCCCGTAATAAATTACAGGAAAACCCCGATACTGTGCATACACACCCGCATCTGTATTCCGACCGAAATACAAATTCAATGAGACAAAATCTACACTGTACTATACTAGGATCCAGCTTAAACCAAAGCCAGCTAGTATAATCCGTCCGATCCTGATCCGTGCAATACCGCACGTATTTGATCGAACCCTGCCATATAACCATACGGCCTCTAGTACTAACCGTCCGATCCTAATGCGTGCAATACCGCACGTATCTGATCGAACCCTGCCATATCTCCATACGGCCTCTACAGCGTTTCGCCCGAAACTTGAGTAACTGAATGTGGGGGACTCTAAAGACTTGTCAATACTATGGCTGTGGATTTAACCACTAGCACGTCAGAGGTATTAGCCATACGTGACGGGCCACCAGCTATTGACCAAAAGGGACGTCGATGAGCGAACTCATCCTGACACCCTACTGAGCCTGTCAGTGACAATATCCGTACAGTCCGGTCCGTTCGTCTATGAGCATCGCATGGCGGGCCTAGGGGGTTGGTAAAAGTCAGACTCCCAAAAGCGGTACAAGTCTTGTCAGAGAGCAGCCCAGAACACCCTGAGATACTACTGGAATACCTACTAGTAAATCTCCTGCCTTGGCCAAGGACTTTTCATGTTCTGGCTCTCCTAGACACAGCGCGACCTCACCCCCAATACCGGGAGAGACGAACCCCTGAAGATCCGCTCACTGCCTCCATGTGGCTCGGGACTGTACCCAACTAAAACCTGTTTGCACGTCTCCTTTGAGCGTGGTAGGGTAGTAATCAAAGTACAGTGGGAACTCACACGAGACAAATGACGATCTTCAGGTCGATGAACTAACCTGTACACATGTCATCTGGGAACTGCTATCTGACGTCAGGTATAAGACCAACTAGCATGTCCCTGGCGAGTCCTGTCCGGTGTACTCATAACACAATGAGCACCTGTATACATCTTAGGTGAACCAACTGACACCAGTGGCTTGTGAGACCGGCCACCGCCCCTCGTCGGGGTCTCGACTGTATACACTAGTCTACTCTGGAGTATCGATGCCCTGTCTCGAAACTCCTACGACTAGGGACCTTTTAACGATGTGCTTATAGACCACCAGCTCTCACGTATATGATCGCTCTCATACTGCTGGTAGTCAAGCAAGAATCCTAGGGGCTCTATCAACATGCAATAGTGACATGTCAGGTCGCCTAAAGCAGTACACGATGATAAAGATAAACCAGATAGCATACTATCATCTCGAGTAAGACTGTCCTACCAGGATAGGTCCTCCCCTAATCATTGCAATCACTTGCCTGTGATCCAATAATTGACTCTGAGGGCACTATCTCCAACAGTCTACGCATCGCCTAAGGCTCTAGCTAGGCTCTGATACCATTGTAGGGTTTCTGGGCACACTAAGGAGGTCCCACAAGGCATCAACCATGCCAAATTCAAATTTTTCCGGTGCCGAGACCCCCTAATGCGATCGTTGACTTGAGGATTGGCGAAACAATATAAGTTAACAACTTAACTAAGAGTGAACGGAAAATACAACCTTTGTAGATCTAGTCCACCACTTCTCTAGCTCCGTGATGACGTCCCTTCGCTGCGATCACCGGGTCCCGGACTCTCGCGGTGGTTTCATCGAAGAAATGATCGGGCTAGGTCGATGACTTCGATGCCGAAGATGATCTACGTCGAGGCAACTCAAGATCAAGCTCCAACTTCACCAAGTCATGAAACTTGTGAAGAAAACACCCTATACTACTTGGCAAGTGGTAGAGGATGAAGAAATAGGAAGTGGGTTCACTTTGGATTTGGATTTCTCACTTGGAATCATCACTTAGACATTTTCAAGAAAAGGTTTTCTTTCTTCTTGAAGAAGAAGAAGAAGAAAGAATAAGAATGAATTATTTTCAAAAATAAAATGAAGTGATATCTATCATTTAGCAACCATGGGTGAGTTAACAAGTGTAGAGAATAAACTATGGTTCAAGTGAATGGTTAGGGTTAAGGAAAGAAACAAAATGGTCAAACTATTCAAAGCTTCATGAAGCTTCAAAGAAAATCCAAAGTTACCCACCATTTTATTTCTTTCTCAAATGAATAAATAAATGAATAAGCAAATAAAGCAAATGAAACCCTAACCATTAACTAACCATGGTTTAATTCAAACATACACCCAAGTTTGTATGTATCATCAAACATGATACAAACTTGTGCATAAAAATATATCACATATACAATGTGCACAAACAAGTGAGAAAAACATCTTAAGTGAACCAATATTAGTTAATGTAAATTAATATATCAAATATATAATTATACATTAAATCATTAAATCAACACTTGATTTAACGATCCGGTCACATCGCATATGACCGACTAATATCCAATGTATCGACTTATCGAATCAATCCTCGATTCGATAACTAGGTTATATCGCATACAACCAATCGATACATTCATCGCGAGAATAGAATACGGTATCACATACACGCATTATTCTTGGTCCCGCACATATCTCATATGCGCTCCTATTTCGTTTCGCTTGAGCCAGGAAACCTTTGTGTAGGACTCTAAAGACTCGTCAACACGCCGGCAGCAGGTGATGATCATATCAAACACCCACAATCCGCAAGCGGTCTGCTAAACGTAACGGTCACCCGGGTATTGAGCGATCAGAAGATCAAAGAGCAAGCCCGCTCACACTCCTGTGAATCCAACCAGTAACACTTACGGTACAGTCCGGTCTGATCGTCTGATATGTCGCATATCTCGCCTAGGGGTGGTAAACGTCAGACCCCAGTAGCTCGATAAGTCGTGTCGATATGAGGTCTATAACAGTTCGAGAAACTACTGGTAACACTTACCAGTAAATCTCAGCAACCCTGGCCAGGGATTTCCGGTTATAGCCAATCGAACACAGCGCAACATCAACTCCCTATACCGGGAGAGACGAATCCCCTCCTATCGCTCATTGCCTCCATGTGATTCGGGACTGTACCCAAAAACCACCGTTTTGCACGCCCACTTGGACGTGGTAAGGTGGAAATCAAAGCACAGTGGGTATCACACAAGACTCTATGACGATCTCGGGTCTACAGACTAACCTGTACCAGTGTCACCAGAGAACTGCCATCTGACGTAAGGTATAATACCATCTGGGAGTTCTCGGCGAGTCCGTCCAGTGTACCCAGTCTCCACTGAGCACCCGTATATCATCTCTGATGTCAAGCACCAATGGATATGGGATCATCTATCTCCCATCTGTATGGGTCGAGAAGGTATACGCTAGTCTACTCTGGTATATCGATGCCCCATTTCGATATACCCACGACTAGGGACCTTGAAGGATGTACTTATAGACTACCATGTCCCCACTAGTATGATCTGCATCATAGTCCAGGTAGTCAAGTACACATCCTAAGGGCTTTACCAACATGTAACAGAGAGACAATCAGTGTACACGTTAAGGTAAAGAGCAACCAGATAGCATACTATCATGTCGAGCAAGAAAGTCCTCCCTATATATGTCCAAGCATCCACTACAATATACATCCTATGTATAGTAATGGCCTCTAGGGCATACATATAACCAACAGTATTGACCAAAAGGGACGTCGATGAGCGAACTCATCCTGACACCCTACTGAGCCTGTCAGTGACAATATCCGTACAGTCCGCTCCGTTCGGCTATGAGCATCGCATGGCGGGCCTAGGGGGTTGGTAAAAGTCAGACCCCCAAAAGCGGTACAAGTCGTGTCGGAGTGTAGCCCAGAACACCCTGAGATACTACTGGAATACCTACCAGTAAATCTCCTGCCTTGGCCAAGGACTTCGTGTAATGGCTCTCCTAGATACAGCGCGACCTCACCCCCAATACCGGGAGAGACGAACCCCTGAAGATCCGCTCACTGCCTCCATGTGGCTCGGGACTGTACCCAACTAAAACCTGTTTGCACGTCTCCTTTGAGCGTGGTAGGGTAGTAATCAAAGTACAGTGGGAACTCACACGAGACAAATGACGATCTCAGGTCGATGAACCAACCTGTACACATGTCACCAGGGAACTGCTATCTGACGTCAGGTATAAGACCAACTAGCATGTTCCCGTCGAGTCCTGTCCGGTGTACTCATAACCCAATGAGCACCTGTATACATCTTAGGTGAACCAACTGACACCAGTGGCTTGTAAGACCGGCCACCGCCCCTCGTCGGGGTCTCGACTGTATACACTAGTCTACTCTGGAGTATCGATGCCCTGTCTCGAAACTCCCTCGACTAGGGACCTTTTAAGGATATGCTTGTAGACCCCAGCTCCCACGTATATGATCGCCCTCATACTGCTGGCAGTCAAGAAAGAATCCTAGGGGCTCTATCAACGTGCAATAGTGACCTGTAAGGTCACCTAAAGCAGTACACAATGATAAAGATAAACCAGATAGCATACTATCATCTTGAGTAGGACTGTCCTACTGGGATAGGTCCTCCCTCAATCATTGTAATCACGTGCCTGTGATCCAATAATTGACTCTGAGGGCATTATCTCCAACAATCTCCCACTTGCACTTAAGGCTAATTATTGCGATGTCGTATACTCACAGCCCGTGTGATACCGAACACCCAACTCCTCTACTAATCAGTCTCACAAAACCCGTTTGCGAAACTATTGCGTTCGAGGAATAGCCTCAGTGAGTGGATCCGCCTTGATGTTTCTTTCTATTTCTTTCTATATCTCAAGTTCGCGGAGAATGCCATCTCCCGAAATGAGCAATACCAGTCTTAGAATATGTCTGGATATCTGATGGGACCTAGCTCATAAATGAACTCCAAATCCAAACTTCTTAGATTGTATCGACAACTGAACTTAATCAGTATCCTGCGTTATGCCTCCCTCAATATCCCTTTGGACCACCTGTCCAAAATACTGCCCCTCGTCAGAAGGAAAACTATAACTCTGACAACCACTCTGTCATCCATGTCACCTTGGAAGCCTGGAATGATAACTATCTCCCAAAGGAGGATTTCGTTATCAAATCCATAGAATATCCACTTATGTTCTAAAACTGCTTCCGATCGTTTCTCCACGATTGGATCAATATCAACATATTGCATCCACTGCAAAAACAACATCTGGTGTGGTACTCATGATCGACTCAATTGCCTAAGCAAGTGATCTGCCAATCATGCACATCCCTCTCCCCTTTAGTCTGCAAGACACCTTTAGAGAGGGTGACTCCATCACCTGCAGGCACACCACCATGCCAGGAGTCGTCCATTCTAAATACCTTTAGAATGTTATCTAAGTACCCAGATTGGGAAACTACCCAAATTTAGATCTAAAACCATAGATCCAGTAACCAGAATGTCTGATATAATATCCAAGTCACATGTGGAGAAACCACTGTGTGACAACCAAAATATAACCGATCGTAGTAGAGGAATTTCACTTCCTTCTCTATGTATGTCATCCAAATACCAGGACATCACACTCTACTACCTTCTCAACAGATCCATCCCTTATTCTGACGAAGTCAAACCCATGACTGTCACATCAGAAATAGATGATCTATCTCCGCTATATCTGCTTTAGTCTATAAATAGACATAAGCCACTTGTCCACCATGCTTCCGCTGCTCCCACTGACTATGACAACCCTCTGGCAAAGTCATATACACGTGCACTTCTGAAGCCAGTTCAGAACGACGCTATACTCATCCTCCTGCCGGGTCTCACAGTCTGGAACAACAGCAATGGCAAGTCTGGGTAAACAAGAACCTCCCTGTCACCGTCCTTGAGGCTACCGGAGTACCTCTTGGGTGCCTGAGGTTACCCATCATATCTGCGGAGTGGCTAATGGAATGTCAAACCAGATTGAATCTTTAGGTTCTTATCAAATCTTCAGTAATCGTTTGCGGTTCTGGAATCACTTCCAGTTCTACCATACTCCCACTACTGTTTTCTGAAAAAATCCATTTTTATTAAAACTATGGCGAGTCTAGAACAATATCACTATTGATCTTCCAGATGGTAGAAAGTCAACCCTCGTCATAGCCTGGGTCAACCCACAAACAGCCATTACAGAAACGTGCCTTGAGTTATCCAGAGTCTGGTTTTAAGCATAAGCCGGACAACTCCCCGTACCTTAACATCATTAAGATATGAACCGTTCTATATCCAATATAGAACCAGAGACACTGATTTAATTGAACCAGATTCAAATCATGCAGCTGTCTCCAGTGCATGTCAACTAAATGGAAGGAGGCCGATCAGCGTTACTCAATTTGGGAGTACTTCCAATTATGAGTAACCTGAAAGAGAAGCGAGTTCTCTTAACCATTACTATCAACTGAATACCATACACAAGTATCTACATCTTCGATCACCTTAAAGAATCCTGATACTTGCAATACCTAGTTCTCTACTTTATTCATATACCTATAACTTCTCAAAACTTGGACCCTGTGTTTCTACGAAACACCTGTCTAAAAACTAGAGAAGTCATAAGTAAACCGAATATAGTACGGGGACCATCCCCTCTGTCCTAATGGACACTGGACAACATACAATACTCTGTATAAGTCCCTTGAGTCTGACAACTCATTTGCTGTGTGTCGCAGGTTGAAAACTGTACTTATGGTTAAGAAGAATTACACCGCTGTTTAATGCTCCTTACCTAACCATCTACTGATATAGGTAAATGTCACGGACATAATTTCAAAAAGGTATATCTCACTCTATAAAAATAGACATACAGATATATCAATTTGAGATTGGTGCATAACAGCGGATATTCAAAACCAAATATTTGCCGTCTGGCAAACAGCCCAGGCGATTTCCTCAAATATCACCAATTACAACGAATTCCGATATAATGAGGACGATCACCTAATTCCCAATAACTCACTCCCACTCATCATCTGTAAAACCATACAGATGTGAGAATCATACTTGGCAAATACATACCCTGGAGCAAGTGTCTAATTGGGAAATCAGTTTTCATTTAACAGTACACAGTGAAACTGAAACATTGAAATGTTTCGATGGGGTATCCTGGTATTCCTAGTATGCCTCTTCCATTAGCCAGATTCACAACTGTAACCGTATATTTCTTTGCCATCTGTCCAAAACCCTTCATATGTCTTTAGTCATTACCTTCTATACACCCCTTTAGGCCAAATGGTTTTCTTCCTTCCCTACCGTTCGGCACCAGCCTATGGTTTGGAAGAAGACTATCCAATAAGCATAATAGGTGTACTGTCCTAATCCTAGGAGCACTCGCAACACGAGAGAAGGTGAAGATAAAAGACACCTGAATAAACCTTATTCCTATTTCTCCGGAACCAGAATCCATCCCCGAACTGGAACAAGTTCCTTCGAGTTCGTATATAACCATACAATGGAGTATCCAATAAACTGTGGATCTTCGTAGTGATACGGAGTGTTCTGGAGAAATACAAAGGTGATGTGGGAGTGGCGATGAAATACTTGGTTTGGTTGTGAATATCAGTCGCAATTTACTTTGCCCTCTTACCAATCCCTTTATTTGTCTTAACTTAATACCTTCTGTACACCATCGTTATGCTAATTGGTTTTCTTCATTCCCCACCGTTCGGCACCAGACTAAGGTTTGGAAGAAGACTATCCAATTTGCGTAATAGGTGTACTATCTCCTAAACCAAGGAGTACTCGTAACCTGAAAGAAGGTAAAAGGAAAAGACAACTGAATAGTCCTATTCGTTTTCTCCAGAACCTGAAACCATCCTCGAATAAATTCCTTCGAGTTCGTATATAACCATACGATAGTTTTGTCCAATGGAAGTGGACGTTCATAGTAATACGGGGTGTCCTGGAGAAAAGGGTAAAAGTAGGAGTGGCAACGAGGTACGCAACTATGACAATCCAAAAGCCAGTGTTTAAGAAGGTTCGGTTAATTTTGGTCACTGAGTCATAGTCTAGGGTCGGGTCATGGTCACTGCCAAAGAGAGAGAGAGAAAAGAAACACTCAGCGTGCACTCTAACCTAGATCAGAATGGTTACCAATTTATCTAATCAGGAAACCTCCCACTGTAACGTCAAATTCTTCTCCAAACCTGAAAGAAGAATTAGTCGGGATCACCCGAGGAGTAAACCAACTCATCAGTGGGAATCGGGATCCAACTATCATCGCATGATAACGTGACGGAATCCGCTCACGTTATCACACTCCAGAAGGTATGCGCATATCTGGCAAGTTTCAGTTTCTTTAGAAACTCCCGATGTGATTTTTGCCCCATGCTCTTATGACCTTGACTTTGGCCAACAAATCATAAGTCACATGTCAAGTTCTACCAGTCATTCTCCAAGTTGATTTGAACCCACCCGTACCTACCCTTGACTTTGGCCAACAAGGCAGTACGACTGTCCCAAACCAACGCATCTATCTATGTTGCATATGAATACCCAATAGCTACCAAACACTGTGCCTTGACTTTGGCCAACAAACACAGCTTGAATACTATTGACTATCCATATGAAACGACGAGGGCTACGAATGGTTTCTGGCGAAAACTTTTAACGTAATGAACTTGATATCGTTGAAGGAACCAGATAGCTTTTTTAAAAATATAGTGACAAAAACCTTTACTAAAGAGGTCACTCCCGGTGAAGGGATCTCGGCTCTTTCCCCGTAGAATGAGGTGCAGGATATTCCAACTGAATACCATGATGCAAAGCAAAAGTAATCGACTATAGTGAAGTTATCGCCCTGACGCAAACTTCTGTCCAAGGGGTCACTCCCGGTGAAGGGATCTCGGCCCTTGCCTCGTCGACTGAGGTGCTGGATATTCATAACCGAATACCACTGTGCAAAACAAAAGTGAACGTCCTTGCAATAACAGCTTTTTGAAAAAATGTTCCAACAACATCAGAATAGGTTTGTTTAGCTTGAATTGATCTGAATCAATGCAGTCCCATCTATTGATCACACCACAAAAGAACGAAAATAATGATGTATGTATATGCCATCCGCATGCGCCACTGGGTCCCGTCATTACCCGTTAGGTTACTTAACTAACGACAGAGCGGGGACTGGACTAGCGCAGATGCAAAACATATACAACATCTACTAGTATATATATCAATATATAATATTCGCTCAAGGCGTGATAAAATGCAACATCACAGAAATGTAATAAGCATCACAGAACAATACAGATATCTGGGATCCCCGGGTTTCAAAGAGCCGCTACTGAAACCCGACGTTCCCCTGGTCGTGTGGATAGCCTGTGCAATGAAATCCTAGACCCCTACGGGCGCGGCAAGTTACCCGCCAAAACCTGAAGCGAGGCAGCCCCCTTCAGCAACGTGAATGGACCACCCAGCACTTCACGGAATCCGGTAACTTGGGCACCCCTCCTGGGTCAACCTGTACCCCCTACGAGTGCGGCGAATAGCCCGCCAATTCTAGAGTGAGGCCCCCTCCATCTCAACGCCATGAGATGCGGGCCCGTTGCCCTCTAGAACCCGGCTATCCGTGCACCCTACCGCGGGGTAATCCTAGTACAGAAAGTAAAATATACATACAATGGGTACATCGACCTCACCCCGTTCGTGCCCCAAAAGAATAATATACAAACAGGCAGTGACGGCAGTCCACATGTCGGACGCTCGCCCCGCAATATCAAATGTACATAATACAACCAAACTGTACCAACATTGCATCCAGGCTATCCCCCACAACCAATCCGCAACATCACAGCACAACACAGAACATTAACGTGAATGTCACGTTCGCAAATCCGTCTAAAAGGGCTATAGCAGTTAGACAGGATTTACCGATCAAATGACATTCACGGTCGCAGATATAATGTAAATACTGTGAACTAACATGTTAAAAATATTCGATCGACTAAATTTTCCCGAAGTGGGCCCCAAGCACAACTGTAGCACTCAAAGAAATCTGGGCCCAAAAATAATATACCAAAAACCCCATTTTCAAGTCAGAAGCCCTCTGTAAAATTTTAGTGCACTGAACAGTATAAGTGGCGGCGGAACCGCGGCCCAAGCATGGGTTTGGCCGCGGTTCCGCGGTGGGATAGTGAGAACATGCGACCAAAATTTCACAAAATGCTTATAATTGCCTGCATGTGTTTCTGCAACAACTTGAAAAATTTTTCGAGCCAAAAAAATTTCAACAGAAATTGATGCAATGAAAAACGTGGTTTTTTGAAAATCCAATCGATCGAACTTGTAAACATGTTAGACCAAGCTAGACTAGATTAATGGCGTGGCTTTGATACCAGTGTAAGTGCACGGCGGCGCCCCTGCCGTCAATCCGAGGCCAAAATGTGGAAACGATACTTTACTTTAACTTTTGAACCGGCACCACCGCGCACTAAAATCCCGGATCGGGCCATTAATCTAATCCTAGCTAACTAGAGAAGGGGTAGAGAGATATACCGAGCGATCCGTGTCTTTCGGTCTTCTCGTCGTTGTCCCGATCTCCCCGCGGAATCTCCGGTCTTCAGCTCCTCGTCGGAAGGGCACCACATCGCCGGGTTCTTTTACGGGCTCCCACCTCTGGACCGAGGCAACTCGGGCATGAAGTTGGCGAGCCGACGTGCCCAAGAAGTGCTGTAGATGAAGTGTAGAACTCTATGTCTCATGGGGTTGTAAGGAGGTTGCCTTTTGGTGGAGGAAATGAACTATCAACTTTTGTGGTGGCTTTTGGGAATTTTGTAGTAAGCAAATGAGAACAAAAAATTCCCTCACAAAATAAAACCCTCACCTCTCAAGAAGTGGCCGGCCTCATCCTAGAAAGAATGAGAATGGGAGTGAGCCAAAAGAATAATGCAAGAGGGAGAAAAAAATGATGGTGAGAAGAAATGATAAGGAATCCAATGATCACAACCTACTCCCATCATATCACCAAAGGTCAAACAATTATGAACCTAAGAAAGTCGAGGGATGGTGGAACCATCATGAAACCATCATGATGCAACAATATGCAAAGACCACCCTCCACAATGCTAATTTGCACAATTGCAAATAAGCCCTCCTCCACCAATTTTCAGCCAAGAAAAGATACAAAGGAAAATGGCCGAAACGGAAAGCAAACTGGCAACTCCAAAAAACCGATTCCGTAATAAATTACAGGAAAACCCCGCTACTGTATATACATACCTGCATTTGTATTACGACCGAATACAAATGCAATGAGACAAAATCGACACTGTACTATACTAGGATCCGGCTTAAACCAAAGCCCGCTAGTATTATCCGTCCGATCATGATCCGTGCAATACCGCACGTACATGATCGAACCCTTTCATATCTCCTTACGGCCTCTACAGCGTTTCGTCCGAAACTTGAGAAAACGGTCTGTGGGGAACTCTAAAGACTCGTCAATCTCTTCGCTGTGGATTTAACCACTAGCACGTCAGAGGTATTAGCCATACGTAACGGGCTACCGGGTATTGACCAAAAGGAACGTCGATGAGCGAACTCATCCTGACACCCTACCGAGCCTGTCAGTGATAATATCCGTACAGTCCGGTCCGTTCGTCTATGAGCATCGCATGGCGGGTCTACGGGGTTGGTAAAAGTCAGACCCCCAAAAGCGGTACAAGTCGTGTCGGAGTGTAGCCCAGAACACCCTGAGATACTACTGGAATACCTACCAGTAAATCTCCTGCCTTGGCTAAGGACTTCGTGTAATGGCTCTCCTAGACACAGCGCGACCTCACCCCCAATACCGGGAGAGACGAACCCCTGAAGATCCGCTCACTGCCTCCATGTGGCTCGGGACTGTACCCAACTAAAACCTGTTTGCACGTCTACTTTGAGCGTGGTTGGGTAGTAATCAAAGTACAGTGGGAACTCACACGAGACAAATGACGATCTCAGGTCGATGAACCAACCTGTACACATGTCACCAGGGAACTGCTATCTGACGTCAGGTATAAGACCAACTAGTATGTTCCCGGCGAGTCCTGTCCGGTGTACTCATAACCCAATGAGCACCTGTATACATCTTAAGTGAACCAACTAACACCAGTGGCTTGTGAGACCGGCCACCGCCCCTTGTCGGGGTCTCGACTGTATACACTAGTCTACTCTGGAGTATCGATGCCCTGTCTCGAAACTCCCTCGACTAGGGACCTTTTAAGGATGTGCTTGTAGACCCCAGCTCCCACGTATATGATCGCCCTCATACCGCTGGCAGTCAAGCAAGAATCCTAGGGGCTCTATCAACGCGCAATAGTGACCTGTAAGGTCACCTAAAGCAGTACATGATGATAAAATTAAACCAGATAGCATACTATCATATTGAGTAAGACTGTCCTACTGGGATACGTCCTCTCTCAATCATTGCAATTACGTGCCTGTGATCCAATAATTGACTCTGAGGGCATTATCTCCAACACACTTAGTATTTATGCTATGTTTGTTGCCCTACGTCAAGGCATAGTGTATGGTAGCTATTTGTTACTTTTCTGTTGCATAGATAGATGCGTTGGTTTGGGACAGTCGTAGTACTTTGTTGGCCTACGTCAAGGGTATGTACGGGTGGGTTCAAATTAACCTGGACAATGACGGGTAGAACTTGACATGTGACTTATGATTTGTTGGCCTACGTCAAGGTCATAAGAGCATGGGATGAAAAAATTCACATCGGGAGTTTCAAACATATAGGAAACTTGCCAGGCATGCGCATACCTTGTGGAGTGTGATAACTTGAGTGGCTTCCATCAAGTTATCATGCGATGATAGTTGGATCCCGATTCTCACTGATGAGTAGGATTACTTCTCGGGTGATTTTAGATGATCCCGACTAATTCTCCTTTTGGGTTTGGAGGAGAATTCAAGGAAACAGTGGGAGACATCTAGATTAGATAAAGTAATTAACCATTCTGATCTAGATTATAGTGCACGCTGAGTGTTTCTTCTCTCTTTCTCTCTAACAGCGACTATGACCCGCCCTAAACTAAAACTCATGAACCCAGTTAACCGAACCATCTTAAAACACTTTAGCCTTTGGAATGTCACGGTGTCGCGTATAGCATTGCTACTTCTATATCACCTTTCCATTTCTCCAGAACACCCCGTATCACTACGAACATCCACTTCCATTAGATAAATCCATCGTATAGTTACATACGAACTCGAAGGAATTCGTTCCAGATTCGAGGATGGATACTGGTTCTGGAGAGATTGAATAAGATTATTCGGTTGTCTTTTCTTTTTATCTTCTCTCAGGTTGTGAGGGCTTCTAGGATTAGGAGAGGGTACACCTATTGAGTTTATTGGATAGTCTTCCTCTAGACCATAGGCAGGTGTCGAAAGGTGGGGAAGGAAGAAAACCAATAAGCCTAAGTGTAGTGTACAGAAGATAATGAGTAAAGGCAAAATATAGGGATTAGAATAAGGGCAAAGGAAATTGTGACATCTATCATTCACGACAAAAACCATGTATACCCCTGCCACTCCTACATCCACTTTGGATTTCTCCACAACATTCTGTATCACTACAGATATCCACTCCTATTGGATATGCCATTGTATAGTTACATACGAACTCGAAGGAATTCGTTCTAGATTCGAGGATGGTTTCCGGTTCAGGAGAAATAGAATATGATTATTCAGATGTCTTTTCCTATTACCTTCTCTCAGATTGTGAGGGTTCCTAGGATTAGGAGAGTACACCTATTACGCTTATTGGATAGTCTTCTTTCAAACCTTAGGCTGGTGCCGAAGGGTAGGGAAGGAAGAAAACCAATTAGCCTAAAGGAGGTGTACAGAAGGTAATAAGTAAAGAAATAATAAAGGGATTGGATTGAGGGTATGGAAGTATACGGTTACAGTCATGAATCAGGATAGTGGAAGAGGCATTACTATGAATACCCGGTTAACCCCTTTTTGAAACATTTTCATGTTTCAGTTTCTCTATGCGATATTAATTGAAAACTGTTTTCCCAATTGGAATCTAACTCCAGGGTATGTATTTACCAGATTTGTTTCTCACATCGTATAATGTTACAGATGGTGAGTGGGAGTAAGATATTGGGAATTGGATGATTAGATCCTCATTATATCGGAATTCATTGTAATTGGTGATATTTGAGGAAATCACCTGGGTTTTGCCTAACGGCAAACATTTGGTTTTGAATATCCGTTATTATGCACCAATTTCAAACTGATATATCTGTACGTTTATTTTATAAAGTGAGATATAACTTTTTGAAATTATGTCCATGGCATTTACCTATATCAGTTGATGGTTAGGTAAGGAGCATTCAACTGCGGTGCAATTCATCTTAACCATAGTACAGTTTTCAACCTACGACGCACATGGTTAGAGTCGTTAAACTCGGTGGAATTATAAAAAGTATTGTATGTTGTCCAGTGTCCATTAGGACAAAGGGATTGGTACTCGTACTATATTCTGTTTACTTATGACTTCTCCAGTTCTGGACAAGTATTTCGTTGAAATGCAAGGTCCAGATATTGAGAAGTTATAGGTATAAGAATAAAGTAGAGAACCATTCGTTGGATGTATCGGGATTCTTCGAGGTAGTCGAAGATGTAGATACTTGTTTTTGGTATTCCGTTGATAGTAATGTTTTTGAGAACTTGCTTCTCTTTCGGGTTACTCATATATGGATGTACTCCTAGTTGAGTAATGTTGATTGGCCTCATTCCATTTGGTTGATATGCACTGGAGACAGCTGCATGATTTTGAATCTGGTTCCAATAAAATTAGTGCCTTTGTTTCTATATGGTATATAGAATCAATTTGTATCTTAACAATGTTAAAATATAAGGAGTTGTCCGGCTGATGATTAAAATCAGAATCTGGAAAAACTCAAGGCACGTTTCAGTAATGGCAGTTTGTGGGTTATCCCGGGCTTTGATGAGGGTTAAATTTCTACCATCAGGAAGATCAATAGTGATATTGTTCTTGACTCGCCACAGTTTTAGTAAAATGGATTTTTTCAGAAAACAGAAGTGGAAGTATGGGAGAACTGGAAGTGATTCCAGAACCACAAACGATTACTGAAAATTTAATAGAACCTAAGGATTCAATTGAATTCGACATTCCATTGGCCACTCCGCAGATTTAGTGGGTAACCTCAGGCACCCGAGAGGTACTTCAGTCTTCTCAGAGACGGTGACAGGGAGGTTCTTGTTTACCCAGACTTTCTATTGTTGTTGTTCTAGACTATAAGACCCGGCAGGAGGATGAGTATAGAGTCATTCTAAACTAGCTTTAGAAGTGCACGTGTATATGACTCCGCTAGAGGGTTGTTGTAGTCAGTGGGAGCAGCGGAAGCATAGTGGGCAAGTAGCTTATGTATATTTATAGACTAAAGCAGGTATAGCGGAAATAGATAATCTATTTTTGATGTGATAGTCATAGTCTTTGAATTCATCAGAATATTAGATGGCTCTGTTAAGAAAGTAGTAGGGTGATATGTCCTGGTATTTGGATGACATACACTTGTAGGAAGTGATATCCCAACACTACGATCAGTTTTACTGTGGTTGTCACACAGTGTTTTCTCCGCATAGGATTTGGATATTATATCTGGAATTCTGGTTACTAGATTTATGGTTTTAGATCTAGATTTGGGTAGTTTCCCAATTTGGGTACTTAGACACTATTCTAAAGGTGTTTTAGAATAGACGATTCCTGGCATGGTAGTGTACCTGCAGATGATGGAGTCACCCTCTCCTAAGGTGTCTTACAGACTAAAGAGGAGAGGGATGCGCATGATTGACATATCACTTGCTTAGGCAATTGAGTCAATCATGAGATGTCAAGTACCACACCAGATGTTGTTTTTGCACTAGATGCAATAAGTTGATATACCAATCCAATCCTGGAGAAACGTTCGGAAGCAGCTTATGAACATAAGTGGATGTTCTTAGGATATGGTAACGGCAGCCTCCTTCGGGAGACGGTTATCATTTCAGGCTTCCAAGGTGATCTGGATGACGGAGTGGCTGTCGGAGTTATAGTTTTTTCCACTTCTGAGGGACAGAATGTTGGACAGGTGGTCCAAGCGGATACTGAGGAAGGCATGTCGTAGTATACTGATTGAGTTCAGTGGACGATACAGTCTAAGAAGTTTGCTGGATTTGGAGTTCATCTGTGAACTGGGTCCTATCAGATATCCAGACAAATTCCAAGATAGGGATCTCTCATTTCGGGAGATAGCTTTCTCCGCGAAGTTGAGATATATAGAGATATAGAAAGAAACATTAGAACGGATCCACTCACTGAGACTATTTCTCGAACACATTAGTTTCACAAACAGGCTTTATGAGACTGATTAGTAGAGAAGTTGGGTGTTCGGTATCACACGGGCTGTGAGTATGCGACATCGCAATAATTATCCTTAAGTGCAAGTGGGAGATTGTTGGCTATAGTGCCCTCAAGGCAATTATCGTAGTCGCAGGAAGGTGATTATGATGATTGAGGGAGGACCTATACTGATAAACAGTCTTACTCGAGATGATAGTATGCTATCTGGTTTGTCTTTATCATCATGTATATGTTGATAGAGCCCATATGATTCTTGCTTGACTACCGGCATTATGATGGCGATCATATACGTGGGAGCTGGGGGTCTATAAGCACATCCTTAAATGTCCCTAGTCTTGGGAATATCGAGACTGGGCATCGATACTTCAGTATAGACTGGTGTATACTTATCTAGACCCTGATGAGGGGTGGTGGCCGGTCTCACAAGCCATTGGTGTCAGTTGTTCACCTAAGATAGTATACAGGTGCTCGTTGGGTTATGAGTACACTGGACGGACTCGCCGGGAACATACTAGTTGGTATTATACCTAATGTCAGATAGCAGTTCCCTAGTGACATGTGTACAGGTTAGTTTGTCGACCTGAGATCGTCATTTGTCTCGTGTGAGTTCCTACTGTGCTTTGATTACTACCCTACCACGGCTCAAAGGAGTCATGCAAACATGTTTTAGTTGGGTACAGTCCCGAGCCTTATGGAGGCAGTGAGCGGATCGTTGGGGATTCGTCTCTCCCGGTATTGGGGGTTGATGTCGCGCAGTGCACGGGTGGCCATCACCAGAAATCCTCGACCGGGGTATACGAAAATTACTGATCCAGGATCGATTGTTTCTCAGGTGGTGATGGGTTACATACTGACACGAATTATCGCGTTATTAGGCGTCTGACTTTATCCACCCCCCTAAACTCGATATGCGATACTCTTAGACGAACGGACCAGACTGTGTGGATATTGTCACTGACAGGCTCAGTAGGGTTTCAGGATGAGTTCGCTCATCGGCCTTCCTTTTGGCCAATACCTGAGTAGCCGTTACATACATCTAGTACCACTGACATGCTTATGGTTAAACCCAATGCCAGCGTATTGACGAGTCTTTAGAGTCCCCCACAGAAAGTTTTCCCAAGTTCGGGCGAAACGTTGTAGAGACCGTATGGTTTTATTGCAGGGTTCGAACATACACGTGCACTTGTGCACGTGTCATGATTCGGACGGATCATACTAGTAGGCATTGCTTTAAGCCATATCCTAGTATTAGATTTGTTGGATTACTCTCGTCTTATTGCATTCGTATTCAGTCGGAATGCGGATGCAGGTATATATATACAGATGAGGGGTATTCTTGTGATCCATCACGAGTTTACTTTAGTTGATGCCATATCTTTTTATTGGATCAAACATTTAGTTTAAATGTTTAGTGGAGGAATATGTGAGTGCAAGTTTTATCCATATGCATCATTTCATGCCACATGCATATGGTGACTCATGGTCTTGGTTTATGTGACCATTATTGTGACATGGATTGATTTTGGGGGCTAATTATGATTAATGGGGGATATTTTGGAGAGAGAGGGCAGCCAAGTATTGGCTTGGGATTTTGGTTATTGATATATCTATCTCTCTCTCAAAAATATCATACACACAACATAAGCCATTTCACTTCTTCTTCTCTTGAGCTCATATTCTCTTCTAATGGCTTCTTCTTCAACCACCACCTATCCCTCTCATAAGTTGAGAATTCATGGGTGCCTTGAGAGAAAGTGATCACACACATTCTCTACTTCACCTTGGAAATGTCGGCTAGAAAATTTCATGTTCGAGTTGCTTCGGTTTTGAAGCGGGAGCTCGTAAAAAGATTCCTTGACGTGGTGCCACTTCGACGAGGAGACCGGAGATCGAGCTTGATCGGAGATGCCGCGAGGAGCTACGGATGGTGGCTAAAGACCGAAGGACACGGATCAATCGGTATAGCCATTCTAACTTCTTTGTAGTTAGCTAGTTTACGGTTAATGAAATGATCCGGGTGAAAGTCTGCGTTAGCGCTAGTTTATAAAAGTTTTTGTTCCGTGTTTGGCCTCGGTTTGACGGCCGGGGCGCTACCATACACTTACAGAGAAATCCTACTAGATCTGCATAGTAGCTGGGGTTCGTTGGGGACCATCGAATCCTCCAATTCCTCCAAATTGTCGGTTACAGTTTGTGTAGCTGGAACTTCTTCCAGTTCTACCTCATTACCACTAATTTCTTTTATAAGAAATTCCTTTTCTAAAAAGGTGGCATGTTGAGCAACAAACACCTTTTGTTCCTCACAATGGTAGAAGATATATCCATGTGAATTTTTAATATATCCCACAAACTTGCAAAGAACTGACCTTGCCTCGAGCTTGTCCGGATTTTGCTTTTTGACATAGGCCGGACAACCCCATATCTTAACTCGGTTAAAATATAGTCTCTTCCCATTCCATATCTCATATGGTGTTTTAGGCACATGTTTGATGGAACTTGATTCAATAGGTATGCAGCTGTCTCATGTGCATAATCCCAAAAGGAAATAGGTAGCTCAGCAGTACTCATCATAGAGCGCACCATATCTAATAGGGTGCGATTCCTCCACTCCGATATTCCGTTGTGCTGTGGTGTATATGGAGGAGTAAGCTGAGAGAGAATCCCATTCTATTTTAAATAGTCACGGAATTCCATGCTCAATTATTCTCCTCCCTGATTAGATCGAAAGATTTTAATACTTTTATCCGTCTGGTTCTCAACTTCGTACTTATATTCCTTAAATTTCTCAAAAGCTTCAGGTTTGTGTTTCAACAGGAACACATGTCCGAATCTTGAGAGATCATTGGTGAATGTAATAAAGTACGAGGAACCATTCCTGGCATGTATAGACATAGGACCGCATATTAGTCCCAAAAGTTCAGTAGCTCTTTCTTCGTGTCCAGTAAATGGAGTCTTGGTTATCTTGCCTTTGAGACATGACTGACAAGTTTCATAAGATATAAATTCGAACTGATTCAAATATCCATCTTTATGCAACATAGCTAATCTTGTTGCATTGATATGACCTAGTCTACAATGCCACAAGAAGGCTTCGTTCATTTCTGAAATTTTCCTCGTGTGTGTGTTCTGTACATTTAGAACTGTGTTTTGATTTAGAACGTATATACCGTTACACAACGTACCAAACCCAATCAACACTTGATTCAGAAAAATGTTCATAACATTATCCTCTAATGTGAAATTATATTCTTCTTTAGTTAGCAAAGAAACTGATATAATATTGCACATCATCTTTGGTACGTAGTAACAGTCGTTCAGAATCAATGTATTACCATTTGGTAACACTAGGTGATATTCGCCAACTACTTTGGCTGCAACAATTGCTCCATGTTAGTTATGTATATGCTCTAGAGGCCATTATTGTACATGAGATGTATATTATAGTGGATGCTTGGATATATATAGAGAGGACTTTCTTACTCGACATGATAGTATGCTATCTGGTTGATCTTTATCTTAACTTGTTGACTTGTATTGTGATACTGTCATGCTCTCACATGTTGATAAAGCCCTTAGGTTGTGTACTTGACTACTAGGACTATGATAGAGATCATACTAGTAGGGCCAGGGTAGTCCACAAGTACAACCTATAATTGTTGGTAGTCGAGGGCGTATCGAGACAGGGCATCGATATTCCAGAGTAGACTAGCGTATACGCATCTTGACCCATATGATTGGTGATGGATGATCCCACATCCATTGGTGTTTGACATCAAAGATGGTGTACGGGTGCTCAGTGGAGACTGGGTACACTGAATAGACTCGTCGAGAACTCCTAGTTGGTATTATACCTATCGTCAGATAGCAGTTCTCTGGTGACACTGGTACAAGTTAGTCTGTAGTCCCGAGATCGTCATAGAGTCTTGTATGATTCCCACTGTGCTTTGATTTTCACCTTACCATGTTCAAGAGAACGTGCAAAACTGTGGCTTTTGGGTACAGTCCCGAATCACATGGAGGCAATGAGCGATAGGAGGGGATTCGTCTCTTCCGGTATTGGAGGTTGATGTTGCGCTGTGCTCGATTGGCCATAACGATAAGTCCCTGGCCAGGGCTGCTACGAAGATTTACTGATAAGTGTTATCAGTAGTTTCTCGACCCGTTATGAGCCTTACATTGGCACGACTTATCGGTTACTGGGGTCTGACGTTTACCATCTCTAGATTAGATATGCGACATATCAGACGGACAGACCGAACTGTACGGTAGTGTTACTGACAGGCTTTACAGGAGCTAGAGCGGGCTTGCTTGTTGATCTTCTGATCGCTGAATACCCGGGTAGCCGTTACGTCCAGCTAGTACCACTGACAGCTTGTGGGTGTTTGATATGATCACCACCTACTGCCGACGTATTGACGAGTCTTTAGAGTCCTACACAGAGGTTTACTGGCTCAGGAAAAATGAAGTAGGAGCACATATGTGATATGTGCGGGACCGAGAATAATATGAGTATGTGATACCGTATTCTATTCTCGCGATTTATTTGTATCGGTCGGTTATGTATGATATAGCCGGGTTATCGAATTAAGTGTTGATTCGATAAGTTGATACATATAATATTAGTCGGTTATATGTGATGTAGCCGGATGATTAAATCAAGTGTTGATTTGATAATTTAGTGTATAATTGTATATTTGATATACTAGTTTACATTAACTAATATTAGCTCACTTAAGCATTTATTTTCTCACATGTGCACATTTAATATATATGTGATATATATTAATTGTGTTTTCTTTTGTGTCATGCTTGATGCCACATGCAACATGGGTGTATGAGACATGCTTAAGATAATGCAAGGTTTATTTATTTAAGGTAAATCCAAATTAGTTGGAAATTAGTCACATGAGTGAAGCTTGCGGAAGCTTGTAGACCCATTGACTTAGTCCACTAGTTTTGTCCTACCTTAGATATTTGTTAACCTGACTGTTATCTAAACTCATCGTTAAGTCTCTACATGAGATATATGAGATATTTCTCACCCATGGTTTCCATTCACTTTCTCATCTATTATTTGCTTCTTCTTCTTCTTCATGAGCCAAGCTCTCTAGGTTTTTGAGAGGAGAAGAAAAAAAGTGAGAAAATTAATTCTAAAGTGAGCAAAAATCCTACTTCATCATCCTATACTAGATTAGCCATTTAGTTTAGGGTGTTAGCTTCACTAATCCCTTATTAGTGAAGTAGTAGCTTGGGTTAGTGTCTCCCCGACGTAGATCATCTTCAACCTCGAAGACTTCATGCAAGCTCGTTCCTTTCATATTGTGGAGCCGTTCTAGAGTCCGTAAGATCACTGCTTGGAGCGAAGGTACTACTACATGGAGCTATTGAACTGAAGGACCGGTCTACAAAGGTTGTATTCCTAGTTCACTTAGTTGAAAGTTGTTTACACTTTGTTTCGTATGATTCTCTAGTTAAAGATTCTAGGTTAGGGTTCTTTTAGCATGAAAAAATTTAAAATTGGCATGGACGATACCACCCGAAACCTTGCTGTCGTGTTTAGGAACCCTACAGTGGTATCCGAGCCAAGCTAGAGATTTAGATAATGTTTGTAGAATTACGAAACCGAAACAACTCCGAAACACTCAAAACTGAAAACCCAGTTTCTGTCAATTTTTAAAGTCGTCGATTTTTTTTTTAAATAATTGCAGAATGTTGTATGTGATATAACATGAACACTGTGAAAATTTGAAGCATTTTGGAAAGTTTTTGGCCGGCCACATCACCCCAAAAACCGAACTCACTGGGTTCATTTGGGAATTTGGGTTTCAAATTTTCATGGTGTTCCATTCTCTGGGTTTTGGTGTTTTAGGTGTTGCTAGTTTTTGCTAAATTTGCATGTGATGTTAACTTTTTGCAAAGGCAATTCGGAGTGTTTCGTAGTCATATTCTAACTATATTTCGGGTTATTTAGACGGTGTTAAAAAGTTCGAACGGATATCAAATATCCACTTTAACCCTCGACAGAAAATTTTCCAAGGGTTGGATTTTTTCCGAGTTAAAGAACATTCAAATATCATGCAAGTAATGTCGTCAACCCTCTAGAAGAACAAAACCCTAACTCGATTCTATGACCGTAAGAACCGCCGCCAAACCTTAGGGTTTGCGGTAGTTCCGCGGCGCCATAGGTGAGGCAAGGGTTGACCCTTCTACGGTTAGTCCATTGGTACTGTGGTATGTTCTGAGTATTTTTAAATTGCACTCAAGTGTTGAGCTTTTTGGGAAATTTTGGATGTTTGTTGATTCGATCGGAATGTTTAACATCGTCTAGCTATTTGTGGAATATGATACAATATGTGGAATTCATATAGTTAGGCATGAAATCCAAAGTATGTGATATTTTTGGTTTATGATGTCTAAGGTGATTGTGGATTCCAAATGTTGTAGTTTGACATTTTCTTTTCTGCGACCGTAAGTGTAATATGTGGTGTATCACCGTTTTCGTTGCTATATGTCAGCGACAATTGTGATACGCATATTTATTTACGTTGATGACATGTGATGTTATGTGTTGCTGTGATATATTATATTGGATCGTCGTGTTTTGAATAGCCGGGGGTTTTATGTGAGATGAGAGTTTTTATTTTCATTCATGTAAAATTCTTTGTATGTAATATTCTTTTATTGGGGCACTTCCCGATTGAGGATGATATCACCATTGTTGTATATTATTTACTTTTCTGCATTAGGATAGACCCAAGGAGGGGAGCACAAGTAACCGGGTTCTAGAGTCCAGTGGGATACCATCTCAAGGAGTCGAGTCCGGGTCTCCTAACTCTAGAATTGGTAGGGTTGCTTGCCGCTCTCGTAAGGGTCTAGGGATGTGGGTTTGACTATTCATCGCGACCGTGGAATCCGTGTTTTATACTGGCTTAAAATAAAATACGGAATTCCTAGTATATCCAATATTTCATATGTTATCTTCTGCTGCTGATATTCTGTGATGTGATCACTCTATATGCTTGAGACGATTTCTTTATTATTATATATATGATATATAATAAACGTTGCTTATGTTTTGCACCCGCGCTAGTCCCGCCCCGCTATGCTGTTAGTTAAGTAACCTAACGGTGCATAACGGGACACTGTGGCGAATGCGGATAGCATAAGCGTACGTTGTATTTTCGTTTCTTCTGTGATACTTAGGAAGCATAAATGATGAGACTTCATTAATGAGATTAATGAAAGAAATGAAACCTAAAAGATATTGTAGAATCAAATTTTCAAAAAGGGTAGCTCTAGTTTTTTTGCTTTGCATAGCGGTATTTCTTGTAGAATATCCAGCACCTTATTCGATAAGGAAAAAGCCGAGATCTCTTCACCGGGAGTGACCTCTTTAGCGAAACTAGCAGATGTTACAACTCACTCGGTTTTGTTTTTGATTGCTTCTATAGTTCTTGCTTTGCATAGTGGTATTTGTGAAATATCCTGCAACTTATTCGATAAAGAAAGAGCCGAGATCCCTTCACCGGGAGTGACCTCTTTAGCAAAGCTAGTAAAAGCCTCAAAAACACACATTTTCAAAATCACTCGATTCTACGATGATATCAAGTTCAAAGCGTTAAAGGTTTTCTTAAAAACCATCCGCAACCTTCCGTCATTTTAGGAAGTAGAGTACTTATTATTCGTGCTGCGTTTGTTGATCATAGTTAAGGCGCAGTGTACGGTAGCTAAGTGATGTCTTCCTACATAGCATATGATGCGATTAATTAGGACAGTCATATGACTTTGTTGACCATAGTTAAGGGTCATGTGGATGGGTCTAATTAATCACGAAATGACGGGTAGAACTTGACTAGTGCTTATGATATGTTGACCATAGTTAAGGTCATAAGTCACTAGGGATAAAAACCACATCGGGAATTTCAAGCGTTGAAATTTACAATGAGATTGCATACCTTCTATGAGATAGTTGGATCCCGATACCCACTGCAAGTAAGAGTTACTTCTGGAAGAGTTTTACACATCACAATTAGCCGATCAAGTAGGTGTCTAGAAAGGTGTTAACGAGGTTACGCCCCTGGGAAAACGAGGTTTATTTTAATTAGGTCTGTGCGAAAGCACGGGGAACCTCTCTCAAAGTACCAACACTGTCTTGACTGAAAGATTGGCGAACTTGTAAGGTGTAATTAATCTCGGCTAGTCTTACCTTTTAGGGTTTGAAGGAAGATTTGATAAAAACAGTGGGAGCCATCCTGATTAGATAAGATAAAAACCAATCTATTCTTGCAAGAGCATACGCTAAAGTGTTTTCTTCTTTCTCTCTCTCTCTCTCTCCATGTAGCGACCATGTCAGGCCTTAATCAAGATAATAATATGGATGTATTGACCGAACCCGCTTGTTATACTGAGCAGGGGAACGTTGGTTCCGTTCTTTCTTATAATTATTATAAGACCGAGCAGGGAATAGGGACATATCCGGATTCTCACGCCATCCAAACGAAGAATAAGCATGTTGATGCATCTTCTTCGGGTGTGTTAGTTATCAAGAACTGTTTCTCGGTTCACTCTGTGTCCTGGGTATTAGATACCGGATCGGGATCCCCCATATGTAATATGTTATATGGGCTAAAGAAATGTAGAGAACTGGGATTGAGTGATCATTCTGTGAAAGTAGGGAATGGTACAAATGTTGCCGCCAAAGCAGTTGATGAATATCACCTTGTATTGCCAAATGATAATACATTGATTCTGAACGAATGCTATTACATACCGACCCTGATATGCAATTTTATATCAGTTTCTTTATTAAGTAAAGAGGGATATAATTTTGTAGTACAGGATAATGTTATGAACATCTTCCTGAATTAAAAGTTGATTGGATCAGGCTCGTTAAATAATGGCATATACGTTTTAAATCAAACCACGGTTCTTAATGTACAAAACACAAACAAGAGAAAGAGTTCAGAAATGAACGAATCCTTCTTGTGGTATTGTAGACTAGGTCATATCAATGCGACATGACTAGCTAAGTTACATAAAGATGGATATTTGAATCCGTTCGAATTATCATCTTATGAAACTTGCCAGCCATGTATCAAAGGCAAAATGACCAAAACTCCGTTTAGTGGACACGAAGAAAGAGTTACGGAACTCTTGGGACTGATACATAGTGATGTATGCGTGTAAGTCCATGCTACCCTTCCCCGGTACTTACGGGGTTGCGGAAGTGGTGAAAAACAATTTTCAAGAGGGTGGTAACATGGACTCATAATACGGATCTTTGTTAAACGACTAACTAACAACCTAACAAGAGTTTACCTACTCGGTTAGTGGGCTATACCTTTCTTGAACTCCTTCGTCTTCAACTCCTCCCGGTGTTCGGATCGGCCTCATCTCGTCGTCTCCTTGCGCCGAAGATGGATCCACCCGAAAGCTTCTACCTTTGGCTTCTTCTTCGAACTTTGAAGAAACTATATCACTTGGCTTGCTAGGCCTTGTGAACTAGGATGAGTAGAGGAATGTTTTGGTGTCTTTTTATCTCTAAGGCAATGAGTCTCAACACATGAGAATAGTTTTTCTTGAGCTAGAGAGAGCAAGAGGAAGAGGGAGAGCTTGAGAAGAGAGAGCTCAAGAGAGAGAAAGCTAATGAAAAAATGAGCCTCACTTTTCTCATACCCCCTCTCATAATCCAAAAGCATCATGAGCCATAATGATAATCAAGTATTATGTGATGGTTATCATTTCACAAAAGGCAATATCATTTCATGCACTCATTTTGCAAATTACAACAAGCAAGCAAAAGTCTTTGCATGAAAATGACAACCATTGTAATGATGATGGTCAACTAGTCCAACCTAGTCAACCGGTCAACTAAGTCAACAAGTCAACAAAGTCAACCCCTCAACAACCATGTCACTATAATACTTAATTAATATTATTGCTAATCATATATCTTATTCTCATTAGGGTTAAGCAAAAGTCAATGGTCAACAGTCAACTGTCAACAGTCAACAACCCCAATGAGAATACTCTGCCTCTCTCTCTGTCAACTGTGCATACACACCCGCATCCGCGTTCCGAGGAACACGAATACAAATGAGATAAAACCAATCCCAAAACGTATACTAGAATCTGGCTTAAACCAAAGCCCGCTAGTAAAAACTGCCCGGTCACTAAACGTGCACAAGTGCGCGGATATGACCGAACCCTGTCGCAAAACCATGCGACCTGTCGCAAAACCATGCGACCTCTACTCTTTTGCCTAAAGGCGAATAGCTTTCTGTGTGGGACTCTAAAGACTTGACACTATGCTGGCAGTGGGTTTAACCACAGACCGCAAGCGGCACTAGCTGTGCGTAATGGCCCCCAGGTAGATGCCGATATGAAGACGGACGAGGTGAAACCCATATGAACTCCTACTGAGCCTGAATGTGACAATCTCCGTACAGTCCAGTCTGTTCGTCTGATACATCGCATGGCGGGCCTATGGGGCAGTAAACTTCAGTCCCCTAATAGCGGTACAAGTCGTGTCGGAGTGAAGCCCAGAACACCCTGAGATAACACTGGAAATCTACCAGTATATCTCGCTTGCACTGGCCAGGGACTACTCGTGTAATGGCTCTCCTAGACACAGCGCGATGTCAACCCCCAATACCGGAAGAGACGAATCCTGTCTAATCGTCACTGCCTCCAAGTGCTTCGGGACTGCACCAAAAAACTACCTGTTTGTACGACTCCTTTGAGCCGTGGTAGGGTAGTAATCAAAGTGCAGTGGGAACACACTCGAGGCGAAGTAACAGTGTCAAGTCAGCGGACTAAGCTGTACTCATGTCACCTGGGAACTGATAACTGACGATAGGTATAATACCAACAAACAGTTCCCAACGAGTCCTGTCCAGTGTACTCGTAACCTAACGAGCACCCGCGTACTATCTCAAGTACGACGTACTGATGGCTGTGGGACAGACCGTCTCCCGTGCTGGGATGAGAAGCGCATACGCTAGTTTACTCCGGAGTATCGATGCCCTGTCTCGATTGTCCTACGACTAGGGACCTGTATAAGGATGTGCTTGTGGATTACCCAGCCCCCACGAGTGTGACTGCCATCACAACGCAGGTAATCAAGCAAAGATCCTCAGGGCTCTACTAATATGTATAAGAAATATGCTAAAAGAAACACATGCACATATTAAAGTAGAAACAAACCAAGTAGCATACTACCATTTTGAGCAAGATTGTCTATACAAGGTGAATATCCCAAGCTTCCATTATGTAATATACATACTAGTATGATACAGTAATGGCCTCCAGGGCATATACACTAACAATCTCCCACTTGCACTAAGGCCATGTACTGGCGTATCGAAGACCTATCATCTCGATCAGCCGCTCGAACTGAGTCTGGGGCAAGGCCTTGGTGAATGGATCGGCAGTGTTATCTTCTGTATTTACTTTCTTCACCTCGATCTCCTGGCGATCAACGATCTCCCTGATCAGGTGGTACCGCCTCAAAATGTGCCTGGACTTCTGATGGGACCTGGGTTCCTTCGCTAAAGCTATAGCTCCATTGTTGTCACAATACAGCGGTATTGGATCAACACTGGTAGGAACCACCTGAAGCTCCGTGAGGAACTTCTTCATCCAAACAACTTCCTTTGCGGCATCGCAAGCAGCTATGTACTCCGCTTCCATAGTTGAGTCAGCAACGGTTTCCTGCTTGGAACTCTTCCAGCAAACCGCCCCTCCATTGAGGGTAAAGACATAACCCGACATGGACTTGGAGTCATCCTTGCCACTCTGGAAGCTGGAGTCAGCAAAGGCCTCGATCTGGAGGTCTTTTCCGCCATACACCAAGAACATCTCCTTAGTCCTTCTCAGGTACTTGAGAATGTTCTTTACTGCTATCCAGTGTTTCTCCCCTGGGTTCGACTGATACCGGCTTACAACGCTCAATGCGTATGCTACATCTGGTCTGGTACACAACATCGCATACATAATAGAGCCTACCGCAGATGCGTAGGGTATTGATGACGCGCGAGCCCTTTCCAAATCAGTCTTGGGAGACATCTCTTTGGAGAGGGTGATTCCGTGACAAGCCGGTAGATTACCGTGCTTGGAATCTTCCATACTGAATCATTTCAGTATGGTGTCGATGTACTTTGACTGTGAAAGTCCCAACATCCTCTTAGATCTATCACGATAGATCTGGATCCCCAGAATGTAGTTGGCATCGCCCAGGTCCTTCATGGAGAACCTCTGCGACAAGAATCATTTGACTGAATGTAGCATAGGAATATCATTTCCTATTAGGAGAATGTCATCGACGTACAAGACGAGGAATACGACATTTCTCCCTACAATCAACTGTAAATGCATGGTTCATCTGGGTTTTTGACAAAGTCGAATTCTTTGACAGTATCATCAAAGCAGATGTTCCAACTCCGCGATGCTTGCTTGAGTCCATAGATGGACTTGAGCAACTTGCACACTTTACTGCTGCTCCCACTCTGAATGAATCCCTCTGGCTGATCCATATAGACGCACTCTTCCAAATTTCCATTTAGAAAAGCCGTCTTTACGTCCATCTGCCAGATTTCATAATCGTGGAAGGCAGCAATGGCAAGAAGGATCCGAATGGATTTGAGCATAGCTACCAGAGAAAAGGTCTCGTCATAGTCCAAACCAGGTCTTTGACGAAAACCCTTTGCAACAAGCCTAGCTTTATAGGTTTCAACCTGCCCATCTACACCAATCTTCTTTCTGAAGATCCATTTGCAGCCTATGGGTTTTACCCCTTCTGGAGCAAAGTCCAAAGTCCAAACTTTGTTGGTGTACATGGACTCCATCTCGGTCCGCATTGCATCCAGCCATTTTACCGAGTCACCGCTCTGAATGGCTTGCTGGAAGCTAGTAGGCTCATCATAATCAACTGTGCAATCCTCTCTATCCCCGTCTATGAGAAAACCGAAGAATCTCTCGGGCGGATGAGACTGCCTACTACTCCTGCGGAGTGGCGCTGGGATGTCCGGTTCTTCTGAACCTTCTGGTTCTTCTAAGCTTTCAGTAATAGCTTGTGGTTCTGGAATTTCTTCCAGTTCTACTACGCTCCCACTTGCTTCTTTTTCTAAAAACTGATGTTCCAGAAAGTGGGCATGACGAGAAACAAAAACCTTTTGTTCCTCTGCGTAATAGAAAAAATACCCCCTGGAGTTCTTTGGGTATCCCACAAACTTACACAGTACTGAGCATGCCTCGAGCTTGTCCGCATGCTGCTTTTTTACAAAAGCTGGACATCCCCATATCTTTAGATACTTAAGACAGGGTTTCTTTCCACACCACATCTGATATGGTGTGGTAGGCACAGTCTTGGAGGGAACCTTGTTCAAGAGATATGCAGCTGATTCTAGTGCATAACCCCAGAAGGATCGCGGCAACTCAGCCTTACTCATCATGGAACGAACCATATCCAATAGGGTTCGATTCCTTCTTTCTGATACACCGTTGTGTTGTGGTGTGTATGGAGGAGTAAGCTGAGAGAGAATTCCATTCTCTTTTAAGTAGCCCAGAAACTCGGCACTCAAGTATTCACCACCTCGATCAGATCTCAGTGTCTTGATACTTTTGCCTGTTTGTTTTTCAACTTCATTCTTATATTCCTGAAATTTCTCAAAGGCCTCGGATTTGTGCTTCATCAAGAAGACATGCCCATACCTAGAGAAATCATCTGTGAAAGTAATGAAGTATGAATAACTTTGCGCATGTGTACACATTGGGCCATACACATCACTGTGTATGAGTCCCAAGAGCTCACTTGCTCTTTCTCCGTGTCTAGTGAACGGAGTCTTTGTCATCTTTCCCATGAGACAAGATTCACAAGTGGCATAAGACTGATACTCGAACGGATCCAAGTATCCTTCTTTATGTAACTTTGTCAACCATGTCTCATTAATGTGACCCAGTCTACAATGCCATAAGAAAGCCTGATTTAATTCCGGAGACTTTCTTTTAAGTGTGTTCTGGACACTGAAGACCTGAGCTTGATTCAAAACGTATATACCGTTTTTCAATGTACCTGACCCAATCAGTACTTGATTTAGGTGGATGTTTACTACATCGCTTATAAAAGTAAAATCATATCCTTCCTTAGAAAGTAATGATACATATATGATATTACAAGTCGCACCTGGTACATAAAAACAGTCACGCAGAATCAATATCTGCCCAGTTGTTAGTCCAAGATGATATTCCCCTACGGATTCAGCATACATGCTCATTCCGTTAGCAACCCTGAGAGTCATATCACCTTTCTTGATAACCCTACGGTTTCTCAGAGCCTGTAACGAATTACATATATGAGATCCTGATCCGGTATCTAATACCCAGGAAGTAGGATTAACTGACATACAGTTCTCTATTACAAACACACCCGAAGCCGAAGCCACAACATGCTTCGAATTCTGGCTACTGGCTTTGCAAGCCCTGCAATCCTTCTGCCAATATTCATTCCTGTAACAATAGGAACATCCTTCTTTTACTACATCCAGCCCCAAAACTTCTGCCCTTCCCTTTCTTTCTACTTTCCGGTTTCCTTTAGGGTAGTAGGTAGAGACTGTTGAACTAAGTCAGCATCTGACCCGTTCTTCAACGTGGTCTTCAGGTCCGTGAGCTCAAAAGAGCTGGTCTCTGTAAGGACGTTGCCCCTTACAGATGACCCGATAGCCAACCTCGCTGGAAGCAATTCGTTCGAGGTCTCATATCTTGCGATACGAGATTGCTCTCCATATAAATCTTTGTTATGGAGGAAGATAGAAACTAAGTCCATCTTCTCGTGCTGCCTCTGGTTTACACCATCAACTGAGGCTAACATGAGGCACTTGGCTTTCGCACTGTCCTTTTCCGATGTCTTACGAATATGAATATCCGTGACAAGGGAAACTGGATCTGAGACGGCAGGGGTTGGATCAGTCAAGAGGTGTCCCAGCTTGTCATGGGCAATGGACATCTGGACAGACCTTTGCCAGTCATAACAGTCAAGTTCAGTCATTTTATTATCTAGATGTAACCTAGGTGTGGTCACTGGGTCGCTGCAGTTAAGAGAGAGAGAAGAAAACACTCAGCATGATACTCTTGCAAGTTTAGATTGGTTTTTAATTTGTCTAAACAGGAAGGCTCCCACTGTCTCTCGAATCCCTCCTCAAACCAAAAAGGAAGAATTAGTCAGGATCAATCTCACCGTACAATTCTTGCTTAACCGTTCAGCCAGGCCAGTGTCGGTACTTCGAGGGAGGTTTTCCAACGCTTTCGCGAATTTCCTTAATTAAATAACCTCTTTTCCCTGTGAGCGTAGACCCGCTAACACCTTTCTAGACACCTACTTGGTTTATAGCATTGATCGTTAAGTGAGAAATTTCCCGAGGAGTAGCATATACTCACAGTAGGATCGGGATCCAAATATCATTGCGTGACAAAACTGAAGGAATCCTACCAGAATCATCACACTCCAAATAGTATGCAACACTAGCAAGTTTCAGTTCTTTTGAAACTTCCGATGTGGATTTTTTTCCCCATGCTCTTATGACCTTGACGAAGGCCAACATATCATAAGTCACATGTCAAGTTCTACCCGTCATTGTCCAGGTTAATTTGAACTCACCCGTACATACCCTTGACGAAGGCCAAAATAGTAGTACGACTGTCCCAAACCAACGCATCTATCTTTGCTACAGATAAATATTCAGCAGCTACCAATCACTATGCCTTGGCGAAGGTCAAAATACATAGTTTGAATACTACTGACTATTTAACTGAAATGACGGAGGGTTACGAATGGTTTTGATGAAATCGTGAACGTAGTGAACTTGATATAATCGATGGAACGAGATAGCTTTCAAAAAGGAGTGGCTCAAGCTCCGCATTTAAAATTTGGTTTTGAAAAAGAACCGAGTGGTTTTGAAAGTGTTCCAACGACTTTTACTTGGTTTATTTTTTTTTCTTGCATTAGTTCTTTTAATGCGTCTTTTTCTTGCATTAGTTCTTTTAATGCGTCCCATCATTTAATCCCACCATTGCAGAAAACAACCAAAATATGACGTACGCTTATGCCATTCGCATTCGCCACGGAGCCCCGTCATTACCCGTTAGGTTACTTAACTAACGACAGAGCGGGGGCTGGGCTAGCGCGGCTGAAAAATATAAGCAACGCCTAAATAATATCATATATAGATATATTGCAATGATAGCCATTTCAGATCACAGATGAACACATTGGATATACTAGGAACCCGCAATTCGTACGAGCCTGTAACGAAAGCAGATTACACGGTCGCGGTGAATAGCCAATACCCCACCCTAGACCCCTACGGGTGCGGCAAACTACCCGCCAAGTACTCGAAGCGAAGCAACCTCCCTCAACTCGTGAGTAGGCCACTCGGCACTTCGAGATACCCGGTAGTTTGTGCGCCCCACTTTGGGTCTATCCTAGGAGCAAAAACAGTAAAAAAAAATTATACAATGACGGCTACAACCCCGACCCGGTTGTGCGGCCATATAAATAATATTACATCAATTTACAAATTTACATGAATTGAAAAAAAAGAAAACTCTCATCTCACAACCCCCGGCTATTCACCCGTGACAATCCAATGAATTCATATACACATACCAGCAACATTACAGATCACAGATTTGTATAACCCCCACTAATCGACATATAGCGATTAGCAGACGTTCAATACAAATATCACATCACAGATATAAACCCGTTAGCCTTAGTCTTTAGAAGTTCGATAAAATTACGGTTTTTCAAGCCCCAAAAACTAATTTTTCTTTCTGGAAAATCTGGGCTGAAAAGACATATTGTAAAAATCCCAAAACACCCCTGTGAACAAACTGCAAGCAAAATTCCCCACGGCCGAGTCAACTCGGCCGCGGATCCGCGGTGGGTTGATCGATTCAGTGGGCCAATTTTTTGCAGTTTCTTCTAAAAACCCTGAGTCGATTTTTGGTATATGTCAAATAATTTTTACAGCACTTTGAAAATCGACAGAAAGTTTGAGTTCCGGGTGTATTTCGCGACTTTTTCTCAGATCGAACTTCTACTTACATTGCTAACATGTTAGATAGTGTTTAACTAGGCTCTGATACCACTGTAAGTCTATGCTACCCTTCCCCGGTACTTACGGGGTTGCGGAAGTGGTGAAAAACGATTTTCAAGAGGGTGGTAACATGGACTCATAATACGGATCTTTGTTAAACGACTAACTAACAACCTAACAAGAGTTTACCTACTCGGTTAGGGGGCTATACCTTTCTTGAACTCCTTCGTATTCAACTCCTCCCGGTGTTCGGATCGGCCTCATCTCGTCGTCTCCTTGCGCCGAAGATGGATCCACCCGAAAGCTTCTACCTTTGGCTTCTTCTTCGAACTTGGAAGAAACTTGATCACTTGGCTTGCTAGGCCTTGTGAACTAGGATGAGTAGAGGAATGTTTTGGTGTCTTTTTATCTCTAAGGCAATGAGTCTCAACACATGAGAATAGTTTGCCTTGAGCTAGAGAGAGCAAGTGGAAGAGGGAGAGCTTCAGAAGAGAGAGCTCAAGAGAGAGAAAGCTAATGAAAAAATGAGCCTCACTTTTCTCATACCCCCTCTCATAATCCAAAAGCATCATGAGCCATAATGATAATCAAGTATTATGTGATGGTTATCATTTCAAAAAAGGCAATATCATTTCATGCACACATTTTGCAAATTACAACAAGCAAGCAAAAGTCTTTGCATGAAAATGACAACCATTGTAATGATGATGGTCAACTAGTCCAACCTAGTCAACCGGTCAACTAAGTCAACAAGTCAACAAAGTCAACCCCTCAACAACCATGTCACTATAATACTTAATTAATATTATTGCTAATCATATATCTTATTCTCATTAGGGTTAAGCAAAGTCAATGGTCAACAGTCAACTGTCAACAGTCAACAGTCAACAACCCCAATGAGAATACTATGCCTCTGTCTCTCTGTCAACTGTGCATACACACCCGCATCCGCGTTCCGAGGAACACGAATACAAACGAGATAAAACCAATCCCAAAACGTATACTAGGATCTGGCTTAAACTAAAGCCCGCTAGTAAAAACTGCCCGGTCACTTAACGTGCACAAGTGCGCGGATATGACCGAACCCTGTCGCAAAACCATGCGACCTGTTGCAAAACTGCAAAACCATGCGACCTCTACTCTTTTGCCTAAAGGCAAATAGCTTTCTGTGTGCGACTCTAAAGACTCGACACTACGCTAGCAGTGGGTTTAACCACAGACCGCAAGCGGTACTAGCTGTGCGTAACGGCCCCCAGGTAGATGCCGATAAGAAGACGGACGAGGTGAAACCCATCTGAACTCCTACTGAGCCTGAATGTGACAATCTCCGTACAGTCCGGTCTGTTCGTCTGATACATCGCATGGCGGGCCTATGGGGCAGTAAACGTCAGTCCCCTAATAGCGGTACAAGTCGTGTCGGAGTGAAGCCCAGAACACCCTGAGATAACACTGGAAACCTACCAGTATATCTCGCTTGCCCTGGCCAGGGACTACTCGTGTAATGGCTCTCCTAGACACAGCGCGATGTCAACCCCCAATACCGGGAGAGACGAATCCTGTCTAACCGTCACTGCCTCCAAGTGCTTCGGGACTGCACCCAAAAACTACCTGTTTGCATGACTCCTTTGAGCCGTGGTAGGGTAGTAATCAAAGTACAGTGGGAACACACTCGAGGCGAAGTGACAGTGTCAAGTCAGCGGACTAAGTTGTACTCATGTCACCTGGGAACTGATAACTGACGATATGTATAATACCAACCAACAGTTCCCAACGAGTCCTGTCCAGTGTACTCGTAACCTAACGAGCACCCGCATACTATCTCAAGTACGACGTACTGATGGCTGTGGGACAGACCTTCTCCCGTGCTGGGATGAGAAGCGCATACGCTAGTCTACTCCGGAGTATCGATGCCCTATCTCGATTGTCCTACGACTAGGGACCTGTATAAGGATGTGCTTGTGGATTACCCAGCCCCCACGAGTGTGACTGCCATCACAACGCTGGTAATCAAGCAAAGATCCTAAGGGCTCTACTAATATATATAAGCAATATGCTAAAAGAAACACATGCACATATTAAAGTAGAAACAAACCAAGTAGCATACTACCATTTTGAGCAAGATTGTCTATACAAGGTGAATATCCCAAGCTTCCATTATGTAATATACATACTAGTATGATACAGTAATGGCCTCTAGGGCATATACACTAACAATGCGGTCATGTCACAAAGATAAGATGACCATAGCTCTGTTTATTGGAAACAGAGAAAGAGTTAGTAAACTCTTGGGACTGATACATGATGATGTATGTAAGGTCCCATGTCTACACATGCCAGGACCGGTTCTTTGCACTTCATTACATTCTCTGATGATCTCTCAAGATTCAGTCATATGTTCCTGTTGAAACACAAGTCCAAAACTTTTGAGATATTCACAGAATATAAGTTAGAAGTAGAGAACCAAAAACACCGGGTATAAGTATTATGTCCTATGATAAGATCAGGGAGGAGAATACTTGTGCATAGAATTCCTGGACTATTATAAAGGAGAATGAGATTCTCTCTCAGCATTACTCCTCCGTATACACCATAGCACAACGGTATATCGGGGCAGAGCAATAGCACTCTATGAGATATGGTGTGCTCTATGATGAGTATTACTGAGTTACCTATTTCTTTTAGGGGGTTGTGCACTTGAGAAGTTGCATACCTATTGAATTGGATTCGAATCAAATCAGTGCCTACCACTCCATATAAGATATGGTATGGGAAGAGCCTATCTCTTAAGTAAGTTAAGATTTGGGATTGTCCGGCCTATGTCAAAAGCAAAATCCGGACAAGATCGAGGCAAGGTCAGTTCTATAGAATTGGAAAGGTTCCAGCTATACAAAACTGCAGCTGATGATTTGACAGAACCAAAGGATTCAATACTCCCCGACGAACCTCAGCCTCTCCGCCGATCTAGTAGGGTTCCTCATCTTCCTGAGAGATACTTCGGTTTCTAGATGAGAGTGGGAGCGAGGAATGCATCATGAGATGATGAACTAACTAGTTTCGAGCTGGCCATCAGGAGTGAGACTCTGTAAGAATGGCTGGATGCTTAGCGATCTGAGATGGAATCCATATACACCAACAAAGTATGGACTTTGGCTGCTATATCTGAAGGGTTAAATCCCCATCAGGAGCAAGTATATCTTGAGAAGATTACTTGGTGTAGATGGAAAAGTTGAGACTTTCGAAACTAGACTTGTTAAAGGTTTTCGTCATAGGCCAGGCGTAGAAAATGATGAAACCTTTTCCAGTGGCTATGCTTAAGTCCATCCGGATCCTACTTGCCATTGCTGCATATCATGACTACGATATCTGGTGGTTGGGGGTCATGACTGCTTTTCTAAATATTGATTTAGAAGAGAACGTCTATAAGTACACAGCCAGAGGGCTTCGTAGACAGTGGGAGCAGCGGAAACGTGAGCAAGATGCTTTATAGGATAAAGCAGGCATCGCGGAGTTGGAACATCTGTTTTGATATGGTAGTCAAAGAGTTTGACTTCATCAAATGGTAGATGAACCTTGTATATACAAAAAGGTAGTAGGGAGTATGGTGGTGATCCTCGTAGAGTACGTGGATGACATACTCTTGATAGGGAAGGAGTTTCCTATGCTACGCTCGGTCAATCTCCACTTATCACATGGATTCTCCCAATAGGATCAAGACGATACCTCCTAAATCCTGGGTTTTGGATCTATGAGATAGATCTAAATGGATGTTAGGATTCTCACTAGGTGTAGTAAGATGGTATCAATGGATCCTGGGGAGAATCACTAGAAAGGTTCCAGGGTAATAAGGACGACGGAATGTCAGTCGCAGGCATTGTCTTTACCCTCAGTAGAGGGACGGTATGTTGGAAGAGTTCCAAGCTAGATATCATGGCAAACTAGACGATAAAGGCTGGTGACATCGCTATTAAAGATACTACCAAAGAGGCAGTTTAGGTGTATATTGGTTCATGAGATGAACTAGGTTCCTACCATTGTGTGACAATGGAAGTGTGGCTTTGGCCCGGAACCCCGGTCCCATCAGTGACCCAGACGTATTCTGAGGCAGCATCACCTGATCATGGAGATAGTTGATCTCCAGGGTGATCGAGGTTAGGAGAGTAGACTCACTGGACAACACGGCGGATCCACTCACAAAGGCCTTTTCCCAGAGAGAGACTTTTATGGGATGGTTGAGTACGAAATACTGCAACCACTGCTACAGATGGCCCTAGTGCAAGTGGGAGATTGTTAGTTATATGTATGCCCTAGAGGCCATTACTATACATAGGATGTATATTATGGTGGATGCTGGGACATATATAGGGAGGACTTTCTTGCTCGACATGATAGTATGCTATCTGGTTGCTCTTTATCTTAACGTGTACACTGATTGTCTCTCTGTTACATGTTGGTAAAGCCCTTAGGATGTGTACTTGACTACCTGGACTATGATGCGGATCATACTAGTGGGGACATGGTAGTCCATAAGTACATCCTTCAAAGTCCCTAGTCGTGGGTGTATCGAGATGGGGCATCGATATACCAGAGTAGACTAGCGTATACCTTCTCGACCCATACAGATGGGCGATGGATGATCCCATATCCATTGGTGTTTGATATCAGAGATGATATACGGGTGCTCAGTGGAGACTGGGTACACTGGACGGACTCGCCGAGAACTCCCAGATGGTATTATACCTTACGTCAGATGGCAGTTCTCTGGTGACACTGGTACAGGTTAGTCTGTTGACCCGAGATCGTCATAGAGTCTTGTGTGGTTCCCACTGTGCTTTGATTTCCATCTTACCACGTCCAAGAGGGCGTGCAAAACGGTGGTTTTTGGGTACAGTCCCGAGTCACATGGAGGCAATGAGCGATAGGAGGGGATTCGTCTCTTCCGGTATAGGGAGCTGATGTTGCGCTGTGTTCGATTGGCTATAACCGGAAATCCTTGGCCAGGGTTGCTGAGATTTACTGGTAAGTGTTATCAGTAGTATCTCGAACTGTTATAGACTACATATCGACACGACTTATCGAGCTAATGGGGTCTGAAGTTTACCACCCCTAGACGAGATATGCGACATATCAGACGAACAGACTGGAATGTACGGTAAGTGTTACTGGTTGGATTCACAGGAGTGTGAGCGGGCTTGCTCGTTGATCTTCTGATCGCTCAATACCCGGGTGGCCATTACGTTTAGCAGACCGCTTGCGGCTTGTGGGTGGTTGATATGATCATCACCTACTGCCGGCGTATTGATGAGTCTTTAGAGTCCTACACAGAGGTTTTCTGGCTCAAGCGAAACGAAATAGGAGCGCATATGAGATATGTGCGGGACCGAGAATAATACCAGTATGTGATACTGAATTCTATTCTCGCGATTTGTATCATCGGACGGTTATATGAGATATAGCCGGGTTACCGAATCAAATGTTGATTCGATATATTGATACACATGATATTAGTCGGTTATGACCGGATCGTTAAATCAAGTGTTGATTTAATGATTTAATGTATAATTATATATTTTCTATATTACTTTACATTAACTAGTATTTGTTCACTTAAGATTGATTTTCTCACTTGATGTGCACAAGTTGTATATGTGATATATTTTTGTGCACTAGTTTGTATCATGTTTGATGATACATGCAAACTTGGGTGTGTGTATGCTTTAAACCATGTTTAGGTTAATGGTTAGGGTTTTAAATTATTTATTTATTTTATTTATTTACTTTTGGAAAAAATAAAATGGTGGTTATCTTTGTTTTATGCAAGAAGCTTCATGATGCTTCATGCATCTTTGAAAAAGTCTACCATTTTGTTTTATCCTTAACCTAACCATTTACCTAAACCCTAGTTTTTTCTCTACATTAGTTACACTTACCCATGGTTGCTAAATGATAAGCATCACTTGATTTTCTATTTTTTTTGATAATATTCATTAATTCTTTTCTTTCTTCTTCTTCTTCTTCATGAAGAGAAGAAAACCTTGCTCGAAAAATTCCAAGTGATGAATTCAAGTGAGAAATCCAAATCCAAAGTGAACCCACTTCCTATTTCTTCATCCTCTACCACTTGCCATGTTGTATAGGGTGTTATCTTCACTAGTTTCATGACCTAGTGAAGATGGAGCTTGAGTTAGAGTTGCCTCGACGTAGATCATCTTCGGCATCGAAGTCAACGACCTAGCCCGCTCATTTCTCCGACGAAACCATCGCTAGAGTCCGGGATCCCGGTGATCGCAGCGAAGGGACGTCATCATGGAGCTAAAGAAGTGGAGGGCTGGATCTACAAAGGTTGTATTTCCATTCACTTAGTAGCAAAGTAGTTTGCTTGCTTGTTTTTTTCGCCTATCCTCTAGTTAACGATCTATATTAGGGTTTCTCGGCACATAAAATTTGAATTTGGCATGGTAGATGCCTTGTGGAACCTCTTGAGTGTGCCTAGGAACCCTACAATTGCTGCATACCATGACTACGAAATCTGGCAAATGGATGTTAAGACCGCCTTTCTAAATAGTGATTTAGAAAAGAATGTGTACACGACTTATCCAGAGGGCTTCATAGACAATGGGAGCAGCGGAAAGGTGTGCAAGCTGCTTAAATCCATCTACGGGTTAAAGCAGGCATCGCGGAGTTGGAACTTCTGTTTTGATGTCGTAGTCAAAGAGTTTGACTTCTTCAAAAATGTAGATGAACCTTGCATATACAAGAAGGTGGCAGAGAATATGGTTGTTATCCTTGTATTGTACGTGGATGACATACTCTTGATAGGAAATGATACTCCTATGCTGCACTTGGTCAAGTTCTTCTTATCATAAAGATTCTCAATGAAAGATCTAGGTGATGCCTCCTACATCTTTGGAATTAAGATCTATAGAGATAGATCTAAACAGATACTGGGATTGTCCCAATCCAGATACATTGACACTATACTAAAGAGGTTTAGTATGGAAGAATCCAAATGTGGGAATTTACCCACGATCTCTGGACCCACTCTCTCCAAAGAGATGTCTCCCAAGACTTATTTGGAAAGAGCTCGCATGCAAGGGATACCCTATGCTTCGGCAGTAGGCTCTATCATGTACGCGATGCTATGTACCAGACCCGATGTAGCATACTCACTAAGTGTAGTGAGTAGGTATCAAGCAGATCCAGGAGAGAGTCACTGGACAGCTGTGAAGAACATTCTCAAGTACTTGAGAAGGACTAAAGAGATGTTCTTGGTGCATGGTAACGGAGAACTCCAAGTGGAGTCCTTTACCGATTCGAGCTTCTAGAGTGATAAGGACGACTCTAAGTCGGTCTCGGGATTTGTTTTTACCCTCAATGGAGGGGCGGTATGCTGGAAGAGTTCCAAGTAGGAAACCGTAGAAGACTCGACGATGGAGGTTGAATACATCGCTGCCAATGATGCTGCCAAAGAGGCTGTCTGGATGAAGAAGTTCATAACTGAACTTGGTGTGGTTCCATCCATTGAGATTTCAATGCCTTTGTATTGCGATAAAAATGGAGCAGTGGCCTTGGCTAAGGAACCCAGGTCCTATCAGCGATCCAGGCATATTCTGAGGCAGTATCGCCCGATCCGGGAGATAGTTGATCGCCGGGAGATCGAGGTCAGAAGAGTTGACACGAAGGAAAACACAGCGGATCCAGTCACGAAGGCTATACCCCAGATACAATTTGAGAGACTCTTCATGATGTTGGGTATTAGATACTACACAACTGGCCTTAGTGCAAGTGGGAGATTGTTAGTTATGTATATGATCTAGAGGCCATTATTGTACATGAGACGTATATTATAGTGAATGCTTGGATATATATAGAGAGGACTTTCTTGCTCGACATGATAGTATGCTATCTGGTTGCTCTTTGTCTTAACATGTTGACTTGTATTGTGATACTGTCATGCTCTCACATGTTGATAAAGCCATTAGGATGTGTACTTGACTACTAGGACTATGATGGAGATCATATTAGTGGGGCCAGGGTAGTCCACAAGTAAATCCTATAATTGTTCCTAGTCGAGGGTGTATCGAGACAGGGCATCTGTTAGTTGTATGTATGCCCTATAGGCCATTATTGTACATATGATGTATATTATAGTGGATGCTTCAACATATATAGAGAGGATTTTCTTGCTCGACATGATAGTATGTTATCTGGTTGCTTTTTATCTTAACATGTATACTTGTCTCTTACTGTCTTATGGTTATATGTTGGTAAAGACCTTAGGATGTGTACTTGACTACCAGGATTATGATGCAGATCATACTAGTGGGGCCATGGTAGTCCATAAGTTCATCCTTTAATGTTCCTAGTTGTGGGTGTATCGAATCAGGGCATCGATATACCAGAGTAGACTAGCGTATACGCTTCTCAACCCATGAGATGGGCGATAGATGATCCCATATCCATTGGTGTTTGACATCTGAGATGGTATACGGGTGTTCAGTGGAGACTGGGTACACTGGACGGACTCGCCAAGAACTCCCAGATGGTATTATACCTCACGTCAGATGGCAGTTCTCTGGTGACACTGGTACAGGTTAGTCTGTAGACCCAAGATCGTCATAGAATCTTGTGTGATTCCCACTGTGCTTTGCTTTCCACCTTACCACGTTCTAGGGGACGTGCAAAACGGTGGTTTTTGGGTACAGTCCCGAGTCACATGGAGGCAATGAGAGATAGGAGGGGTTTCGTCTCTCTCGGTATTGGGGGTTGATGTTGCACTATGCTCGATTGGCCATAACAGGGAAGTCCCTGGCCAGGGCTGATTTAGAGATTTACTGGTAAGTGTTATCAGTAGTTTCTCGACCCGTTATGAGCCTCATATCAGCATGACTTATCGGTTATTGGGGTTTGATGTTAACCACCCCTAGACTAGATTTGCGACATATCAGACGAAGAGACCAGACTGTACGGTAGTGTTACTGTCAGGCTTTTGTAGGAGTTAGAGCGGGCATGCTTGCTGATCTTCTGATCGTTCAATACCCGGATAGCCGTTACGTCCAGCTAGTACCGCTAACGGCTTGTGGGTGCTTGATGTGATCATCACCTGCTAGCATAAGATGCGATTGGATTAGGGTAGTCGTGTGGCCTTGTTGACCTTGTCAAGGGTCGTACGGGTGGGTTTAATTCAATCAAGAAATGACGGGTTGAACTTGACTTGCGGTTTATGGTTTGTTGACCCTGTCAAGGTCATAGATCGCTTGGGGAAAAATATTATCGGGAATTTCAAGTGTTGAAATTTGCAATGAGATTGCATACCTTCTATGAAATAGTTGGATCCCGATACCCACTACGAGTAAGAGTTACTCCTAGGAGAGTTTTACACATGACAATTAGCCGATCAAGTAGGTGTCTAGAAAGGTGTCAACGAGGTTATGCCTCTGGGAAAACGAGATTTATTTTAATTAGGTCCGTGCGAAAGCACGGGGAACCTCCCTCAAAGTACCGACATTGGCCTGGCTGAAAGATTGGCGAAATTGTAGGGTGTAATTAATCCCGGCTAGTCTTTCCTTTTAGGGTTTGAAGGAAGATTTGATAAAAACAGTGGGAGCCATCCTGATTAGATAAAAATAATAACCAATCTGATCTTGCAAGAGCATACGCTAAAGTGTTTTCTTCTCTCTCTCTCCAGGTAGCGACCATGTCACGTCTTAATTAAGATAATAATATGGATGTATTGACCGAACCCGCTTGTTATACTGAGCAGGGGAACGTTGGTTCTGTTCTTTCTTATAATTGTTATAAGACTGAACAGGGAATTAGGATATATCCGGATTCCCACGCCGCCCAAACGAAGAATAAGCATGATGATGCATCTTCTTCGGGTGTGTTAGTTATTGAGAACTGTTTCTCAGTTCACTCTACGTCCTGGGTATTAGATACCGGATCAGGATCCCACATATGTAATATGTTACATGGGCTAAGTGTTAGTTATATGTATGCCCTAGAGGCCATTACTGTACATACGATGTATATTGTAGTGGATGCTGGGACATATATAGGGAGGACTTTCTTGCTCGAGATGATAGTATGCTATCTGGTTACTCTTTACCTTAACGTGTATACTATTTGTCTCTCTGTTACGTGTTGGTAAAGCCCTTAGGATGTGTACTTGACTACCTGGACTATGATGCGGATCATACTAGTGGGGACATGGTAGTCCACAAGTACATCCTTCAAGGTCCCTAGTCGTGGGTGTATCGAGACGGGGCATCGATATACCAGAGTAGACTAGCGTATACCTTCTCGACCCATACAGATGGGCGATGGATGATCCTATATACATTGGTGTTTGACATCAGAGATGATATACGGATGCTCAGTGCAGACTGGGTACACTGGACGGACTCGCCGAGAACTCCCAGATGGTATTATACCTTACGTCAGATGGCAGTTCTCTGGTGACACTGGTACAGAGTAGTCTGTTGACCCGAGATCGTCATAGAGTCTTGTGTGGTTCCTACTGTGCTTTGATTTCCACCTTACCACGTCCAAGAGGGCGTGCAAAACGATGGTTTTTGGGTACAATCCCGAATCGCATGGAGGCAATGAGCGATAGGAGGGGATTCGTCTCTCCCGGTATAGGGAGTTGATGTTGCACCGTGTTCGATTGGATATAACCGGAAATCCCTGGCCAGGGTTGCTGAGATTTACTGGTAAGTGTTATCAGTAGTATCTCGAACTGTTATAGACCTCATATCGACACGACTTATCAAGCTATTGGGGTCTGACGTTTACCACCCCTAGGCGAGATATGCGACATATCAGACGACGAGACCGGACTGTACGGTAAGTGTTACTGGTTGGATTCACAGGAGTGTGAGCGGGCTTGCTCGTCGATCTTCTGATCGTTCAATACCCGGGTGGCCGTTACGTTTAGCAGACCGCTTGCGGCTTGTGGGTGTTTGATATGATCATCACCTGCTGCCGGAGTATTGACGAGTCTTTAGAGTCCTACACAGAGGTTTCCTGGCTCAAGCGAAACGAAATAGGAGCACATATGAGATATGTGCGGGACCGAGAATAATGCGTGTATGTGATACCGTATTCTATTCTCACGATGAATGTATCGATTGGTTGTATGCGATATAACCTAGTTATCGAATCAAGGATTGATTCGATAAGTCGATACATTGGATATTAGTCGGTCATATGCGATATGACCGGATCGTTAAATCAAGCGTTGATTTAATGATTTAATGCATAATTATATATTTGATATATTACTTTGCATTAACTAGTATTGGTTCACTTAAAAAGGATTTTCTCACTTGATGTGCACATTGTATATGTGATATACTTTTGTGCATTTGATTGTATCATGTTTGATGATACATGATAGTTTGTGTGTTTGGTTTAAACCATGGTTGGTCAAGGGTTAGGGTTTCTTTTGCTTCATTTACTTATTTATTTAATTATTCATTTTAGAAGGAAATAAAATGGTGGCTAACTTTGGATTATCTTTGAAGCTTCATGAAGCTTTGAAATGGTTGACCATTTTGTTTCTTTCCCTAACCCTAACCATTCACCTAACCTTGGTTCATTCTCTACACCTAACTATGGTTGAAAATATGATAAGTATCATATTATTTCCCATTTTTAAAATAACTTATCATATTCTTTTCTTCTTCTTCTCCTTCTTCAACAAAGAAGAAGCTTGCAACCATCAATGGTGACTTGAGAAAAAGAGTGAGAAATCCAATTCTAAAGTGAACCCACTTCCTATTTCTTCATCCTCTACCACTTGCCAAGTAGTTAGAGTGTTTTCTTCACAAGTTTCATGGCTTGGTGAAGTTGGAGCTTGATCTTGTGTTGCCTCGACGTAGATCATCTTCGGCATCGAAGTCGACGACCTAGCCCGACCATTTCTCCAATGAAGCCGACGCTAGAGCCCGGGATCCGATGATCGCAGCGAGGAGACATCATCACGGAGCTATGGAGGTGGAGGACCGGATCTACAAAGGTTGTAGTCTCTTTCACTTAGTTAAGTTGTTAACTAGTTGCATGTTTCGCCTAATCTCTAGTCAACGATCCGTATTAGGGTTTCTCGGCACTTGTAAAATTTGAATTTGGCATGGTTGATGCCTTGTGAGACCTCATTAGTGTGCCTAGGAACCCTACACTAAGGAAATGTAGAGAACTGGGAATGGGTGATCATTCCGTAAGAGTAAGGAATGGTGCAAATGTTCCAGCCAAAGCTGTTGGCGAATATCAATAGCATTCGTTCAGAATCAATGTATTACCAAATGGTAATACATTGATTCTGAACGAATGCTATTACATTCCGACCCTGATATGCAACCTTATATCAGTTTCTTATTAAGTAAAGAGGGATAGAATTTTGTAGTACAGGATAATATTATGAACATCTTCCTGAATCAAAAGTTGATTGGATCAGGCTCGTTAAACAATGGCATATATGTTCTAGATCAAACTACAGTCCTCAATAAACAAAACACACACAGGAGGAAGAGTTCAGAAATGAACGAATCCTTCTTGTGGCATTGTAGACTAGGTCATATCAATGCGACACGGCTGGCTAAGTTGCATAAGGATGGATATTTGAATGCGTTTGAATTTTCATCTTATGACACTTGCCAGTCATGTCTCAAAGGCAAGATGACCAAAACTCCGTTTACAAAACACGGAGAAAGAGTTACGGAACTCTTAGGACCGATACATAGTGATGTATGTGGTCCCATGTCTACACATGCCAGGAATGGTTTCTCATATTTCATTACATTCACTGACGATCTCTCAAGATTTGGACATGTGTTCCTGATGAAACACGAGTCTGAAGCTTTTGAGAAATTCAAAGAATATAAATCCGAAGCCGAGAACCAAACGGGTAAAAGTATTAAAATCCTTCGATTTGATCGAGGAGGTAAATACTTGAGCATGGAGTTCTTGTACTTCCTAAAAAGAATGGGATTCTCTCTCAGCTTACTCCTCCGTATACACCACAGCACAACAGTGTATCGGAACGGAGGAATCGCACCCTATTAGATATGGTGCGCTCTATGATGAGCACTGCTGAGTTGCCTATTTCCTTTTGGGGTTATGCACTTGAGACAGCAGCATACCTATTGAATCAAGTTCCATCTAAATCTGTACCTACCACACCATATGAGATATGGAGTGGGAAGAGATCATATCTAAAACGAGTTAAGATATGGGGTTGTCCGGCCTATGTCAAAAGGCAAAATCCGGAAAAACTCGAGTCACGATCAGTTCTTTGCAAGTTTGTGGGATATCCAAAGAATTCATATGAATATTTTTTCTACCACAGTGAAGAACAAAAGGTGTTTGTTGCTCAGCATGCCACCTTTTTAGGAAAGGAATTTCTTGTAAAAGAAATTAGTGTCAAAGAGGTAGAACTGGAAGAAGTTCCAGATACACAAACTGTAACTGAAGATTTAGTGGAACCAGAGGATTCGATAGTACCCAACGAACCCCAGCCTCTCCGTCGATCTAGTAGGGTTCTTCATCCACCTGAGAGATACTATGGTTTTCTCATTGATGGTGGAAGCGAGGATTGCATCATGGAGGATGATGACCCAACTGGCTTCGAGCAGGCCATCACGAGTGGGGACTCAGTGAAGTGGTTAGATGCAATGCAGTCCGAGATGGAATCCATGTACACCAACAAAGTATGGACTTTGGAAGTTGCTTCTGAAGGGGTAAAACCCATTGGGAGCAAGTGGATCATCAAGAAAAAAACTTGGTGTAGATGGGAAAGTGGAGACTTTCAAAAGCTAGACTTGTTGCAAATGGTTTTCGTCAACGACCAGGTGTGGATTATGACGAAACCTTTTCTCCAGTGGGCTATGCTTAAATCCACCCGGATCATGCTTTCCATTGCTGCATACCATGACTACAAAATCTGGCAAATGGATGTTAAGACCGCCTTTCTGAATGGTGATTTGGAAGAGTGCGTGTACATGACTCAGCCAGAGGGTTTCGTAGCTAGTGGGAGTAGCGGAAAGGTGTGCAAGCTGCTTAAATCCATCTACGGGTTAAAGTAAGCATCGCGGAGTTGGAACATCTGTTTTTATGTCGTTATCAAAGAGTTTGATTTCTTCAAAAACGTAGATGAACCTTGTATATACAAGAAGGTGGCAGAGAGTAAGGTTGTCTTCCTCGTATTGTACGTGGATGACATACTCTTGATAGGAAATAACATTCCTATGCTGCAATCGGTCAAGCTCTTCTTATCACATAGATTCTCAATGAAAGATCTAGGTGATGCCTCGTACATCTTGGGGATTAAGATCTATAGAGATAGATCTAAACGGATACTGGGATTGTCCCAGTCCATGTATATTGAAACCATACTAAAGAGGTTTGGTATGGAAGAATCCAAGCGCGGGTTTTTACCCATGATCTTAGGACCCACTCTCTCCAAAAAGATGTTTCCCAAGACTGATTTGGAGAGAGCTCACATGCAAGGGATACCCTATGCTTCGGCAGTAGGCTCTATCATGTACGCGATGCTATGTACCAGACCCGATGTAGCATACTCACAAAGTGTAGTGAGCAGGTATCAAGCATATCCTAGAGAGAGTCACTGGACAGCTGTGGAGAGCATTCTCAAGTACTTGAGAAGGACTAAAGAGATGCTCTTGGTGTATAATAACGGAGAACTCCAAGTGGAGTCCTTTACCGATTCGAGCTTCCAGAGTGATAAGGACGACTCTAAGTCGCACTCGGGATTTGTCTTTACCCTCAATGGAGAGGCGGTATGCTGGAAGAGTTCCAAGCAGGAAACCGTGCAGACTCGACGATGGAGGCTGAATACATCGCTGCCAACGATGCTGCTAAAGAGGCTGTCT